>CM038681.1:444454251-445054758 GCA_021605205.1 Aegilops longissima
GATGGCAGTGGACCCCTCCGACTAATCTAATTAGGATTAGTTTTAATTAAAACTAATTAGTTAAACTAACGACATGCGGGTCCCACTGGTCAGTTTGACCTGGGCGACCCCGTTGACCCCCGACGTCATCTTGACCTCATCTTGATGCATTAATTCAAATTCTGGAATTATTTTTATATACTAAAATCAGAATATAATTCAAATTTCAAATGCTTATAACTTTTATTCTATAACTCCAAATGCAAAGATTTATATATGAGAATTTATCAGAAAAATACACTCTATCCATTGGTACAGGTTTCATGCATGTTAAAACAAGTTAACTATGCTGAACAACCAGATTAAGATTTTGCACCATTAGGACTAACTCACATGATCTATCATTTGAACCTTTGGTTCAAATGAGATCATCCATCCTTCAACTTGCATTAGGCCAACACACATTCATCTTGCCATGTCATAGCATGCATCATATTGTTGCATATTGGTTGTATGTTTATTTGGTGTGTTTTCATGATAGGTTCTGCCCCGAAGATAACCTCGATTACCCACGAAGGCAGTTCTCTACCCAGTTCCATCGGGCAAGCAATTCATTGAACATTCGATACAAACCCATGTTCTCGCTTACGCTCTCATTTCTGCATTAAGACAACGCGATTCAAGCTGTTGTGTGCTGCGGTAGTTGAACCCACTTCCTTTGCATGACTGTCATTGCCACGATAACTAGATGAAACCCACTAGTATGTGTAGGAGTTGATTGAGCCATGTTTGTGATTCCTACCATGCTATGCTTGCTATGCTTAGAGTTGTGTCGGTCGGCTCATCGGGATGATGAGCTGGAGTGAAAGGTTGTGTTGGTTCGAGAGTGTAAGTGTTGAACACGATTTGGTAAAGGTATCGATGAGAGGCCATGTAGGAGTACATGGTGGGTTGTTTCATTGAGGCGAACTTAGAACTGAGATCTGTGTTTGTGATCCATGAACTAGCTACTACCACGCATTGGGCCCGAAACCAATGGACCCTCTCGGCTTCTTAACCACCCTGTTCATAGTCAGGGAGTTGCAAGTAGTTTACGGTGTTTGTAGCATCTTTGGGGCCGCGCATAGCGCTGACCTTAGGGGTGGGTTGTGTTGCGGTAGGCACCGTGGCCCGTGTGCAGTGCCGTTTGGTATCTCGGGAACCCTGCACACATCGTTCGGGCTGTATGGGAAACCTCGGCGGACTCCTGCGGATGGAACCGAATAGGCGATAACTGGACTAGGGACTTGAGTGTTTAGGTAGGCTGTGGCCGACACCCACGTTGGGCTTCGCTTGAAGGTTGCAGTACATGTCGTGTAAGCGGCGATAAGTGGTGAGCGTGTGTGAAGAAGTATACCCTGCGGGGTTAAATATGATCTATTGAATAGCCGTGTCCACGGAGAAGGACTTCTGGGTTACCTATATCAGTTCATAGACAAGTAAATGGATACTATTAAAAGCCTCAAGATAAGTGTGAGTATAGTGGATGGCCCTCTCGGGGATGACGAGGAGGATCCACGGTGGAGTATTGTGATGGTGAATAGTGGACTCGTGTACGACAAAATGCTTTACAAAGTGTGTCACGTAGGATAGCTTAGCCAAGAGTCAAAGCTGGCTTGCTGCAAATTAACTCCACTTCCTTCTTGAGAATGTGCATGTATGATAGGATTACGTGGTAAGACTTCTGAGTACTTTTGTACTCATGTTTGTAATCAATATTTTTGAGAGGACTATACTACCCCTCAAGCCGTTCTATGTAGATGTTGACTTGACGAGTAAGCTAGCCACCCGGTGGCGATCTAAGACTTGTGAAGGGCCGTTGTAGATTGAAAGGCTCCAACAAGCTTTCTTTCTTTCTAGAGTCGTACCAGAGACTACTTTGCTTCGCATGTGCTTGTATGATTGTATGACTTGAGTGTTGGGTCATGTGACCCCTACATGTATGAATATGTTATGTATGGCTCCTCGGGCCTCTTAAATAAAGTACTTGAGTTGTAGAGTTTTGTTGTGATGCCTTGTTGTATTTACTCATATCGGGCATATTAGTGTATGATTGAAATGCTTGGTATGAGTGGGATCCGACAATCTAGTTGTTTATCCTTAGCAGCCTCTCATATGGGAAATGTAGTCTTGTGCTTACGGCGATAGTAGTCCGCTTCTGCCGGTTCACGGAGTCACTGCTAACCCGACACTCTGCTTGGACACTTGGTGGCGGCATGTGATTCATTTCGTTCCTATATACATCCCTTGAAATGTCGCGCGGTGATACTTGGAGTCTGCCTAGCACTGCTACTGCCGGGATACGGAGTCTGTTAGCCAGTGCTACAGCCCAAGTTCATCGTTGATGACCGACATGCTCGAAGTGTTTCATGTATGCTGTCCCCATAGGTTAGTGCCGCTTTGGGTTCACGACTAGCCATGTCGGCCGGGTTCTTTGTCATGTGGATGCTAGCGACACTATCATATCGTGAGCCAAAAGGCATAAGCGGTCCGGGCCATGGTAAGCGACACCGTGGGAATACCGTGCGTGAGGCCGCAAAGTGATATGAGGTGTTACCAGCTAGGTCGATGTGACTTGGAATCGGGGTCTGACAGCGTTGGCATCGAGCGGGGCTGCACAGTGAGTCCGCTAAGCCAAACTGGTGAAGTTGAGTCTAGAAATGCTTTAGTTATATGTAGGGAATTGATTGTGGGAGGAGCGTAAGGCTCTTTTACTCCTTTACCTTATGCCCTCGATCTGAGTCATCCTCTTCTCATTCAACGTGGGTTTAGGACTAGGCTCTCTTTCTCTATCGAGGTTCACGTGTTACTATCCGTAGTACCTTATAGGATTGTTGGTTACATCCTCGATTCGGTGTTACTAAATTCTAGTATGCTACCATTTGAACGAGAACCTTGATATGATGTTGTTGAGTGGTTTTGCAAATCTGATTTTGAATGTCTCAAATTTGATTTGAGCATTTGAGATGTTATCTTGTCCGATTTTCCTAGAATTCTAATGCCTTTGCATTATGGCTGTG
The DNA here is from genome assembly GCA_021605205.1 of Aegilops longissima. Lineage (NCBI taxonomy): Eukaryota > Viridiplantae > Streptophyta > Magnoliopsida > Poales > Poaceae > Aegilops > Aegilops longissima. The sequence goes on from CM038681.1 coordinate 444,457,290, forward strand.
CTTTCGGATGGCCACCGTTCCCGAACCAAGTGGTTACTTTGACTCGCTGCATTGATGTGTGCGGTCACACGGTCATGTTGGTTAGGGTGATGATTGAGGCTGGTTATCGATGGTATCCTGAATATACCGTCGAGGAGCGGTTCAGGATTTCAATCAAAGCCAATATCTATGCGGTCGGTTTATCCATCCTATCCGAGACTCTTGAGCCACTTCACCGTTCCTATGGGCTCGGAATCACTATTGGAATATGCATACAAGATGCAGCCTATTCCATGATGACTATTATTCGAGCAGGACTGCTTTCTTTGAGCAACAACGACTTCCGCTATATGCGGCATCCCTTCCGGGCGCATGGCTACCTTGAGGTTTGTACAGCGATGCATCCCATGAGACTCACTCCTCCGTACCACTCTTGAGTTCTTTGGAGGACAAGGACCGTGAGAACCGGGCCTTGCGTATGGAGCTGTATAATGCCCGTTCCGACCACTGGGCTACCACGACTAGGTTTGCACTGCCGTGCAAGCGGATGTATGGACATGAGAGATTTGTACCTGTCAATGGGCGAGTTTGCCGGACTTCATGGAGTGGCGTGAGGTTGGAGGCATCACTCCTCCTCGTGGGCCTCTTCTGCCACCCTTTGTGGGTCCACGGCCACATCCGAGTCCTTACGGTCCACAGGCCCCACAGGATTATGCATTTCGGACGATCATGTTCCACTTCAGTGCAGGTGGTGACTTCTATGAGGACTACTATGGAGCTGCCTAAGATAGTAGTAGTATTCCTTGTATGGTACCAGTTGTGTTTCCACCGTCCTGCGTGACTCGTGGAATACGACTTAGTGTGCATCATTCCGGAAGTGTAGAAAAATAATGTATAGAAGTTGGAATGCTTCCGATGAGATGTAACGCCTTTCCTTATAGTTGTACTCCGTCAGGCTTGTACTAAACTATGAATGGTGTGTATGACCGTTGGTATATATATATATATGGCAGTTTATATTACCATGTCATACGAATAAACATCTTTGCATTCCATACTGTCCATTACCTTCCGCACTTCCTTGTTAAATTCTGCCATCCTGGTTTAAACCTTTGTTTTGTCTCCGGGATGGTCAACACTCGAAATTCTCCTGCTGTTCGGGCGAGGGAGAGGCCGATGCAGCCAGAAATGTGAATCTGCATAACCGCCATCTTTGGCTGAGGTGATCTTTGAAGCGAGCATAATAAGCGAAACTAACCGCTTATTGGGCGGATTGAACAAAACACAGCTCGCCACCAAGAAGCGATGGGGTTTCACTCAATGACTTCGTCAAACTATATCCTCAAAATTCAAATGCTCCGTCGAGCCACTCGGCGCCGATGATTAGCTCCGCGATATCCATCACAAGCTGCGTTCGCCAATGTATGCGAGGCGACAAAGTTACCTTTGCCGCCTATCATCTGGAAGGCCTGCCGATCTCGGTGGGAAAACTATGAGGCTATCGTCCGGCTGGACAAGTTACAACTTGGGATGAATTGATGCCGCCTTCGCGAGCACCATATTCGAAGGACTTATGGACCATAAGCGTGAGGAATTCTGCAGTTTCACCCAAGGCGGTGAGCGTGGATGCCTCTGTGAGTGAATTTGGGAGGTTAGCACGTTATGCTCGAAGAAGTTTCTACCGATGCTAAGAAGCGGCGAGGTTCCGTAAGGACTTAGCCACGAGCTACGCCGAGATCTCCGTCTGCATGAATGCACCTTTCTCGAAGCTAGTCAATAAGGCTATCGGTAGCGAGGCTGGCGAGACTGACTTGAGGCTTCACGCAGCACATCCGTGATTACGGATCATCATCCGGCTCTGGTTCCCGAAGCGCCGGGTTTGGGTCTAAATCTGGCTCTACCACCAGTACACCCGAGGCCATCCTTGAGCGCCTCGCCCCAACCAACCGTATTTTCCACCCAAGACATATGGAGGTCCAAGCGCTAATGTGGCCCCACGGCCAAATGTGATCACTTGCTTCAAATGTGGAGAGGCGGGCCACTATATTCGAGTGTCCCAGAACAACCCCAATCAAGTGGAAAGTCTGGCGGCGCGGCAAGCCGGCAGGAAAGGTTCCCTATGCCAAGCCGTTGCCACCGCTCGTGGCCATGTCAACTATGTCTCTGCTGAAGAAACCTATGAGGATCCCAGCGTCGTCCTCGATGCGCTTCTTGTTAATTGCCATCCGCAAGCTGTTCTTTTAATCTTGGAGCATCTCATTCATTTATTTACGAGAGCTATGCTCGTTTGCACAACACCACATTCTGCGACATGCCTACCTCCATGGAAATTCAAACCCCACGGATCTAGATGGCAAACCTCTAGAATAAGTCATGGGAATGAAATTCTTGTCGATGATTAGTTTTCCTTGCATCCCTAATAGCTCTCAAGTCCTCGGACATAAACATCATCTTGGGTATGGACTGGATGTCAGCCCATTATGCCAAGATTGATTGCTCGACTAGAACCGTTCAACTTACCCATCCTTGGGCAAAAGCGGTGGATGTTTTAACCCGAGTGTCTAAGCGCCGACTTTACTCATAAATGCCAACCCTCTTCCGGATCTCGAAGATATTCCGGTAGTCCGTGATTTCCGGATGTCTTTCGGAAGAAGCTGCCGGTGTTCCACACGACGGGGATGTCGAGTTCGTGATAGATCTTATTCCGGAACCGTCCCAATCTCTAGAAGACCTTATAAGATGGCACCCTAGAACTAGCTGAACTTAAGAAACAACTTCGATGAGTCCTTGCAAAGGGTTTCATCCGTCCTAGTTCATCTCCATGGGCTTGCCCGTCCTCTTCGTCAAGAAGAAGGATGGTGCGGATCGGATGGTTGTAGATTACCGACCATCAATTTGGTCACTATCAAGAACAAGTATCCGCTCCCGGGATCAACGACACATATGATCAGCTCGCTGGATCCTCGATCTTCTCAAGATGGATTTGAGGTTGGGCTACCATCAAATCAAAATCAGAACGGGACATTCCTAAAGCGGCCTTTGTCACTCGTTATGGCCAATCTGAGTACACCGTCATGTCCTTCGGATTAACCAATGCTCCAGCCACTTTCTCTCGGTTAATGAACTCCATCTTCATGGAGTATTTGGATAAATTAAATGTGGTATACCTCGATGATATACTCATCTACTCAAGAATGAGGAAGAACATGCCGAGCATCTAAGGCTAGTATTGATGAAACTTGAGAGCACCGCCTTTATGCCAAATTCTCTAAGTGTGAATTCTGGTTGCGAAGTGACCTATCTAGGACATGTAATTTCTGGTAAAGGTATTCTTTGTCAACCCGAAGCGAGTTCAAGCCGTCCTTGATGGACTCCACCTGAATCGGTCAAGCAAGTTCGGAGTTTCCTCGGTTTAGCGAGCTATTGCCGCCCGCTTAAATCGAAATTTCTCTAAAGTTGCTAAACCTCTAACGAACTCCTCAAGAAAGATAAGAAGTTCAGTGGGCGCCATACGGTCGAGATCAGCTTTCGAGGCGAAAAGGCGCTGACATCTGCTCCGTACTTATACCACCAGATTTCTCAAAGGACTTTATTATCTCTTGCGGCGCCTCGCGACAAGGACTAGGTTGCATACTCATGCAAGATCGTCATGTGATTGCCTCGCTTCTCGACGATTCGTCCACATGAGGATAACTATCCCACACGATCTAGAGCTTGCGGCGATGGTTCATGCACTCAAAACCTGGCGACATTACCTCTTTGGGTAATCGTTGCGAAATCTACAGATCACCAAAGTCTGAAATATATTTTCACCCAACGGTTTGAATCTCGAGCAAAGGCGTTGGGTCGAGTTGATACAGATTTCGACTTAGGAATATCCTACACCCGAGCAAAGCCAATGTCATGGCGGCGCACTAAATCGCAAATCTTCTTGTAACAATTTGATGTTACAACAAGGTCAACCAATTCTCCACGAGGAATTTACGTAAGCTTAATCTTCACATTGTTCCTCGAGGATTTCTTTCCACCACGGTGGCGAAACCTACCCTTACGGATCAGATCATCAAAGCACGGAAGGTAGATCCGGGAATCTCCGTGTCGGGAGAAACATCAAGAAAGGAGTCGCAGATTGTTTCTCCATTGATGAACAAGGTGTCGTGTTCTTTGGAGACCGTCTAGTGGTCCCCAAGGTGCGCAACTTTGAGGCGATTGATCCTTAAGGAAGCTCATGACTCTCCTCTCACCATTCATCCTGGTAGTACTAAAATGTATCAAGATCTCGCGGAGGTTTTGGTGGACTAGGATGAAGAGAAAATCGCTCAATACATTGCTAAGCTGCGGCGTTTGTCGTCGAGTTAAGCGAGCATCAACGACCTCTTGGTACCCTTCAACCTTTGGAAATTCCTGAATGGAAATGGGATAAAATCGGTATGGATTTCATTACGGGTTTCCAGGACCAAGAGAGGAATAACGCTATCTTCGTCATTGTTGATCGTCTTTCCAAAGTAGCCCACTTCCTACCTGTTAGTGAGAGTATAACCGCTAGCCAGCTAGCTGATTTGTACATCTCCCGAATAGTGTCTCTTCATGGTGTTCCATCGAGATTAACTCCGACCGTGGGAGTCTCTTCACCTCTCGATTTTGGGAAAGTTTCCAAACGCTATGGGAACTCGTCTCTCCTTTAGCACCGCTTTCCATCCCCAATCAAGTGGTCAAGTAGAGCGAGTCAATCAAATCTTAGAGGATATGCTTGAGCTTCATCATCTCTTCGGCATGAATTGGGAGAAATGCCTTCCATTCGCCGAGTTAAGCTTATAACAACAGTTATCAAGCGATGCAGGCAAAGCCCTTTCGAAGTTCTTTATGGGCGAAAATGTGAGCGCCTCTTAACGGTGAAACCGGGAGAGACAACTCTTTGGCGGATATGATCCAGAAGCGAAAAAGCAAGTTCGCGTTGTTCGTGAGAATTTGAAAACAGCCCAATCTCGTCGGAAGAGCCAATATGACCGCAAGCATAAGCCTATGGCTTATGAAATTGGCGAAGGCTTACCTTCGGGTTTCCCCTTTAAAGGAACCCATCGATTGATATCAAGGGCAAGTTGGCTCCTCGTTACATTGGACCCTTTCGCATTCTTGCCAAGCGAGGGAAGTTGCCTACCAATTGGAACTACCTCCGCATCTTTCCAAGGTCCATGATGTCTTCCACGTTTCCCAACTCGGCGTTGCTTCTCGGATCCTATCCGTGGAGTGGACCACGCAACGCTTGATCTCCAAGATAACCTCACCTATCGAGAGTACCCGTTCGTATCCTCGATCAAACCGAAGCGTACCACTCGGCGTCGGAATATCAAGTTTCTAAAGGTTCAATGGTCAAACCATTCCGAGCAAGAAGCAACTTGGGAAAGGGAGGATCGTCTTCGACTTGAGTACCCACCTTTTATAGCAGATCCTAAATCTCGGGGCGAGATTCTTTTGAGTGGGGTGAGTTGTCACATCCCGGATAGACCATGCATTAGGGTGTGCATCATGTTTAAATTTCACTGAATTTGAAATGGGGAAGGCGAAACCCAGAACACCCCCTTAAAATAACTAGGGTTTACTAAAATTTAATTCAATGAATCCGAAATGCCCTTCAAAATGCTCATCCTCTTTGTTTGGGTTTAGGATCCATGTCAAAGAAGGTGGAACATTTTCTAGGTCACCTAAGGGTTCTAAATTTAATTCACAAATTTCTGAAAAGAGCATTTTAAATTATGGAAAATATTTTAAGTGTTCAAAAATTGTCAAACCAAAATGTTTCATGTTGGGAATATTCCAACAAGTGACCAGGAGCATTTGGTAATTTTTGAAAAGGTTTTAGTATTTTAAAACCCTAAACAGAGTTGCATAAATAGAAAAACGTTAAAAATGGAAAACACTTACATCGCATCGACACCGGCCCACCTGCCGCCCAGCCAAGCAACCCGCCATGGCAGCTGCTTGGCTCAACTTGACGGCGGTAATCTGCCGGCAGCAGCCTTGGCGCGCCACGCCTTGCTGGCCGCCGCCTGCCTCACCCCTCGCCGCCTCGCCGCTGGGCGACCCAGCGTCGTCGCCCGACCCCGGACACCTCACTTCCCCCTGCCTCTCTCTCGCTCGCCCTCGACACGGCGGCGCCATCGCCGACACGCCACCGTCGACGCCGTGCTCCCCGCCGTCCACGCACCTCCCCGTCATGTCTGGCAGCTCCGCCGCACCCCGTTACCCCTAGCCAGCTATTTCCCCTCGCTCCAAGACCCCCCGAGGCCACTACTTCAACCTCGACCGAGTCCAAGGCCGCCGGAGATCCCCATCGTCGCCGCCGCCGCATCAGTCCGCCCCCGACCCCGACGAAGCTTCCCGCAGGTTCACCGTGAGCCTAGCTACCTCTCCATCCTCTCCGTTCTCTTCTTCTTGCACCACAGCGAGCACTCGGTGATCACCCGAACGCACCGCCGCGGCGCTCGTCGCCGACGAGCCTCCGGTCACCAAATGGCCACTCCACTATGCCCAACGCACTCACCACACCTCCACGAGTCTAACCGTGCAGTCCCCGCGCCTCGCCGGGCCCTCTAACCCCAAACCCGTCGGTGGCCGAGCCCCGGTCGCCGCCCGACTCGTCGCCGGCGCCCACTCCGGCCATCCCGACCTAAACTAACTCCACCACTAACCGCGGCTCACCTCTAGCTACCCGTAGATGCTCCCCGCGCTCCATTTGGAGCCCGGAAAGTGCAAAAGCACTTGCTCCGCCCGCGTCTGGCCTCGCCCGGCTGAGCGCCGGTGAGTTGACCTCACCGTGGGCCTGTTGACCCTACAGGTCGATGGCAGTGGACCCCTCCGGCTAATCTAATTAGGATTAGTTTTAATTAAAACTAATTAGTTAAACTAACGACATGCGGGTCCCACTGGTCAGTTTGACCTGGGCGACCCCGTTGACCCCTGACGTCATCTTGACCTCATCTTGGCGCATTAATTCAAATTCTGGAATTATTTTATATACTAAAATCCAGAATATAATTCAAATTTCAAATGCTTATAACTTTTATTCTATAACTCCAAATGCAAAGATTTATATATGAAAATTTATCAGAAAAATACACTCTATCCATTGGTACAGGTTTCATGCATGTTAAAACAAGTTAACTATGCTGAACAACCAGATTAAGATTTTGCACCATTAGGACTAACTCACATGATCTATCATTTGAACCTTTGGTTCAAATGAGATCATCCTATCCCTTCAACTTGCATTAGGCCAACACACATTCATCTTGCCATGTCATAGCATGCATCATATTGTTGCATATTGGTTGTATGTTTATTTGGTGTGTTTTCATGATAGGTTACTGCCCGAAGATAACCTCGATTACCCACGAAGGCAGTTCTCTACCCAGTTCCATCGGGCAAGCAATTCATTGAACATTCGATACAAACCCATGTTCTCGCTTACGCTCTCATTTTACTGCATTAAGACAACGCGATTCAACTGTTGTGTGCTGCGGTAGTTGAACCCACTTCCTTTGCATGACTGTCATTGCCACGATAACTAGATGAAACCCACTAGTATGTGTAGGAGTTGATTGAGCCATGTTTGTGATTCCTACCATGCTATGCTTGCTATGCTTAGAGTTGTGTCAGTCGGCTCATCGGGATGATGAGCTGGAGTGAAAGGTTGTGTTGGTTCGAGAGTGTAAGTGTTGAACACGATTTGGTAAAGGTATCGATGAGAGGCCATGTAGGAGTACATGGTGGGTTGTTTCATTGAGGCCGAACTTAGAACTGAGATCTGTGTTTGTGATCCATGAACTAGCTACTACCACGCATTGGGCCCGAAACCAATGGACCCTCTAAACTTCTTAACCACCCCTGTTCATAGTCAGGGAGTTGCAAGTAGTTTACGGTGTTTGTAGCATCTTTGGGGCCGCATGCATAGCGCTGACCTTAGGGGTGGGTTGTGTTGCGGTGAACACCGTGTTGATGTACCGAGTGCCCGTTTGGTATCTCGGGAACCCTGCACACATCGTTCGGGGATGTATGGGAAACCTCGGCGGACTCCTGCGGATGGAACCGAATAGGCGATAACTGGACTAGGGACTTGAGTGTTTAGGTAGGCTGTGGCCGACACCCACGTTGGGCTTCCGCTTGAAGGTTGCAGTACATGTCGTGTAAACGGCGATAAGTGGTGAGCGTGTGTGAAGAAGTATACCCCTGCAGGGTTAAATATGATCTATTCGAATAGCCGTGTCCACGGAGACGGACTTCTGGGTTACCTATATCAGTTCATAGACAAGTAAATGGATACTATTAAAAGCCTCAAGATAAGTGTGAGTATCGTGGATGGCCCTCTCGGGGATGACGAGGGAGGATCCACGGTGGAGTATTGTGATGGTGAATAGTGGACTCGTGTACGACAAAATGCTTTACAAAGTGTGTCACGTAGGATAGCTTAGCCAAGAGTCAAAGCTGGCTTGCTGCAAATTAACTCCACTTCCTTCTTGAGAATGTGCATGTATGATAGGATTACGTGGTAAGACTTCTGAGTACTTTTGTACTCATGTTTGTAATCAATATTTTTAGAGGACTATACTACCCCTCCGCCATTCTATGTAGATGTTGACTTGACGAGTAAGCTAGCCACCCGGTGGCGATCTAAGACTTGTGAAGGGCCGTTGTAGATTGAAAGGCTCCAACAAGCTTTCTTTCTTTCTAGAGTCTGTACTCAGACTACTTTGCTTCGCATGTGCTTGTATGATTGTATGACTTGAGTGTTGGGTCATGTGACCCCTACTGTATGAATATGTTATGTATGGCTCCTCGGGCCTCTTAAATAAAATACTTGAGTTGTAGAGTTTTGTTGTGATGCCTTGTTGTATTTACTCATATCGGGCATATTAGTGTATGATTGAAATGCTTGGTATGAGTGGGATCCGACAATCTAGTTGTTTATCCTTAGCAGCCTCTCATATGGGAAATGTAGTCTTGTGCTTACGGCGATAGTAGTCCGCTACTGCCCGGTTCACGGAGTCACCTAGCCCAGCACTCTGCTTGGACACTTGATGGCGGCATGTGATTCATTTCGTTCCTATATCATCCCTTGAAATGTCACGCGGTGATACTTGGAGTCCTGCCTAGCCTGCTACAGCCGGGATACGGAGTCTGTTAGCCAGTGCTACAGCCCAAGTTCATCGTTGATGACCGACATGCTCGAAGTGTTTCATGTATGCTGTCCCCATAGGTTAGTGCCGCTTTGGGTTCACGACTAGCCATGTCGGCCGGGTTCTTTGTCATGTGGATGCTAGCGACACTATCATATCGTGAGCCAAAAGCGCAAGCGGTCCGGGCCATGGTAAGCGACACCGTGGGAATACCGTGCGTGAGGCCGCAAAGTGATATGAGGTGTTACCAGCTAGGTCGATGTGACTTGGAATCGGGGTCCTGACAAAATAGATCAGAAGGAGTCGGCGTTGGCGGAGATGCCGCTGGATCATCCCCGTCCCCGTCCGCCTCGTCATCATCAGATCCGGCTAAGCGCCCAAAACCGGCTGCCAACCAGCAGGCGAGCCACAGCCCCCGAGGGCAGCGGCCCGGCGATCGCCGCCCCGCGCCCCGCGGAGTCGCCCGCCTTGTCGCCCCCCTGTCGCCCATTCCCCACTTTTAGGGAACATGTGATCTTGTACGTTGTATAGTTTGGTGTATACTAGTACCTTGTCACTTTCATATACTAGTGGGAATTTTTCATTATAGAACTTGGCCTGTATATTCCAATGATGGGCTTCCTCAAAATGCCCTAGGTCTTTTTTTGAGGGGAAATGCCCTAGGTCTTCGTGAGCAAGCGAGTTGGATGCACACCCACTTAGTTTCTTTTGTTGAGCTTTCATATGCTTATAGCTCTAGTGCATCCGTTGCATGGCAATCCCTACTCACTCACATTGATATCTATTGGTGGGCATCTCCATAGCCCGTTGATACGCCTAGTTGATGTGAGACTATCTTCTCCCTTTTTGTCTTCTCCACAACCACCCTTCCATTCGACCCATAGTGTTATATCCATGGCTCACGCGCATGTATTGCGTGAAGATTGAAAAAGTTTTGAGAATGTCAAAAGTATGAAACAATTGCTTGGCTTGTCATCGGGGTTGTGCATGATTTAAATATTTTGTGTGGTGAAGATAGAGCATAGCCAGACTATATGATTTTGTAGGGATAGCTTTCTTTGGCCATGTTATTTTGAGAAGACATGATTGCTTTGTTAGTATGCTTGAAGTATTATAATTTTTATGTCAATATGAAATTTTGTCTTGAATCTTTCGGATCTGAATATTCATACCACAATTAACAAGAATTACATTAAAATTATGCCAAGTAGCACTCCGCATCAAAAATTATCTTTTTTACCATTTACCTACTCGAGGACAAGCGGGAATTAAGCTTGGGGATGCGTGATACGTCTCCAACGTATCTATAATTTTTGATTGCTCCATGCTATATTATCTACTGTTTTGGACATTATTGGGCTTTATTATCCACTTATATTATTTTGGGACTAACCTATTAGCAGGAGGCCCAGCCCGAATTGCTGTTTTTGCCTATTTGAGTTTAGCACAAAAGGAATATCAAGCGAGTCCAAACAGAATGAAACCTTCCGGAACGTGATTTTCTCACCGAATATGATCCAGGAGACTTGGACCCTACATCAAGAAAGAAAGGAGGAAGGCACGAGGTAGGGGGCGCGCCCTCCACCCTCGTGGGCCCCCTGTTGCTCCACCGACGTACTCCTTCCTCCTATATATACCTAAGTACCCCCAAACAATCAGATACGGAGCCAAAAACCTAATTCCACCGCCACAACCTTCTGTACCCACGAGATCCCATCTTGGGGCCTGTTCCGGAGCTCCACCGGAAGGGGAACCCATCACGGAGGGCTTCTACATCATCACCATAGCCTCTCTGATGAAGTGTGAGTAGTTTACCTCAGACCTTTGGGTCCATAGTTAGTAGCTAGATGGCTTCTTCTCTTTTTTTGGATCCCAATACAATGTTCTCCCCCTCTCTCGTGGAGATCTATTCGATGTAATCTTCTTTTTGCGGTGTGTTTGTTGAGACCGATGAATTGTGGGTTTATGGTTAAGATTATCTATGAACAATATTTGAATCTTCTCTGAATTCTTTTATGTATGATTGGTTATCTTTGCAAGTTTCTTCGAATTATCAGTTTGGTTTGGCCTACTAGATTGGTTTTTCTTGCAATGGGAGAAGTGCTTAGCTTTGGGTTCAATCTTGCAATGTCCTTTCCCAGTGACAGTAGGGGCAGCAAGGCACGTATTGTATTGTTGCCATCGAGGATAACAAGATGGGTTTTTATCATATTGCATGAATTTATCCCTCTACATCATGTCATCTTGCTTAAGGCGTTACTCTGTTTCCATGAACTTAATACTCTAGATGCATGTTGGATAGCGGTTGATGAGTGGAGTAATAGTAGTAGATGCAGGCAGGAGTCGGTCTACTTGTCTCGGACGTGATGCCTATATACATGATCATACGTAGATATTCTCATAACTATGCTCAATTCTGTCAATTAATCAACTGTAATTCGTTCACCCACCGTAAAATACTTATGCTCATGAGAGAAGCCACTAGTGAAATCTATGGCCCCCGGGTCTACCTTCATCATATTAATCTTCCAATACTTTGTTATTTCCTTTGCTTTTACTTTGCATCTTTATCACAAAAATACCAAAAATATTATCCTATCATATCTATCAGATCTCACTCTCGTAAGTGACCGTGAAGGATTGACAACCCCTTATCGCGTTGGTTGTGAGGAGTTATTTGTATTGTCTGCAGGTCGAGGGACTCATGCGTAGCCTCCTCTTGGATTGATACCTTGGTTCTCAAAAGCGAGGGAAATACTTACGCTCTTGTGCTGCATCATCCTTTCCTCTTCAAGGAAATCCAACGCGATGCTCAAGAGGTAGCAAGAAGAATTTCTAAGCGCCGTTGCCGAGAGTCTCATAAAGTCAACATACCAAGTACCCATCACATCCCTTATCTCCCGCATTACATTATTTTCCATTTGCCTCTCGTTTTCCTCTCCCCCACTTCACCCTTGCCGTTTTATTCGCCCTCTCTTTTCCGTTTGCCTTTTTTTTGCCCGTCTCTTGTTTGCTCGTGTGTTGGATTGCTTGCTTGTCACGATGGCTCTACCTAGATATGGTGATCTTCACCTTAAAAGATTAGAAGAGATCTAAAGCAACGTCAGGAGTTTTATGGTTCTGCAATTTGAGCATAATAATTTCTTAGAAACGAGCTTAAGGAACAAATTTTTTTATGAATTATATGAATAAAGAGCTCGATGATATGTCTAAAGAATTTGATGGTTTAAGATCCCAAATTGCTCGTCTTGAGAAGTTGACTACTGAAATATCGGATAAGCAGGCTACCTTACTTAATAAGATGGCCGCTAAACGGGATTTCTATGAAAATAAAGATGAAGATCTAAAAGTTATTGATGTGTGCTACGTCTTGAGCTTGCGTTGGTTTTCCGCGAAGGGGAGAGGATGATGCAACACAATAGCGTAAGTATTTCCCTCAGTTTTTGAGAACCAAGGTATCAATCCAAAGAGGAGGCCACGCAAAGTCCCTCGTGACTGCACAAAGCGATAGCTACTCGCAACCAACGCGATTAGGGGTTGTCAATCCCTTCACGATCACTTACGAGTGAGATCTAATAGAGATAATATTTTTGGTATTTTTGGTATAAAGATGCAAAGTAAAAAGTAAAAGCAAAGTAAAAACAAAGCAAGTAAATAAAGTGATAGAGATTTATATGATGAGAATAGACCCGGGAGCCATAGGTTTCACTAGTGGCTTCTCTCAAGAGCATACGTATTCTACGGTGGGTGAACAAATTACTGTTGAGCAATTGACAGAATTGAGCATAGTTATGAGTATATCTAGGCAATGATCATGTATATAGGCATCACGTCCGAGACAAGTAGATCGAAACGATTCTTCATCTACTACTATTACTCCACTCATCGACCGCTATCCAGCCTGCATCTAGAGTATTAAGTTAAAAACAGAGTAACGCCTTAAGCAAGATGACATGATGTAGAGAGATAAATTCATGCAATATGATAAAACCCCATCTTGTTATCCTCGATGGCAACAATACAATACATGCCTTGCAACCCTTTACATCATTTGGGTAAGGACACCGCAAGATTGAACCCAAAGCTAAGCACTTCTCCCATTGCAAGAACTACCAATCTAGTTGGCCAAACCAAGCGGATAATTTGAAGAGACTTGCAAAGATAAATTAATCATACATAAAAGAATTCAAAGAAGAATCAAATATTTTCCATAGATAATCTGGATCATAAACCCACAATTCATCGTTCTCAACAAACACACCGCAAAAGAACATTACATCAAATAGATCTCCACGAGAGGGGGGAGAACATTGTATTGAGATCCAAAAGAGAGAAGAAGCCATCTAGCTACTAGATATGGACCAAGTTCGAAGTAAACTACTCACACTTCATCGGAGGGCTATGGTGTTGATGTAGAAGCCCTCCGTGGTGGATCGCCCTCGTGAGCTCGGAACAGGCCCCAAGATGGGATCTCGTGGATCTGGAAGTTGCAGCGGTGGAATTAGGTTTTGGCTCCTGTTACGATCGTTTGGGGATACGTGAGGTATATATAGGAGGAAGGATGCGTTGGTGGAGTGTCGGGGCCCACGAGGTGAGGCGCGCCCTCCACCTCGTGACCGCCTCGCACTTCTTGGAGTAGGGTCCAAGTCTCCGGATCACGTTCGGTTGGAAAATCACGTTCTCGAAAGTTTCATTCCGTTTGGACTCTGTTTGATATTCCGTTTCTTGAAACACTGAAATAGGCAAAATCTGACAATTCGGGCTGGGCCTCCGGTTAATAGGTTAGTCCCAAAAGTAATATAAAAGTGGAAAATAAAGCCCAATATAGTCCAAAACAATAGATAAAGTAGCATGGAGCAATCAAAATTGTAGATACGTTGGAGACGTATCGAGGCATCCCCAAGCTTAATTCACCTTTCGTCCCTCGGTAGGTAAATGATAAAAGGAGAATTTTGATGCAGAGTGATACTTTGGCATAATTACAATGTAAATCTTCTTAATCGTGGTATGAATATTCAGATCCGAAAGATTCAAGACAAAAGTTCATATGGACACTAAAATAATAATACTTCAAGCATACTTACAAAGAAATTATGTCTTCTCAAAATAACATGGCCAAAGAAAGTTATCCCTACAAAATCATATGGTCTGGCTATGCTCCATCTTCCCCACACAAAGTATTTAAATCATGCACAACGCCGATGACAAGCCAAGCAATTGTTTCATACTTTAACATTTTCAAAACTTTTTCAATCTTCACGCAATACATGAGCGTGAGCCATGGATATAGCACTATATGTAGAATAGAACGGTGGTTGTGGAGAAGACAAAAAGAGGGAAGATAGTCTCACATCAACTAGGCGTATCAACGGGCTATGGAGATGCCCATCAATAGATATCAATGTGAGTGAGTAGGGATTTCCATGCAACGGATGCACTAGAGCTATAAGTATATGAAAGCTCAACAAAAGAAACTAAGTGGATGTGCATCCAACTCGCTTGCTCACAAGACCTAGGGCATTTGAGGAAGCCCATCATTGGAATATACAAGCCAAGTTCTATAATGAAAAATTTCCACTAGTATATGAAAGTAACAAAATGAGAGACTCTCTATCATGAAGATCAAGGTGCTACTTTGAAACACAAGTGTGGTAAAAGGATAGTGAGTGAGTCCTGGATTAGGGGGTGTCCGGATGGCCGGACTATAACCTTCGGCCGGACTCCTGGACTATGAAGATACAAGATTGAAGACTTCGTCCCGTGTCCGGATGGGACTTTCCTTGGCGTGGAAGGCAAGCTTGGCGATACGGATATGTAGATCTCCTCCCATTGTAACCGACTCTGTGTAACCCTAACCCTCTCCGGTGTCTATATAAACCGGAGGGTTTTAGTCCGTAGGACGAACAACAATCATACCATAGGCTAGATTCTAGGGTTTAGCCTCTCTGATCTCGTGGTAGATCTACTCTTGTACTACCCATGTCATCAATATTAATCAAGCAGGAGTAGGGTTTTGCCTCCATCGAGAGGGCCTGAACACAGGTAAAACATCGTGTCCCTTGTCTCCTGTTACCATCCGCCTAGACGCACAGATTCGGGACCCCCTACCGAGATCCGCGGTTTGACACGGCATTGGTGCTTTCACCGAGAGTTCCTGCGTATCGTCATCTTTAGGCCCGATGGCTCCTCCGATCATCAACAATGATGCGGTCCAGGTGAGACTTTTTCCCGGACAGATCTTCGTATTCGGCGGCTTTGCATCTGCGGCCAATTAAGCAGCCATCCGGAGCAGATCGAAGCTATGCCCCCGCCATCGGTCAGATTTGGAAGTTTAAACTACGGTGGCGTCCGTGGAGACTTGATCTTCGACGGATCCGAGCCACAACCGTGCGAGCCGCCTGCACGATGGGCATGATCTAGCTCTGCCGCCAAACAGCGCCACGGAGGCGCACCGTGCCCGCTCCGATCCTTAGCTCGGAGCCGACTGCGCCAACCGAGGGAGGTGGCTGGACACCGCCTCGGGGGCTGCAATCTCTACGACGATCGAGCCGAACACCAGCCTTGTCCTCTGTGAAGCCCGTGACTCCAAAGTGCCGGACTCCTCTCCGGACTCCGAAACTTCCACCCCACTGCCAATCGAATCCGATTGGGCGCCGATCATGGAGTTCACCACGCGGACATCTTTCAGCACTTTTCGCCCTTGGCGACATTCTGAATTCATTAAAATCTCTCTCTTTATCAGGGGAGCCTGGCCGGACTATGGTCAGCAAGGTTGGGATGCGGACAACGAAGAAATTCAAAGCCCACCCACCACCCTCTTCATAGCCACTGTCGATGATTTAACAGACATGCTCGAGTTCGACTCAAGACATCGGCGGTATGGGCGGCGATGTAGGAGACGAACAGAACCAGCGCCTATAGGGCATTGGACAACCACCCATCTCACGATGTATACATGGTGGACACACCTAAAAGAAACGACGACGAGGACCAAAGGGACGAGCGAGGATCGTTCCTCTAAAAGCGATCAAAGCGGCGGTGTAAGCGCCGCTCAAACCCCACCTCGGCAGAGACAGGCAGCCATCTGAGACCCAGCCATAGAGCAGGGCGAACCGGCGGACGCGAACATGCCATCGAGCAACCGTCCGAACAGGGCAACTTGGATAAACAACCCGTCCCGGCGAAGATAACAGTCCGGACGACCTCACGCGGACAAGCTACGGAGCGAAGAACCTCCACAAAGGCTCGTCGCCATCTTTGCACGTAGCTTGAAAAAGCGAAGCGAAGATGCACTCAGAACTAGATGGATCAAAGTACTCAACACCATGAGACAAATCTGGCGACGATCGCGCACAAAAAGCTATCCGAGCGAAAATTTCTGCGAATTTGATGAGGAGGCCTTAGAAACCCGCAATCAAAAATAAGGAAGCCACCGGTCGGGTGAACAACCCCATGGCCAACATAGAATGACAAAGGGCTCCGCACACAAGCCGCACGCGATCCGCTGAGATTCACATCAAAAGATGGCCTAGCTAGATCTATCTACGGGCCAGAAAGCAAGCTCTAGTAAGCAATGCAACGCATCAAGTATCCGAACATCACGGTACACCCAAATATAGGGTGCCGCACACCCCTATGTTTCACCGATGAGGTCTTTGGATCATGAATTTCAGTGAGTTCAAGCCCGTAAACATAGAGGCATACAGCGGAACAACAGACCACGAGTGCGGATTGAGGATTACATCCTACACATACACATGGCTAGAGGAGATGATCTCCACGCCATAAAATACTTACCCCTCAAGCTCAAAGGGCCAGCCCGGCATTGGCTTAAAAGCCTTCCCGAAAACACCAATGGAAGTTGGGAAGAGCTCGAGGATGCCTTTCGGGCAAATTTTCAAGGGACCTATGTCCAACCTCAGGATGCAGACGATTTAAGTCATATAACTCAACAACCCGGAGAGTCATCCCGGAAACTCTGGAACTGATTTCTTACTAAAAAGAACCAGATAGTCGAATGTCTGGACGCCGAAGCCTTAGCAGCTTTTAAACACAGCGTTCGAGACGAATGGCTCGCCAGACACCTCGGCCAAGAAAAGCCAAGAACAATGGCCGCATTAACAAGCTGATGACCGCTTTTGCGCGGAGAGGATAGCTGGTTGGCAAGATGCGATACCAGCGACCCAAGTACATCGAAGTTAGGGATGGAACGGAAACCGCGACGCAGCAAGGACCAGCGCGGACCAAGGAAACAGCACGAAGAGCACGGCGATCAACGCCGGATTCAAAAGCTCTCGGCGAGAATCGAAAAAAGCTGCCCCTCAAGGATAACAGGACGATCTATCTAACCTAAACAAAATCTTGGACAAGATATGTCAAATCCACGATACTCGGGAAGCACGCAAACCATACCCACAGAGATTGTTGGGTCTTCAAGCAATCCGGTAAACTCAACGCCGAACACAAGGGCTCGACACACCAAGCGAGGACGATGACGAACCCCACAAGCGAGCACGGAAAACAAAAGAATTTCCCACAACAAGTCAAAATAGTAAACTCACTTCACGTGACAAAAGGAAAAACAGGTGCCGCCTATAGAGATCGCGCCATACAGCCTATCCCGGAGGAGTCCCGCCATCGGGTTGTTAAAACCAATCACCTTCGACCATCGGGATTACTCTAGAAGTATCCGGACGCAGCTGGACTGCCTTGGTATTAGATCCGATAATTGACGGACTCCACTTTACACAAGTCCTAATGGACGGCGGCAGTGATCTAAACCTGCTATATCAGGACACAATCCGCAAAATGGGGATAGACCCAACAACAATTCGCCATAGCAACACTTCCTTTCAAGGGTAACGCCAGCCCAGATGCCCATTATACGGGCTCTCTCCCGCTAGAAGTTATGTTCGGCTCACCCGATAACTTCCGCCGCGAAAAGCTAACCTTCCACATCGCCCCATTTACAAGTAGCTATCAAGCACTACTGGGACGCGAAGCTTTCGCCCACTTTAACGCAATACCGCATTATGCATCTCTTATACTTAAAATGCCCGGTCCGCGAGGCTTCATCTCATTAAAAGGAAATATCGAGTGTTCCTCGAGCGCGGAAGATTGTGCGGCTGCCTTGACAGCCACACACTAAACCGGCTTCACTAATCAAAGCACATAAACAGGTCGTTCAGACCCCGGACATGGCTAGATGAGTCCGGCGTAAACATACAAGGGCTTACTAGCCGCATACCCACGTACAAGGGGCTCCGCGCATGTACAACAAGAGACAATAAAGCTCAATTTTATTCATTTTTTGAATTGTACTTTGTTTATTTAATATAACGTACATTTTCGCACGATCTTTTTCAACTAAGTTCCTCTCTTTTACAGATGAACACCGTGCTACACCCGTCCGTGATACTGACTGCGGAGACACAAAGCGCAGAGCGTGCAGTAGGGACCCGTTCCAAGGATTCTTTTCAGATTAAGACCCTGTGTAAACCTTTTTTACTGTCTCTTGTTGATACACATCCCCCGGTTTCTTGCTATAACCGAGGTGGAGGCTGGCGTCTTGGCATGTGGCCACGTCAGAATTTTGCGCGTACCTGGACACCAGGGGCTTACTACTAAGGGCGTTCTTCAGCCCGTTTGCATAAAGACCAAATACCTTAGGGAGTGTTTGGCGTCGCGAGTTTGGCCTTATGTGCATCAGCTCTGAATCATGTCTTTGGTCAAATGTTGGGTTTGCCCGGCTCCTGTGTTTTGCTGCCTTACGTTCCGCTCTATCGGCTAAGGCGGCACCAGGAGAACTACTGCGATTGTGCCCCGGTTCAGCCAAAGCGAGCACCTCAAGAGAGAAAGCCGAAACTGATCGTCATGATATAGCGTGAGACTGGTCAACCACTCGATGATCCGCCGAATCTTTAGGATTCCTTCGCATTAACGAAGGGCGTTTCTGGCCAGCACACACGCGCCCGAATTCGGGTGGCGCGGTGCCCCTAGGGGCTATATAGTAGCCCCACCGTCAAACTCATATGGCTAAGTGAAAGTGATAAAGCATTATAGTCTGGTTGCCTAGTTAGCTGCGCTATCACCTCCTTTATAGGACCAAGACGTTGGATCAAGTGTGAAAATCGCCTGCGAACACCCCGCATTATATGCGTGGGGGCTGAAGCCGACGATCGCCATCTTCGAGTTATATATACATATACATTAACGGCCGCCTTTGGAGGTATTTTAATTCTTGAAGGCACAAGTATAAAAAGCTTTTATATTCCCTCGAAACATTGTTTTACAATAATACATGTTATTGAACATAATATCCTTCGAGCATCTGCGTCTCTATTAAGCGAGCGCCTGCGAACTTCACGAAAATAGTGCTCGGCGGTACTCGGCTCTCGTCCGAATCTTGGGATGCAACAGCCGTGGCCTTCATCTCCGCCAAGATGTCTTGACACGGGCAAGAGCCATCCGCGCACCCTCTATGCACGCTGACCTCTTCATTGCATTGATATGCGGCACCGCACCAAGGAACTGCTGCACCAAGCTAAAATAACTCTTCGGCTCGGGCCTTTCCGCCACAGATGACTCACGACATTCTTCATGGCGAGTCCGGATAACCTATTCAGCTCACCACGCCGCCAAACGATTGGTTAATGGAAGTGGGCGCTCTAGATTGTGGAACTGCGACCAAAAAAGCTTTTCCACTTCGTGATCCTTTGATCCGGAAGTGTTCGGCGCGTCCGCGCACTTTCGCCGCCAAGTCCAGATAAGGGTCCGCCGCACTCCACACCGGTCCAGCGGAGCATATTTAGGATCCCGAACTTCATCCGCAGCATAAAGGGCTTTCCACCGCGAT
Source organism: Aegilops longissima (assembly GCA_021605205.1). NCBI lineage: Eukaryota > Viridiplantae > Streptophyta > Magnoliopsida > Poales > Poaceae > Aegilops > Aegilops longissima. Next base: position 444,477,297 of record CM038681.1, read on the forward strand.
ATCTCCGGCCTGACGTAGCTCCTCCTTCATAGCTCTCATCGCAGAGCGAGCATCCTTGGCCTCGGTAGTGGCCTTCTTCAGGTCCTTCTGTTTCGCCCGATCTTGTTTTTCAAGAAGCTTGCAGCGGTCGGCAGCATCCTTCAATTTCACAGCCATCTCGGCCATTTCCTTCTTGCTTCGGCAGTGAGCAGCCTGTTTGGCTTTCAGCTCTTCGGCCGCCTTTAAGGCAGCCGCATCACTTTTCCTGGCCCGCTCCTTGGCTCGGGCGAGTTCCGCCCGAAGGTTCTCCATGGCAGCGGCACCATCTGCATCAAGCATACATGTTGTAAGGCATGGGCATCAAGCCCCCTTACCAGGTGTCCGCGGAGAAATTGCATACCTTGGGACTCGTCAAGCCGCTTGTTGACAAGCGCGATGTCGGCATCTGCCACGTCAAGTTGCCGCTTTAGCTCGGCAAATTCACCATCCGGCTAGGCACGAACACCGCCACCTACACGGAAGGGCGACATATTATACTGGATTATGATCCTCGGCGCCCGTCATTTTTGACAACGCACCGAGTCTCGAAACTACTATCTACACAGGGCGCATCTTATATATGCGGAACCGTCAAAAGGTACATCATTTCGCGTACCTCAAAACCTGTCAGTAAACTCCTGGCGGCCTCATACAACCCGCTCTCCGTAGATGAAATCCTTTCAATCACCGTAGCCATCAACGCACGGTGTTCTTCTGAGATAGAAGCTCGCCCAAGCAGATCCTTCAGCTCCTCCGACCATGCACCAGACGGTGCCGGACTCATCCGATGGCCTTTTTCGAAGGCCGGACACGGAGGGCTTTGGGGAGCCACACGACTGCTTTCCGGCCCTGCCGGATTTGAAGAAACCCTCCGTGACGACACCTTAGGGTCGCCTGCCTGCCGCGGCGTTATGGAAGGGGAGGCGTTCGCTCTCCATCATCTCCCACGAAGATCCCACAAGATGAGCTTTCTTTGAGAAGGGCTGAGATCCGAACTACAAGGTAAAATTTGGTTATCTTCCTCGAAAATAGAACAGTGATGTCTCTTATTTTAAAACTCCCTCTCTACTTACGGCTCGGTGGAGGCTGATCCCTTGGGGCACAGTCGGCCGAGACATCTCTCGCCAGACCCTCGACGAAGATTTCTTTCCCGCTTTGAGACCATGGTCTCCGGGTCTTCGAGGCGGTCCTCTTCTTCCCCTGGATGGAGGGATTCTCGATTCCTCCTTTCCTGACAGCCTCCTTCGGGGAGGCGGTAGCTTCCTTGTTCCCCCCTTCGCCTTCTTCCAAAGGCGCAATCTCCAGCATCCTGGTTAACACGGGATCCGCGTGGTCTCAGGGAGGGGGGCCGGACACCTGATTAGCTTTGCTTTCGCTATCCACTCCTGTTCAAGGGACAACTCTTTTAAGGGAAATTTTACGATAAATATATGGATGGTGTGTCCGGGTACAGGACTATTTACTTGAGTATCCGGGCGATTGCAGCTCAGACCTGCGTCCTCGGTCGAGTCCGGACACATTGCTTGTGATCCGAAGAACAATTTGTACATCTCCATGGGCGTCGCGCCCGTAAAATGTTGGAGAGCTCGTGGTCCCTCCGGATTAAACTCCCACAGGCGGAGGGGGCGACGTTTGCAGGGCAAGGTGCGGCGAATCAACATGACCTGCGTCACCGCGACCAGATTGATGTTTCTCTCTAGGAGATCTCAAATGCGGCCCTGCAACAAGGGCACGTCCTTGGACGGCCCCCAGTTAAACCCTTTATTGAACCATGACGCTAGCTGTGGTGGGGGACCCGAGCGAAAGGCAGGTGGCGCCACCCACTTGGTGCCCTTGGGAGCTGTGATATAAAACCACTCTCATTGCCATAAGCTGAACTCCTCTTGAAAAGAGCCCTCGGGCCATGGAGCGTCAGCATTCTTGCTTATAACAGCGCCTCCGCACTCCGCGTGCTGCCCCTCGATCATCTTCGGCTCTACTTTGAAGGTCTTAAGCCACAATCCGAAGTGAGGAGTAATGCAGAGGAAGGCTTCGCACACGACGATGAACGATGAGATGTGGAGGATGGACTCCAGAGCCAAGTCGTGAAATTCCAGCCCATAATAAAACATGAGCCCCCTCACTAAGGGGTCCGTCGGGAAGCCTAGCCCCCGAAGGAAGTGAGACACGAACACCACGCTCTCACCAGGCTTGGGAGTGGGAATAACCTGCCCTTGAGCAGGCAGCCTATCTGAGATTTCACGGTTAGATACGGCATCTCTCGGCTTTAGCACGTCTTCTTCCGTAATGGAGGAAGGCATCCACCGCCTGGAAGGCGGGCAGTTATCATCGAAGGTCGGGCGCTGAATCTGGAGCTTTGGGTGTTGGAACTTCGGCGAGAGGCGGATTCGATTGAGATTGAAAGAAAGGAGTAGAGCCTTGGTCTCTTTATAAAGAGGTTGAATACCAAGAGACCTCCCGTGACCGTTGGGACTCGCCGATTGAGGAAATATACCAGCAGGCACGATTGGGTTACCCACGCCGTATTGATGAGAATCCTGGAATAAGGGACACGATCTCTACTTCGACAAGGCGTGCCAAGGAAACCGCCTCGCTAAACGCTACCGAGGTGGGACAAGAAAACGATTCGAATAAAGGATTGGCCGTGGTGTGATGTCACTGTTGTGGAATACGTCAATGCATTGGATTTGTGTAAATATTATTCTCGCTACGGTGGTATGTGGAACTTATTTTGCGAGCGGACACTATCCTTGTGTTCAAAATCTACTATGAAGTATTCGGAGGAGAAACCCGCCTTACAATGCGAAGACAATCTGGCGCGGACTTGTCGTCATTGAAGCCTGGTTCAGGGAGACTCTTGAGGAGTCTGGATTAGGGGTGTCCGGATGGCGGACTATAACCTTCGGCGGACTCTGGACTATGAAGATACAAGATTGAAGACTTCGTCCCGTGTCCGGATGGGACTTTCCTTGGCGTGGAAGGCAAGCTTGGTGATACGGATATGTAGATCTCCTCCCATTGTAACCGACTGTAAACCCTAACCCTCTCCGGTGTCTATATAAACCGGAGGGTTTTAGTCTGAGGGGCGAACAACAATCATACCATAGGCTAGCTTCTAGGGTTTAGCCTCTCGATCTCGTCGTAGATCTACTCTTGTACTACCCATATCATCAATATTAATCAAGCAGGAGTAGGGTTTTACCTCCATCGAGAGGGCCCGAACCTGGGTAAAAACATCGTGTCCCTTGTCTCCTGTTACCATCCGCCTAGACGTACAGTTCGGGACCCTCTACCCGAGATCCGCCGTTTTGACACCGACAGATAGTAACATTGTCCCTTCTCTCTTTTTCTCTCATATTTTTGGGGGCCTTTTCTATTCTTTTTTTGGCCTCTTTTTTTATTTGTTGTCCGGAGTCTCATCCCGACTTGTGAGGGAATCATAGTCTCCATCATCCTTTCCTCACTTGGGACAATGTTCTAATAATGATGATCATCACACTTTTATTTTTCTTACAACTCAACAATTACAACTCGATACTTAGAACAAAATATGACTCTATATGAATGCCTCCGGTGGTGTACCGGGATATGCAATGATTCATGAGTGACATGTATGAAAGAATTATGAACGGTGGCTTTGCCACAAATACAATGTCAACTACATGATCATGCTAAGCAATATGACAATGATGGAGCGTGTCATAATAAACGGAACGGTGGAAAGTTGCATGGCAATATATCTCGGAATGGCTATGGAAATGCCATGATAGGTAGGTATGGTGGCTGTTTTGAGGAAGGTATATGGTGGGTGTATGATACCGGCGAAAAGTGCGCGGTATTAGAGAGGCTAGCAATGGTGGAAGGATGGGAAAAAAGTGCGTACAATCCATGGACTCAACATTAGTCATAAAGAACTCATATACTTATTGCAAAAATCTAGAAGTTATCAAAGCAAAGTATTACGCGCATGCTCCTAGGGGGATAGATTGGTAGGAAAAGACCATCACTCGTCCCCGACTGCCACTCATAAGGAAGACAATCAATAAATAAATCATGCTCCGAGTTCATCACTTAACGGTTCACCATACGTGCATGCTACAGGAATCACAAACTTTAACACAAGTATTCTTTCAATTCACAACTACTCAACTAGCATAACTCTAATATCACCATCTTCATATCTCAAAACAATTATCAAGCATCAAACTTATCTTAGTATTCAACACACTCAAAAGAAAGTTTCACATATCTTGAATACCAAGTATATTAACATTAAGCAAATTACCATGCTATTAACGACTCTCAAAATAATCTAAGTGAAGCATGAGAGATCAAGTTTCTTTAAAACAAATCCACCACCGTGCTCTAAAAGATCTAAGTGAAGCACTAGAGTAAAAATTATCTCGCTCAAAAGATATAAGTGAACCACTATGAGCAAACTATCAAGCTCAAAAGATATAAGTGAAGCAAATAGAGTATTCTATCAAATTCCAATTCATGTATGGCTCTCTCAAAAGGTGTGTACAGCAAGGATGATTGTGGTAAACTGACAAGCAAAGACGCAAATAATACAAGACACTCCAAGCAAAACACATATCATGTGGTGAATAAAAATATAGCTCCAAGTAAATTACCGATGGAAGTGGACGAAAGAGGGGATGCCTTCCGGGGCCTCCCCAATCTTTGACTTTTTGGTGTCCTTGGAGTATCTTGGGGGTTCCATGGGCATCCCCAAGCTTAGGCTCTTGCCACTCCTTGTTCCATAATCCATCAAAAGAATTCACCCAAAACTTGAAAACTTCACAACACAAAACTCAATAGAAATCTCATGAGCTCCGTTAGAGAAAGAAAACAAAAGACTACCTTAAGGTACTGTAATGAACTCATTCTTTATTAATATTGGTGTTAAAACTACTGTATTCCAACTTCTCTATGGATTATAAACTATTTTACTAGCCATAGATTCATCAAAATAAGCAAACAACACACGCAAAATAGAATCTGTCAAAAACAAAACAGTATGTAGTAATCTGTAACTAACGCAAAGTTCTGGAACCCAAAAACTTCTACCAAAATTAGACGACCTGGACAATTTGTTTATTGATTAGAAGCAATTGGAATCAATATTTTATCACGTTCTGGTGATTTTTAACAATTCGGGCACTGAGCGCAAAGTTTCTGGAAATTACAGCAAGATCAAATAACTATCATCCAAGAAGATCCAATAGGTCTAGCTTGGCACAAACACTATTAAAAGATAAAACCACATATAAACATAGGCTAGATGGATTATTTATTCCTAAACAGAAGCAAAAACAAAAAACTAAAAATAAAATTGGGTTGCCTCCCAACAAGCGCTATCGTTTAACGCCCCTAGCTAGGCATAAAAGCAAGGATAGATTTAGGTATTGCCATCTTTGGTAGGCAATTCTTCAATGAGGCATCTAACTCCTTTAGAATTTTCTTTCTTTCTAGTAATTAGAAAAATTTTAGGCACAAGATCGAAATATTCATTCGTAGCAAATGGTTCCTTAATGATAGTAAAAAGATCGGGATGAGTACTTATAGATTTAAGATCTGCATTTTCCTTACTAGATGATTCACCCTTATTTTTAGGAACATACATAAGCTTGGCAATTTTAGTGGGAGGACTAGGAGTATTCTTTACGGAAGAAAAAGCGGTTCCCAAGTTGGTAATGATACCCTCAAGTTTATCGATTCGAGTAGAGTCTAGATTTATTTTCTCATTAACCATGGGTTCCTTCTCCTTAATATTTTTCAAAGTCATTCCTACCTTAGATCCATATTGAGTAATTTGATTATTGATCTTTTTATCTAGATTTTCAATGGATTCAATGGTAGCAACTTTGTTTTCAATAATTTCAAGCCTTTGCATAACATGCTCCAAAGTTAACATAGTTCCATTAACCAAAAGAGGAGGTGAGCCAAATAAATCTATTAAAGCATTATAAGAATCAAAAGTATGGCTACCCAAGAAATTCCCTCCGGTAATGGTATCAAGGAATATCTATACCAAGGATTAGCACCTACGTAAAGATTACGAAGAAGAACTGAAGTAGATTGCTTCCTGGTAGATCTATTTTGAGCATTGCAAATTCTATACCAAGCATCTTTTAGATTTTCTCCCTCCCTTTGCTTAAAATTTAGAACTTCATTCTCGGGAGATAACGGAGAAGATATGAGACTAGTCATGGCGACAAGCAAAAAAACTAACACACGAGCAAACAAAAGGACGAGGAAAAAGGCAAAGGGAAAAGAGAGGAGGAGATTGGGAAAGAGAGGGCGAATAAAACGGCAAGGGTGAAGTGGGGGAGAGGAAAACGAGAGGCAAATGGCAAATAATGTAATGCGAGAGATAGGGATTGTGATGGGTACTTGGTATGTTGACTTTTGCGTAGACTCCCCGGCAACGGCGCCAGAAATTGCTCGTTGTCGAGAGTCCAAATCTTGACTTTGCGAAAGCCTCCCCGGCAACGGCGCCAGAAATCCTTCTTGCTACGTCTTGAGCTTGCGTTGGTTTTCCCCGAAGAGGAGAGGATGATGCAGCACAGTAGCGTAAGTATTTCCCTCAGTTTTTGAGAACCAAGGTATCAATCTAGTAGGAGGCCACGCAAGTCCCTCGTACTGCACAAAACAATAGCTACTGCAACCAACGCGATTAGGGGTTGTCAATCCTTCACGGTCACTTACTTAGAGTGAGATCTGATAGAGATAATATTTTTGGTATTTTTGGTATAAAGATGCAAAGTAAAAAGTAAAAGCAAAGTAAAAACAAAGCAAGTAAATAAAGTGATAGAGATTGATATGATGAGAATAGACCCGGGGGCCATAGGTTTCACTAGTGGCTTCTCTCAAGAGCATAAGTATTCTACGGTGGGTGAACAAATTATTGTTGAGCAATTGACAGAATTGAGCATAGTTATGAGTATATCTAGGCAATGATCATGTATATAGGCATCACGTCCGAGACAAGTAGATCGAAACGATTCTGCATCTACTACTATTACTCCACTCATCGACTGCTATCCAGCCTGCATCTAGAGTATTAAGTTAAAAACAGAGTAACGCCTTAAGCAAGATGACATGATGTAGAGGGATAAATTCATGCAATATGATAAAAACCCCATCTTGTTATCCTCGATGGAAACAATACAATCGTGCCTTGCAACCCTTTACATCCTTTGGGTAAGGACACCGCAAGATTGAACCCAAAGCTAAGCACTTCTCCCATTGCAAGAACTACCAATCTAGTTGGCCAAACCAAGCGGATAATTCAAGAGACTTGGAAAGATAACTTAATCATACATAAAAGAATTCAGAGAAGAATCAAATATTTTCCATAGATAATCTGGATCATAAACCCACAATTCATCGGTCTCAACAAACACACCGCAAAAAGAAGATTACATCGAATAGATCTCCACGAGAGGGGGAGAACATTGTATTGAGATCCAAAAGAGAGAAGAAGCCATCTAGCTACTAGCTATGGACCCAAGGTCTGAAGTAAACTACTCACACTTCATCGGAGGGGCTATGGTGTTGATGTAGAAGCCCTCCGTGGTGGATGCCCCTCCGTGAGCTCCTAACAGCGCCAAGATGGGATCTCGTGGATCTGAGGAAGTTGCAGCGGTGGAATTAGGTTTTGGCTCCTGTTCTGATTGTTTGGGGATACGTAGGTATATATAGGAGGAAGGAGTACGTCGGTGGAGCGTTAGGGGGCCCACGAGGTAGGGGGCGCGCCCAGGGGGGCGCTCTCACCCTCGTGACTGCCTTTGGCACTTCTTGGAGTAGGGTCCAAGTCTCCTGGATCACGTTCGGTTGGAAAATCACGTTCCCGAAGGTTTCATTCCGTTTGGACTCCGTTTGATATTCCGTTTCTTCGAAACACTAAAATAGGCAAAAAACAACAATTCTGGGCTGGGCCTCCGGTTAATAGGTTAGTCCCAAAAGTAATATAAAAGTGGAAAATAAAGCCCAATATAGTCCAAAACACTAGATAAGGTAGCATGGAGCAATAAAAAATTATAGATACGTTGGAGACGTATCAATGTGTCCCCGATTAAATCTTTGTTTTGCAATATGAATCTTGATAATGATGGGAATGAATATGATCCACCTTTACCTAGAAGGTGTTCAAAAAATTCGGAGTTTTTAGATCTTGATGCTAAAATTGATAAAAGTGGGATTGAAGAAATCAAAACCCTAGATGTTGCTAAACCCACTATTTTGGATTTTAAGGAATTTAATTATGAAAGTTGCTCTTTGATTGATTGTATTTCTTTGTTGCAATCCTGCTAAATTCTCCTCATGCTTATAGTGAAAATAAAGCGTTTACTAAACATATCGTTGATGCCTTGATGCAATCTTATGAACAAAAGCTTGAGTTGGAAGTTTCTATCCCTAGAAAACTTTATGATGAGTGGGAACCAACTATCAATATTAAGATTAAGGATCATGAGTTTAATGCTTTATGTGATTTGGGTGCTAGTGTTTCCACTATTCCCAAAACTTTGTGCGATTTGCTTGATTTCCGTAATTTTGATGATTGCTCTCTAATCTTGCACCTTGCGGATTCCACTATTAAGAAACCTATGGGAAGAATTAATGATGTTCTTATTGTTGCAAATAGGAATTATGTGCCCATAGATTTTATCGTTCTTGATATAGATTGTAATCCTTCATGTCCTATTATTCTTGGTAGACCTTTCCTTAGGACGATTTGTGCAATTATTGATATGAAGGAAGGGAATATTAGATTCCAATTACCGTTAAAGAAAGGCATGGAACACTTTCCTAGGAAGAAAATAAAATTACCATATGAATCTATTATGAGAGCCATTTGTGGATTGCCTACCAAAGATGGCAATACCTAGATCTATCCTTGCTTTTATGCCTAGCTAGGGGCGTTAAACGATAGCGCTTGTTGGGAGGCAACCCAATTTTATTTTTAGTTTTTTTTTCTTTTGTTTCTGTTTAGGAATAAATCTTTGTTCTAGCCTCTGGTTATATGTGTTTTTATGTTTTAGATAGTGTTTGTGCCAAGTTAAACCTATAGGATCTTCTTGGATGATAGTTATTTGATCTTGCTGTAATTTCCAGAAACTTTCTGTTCACGAAAACAATTGTTACAAATAACCAGAACGTGATAAAATAGTGATTCAAATTGATTCTGATCAATAATCAAATTTCCTAGGTATTCCTATTTTTTCTGAATTTTTGGAGTTCCAGAAGTTTGCGGTAGGTACAGATTACTACAGACTGTTCTGTTTTTGACAGATTCTGTTTTTCGTGTGTCGTTAGCTTATTTTGATGAATCTATGGCTAGTAAAATAGTTTATAATCCATAGAGAAGTTGGAATACATTAGGTTTAACACCAATATAAATAAAGAATGAGTTCATTACAGTACCTTGAAGTGGTCTTTTGTTTTCTTTCGCTAACGGAGCTCACGAGATTTCTGTTGAGTTTTGTGTTGTGACGTTTTCAAGTTTTGGGTGAAATCTTTTGATGGATTATGGAACAAGGAGTGGAAAGAGCCTAAGCTTGGGGATGCCCATGGAAACCCCAAGATAATCTAAGGACGCCAAAAAGCCAAAGCTTGGGGATGCCCCGGAAGGCATCCCCTCTTACGTCTACTTCCATCGGTAACTTTACTTGGAGCTATATTTTTATTCACCACATGATATGTGTTTTGCTTGGAGCGTCTTGCATGATTTGAGTCTTTGATTTTTAGTTTACCACAATCATCCTTGCTGTACACACCTTTTGAGAGAGCCATACATGATTTGGAATTTATTAAAATACTCTTTGTGCTTCACTTATATCTTTTGAGCTATATAGTTTTGCTCTAGTGCTTCACTTATATCTTTTAGAGCACGGTGGTGAATTTGTTTTGTAGAAACTATTGATCTCTCATGCTACACTTAGATTATTTTGAGAGTCTTAAATAGCATGGTACTTGCTTAAATAATCTTAATATGCTAGGTATTCAAGAATAGTAAAAACTTTCTTATGAGTGTGTTGAATACTAAGAAAAGTTTGATGCTTGATAATTGTTTTGAGATATAAAGATGGTGATATTAGAGTCATGCTAGTTGAGTAATTGTGAATTTGAGAAATACTTGTGTTAAAGTTTGTGATTCCTGTAGCATGCACGTATGGTGAACCGTTATGTGATGAAGTCGGAGCATGATTTATTTATTGATTGTCTTCCTTATGAGTGGCGGCCGGGGACGAGTGATGGTCTTTTCCTACCAATCTATCCCCCTAGGAGCATGCGTGTAATACTTTGCTTTGATAACTTGTAGATTTTTGCAATAAGTATATAAGTTCTTTATGACTAATGTTGAGTCCATGGATTATATGCACTCCTCCTCCTTCCACCATTGCTAGCCTCTCTAATACCCCGCACTTTTCGCCGGTATCATACACCCACCATATACATTCCTCAAAAAAGCCACCATACCTACCTATCATGGCATTTCCATAGCCATTCCGAGATATATTGCCATGCAACTTTCCACCGTTCCGTTTATTATGACACACTCCATCATTGTCATATTGCTTAGCATGATCATGTAGTTGACATCGTATTTGTGGAAAAGCCACCGTTCATAATTCTTTCATACATGTCACTCTTGATTCATTGCATATCCCAGTACACCGCCGGAGGCATTCATATAGAGTCATATTTTGTTCTAAGTATCGAGTTGTAATTGTTGAGTTGTAAGAAAATAAAAGTGTGATGATCTTCATTTTCTGAGCATTGTCCCAAGTGAGGAAAGGATGATGGAGACTATGATTCCCCCACAAGTCGGGACGAGACTCCAGACGAAAAAAAGAAAAAAAAAGAGGCCATAAAAAAAGAGAAAAGGCCCAAATAAAAAAATGAGAGAAAAAGAGAGAAGGGACAATGTTACTATCCTTTTACCACACTTGTGCTTCAAAGTAGCACCATGATCTTCATGATAGAGAGTCTCTCATTTTGTCACTTTCATATACTAGTGGGAATTTTTCATTATAGAACTTGGCCTGTATATTCCAATGATGGGCTTCCTCAAAATGCCCTAGGTCTTCGTGAGCAAGGGAGTTGGACGCACACCCACTTTGTTTCTTTTGTTGAGCTTTCATATACTTATAGCTCTAGTGCATCCGTTGCATGGCAATCCCTACTCACTCACATTGATATCTATTGATGGACATCTCCATAGCCCGTTGATACGCCTAGTTGATGCGAGACTATCTTCTCCCTTTTTATCTTCTCCACAACCACCCTTCCATTCCACCCATAGTGCTATATCCATGGCTCACGCTCATGTATTGCGTGAAGATTGAAAAAGTTTGGAGAATGTCAAAAGTATGAAACAATTGCTTGGCTTGTCATCGGGATTGTGCATGATTTAAATATTTTGTGTGGTGAAGATAGAGTATAGCCAGACTATATGATTTTTTAGGGATAGCTTTCTTTGGCCATGTTATTTTGAGAAGACATGATTGCTTTGTTAGTATGCTTGAAGTATTATTATTTTATGTCAATATGAACTTTTGTCTTGAATCTTTCGGATCTGAATATTCATACCACAATTAAGAAGAATTACATTAAAATTATGCCAAGTAGTACTCCGCATCAAAAATTATCTTTTTTATCATTTACCTACTCGAGGACAAGCAGGAATTAAGCTTGGGGATGCGTGATACGTCTCCAACGTATCTATAATTTCTTATTGCTCCATTCTATAGTATCTACTATTTTGGACATTATTGGGCTTTATTATCCACTTTAATATTATTTTTGGGACTAACCTATTAACCGGAGGCCCAACCCAGAATTGCTATTTTTTGCCTATTTCAGAGTTTCGCACAAAAGGAATAACAAATGGAGTCCAAACAGAATGAAACCTTCGGGAACGTGATTTTCTCACCGAATATGATCCAGGAGACTTGGACCCTACGTCAATAAAGAAAGGAGGAAGGCACGAGGTAGGGGAGCGCGCCCACCCCCCCAGGGCATGCCCTCCACCCTCGTGGGCCCCATGTTGCTCCACCGGCGTACTCCTTCCTCCTATATATACCTATCTACCCCAAACGATCAGATACGAAGCTAAAAATCTAATTCCACCGCCGCAACCTTCTGTACCCACGAGATCCCATCTTGGGGCCTGTTCCGGAGCTCCGCCGGAAGGGGAACCCATCACGGAGGGCTTCTACATCATCACCATAGCCTCTCCGATGAAGTGTGAGTAGTTTACCTCAGACCTTCGGGTCCATAGTTAGTAGCTAGATGGCCTCTTCTCTTTTTTTGGATCTCAATACAATGTTCTCCCCCTCTCTCGTGGAGATCTATTCGATGTAATCTTCTTTTTGCGGTGTGTTTGTTGAGACAGATGAATTGTGGGTTTATGATCAAGATTATCTATGAACAATATTTGAATCTTCTCTGAATTATTTTATGTATGATTGGTTATCTTTGGAAGTCTCTTCGAATTATCAGTTTGGTTTGGCCTACTAGAATGGTTTTTCTTGCAATGGGAGAAGTGCTTAGCTTTGGGTTCAATCTTGCGGTGTCCTTTCCCAGTGACAGTAGGGGCAGCAAGGCACGAATTGTATTGTTGCCATCGAGGATAACAAGATGGTTTTTTTTATCATATTGCATGAATTTATCCCTCTACACCATGTCATCTTGCTTAAGGCGTTACTCTGTTTCCATGAACTTAATACTCTAGATGCATGCTTTGGATAGCGGCCGATGAGTGGAGTAATAGTAGGAGATGCAGCGAGAGTCGGTCTACTTGTCTCGGACGTGATGCCTATATACACGATCATACCTAGATATTCTCATAACTATGCTCAATTCTGTCAATTGCTCAACAGTAATTCGTTCACCCACCGTAAAATACTTATGCTCATGAGAAAAGCCACTCGTGAAATCTATGGCCCCCGGGTCTATCTTCATCATAATAATCTTCCAATACTTTGTTATTTCCTTTTCTTTTTACTTTGCTTTTATTTTACTTTGCATCTTTATCACAAAAATACCAAAAAAATTATCCTATCATATCTATCGATCTCACTCTAAGTAAGTGACCGTGAAGGATTGACAACCCCTTATCGCGTTGGTTGCGAGGAGTTATTTGTATTGTGCAGTGCGAGGGACTGCTGCGTAGCCTCCTCTTGGATTGATACCTTGGTTCTAAAAACTGAGGGAAATACTTACGCTACTGTGCTGCATCATCCTTTCCTCTTCAAGGAAATCCAACACAGTGCTCAAGAGGTAGCACGTCCCTTTCCCCTTGTCCTATTCAGACTCCCCTTGGGGGGCGGGGGGGGGGGGCGCCACCGCTTGGCTGCGGCCCTCTCTCTCCCCTAAGGCCCACTAAGGCCCATAACTTCCCGGGGGTCTGGTAACCCCCCGGCATTCCAGTTTTATCCGGAACACTTTTGGTGTCCGAATAACATGGTCCAGTATATCAATCTTTATGCCTCGACAATTTCGAGACTCCTCGTCATGTCCGCGATCACATCCGGGACTCCGAACAACCTTTGGTACATCAAATCACATAAACTCACAATACGAATCGTCATTGAACGTTAAGCGTGCGGACCCTACGGGTTAGAGAACTATGTAGACATGACCGAGACACATCTCCGGTCAATAACCAATAGCAGAACCTGGATGCTCATATTGGCTCCTACATATTCTACGAAGATCTTTATCGGTCAAACTGCATAACAACATACGTTGTTCCCTTTGTCATTGGTATGTTACTTTCCCGAGATTCGATCGTCGGTATCACCATACCTAGTTCAATCTCGTTACCGGCAAGTCTCTTTAATCGTTCCGTAATGCATCTTCCCGCAACTAACTCATTAGTCACATTGCTTGCAAGGCTTATAGTGATGTGCATTACCGAGAGGGCCCAAAGATACCTCTCCGACAATCGGAGTGACAAATCCTAATCTCGATCTATGCCAACTCAACAAACACCATTGGAGACACCTGTAGATCATTTTCATAATCACCCAGTTACATTGTGACGTTTGATAGCACACTAAATGCTCCTCCGGTATTCGGGAGTCGCATAATCTCATAGTCATAGGAACATGTATAAGTCATGAAGAAAGCAATAGCAATAAACTAAACGATCATAGTGCTAAGCTAACGGATTGTTCTTGTCAATCACATCATTCTCTAATGATGTGATCCCGTTCATCAAATGACAACTCATGTCTATGGCTTGGAAACTTAACCATCTTTGATTAACGAGCTAGTCAAGTAGAGGCATACTAGTGACACTTTGTTTGTCTATGTATTCACACATGTACTAAGTTTCCGGTTAATACAATTCTAGCATGAATAATAAACATTTATCATGATATAAGGAAATATAATTAACAACTCTATTATTGCCTCTAGGGCATATTTCCTTCACATAGTGCCCAGTGTCAGTTGTTGTTTTCTACTTTTTTTACATCGCAGAAAATCAATACCAAACGGAGTCCAAACGCAGCGGAACTTTTTGGAGATTTTTTTAAGCCAGAAGACATCCAGTGGGCCAAAGAAGTACAAAGGGGTGTGATACGTCTCCAACGTATCTATAATTTTTGATTGCTCCGTGCTACTTTATCTATTGTTTTGGACTATAATGGGCTTTATTTTCCACTTCTATATTATTATTGGGACTAACCTATTAACCGGAGGCCCAGCCCAGAATTGCTGTTTTTTTTGCCTATTTCAGTGTTTCGAAGAAACGGAAAATCAAACGGAGTCCAAACGGAATTAAACCTTGAGGCGTGATCTTCTCACGAGCGTGATCCGGAGGTGGACCCTACTCTAAGGAGTGCAGGCGGTCACGAGGTGGGGCGCGCCCCCCAGGCGCGCCCCCTGCCTCGTGGGCCCCGACGCTCCACCGACGTACTCCTTCCTCCTATATATACCTACGTACCCCCAACAGATCGGGGACGGAGCCAAAAACCTAATTCCACCGTCGTACCTTCCTGTATCCACGAGATCCCATCTTGGGGCCTCTTCCGGAGCTCCGCCGGAGGGGGCATCCACCACGGAGGGCTTCTACATCATCACCATAGCCCCTCCGATGAAGTGTGAGTAGTTTACTTCAGACCTTCGGGTCCACAGCTAGTAGCTAGATGGCTTCTTCTCTCTTTTTGGATCTCGATACAATGTTCTCCCCCTCTCTCGTGGAGATCTATTCGATGTAATCTTCTTTTTGCGGTGTGTTTGTTGATACCGATGAATTGTGGGTTTATGATCCAGCTTATCTATGGAAAATATTTGATTCTTCTCTGAATTCTTTTATGTATGATTAAGTTATCTTTGCAAGTCTCTTTGAATTATCCGTTTGGTTTGGCCAACTAGATTGGTAGTTCTTGCAATGGGAGAAGTGCTTAGCTTTGGGTTCAATCTTGCGGTGTCCTTACCCGGTGGATGAAAGGGTTGCAAGGCACGTATTGTATTGTTGCCATCGAGGATAACAAGATGGGGTTTTATCATATTGCATTAGTTTATCCTCTACATTATGTCATCTTGCTTAAGGCGTTACTCTGTTTTTAACTTAATACTCTAGATGCATCTTTGGATAGCGGTCGATGAGTGGAGTAATAGTAGTAGATGCAGAATCGTTCCGGTCTACTTGTCACGGACGTGATGCCTATATACATGATCATTGCCTGGATAACCTCATAACTATGCTCAATTCTGTCAATTGCCCAACAGTAATTTGTTCACCCACAGTATAATACTTATGCTCTTGAGAGAAGCCACTAGTGAAACCTATGGCCCCCGGGTCTATTATCATCATATCAATCTCCATCACTTTATTTACTTGCTTTGCTTTTACTTTTCACTTTGCATCTTTGTACCAAAAATACCAAAAATATTATCTCTATCAGATATCACTCTCGTAAGTGACTGTGAAGGGATTGACAACCCCTAATCGAGTTGGTTGCGAGTAGCTATCGTTTTGTGCAGGTACGAGGGACTTGCGCATGGCCTCCTACTGGATTGATACCTTGGTTCTCAAAAACTGAGGGAAATACTTAAGCTACTGTGCTGCATCATCCCCTCCTCTTGAGGAAAACCAACGCAAGCTCGAGACGTAGCAAGAAGGATTTTTAGGCGCCGTTGCGGGGAGGTCTACATAAAGTCAACATACCAAGTACCCATCACAATCCCTATCTCTCGCATTACATTATTTGCCATTTGCCTCTCGTTTTCCTCTCCCCACTTCACCCTTGACGTTTTATTAGCCTCTCTTTCCCAATCTCCTCCTCTTTTTCCCTTTGCCTTTTGTTTGCTCGTGTGTTAGTTTGCTTGTTTGTCGCGATGGCTCAAGATGCCACCAAATTGTGTGACTTCACCAATACCAATAATAATGATTTCCTTAGCACTCTGATTGCTCCTCTTGCTAATACTGAATCTTGTGAAATCAATCTTGCTTTGTTGAATCTTGTTATGAAAGATCAATTCGCTGGCCTTCCTAGTGAAGATGCCGCTACTCATCTGAATAACCGTTGATTTATGTGATATGCAAAAGGAAAAAGATGTCGATAATGATGTCGTTAAGTTGAAGCTATTTCCTTTTTAAGCTTAGAGATCGTGCTAAAGCGTGGTTTTCATCTTTGCCTAAAAATAGTATTGATTCTTGGAACAAGTGCAAAGATGCTTTTATCTCTAAGTATTTTCCTCCCGCTAAGATTATCTCTCTTAGGAACGATATTATGAATTTTAAACAACTTGATCATGAACATGTTGCAAAAGCTTGGGAGAGAATGAGATTAATGATACGTAACTGTCCTACTCATGGTCTGAACTTGTGGATGATTATAAAAAAAATTATGCTGGATTGAATTTTGCTTCTAGAAATCTTTTAGATTCGGCCGCGGGAGGCACTTTTATGGAAATCACTTTAGGAGATGCTACTAAACTCCTAGATAATATTATTGTTAATATTCTCAATGGCATACTGAAAGATCTACCAATAAAAAAGTGCATGCGATAGAAGAAATCAATGTTTTGAGTGGAAAGATGGATGAACTTATGAAATTATTTGCTACTAAGAGTGTTTCTTCTGATCCTAATGATATGCCTTTGTCTACTTTGATTGAGAATAATAATGAGTCTATGGATGTGAATTTTGTTGGTAGGAATAGTTTTGGAAACAACGCTTATAGAGGGAATTTTAATCCTAGGCCTTATCCTAGTAATCCTTCTAATAATTATGGGAATTCCTACAACAACTCTTATGGAATTTTTAACAAGATGCCCTCTGAATTTGAGAATAGTGTTAAAGAGTTTATGAATTCACAAAAGAATTTTAATGCTTTGCTTGAAGAGAGATTGCTTAAAGTTGATGATTTTGCTAGGAACGTTGATAGAATTTCTCTTGATGTTGATTCTTTAAAGCTTAGATCTATTCCTCCTAAGCATGATATCAATGAGTCTCTCAAAGCTATGAGAATTTCCATTGATGAGTGCAAAGAAAGAACCGCTAGGATGCGTGCTTCCAAAGATGCCTTTATTAAAGCGTGTTCTTCTAATTCCTATGAAAATCAAGATGAAGATCTAAAAGTTATTGATGTGTCCCCTATTAAATCTTTGTTTTGCAATATGAATCTTTGTTGGGGATATTACTACTGGGCGTAAACCGTCCTAACTGGGCCGGGTTAACTTCATCAGTAGTCCAACGGTGTAAAAGCCCAAGCATGAAAGTAAGGGCCCAAGGCCTGTAGTCGGTTTAGAACCTGTAGCCGTAAACCGGCCTGGTATGTAAACTTGTATTGTAAGTTAGGAATAGAGAGACACCAACCCGGATACGAGTATGAACCGGAGATTGGGACTCTCTGAACCGACGGACGTCACCCGTGTATATAAGGGGACGACCCGGGATGGTTCAAGGGAGAGACAACAACTACAACTCGAGGCCTAGGCGAAGCTTATTTGCTCCCTAGTCATCGAGACCACATCAATCGCATCACAACTAGACGTAGGCTTTTACCTTCATCGAAGGGGCCGAACTAGTATAACTCTTGTGTCCTTGCGTCCGCTTTAACCCCTTCAAGTTAACCCGTAGCGATGGCTCCACGACTAAGTCCTTTCACGAGGACATCTGCCGTGACAAAGCGACGACGGTTGGCGCCCACCGTGGGGCTATCGCACGATGGTTTGATGATCTTGGAGGCAAGTTCGAAGGACTCGAAGGCTATCTTGTGGGCGGATGACCAAGAGTCGTCGCGGCAAGCTCTACATCGACGATGCAGTTGGGGCCCGAGGCGGCTCGATTGAGTACGTATCGGGTCCCCTTTGGGGCATACACATTTTCATCGGCAAGATTGGTGAACCAGGGGCTGGCCGACATCCGCACCGACCTCGTCGAGACGGCTCGCGCGTCGAGATCTGCCCGAGTTAAACCGGCCGTGAAGCATGCCTTTGTGGGAGTCATCCACGGAGGAAGTTATGAGGACGGATCAGAGTCTAGCGGCGAGACCGTCGTCTACTCCGACGACGAGTCGTCAACCGGAGAAACGAATCTCTATATCAACTACAAGATGGCGGATTGGGGCTGTTCCGATGGTGACGATATTCGGATCCCTCTGATCTGCCCAACCGGGTTGGAATATTCATGGCGGCACACAAGCAGTACTTCACTCTTGACCGCTGCGGCAATGATTGCCGGTTCAACAATGGCGGCGGCTGCCGGACAGAGGCTCTGTCGCCCGCCGCTCAAGTTTTATCGAGATCTGTTCGATCGTTGGCTACGCTCATGGCGAAGGTTAACCCGGCGGACCAGGGCGCTCATAACGCGGAGGTTGCGAAGGTGAAGGAACAAATCACTCGAGCTAAAGCGGATCTAGCAGCTGCGACGCCAGGTGATGGCGAGCGGGCGCTTTAGATCGCGAGCTTATAGGCTCATGCTAGATCAGAGCGCGTCACATGAAGTCATGAAGAGGAAATATAGATCCCGTTTGCCTTCAGTTTTCGAGGGAAGAGACCTCTTCAACACCCCCGGAGCGGGAACCAGCAATCCGCCGGTGGTAAACCGGGCGGAAGCACCTGGGACGGGCGCGCCGGTTCAGCGCCGCTTAACAGATCTACCTCGCCGTAATGCCAGTGCGCCTCAGGCTGTGCAAACACCTCCGGGTCACTACTCCAACCCGATGGATAACCTTGTTGCAGCTGCGGCATGGCTGGAGGCTATTCCAATTGAAGGCGATTCACCACAGGCAGTAGAGACGCGCCGGGTCAAGGAGCTCCTTAGGACAGCTTTGGTCCAACAGGAAGCATATTCGTACAGCCGCGACCGGATCCACTCTACCCCCCCCCCCGCCCAAGCCGGAGCTATAGCAGGCACGTGGATGAGCCGGCCGTATCAAGTAATGCACGGCGTGGTGCGCCCCGTGGCAACAACCCGACAGGTGGCGTCGATAACGCTCAGGAGGTGGTGGACCGGGCCCGAGCGCGCATGGAGGCCGAGTTAGCAGCACAGCATCAGGCTTATCAGCTTACGTCGGTTCGTCCGACCATCTCGGTCGAGCACTGGGGTTACCTCTAGCTCTTTGGGGTGCCTTGCCTCGTCCCGCTTTACGCAATGTGCGCTTGCCCAAAGACTTCAAGGGTCCGTGCAAGGTGCCAAATTACACCGCCGATTTAGCTCGAAGCATGGATAGAAAGTTATGAGATGGCCATGGAGATCTTTGGATGTGGATGAGGCGGCGTGTGCAAAGTACTTCACCATGATGCTCGAAGGCACGGCCCGTACTTGGTTGAAGAGCTTGCCACCCAATTCTATCAATTCATGGGCCCGATTGCGGACCGGTTTATCCAAATTTCAAAGATACTGTAAGCAGCCCATGTCCGTAGTGGACTTGGCGGCTTGTGTCCAGGGGGAAGGGGAGTCAACAACCCATTGGGTACGCCGCGTTTTGGAAATCTTGCACTCGTCAGACCGGATCAACGCTGACTCTGCGATCTTAACCCTGGAGGGCAACTGTCGGTTTAAGTCTTTAAAGTTGAAGTTGGGGCGCATGAAGCGGTTTTGTAATGACATGGGCACTCTCATGGGCGCTTTAGTGAAGTATGCTGATTACGATAGTACCAAGGATCCCGAGTCGGCGATGATGAGGCAGGAAGGAAGGAAGAACAACAACTCCAAGGGCCAGCAACATCACTCGGCGGTAATGGTGGAGGCAAGCGTAAAGAGAATGGCAACATGGACTTCTTAGCCAACACCAGCGCGAGGACAAGGGCCAGCGGCGCAAGGGTAAACAACCGAATCGAAGTGGGCGCCTAATCCCAATCGGACCGCTTGAATTATCTGTTGAATCAACCTGTCCGAAGCATGGGACGAAGGAGACGCCAACAAACCACCTCTGGAAGGATTGCTACATTATGCAGGAGTTCAAGAGTTCTAATGCTTTCGGTATGATCAAGGTTCGGCGGTTCAGATCCGGGCGGATTACGGTGGAGGAAATTCGTTCAGGATTTAATGGTAATCCGGGCGGACATAACAATCGAACAATCGAAATAACCAAGGTGGTTACAATCAGCAGCAACAACGGTCGGGTTATCGAGCAACCCAAAGCAGTTGAATAGTGGGCAGTACCATGTCTTCACCACTAGCTTAGACAAGCGAGACCGAAGCTTGAGCGGGCGATCAACGCTGTTGAACCGGCCGTGCCTCATTACCTCGCTGGTCGAGCAGCCCATTGTATGGAGTAGAGGATCATCCTCCCGGGTTGACAATCCGGGTCAGCTAGCCCTGGTGGTGGCACATCGGTGGGAGGTTATAAGTTCACCAAGGTACTCATGGACGGAGGGAGCAGCATTAACATCCTGTACTATGAGACCTCCGTCGTATGGGGTTAACGGATAAACATCTCAAACCGTCCAATACAAGGTTCCATGGTGTGGTACACGGCAAGTCAGCATATCCGGTTGGTAAAATAGCTCGGAAGTGGCCTTTGGTGATGAATATGACTCGGATCGGAAACATTGGCGTTTGAAGTGGTAAAATCCAAAGTCCATATCATGCCCTATTTGGGCGGCGGCTTATGCCAAGTTCATGGCACGGCCTTGTTATATCTATTTGCAGATCAAGATGCGGGTCACAAGGGACAATAACGGTTCATGGGAGCCGCAAGATCGCTTTGGAATGTGAGGAAGGTGATGCGGCTTCGCAGAGTCGGTTTGTGCCACCGAGGAGTTGAAGTATTATAAGGACAATGTTGATCCGTGGACATGACTCCATTGAAGAAGCCAACTACTGAGCATGATCCGCCCTGAAATTCAAATCGGCAGGTGAGACTAAGCTTGTTGACTTCGTGCGGTGATTCGTCCAAGCAGTTCAACATCGGTGCCAACTTGGATCCGAAATAGGAAAGCGCGCTCATCGAGTTCATCCGTGAGAATCGGGACATTTTGCATGGAAGCCTTCGACATGCCGGTTGTACCGAGGCAACTCGCTGAGCACACTCTTAATGTTGATCCCAAGTACAAACCGGTGAAGCGGTTTCTCCGCGGTTTAACGAAGAAAGGCGCAAGGCCATTGGAGAGGAGGTGGCGGGCTCTTAGCAGCTGGTTTTATCATTGAAGTCTTCCATCCGAATGGCTTGCTAATCCGGTGCTAGTTCTTAAGAAAACGGCACTTGGCGCATGTGTGTGGATTACAGATCTTAACAAGGCTTGTCCAAGCAGATCCTTTGCCCTCCCGCATTGACCAGATTATTGATGCCATCGCGGGTTGTGGCGTTGAGCTTTTGGATGCATATTCGGGTATCATCGGATCAAGATGGCAGTTAAGGACCAGGAGAAGACGGCGTTTATCACTCCCTTTGGAGCCTTCGCTATGTATCTATGCCTTTTGGGCTCAAGAGCGCCCAAGCAACTTATCAACACTGTATGCAATTGCTGCATAAACAGATCGGCCGTAATGTGCACGCCTATGTTGATGATATTGTGGTCAAGTCAAGGGAGAAGGAGACACTGATTGACGATTTGAAGGAAACCTTTGACAACCTGCGGGTTTACAAGATGATGCTCAACCCGGCCAAATGTGTCTTTGGTGTTCCGGCAGGCAAGTTATTGGGTTTTCTCATGTCCAACAGGGGAATTGAAGCTAATCCGGAGAAGATTACGGCTATTACCTCCCTGGCTAAACCAAAGTGTATTAACGATGTCCAGCGTTTGGCAGGCGGATTGTCGCTACTGAGCGGTTTATCGGCCGCCTCGGAGAAGGCCATCCTTTGTACCGAGATCTTTGAAGAAGACGGATCAGTTTATGCGAGTCCACCGCCGATGAAGCGTTGGAGGACTTAAAGCGGCAATTGGCCAACCGCTTTGTGCTCGCCGCTCCCATTGACAAGGAGCCGCTTCTACTATATGTTGCTGCTAACGCCAGGGCGGTCAGCGTGGCCATTGTGGTGGAGTGGAAGGAGGCAGGGAAGGAGCGTCCGGTTCAACGTCCGGTTTATTATATCAGCGAGCTACTTATTGAATCTAAGCAAAGGTATCCGCATTGGCAGAAGCTGGTGTATGGAGTTTTCATGGCAAGCCGGAAGTCAAGCGATATTTCCAAGGCACCTCATCATGGTGGTCGATTCTGCTCCCTTAAGCGATATCATACTGAACCGGAAGCGGCGGCGGATTGCTAAGTGGGCTATAGAGCTTGGGCGCCGCGGTGCAAATGCGTGCCTCGGACGGCGGTGAAGTCTCAAGCACTTGTGGATTTTATTAATGATTGGGCGGAGTTGCAAGCACACAAGAAAAGCGGATCACACATATTGGACCATCCATTTTGACGGATCCGCACAATTGGAGGCTCGGGGCTGGAGTCGTATTAACTTCCCCACGAGGTGACAAGTTTTGTTACGTTCTCCGCTTAATGTTCCTTGTACTAACAATGCAGCTGAGTATGAAGCCTTGCTCCATGGTCTCCGGATGGCTAAGGAGATGAATCTAAGCGGGTTAAGTGCTTGGTGACTCGGACCTAGTGGCTCAACAAGTGTCGGCACTTGGGATTCAAAGGACCGCTCATGGCTGCATATCATCGTGAGGTGGATATTGTCGCAGGTCATTTCAAGGGCTATTAGGTGGACCACGTGGACCGTTGGAAGAATGAAGCGGCGGACGCTTTAAGCGGTTGGGCTCTCAGCATAAACCGGTCCCACCAATGTTTTTCGGGCGTCTTGCACAACCCGTCGGTCAAGCTCCCCGTGAAGCGGTTTGGCTATTCCTGATCCGGAGGCTCAATTGGTGGCAGCTCTTCACGTCACTCCGGATTGGACGCTTCCTTATCTTGCGTACATGAACCGGGGCGAGTTACCAGAAGATGAGACATTGGCCCGGCAGATAGTCCGGCGATCTAAGTCTATGACCATTGTTAATGGCGAATTGCATCATTGCAGTGTGTCAGGGGCGTTTCAACGTTGTGTGTCCCCTGAGGAAGGCTGTGAAATATTGCGTGAGATCCACGAAGGAGATTGTGGTCACCACGCCGATTCAAAATCCTTGGTGGCTAAAGCGTTCCGCCACGGTTTCTATTGGTTGACCGCTCATCTTGTCACGGAAGATCTGGTCGACGATGTGATGGTTGCCAAAAGTTTTCGAGACGTGCTCATGTACCGGCCCAAGAATTGAGGATGATTCCAATTACTTGGCCGTTTGCAACCTGGGGGCTGGATATGGTTGGGCCTTTCAAAAGGTCCAAGGACAAGAAGACCCACCTACTGGTGGCGGTCGACAAGTTTACAAAATGGGTAGAGGCGTAACACATTAGCAAGTGTGATGCGGCCCGGGCGGTTCAGTTCATCAAAAGGGTGATTTTCCGGTTTGGCTTTCCACACAGTATCATCACAGATAATGGTACCAATTTTTCCAAAGGTGCCATGAAGGAGTTCTGCGAACATGAGCACATCCGACTTGACGTTTCTTCAGTAGCTCAGCCACAGTCCAATGGTCAAGCGGAAAGGGCTAATCAAGAGATCTTGAGAGGCATCAAGCCCCGGCTTATGGTCCCTTTGCGAGAGGACACGGGTTGTTGGGTAGAAGAGCTACCGTCGTGTTATGGAGTATAAACACTACGCCTAACAGATCCACGGGATACACACCGTTCTTTATGGTCTATGGAGCGGAGGCGGTTCTCCCCAGTGACATCCGTCATGACTCGCCTCGTGTGGCAGCTTATGTTGAAGCGGACAACGAGACGACACGACAAGACGCTATGGACCGGTTGGATGAGGAGCGTGACATTGCAGCTGCCCGCTCGGCGATTTACCAACAGGATCTTCGTCGTTACCATAGTCGTCGGGTCATAACTAGAACTTTTCAAGAAGGAGATTTGGTGCTTCGGCTCATCCAAGACTAGACTGATATGCACAAGTTATCCCCACCTTGGGAGGGACCTTTCGTGGTCAGCAAGAATCTGCACAACAGGTCATACTATCTGATCGATATTCGAGAGCATAAAGACTCACGCACATCAGAGGAGGAGACCAACAGGCCGTGGAACATAGCTCATCTTCAGCCTTATTATACCTGAGCCATCTGCTCTATTTATGTACATATTATGATAGTGTATATATTATGAATAAAGTAATAAACCGGAGCCTCAACTAAAGCGGGGTATCTGTTCTGTTACATCATGCGTGGTTACATGGAGTTGTTCTGTCTTAAAGCGGCCTCCGGTTTACCCCCGAGTTTGCTTTCCAAAAGCTTTATGATATTACTTGGGGCTTGGTGGCGTCCAACCAATGCAACACCTTTTGATAGGCGAAAGCCACCAGATCACTTGGGGACATGGTCAAGTCTGAACCATCACGCCTCTTGATCGGCCTAAGGCCATAGAGTCACTTGGGGCTTGGTCGAACCCGAACCATTGCCACGCCACTTGATCGGCATAATGCCACGGTTTCAGATTGGGGACTGGCTCACTTGAACCATGGCTACACCTTATAGGGAGCTTGGTCGTGTCCGACCATGGTAACACCATCGATCGGCTCAAGAAAGCCTTCTTTTTGCAAACGGTTTATCATTGCCTTTGCTTCCATGTTTTTTCATAACTATTATTTGATTTTTGTTGCGTTTCTTAAACCGATAACATTTTTAAACCGGATCAAACTGTCAATTGACAGAATTCTGTCCATTTTTTAATCCGGAGATAATTTTTCCGGTTTGACTTTTTTCTGTTAACATCCCATTATGGAGTAACAGGGGGCTTGTCATGACCCGGCATGGTTTATGTGGTAAACCGGCATTATAAACACAGGAGCTGTTTTCTCCTTTGACGGTAAGGGTTTATACAACCTCCACTTCAAGATTGGCTAAGCCAACTTTATGCCCAGTGATGGCAGGTATTTTGTATCACAAATTTTGATTATATACCTCAATATTTCATTTCATATATATATGAACGTCACAAGCCGGCTGGCGGCACAAACCGCCATGGCGGTTTAAGATTTTGTGACTGGAGGCAATATAGATGGAAGGCTTCGATCATTCAAGCAAAAGTATCAGCACCCATGCACGGAGGCATATTAAAAGCATAAGTGTTGGCTATCCTATTACAAGGCAACATGGTGCCCAAATAAGATCATTGTTTTCTTGGCGGAATATTATGAAGTAGCTATTTAAACCGGCTTCCAGTTCATGCTTGCTCGCCGCCCCGGTCTGATGGTTGTGGTTCGTCCTGCGCCGCCTCAGCCTCTTCATCTCTACCAGTAATTTGGAAGTCAACAATGGTCGAACGATTCCCATTAAAGCTTGAAAGACAGCCTCCTCATGGATCAGGGAAGATGGTTCAATATCAGGAGCGTAAGTATGCTTACGGATCGGAGGGATCAGGTTCTCCGCTTCGGGAATAGGTGCAGCTACTCGTTTGTTCTGATCGTCATATTGAGCTTGATAATGCGACAAGTTTGCCTCTTCGGCCAATTGGCAAGCCAGAGGGCGCACCGCCCGGTTTATCGCTCTCAGGTCATCTTCATTGAACTCTGAACCGTCTTCCTTCAGACTGGGATAGCCCTGAGCTGCCTCAACAGGATCGAAATCAGGCACCCATGCTTTTGCCTGGATTAAGGCGTTAATGGCACCAGTTCGAGCAGCAGATTTCTTCAGCTCTTCAACCCGGGCGGGAAGCATTGACAACCTCCTAAGAGTATCTTGAATTAAGGAGGGTGCTGGATTGTTGTGTGATGCAAGAGATGATCCGCTGCGCTCCGATGTCTGACTGCTCGATTAAAGTGTAGGCAGCTTTCAATTTCATCCAACATCGACCCCAAGTGACCAATGCGTGTGCCTCTGACAGATTACAAGAGAAATCACAAACCGGACTTATCATAAGAAGGCCAAGATTATCATAGAAGCCAAAGGAAGCTTACCAAAGATGGCAGCGGTCATGGCATGCACTTGCCGCTTCACGTTGGTCGCTCATCTACCACGGTTTAAGGGCAGCTTCACATTTTCAACCTTTTTGGTTAAAGCGGCCTTTTCAAGATCCCAACCGCCCGCTCGGACTTGAACCACTCCTTGAGCTGCTCCATAGTAGTCAAGGCGGTTTCAACTCATCCTTGGCCTTGGAGGTTTCTGCTTGTTGAGATTTCAAATTTTCTTGAAGATCATTGATTTGTGAGGCTTGTTGGCGTATCTCACTCTGCAACAAAAAGGGAGCATGTTAAATATCTTCATTACAAGTCCCAAGTGCATAACCAGTCATACACTTGGCACTTGGGGGCTAATGCATATTTGATCTTCATCTACCAATAAAATCATAAAGTCCCAAGCTCAATACAGGTATTCAACTTGGCACTTGGGGGCTAATGGCTATTTGCTCGAACATGTTCTGATGCGGCGATATAAATTACAGTCCCGGTTTAATTATACTAAGTTGAACCGGCGCTTGGGGGCTACATCAGTGGATTCTGAAGCATTGAGTTTATGCTAAGTCCCGGTTTAACTATACTAAGTTGAACCGGCCCTTGAAACTAGGAGAGTTAACAAAATTGAAATATCCAAGCGGGAAAAGAACATGGAGGTTACCTCGAATTTTTCTTTCATCATCTTCACCAGGCCAGCTTCATAATCACGGCTGGTATACAGCCGGTTCAAGTAGCCAGAATGAAGGTCTTGGGGGTTCAGAGCGGCGTAAGTTGCTAGATCAACATCCCACTTGCCCTTGCTCATAGTGGCAAATTCTTCTTTGGCAGAATGTTTGGATAAAGCGACCGGATTACCCGGTTCGCTGTGGCCAAAGCCAGTAATCACAACGTCATCGTCCTTGGTATCACCAGTTTGACCAGGGATAGTCGGTTTGTCAGCAGGCCGGATTGGATTGGTGGATTTTTCAATCCGGGTTGGGCTTCTGGGCTGGTCAGCAGGAAGGGAGGTGTCAACATGCCTTTCTTCAGCAACAAAATCATCATCTTGCAGTGGCGGATCATTGGGAGTGTCTTCACAGATAGCCGCTTCAAGATTTGGGACGCTGTCCGGTTCAAGCGATCTCTTCGTGCCGTTTTATCGAGCGAGCCTTTTGCTCGGCCTAGGCTTGGCCTGAAAAGGCACAATAACGATCGAATCGGTATATACTACACAATGATGCATTGGAAACAATATGAAATGCATAACTTACCCAAGCACCATTTTAAGTGGTGGCGGTGAGTGGTGATGACTCGCCAGATGAGGAATGGGAAGTGACCGATAATCGGTCGATGGATTAAGGGGTTGTGAAAATAGCATGCTTTAGGATAAGCAATCGACAAGCAAATTAGAGACCTCTGAGCGACGTTTCGAACCGGACTATTCGGTAAACCGGTGGAGGTAACTACCGGCATGCATCGAGTTGTGCGGCGAGCTTCATGTTGTTGAGTCTTCATAAGAAATTTGGGATTCAAGTAAGCAAGGGATGAGAAAATTTAATTTTCCGGTTTGCCTGACGGATTTTTAGTGAAGGCAAAGGATTTGAGTCGAGGAGAGAATAGTTACCTCTACGACATCAAGATTACTGGTTTCACATCATCGACAAATATCATCATTAATTAGGCGTATGAAAAGTAAGCCAAGCGAATCAAGTTCTACCTCAAGGTCCGGATTACCCACATCGTCATCCACACGGATCGAAGATGCGATGATTTTCCTTTTATGAGCAGTCTTCTTGACAGCTTTGGTCTTTTGCGGATTAGTTTTTCCGGTTTGTGCAGCTTCTCTGGTTTCTCTTGTGGGCGTTTCTTGCTCGAAATGGATCATCACCCGATTAAGCAGCAGTTGATGTTAAAAGTGATACGGAAATGGCAGTAATATATTCAGTAAAAATAGTCAAGTCTTACAGATGGTGGTTTGTTGGTAGCACGGAAGGGAGTAGACGGTTCGAACGCAGAGGTGTTCGGTTCGTTCAACATTTTCTTCACAGCCTCGGTGACCTCATCATCGGTAAGCTGGATATTAATATGTCGGAGGGTCGTCGACACTACCAAAGTACTCACCCATTAAACCGGAGCGCCGGGAGAGGGGCGATATGCTCCATGATATCCAACAGCGCGAGATCAATTCGGTTAAACCATTGGCCATGAAGGCTCGAGCTTGGAGAGTTGAGGCGTATTTACTTCTCTCATTGGCGGTTAATCTTTGTGGAAAGGGATGTGTATTCTTGAGTCGCTCGAGACAAAAACCGGGCAAAGGATTCTCATTGGCGGTGAAGTGTCTCGCAATAAAACCATGTTTGATTCCATTCCTTGGGGTGGCTGTGCAGTTAGACATGAGGATAAGTGAGCTCCTTTCTTTTTTGAATCGCCACACCACCCAATTCTGTGTTGGTCCTGTCAGTGAATTCTGTGCGGCGGTTTAGATGGAAGCAGTCCCTAAACAGTTCAACTGTGGGTTCTTCTTGAAAGTATGCCTCACAGAGCACTTGGAAGTGACAAATATTGGTAACAGAATTGGGGCCCGTATCTTGCGGACGGAGTTGAAAATTGGCTAACACATCCCGGTAAAATTTTGAACCGGGCGGGTTAAAACCCCGGGCTAAGTGATCTGCGAAAACTACAACCTCTCCTTCTTGAGGTGTAACACCCCGGAAGTAACTTTCCATATTTGTAACTCCAACTCTTGCCATTTTCGGCATTGTGATATGATATTCCCTCCGTGGTTGGGTTTTCTTCATCTTGCATTTTGTCCATGTCATGCATTTTTATCATGTCATCATGTGCATCGCATTTGCATACGTGTTCGTCTCATGATTCCGAGCATTTTTCCGTTGTCCGTTTTGCAATCCGGCACTCCTATCTCCCGGCGGTCCTTTTACGTTTTTCCGTGTGCGGTACTAAACCTTCTCGAAATGGACCGAGGTTTGTCTAGTGGCCTTGGTATACCACCGTAGACCACCGGTCAAGTTTCGGTCATTGAGCTCGTTTGGTACTCAGCGGTTAACCGCACTCTCGCAAAGGCCTCTTTTAAGTTGCAGCCCAACACCCCTTCAAAACAGCCCAATAACCCATCTAAGTCACTTCCATGCTCTCCGTCGTTCGATCACGATCGTGTGGTAACTACACCTCATTTGGACTCTCCTAGCTCCCTCTATGCCTATTTAAACACCTCCCCAAATTCGCGGTCCAATCCACCCTAACCCTAGCGGTTTTCCTCGCCGCGCCCGAGCGCGTCCGTCCGCGCGGACACGTCCGCCCGCCACGTCGCCGGACCAATCCAGGGCGACACGTCATCGCCGCCGCCGCCTCAGCCAACCCCTCGCGACCGTCACGGCGCCCGCTCCAGCGCCGCCGCGAGCCGTGAGCACCAGTGAGCCCCTCCCGTCCCGCCCGCCGCCGCCCGCCCGCCCGCCCGCGCCTCCAGCGCCCGATCGCCGCCGCGCCCTCCCTCTCGGCCGCCCGCGCATCTTTCCTCCGGCCCTGCCCGCCCGTCCGTCCGCCCCGCCTTGCCGGATCCGCCATGCGGTGATCGCCCGCCCGCCCGTGAGCTCCTCCACGCGCCCGCCGAGCCCGACCCGCCCGGCGACCGCCTTCCTCCTCGCCCGGCTCCGGGCCCAGCGCCGCCGAGATCCCGCGCCCGATCCGGCCTCGGGAAGCGCACCCGTTGACCTCTTTTTCCGCTCTTTTCTTCTAAGTCTTTTCATCTCATGATATTTTGTGTCATTTTCGAAGTGGTATATATCTGCCATCGTAGCTCCGTTTTGCATGTTTAATATATCAAAATGTTCGCCTCGAAGAGTAGATCATTTCATCTCATTGCACCATTTTCATTTGAGCTCATATTGATGCCCGAAATGCTGTTGGAAGAGTGCTATGTGATGTTAGTTTCTGTTTCGTAACAGAAGTTGCACTTTTGTTATTTTTGCCATGATTAATGTGTGCACCCTATGAATTTGAGTCCTACATGTGTTTTGAAATATGCCATGCCATCTTTCCAGGGATACATGCCATGTATTTTTGTGATCTATGTGGTGACTAGCACAAGCATGCAAAGTAGGTGTCCTGATGTTGCTGTTTTCAGTCCTGTTTTAGCTGATTTTGATGCCATGTTAACTTGATGATACCGAGAGATCTATGCATATTTTGAGATACTTCAGTAAGGGTGTTTTGTAAAACATGTCTTGCTCTATCCATCCATGCCTTTGTTTGAAATTATGGAGTGCCATAGCTTGAGTCAATCGAGCTCTACTTTTGCTATCAAATGTTTCCTGGCAGATTGTTTACATGTTATTCAATTTTGCCAAGCTTGTTGTGGTTGATTCATTTATGCTATGTTATTGTTCTTGCCATGTATGTCTTCTATGCCATGTCTTCTTGATGTATGCATGATTAGTTTATCATATAAGACTCTGTACTGAGTGCATTGAGCTTGTAAACATGCCTACTCGTTATCAGTTTTTGACATGTCATGTTGCTGAATCTGTTAACGAAACTTTCAATATTGACATGGGTGTTACTATATTTTCTAATCCTTTTTGGCTTATGGTCAGTAAGGGACTTTTGTTCTAGGCTTTGAGTAGATTCATGCCATGCCATGTTTTGCTATTTTAAGGTCCTGTAGCATGTAGTTTTGCTGCTCTGAACATTGCAACCTGATGCTGTTTTTTTGCCATGTCCAGCCTGATATTTTGTGCACTTTTGCCATGCTTGTTTGAACCTGTTATGATGTGAACTACCCGTAGCTCAGTGCTCATCTTTTGTCGAGCATCTTGTGTAGATCACTGCCATGTGCTTTGTTGGTACGTTTGGGTGCAGTACCTTAATTAATTGTTGCTTGCTAAGTGGCATCATGCTGTTAATGGCAGATTTGCGCTATTCTTGTTTTGCTTGTCATTTGCAAACCGTGCATCCGATTCGGTGATCTTTATATCGATTTCAACGAAATCATCTCATCTTTCAGTGGCATACTTGGTTTGCCAAGTTGATGCCTGGTTCATCATTTACCTTCCGGCCTTTGTCGCATTGCATATCACATCCGCATATCATGTCATGTTTTGCATCATGTTGATTGTGCATTGCACCGTGATTTATTGTGGTTCCTTTGTTTGTGTTGTTGCTTTGGGTAGAGCCGGAGGCGAGTGCGTGAATGAGGAACCTGTTGAGAACGCTTACGAGGATCAAGCTTTCGACAACTCGAGAACATTGCGAGCAAGATGACCATACCCTCGAAATCACTTCTATCTTTGCTATGCTAGTTGCTCGCTCTTTTGCTATGCCTATGCTGCGATGCCTACCACTTGCTATATCATGCCACCCATATTGCCATGTCAGCCCCTAACCATCCTTTCCTAGCAAACCGTTGATTGGCTATGTTACCGCTTTGCTCAGCCCTCTTATAGCGTTGCTAGTTGCGGTGAAGTGAAGTTTGTTCCTTGTTGGAACATGGAGTTGTTGTTCCTCTTTGGAACATGTTTACTTGTTGGGGATATCACAATATATATCTGCTATAATCAATGCATCTATATACTTGGTAAAGGGTGGAAGGCTCGGCCTTATGCAGTGTTTTGTTCCTCTTGCCACCCTAGTTTCCGTCATACCGGTGTTATGTTCCTTGATTTGGCGTTCCTTACGGTTGGGTGATTTATGGGACCCCTTGACAGTTCGCTTTGAATAAGACTCGTCCAAAGCAAGGCCCAACATTGGTTTTACCATTTGCCACCTAAGCCTTTTCCCCGGGTTTCGCGAGCCCGAGGGTCATCTTTATTTTAACCCCGGACGGTGCTCCTTGAGTGCTGGCCCGAACTAAATCTTGTGCAGCGCCCCTCAAGGCAACTTGAGGTCTGGTTTTAGTTGTATGGACTGCTCATCCGGATGTGCCACGAGAACGAGATATGTGCAGCTCCTATCGGGATTTGTCGGCTGTCAGGCGGCTTTGCTGGTCTTGTTTTATTCTGTCGAAATGTCTTGTAGTCCGGGATTCGAGATTGATCGGGTCTTCCGGTAGAAGAATATCCTTCGTTGACCGTGAGAGCTTATAATGGGCTAAGTTGGGACACCCTGCAGGTAATATCTTTCAAAGCCGTGCCCATGGTTATGAGGCGGATGGGAATTTGTTAATGTCGGTTGTAGATAACCCGAAGTTGACCTCAAATAAAATACACATCAACGCGTGTGTAACCGTGATGGTCTCTTCTCGGCGGTCCGGAAGTGAACACGGTGTTGGAGTTATGTTTGACGTAAGTAGTTCAGGATCACTTCTTGATCGCTACTAGTTTTCACGACCGTGCTTTGCTTCTCTTCTCGCTCTCTTTTGTGATGTAGCCACCATATATGCTAGTCGCTTGCTGCAGCTCCACTTTACTACTCTGTCCTTCCTATAAGCTTAAATAGTCTTGATCTCGCGGGTGTGAGATTGCTGAGTCCCGTGACTCACGGATACTTCAAACACAGATTGCAGAGTTCCGATGAGGCGGTGCAGGTGATTCAACCGAGCTCAAGTGGGAGTTCGACGAGGCGTGGTCGTTACTATGTGTCTTTTCGGATGATCGATAGTGGTGCCCAGTTGGGGCGATTCGGGATCATGTAGCATCTGGGGTATCTTCTTTTATTTTGGTTCCGTAGTCGGACCTTGAGTGTACTCGAATGATGGATGTTTATTTATGTCTTGTGTGAAGTGGCATTGTAAGCCAACTATGTATCTCTTTCCTTATTTATTATATGGGTTGTGTGAAGATTACCTCACTTGCGACATTGCTTTCAATGCGGTTATGCCTCTAAGTCGTGCCTCGACACGTGGGAGATATAATCGCATCGAGGCGTTACAAGTTGGTAATCGAGCCTTCCCGACTTAAGAGCCCCCTACTTGATTGTTTGTTGGCGTTGTTGAGTCTAGAATGGAAAAATGTTTTGAGTCTTAGGATTATATATATCGGAGAGTAGGATTCTTTTTACTTCCAGGTCCTTAAATCGCTCTGGTGAGGTATCTGACGTAGAGTTTTGACTCTTCTCTCCTCAAATTTCACTAAATTTTTTTAGGATCACGTGGGTATCTTGGAATCGTTCCGATGGTTTTGTGGCGAGAACATTGTTCTTGGTGCCTCGACATTTAGGGGTTGTGGCGGTGTCCGGGAGTTGAGCTCCGAGGTGTTGTCGTCACAATTTTATCGTTGCGATTCGGAATACGAGTTTTGCCGACATCGAAATCTCTTTTGTGCAGTTGTTGGTGAGATAACCTGATAGCCCGATCTTGGCGAGTCGGGAGTATTGCCATGACTTGCATAACGGATGTTTTTGAAGGTCGAGGTACCACGAT
This sequence comes from Aegilops longissima, assembly GCA_021605205.1. Classification (NCBI taxonomy): domain Eukaryota; kingdom Viridiplantae; phylum Streptophyta; class Magnoliopsida; order Poales; family Poaceae; genus Aegilops; species Aegilops longissima. The sequence goes on from CM038681.1 coordinate 444,511,068, forward strand.
TTCGAGGATTTCTTGGTTATGTGTTGACGGATGGATCTGGTGAATCTAGGTATTCTTAGTTTGGGTGATATATTTTGTGTCCCTGTATCCCCAACACCAGATTGCATAACCAGAAAGTTTCGGGAGTTTATAGGTGGGAATTCTAGTAGCTTACGGGATATTCTTTCCGACGGATGTATGATTTGAGATTGGGGTTCAAAGTCTAGTGGTCCGCCCATTCACGGTCGATTCTGATGGTCGTGAGGCGTCTTAAAGAATCCTTGGCTATGCTGATTCGGGGCGTCTTGTTTGTCATTCGTGGCGTCCGCTATCGTCGTGTCCGTGTGGGCCCCACCACTAACACTTTGGGCGAAATCTCTATCATGTGTTTGTTACGGCTCATTTAGAAGCCAATCTTTTGTTTTCGGTTGGGATATTGAATTGTTTCTAAGATGATGTTGTTTCCATATCTTTATCTAAGTGGTTTCTCACCTTAATGGACGTGTGATGATTAACTTTGGAATTCATTCGTTCATTTTTGTTCGAATGTTTATTGTGAAGACTATATGTTGCAATTTCTATCCGTTGATTCTACTTATCTATTTGTCTATCAAAGGACTAACGGATGTCACCCTCTTGAGATGGCTCCGCCAACGCGTACGAATCCGGATCGCAATGATGGGGATCGATCGAATCCTCCACCTCCACCTCCCCTCCGAGGCACGGCAAGCTATCATGGCAGCCACCAATGCCAATGCTCGAGATGATTTTGCAGCTCTTGCAAGAAGCGTACTCGAGGGCAAGGCAATCAAGGAAATCAAGGTCAAGGCAACAATCAGCCACACTTTGCTACTCTCGATCGGTTCCTCGCTAATCAGCGAAGTCTTTCGGTTTACGTAGTCGAGGCCACGAGACGCCGACGATTGGTTAGTGGACATCTGCAAGCACTTTGATTGTAGCAATGTCGGACACGAGGACTTTGTCAAGTTTGCATCGTTTCAACTCAAGGATCAAGCTGCTTTGAGTGGTACCAGACAATACAAAGATTCGAGAGGAGGTCGTGTCATTACAGGATGAGTTCGCCGTGATTTGAGCTCATCACATTCGAAAAGTGTTGTTGAGAGCAAGCGTGAGGAGTTCCGCAATCTCAAGCAGGGCAACATGTCCGTCTATCAATACAATATCCAGTTCGAAGCTCGCTCGTTTTGCTAAGCAAGGCGTGCACGATGAAAAGAGTATGATCTATCAATTCGGAGGTGGTGCGAGAGAAGATCTGCAATTAGCTCTTGTGCTTTTGAGCGAGATAAGTATGATGATTTCTACAACATGGCATTTGAAGCAAGAAGCTGCCCAGCTCAAATGTGAGGCTTCTAAGAAGAGAATCGGGGATGCAGTTCAGTCCTCTTCTTCCTCTCAAGTGGCAGCTAAGCAGAAGTTTTACCTTCCTCCTCCTCCGTTCCGTCGGCCTTATCGCGAGAAGAACTCGGTGGCCGTGGATCTTCCCACCCACCCAACCCAAGCTATCGAGAACAAGTCTAATTCTCAAGCTCCAAGGTCAAGTGCTCCTTACCACCGTCCGCTCTCGAGGTGACTTGCAACAAATGTCGTGAGAAAGGTCACTATGCGAACAAGTGCTTCAACCAGAGGCGCCTTCCGCCTCCTCCTCCTGTGAAATCTTCCAGCAATGCGGTGGTCAAGCATAATCCAAAATATGCCAAGGTCAATATGATGAATGCAGCTCAAGCGGAGGAATCTTCCGATGTGATAATGGGTAATCTCTCGATTAATGATATTCTGCAAAAGTCTTATTTGATCTTTGGTGCATCGCATTGTTTCATCTCAAGACCATTTGCATCTAAGCATGAATTGGGTTATCAAGAGTTGCCTAGTTCCTTATCAATTGTGTCCCGGGTAAGCATATGACAGCTAATAATTATGTCCGGATGTTTCTATCAAGATGGGCGATTATAGGTTTCGGCTAAACCAATTGTTCTCGGTGACTCGGATATTGATCTTATTCTCGGAATGGGTGGCTTTATCGGCACAAAGCTCAGCTTGATTGTGCTGCCAGGGAAATTCAATTGACTCACTCTTCTAATGATGTGATCATCTATGCCGCTCGTGATGAAACCATTCGGTTGTTTTCTCTCAACGAGAAGGGCGAACTGAATGCTATCTCTCATATTCCAGTTGTTTGTGAGTACCAAGATGTCTTTCTAGAAGAGCTTCCGGGTATGCCTCCTCATCGGCTAGTTGAGTTCGTTATCGATCTTGAGCCTGGCACTGAACCCGTTTGTAAGCGTCCATACAAGCTTGGACCTGATGAGTTGAAGGAATTGAAGAAGCAGCTCGATGAACAAGAGCGTCTGGGTTTGATCAGACCGAGTTCATCTCCTTGGGGTTGTGGTGTTCTTTTTGTCCGAAGAAGGATGGCGCGGACCGACTTTGCGTCGATTACCGTCCATTGAATAAGAAGACAATCAAGAACAAGTATCCACTTCCCAACATCAATGAGCTTTTCGAGCAACTCAAAGGTGCTACGGTGTTCTCAAAGCTTGACCTTCGTATGGGGTATCATCGATTCGCATTCGTGAACAAGATATTCCCAAGACAACATTCGAACAAGCTTTGGTTCTTATGAATATCTTGTCATGTCTTTCGGCCTTGTCAATGCTCCTCCAACATTCTCTCGGATGATGAACTTCATTTTCAATCCCTACACCAATGAATTCGTCTTGGTCTATCTTGATGATATTTTGGTCTTCTCCAAGAATAAGAAGGATCATGCCAAACATTTGCGATTGGTGCTAGACAAGCTCGAGTATCAATTCTATCTGAAGTTCTCCAAATGTGAATTTTGGCTTGATGAAGTGCTTTATCTTGGTCATATCATCTCCGCCAAGGGCATCGCTGTTGATCCAGAAGGTGTCCGCAATTGTGAATTGGGAACCTCCTCGAATGTCAAGCAGCTCCATGATTTTCTTGGTCTTGCAAGCTATTGCGAAGATTCGTTGAGAACTTCTCCAAGATTGCAAAGCCTCTTTCCAACCTCCTCCGAAGCATGTGAAGTATATACGGTCTCCCGAATGTGGCGTTGCTTTCAATACCCTCAAAGAGAAACTCGTCACAGCTCTGTCTTGACTCCTCTGATGAATCCAAGCCATTTGAAGTTTTCGTGATGCTTCTCTTCAAGGTCTCGGTGCTGTGTTAATGCAAGAGAAGAGAGTTGTGGCTTATACCTCTTGCGATTGAAGCCCAGCGAAAAGAACTACCCCACTCACGATCTTGAGTTGGCGGCGATTGTCCATGCATTGATAACGTGGAGACATCTCTTGTTGGGAAGGAAAGTGGACATTTTCACCGATCACAAGAGTCTCAAGTACATCTTCACTCAACCCAACCTCAACCTCGAGCGCGACTCGATGGGTGAAATGATTCAAGAGTACAACCCAAGTATTGAATATACTCGGCAAGGCCAATGTCATTGCAGATGCTTTGAGCAGAAAGCTTCTCGCAGCAGTCTAATCCTCAAGCCCTTTCAACCGGATCTCTGCGAAGCTTTCCATAGCTGAATCTTCAAGTTGTTCCTCAAGGCTTTCTTGCCAACCTCATAGTCTCTCCTACTTTGGAAGATCAGATTCGTGAGGCTCAACTTCGGATACCATGGTGAAGAAGGTGAAGCGTGGTATCGACAAGGGCATTTCAAGTACAAGTGCTTCCACGTTGATGACAAAGACACTCTGTTCTTTGAGGACGGATTGTGGTTCCTAAGGGTGATCTACAAAAGTCATTATGAGCGAGGCTCACAATTCGCTTCTATCCATTCATCACGGAAATGCGAAGATGTACCATGACCTCAAGCAGTCATATTGGTGGACTCGAATGAAGCGAAATTGCTCAATTCATGAATGAGTGTGATGTCTGCGGAAGAGTGAAAGCGAACACCAAAGACCAGCTGGTCTCCTTCAACCTCTTGCTATTCCTGAATGGAAGTTTGATCATATCGAGATGGACTTCGTGGTGGCTTTCCAAAGTCCAAGCGTGGAAATGATGCTATCTTCGTTGTCATTGACAAGCTTACTAAAGTGGCTCATTTTCTTCCTATCAAAGAATCCATCACAGCAGCTCGGTTGGCGAGCTATACACCTCGAGGATTGTCTCCTTGCGGCATTCCACAAGTGATCTCTTGAGACCGTGGCAGCATCTTTACCTCCAAGTTTTGGGATTCTTTTGAAGGCCATGGGCACCAACATTCGGTTCAGACAGCTTTCCATCCTCAAACAAGTGGCCAAGTTGAGCGAGTAAATCAAATCCTTGAAGATATGCTCGGGGCTTGTGTCATTTCCTTCGGTATGAAGTGGGAAGATTGTCTTCCATATGCGAGTTCTCCTACAACAACAGTTTCCAAGCAAGTTCGGCAAGGCCCCATTGAAATTCTCTATGGCGTAAAGTGCCGTACTCCTCTCAATTGGTGCGAGGCAGTGAGCGCCGACTTCTTGGCAATGACTTGATCCGTAAGCGGAAGAAATGTGCCAAGTCATTCGTGAGAATCTCAAAGCCGCATAATCGCGCGGAAAAGCTATTATGATGATAAGCACCGTGATGTGGCTTTTGAAATCGGAGACCATGTCTACCTCCGCGTCTCTCAATGAAAGGTACTCGTAAACCCGGTATCAAAGGAAGCTTGCCCCTAGATCGTGGGTCCTTTCAAGATAATTGGCAAAAGAGGCGATCTAGCCTATCAACGAGCTTCCATCCAACTTTGCAAGCGTGCACGATGTGTTCCACGTGTCACAACTTCGCAAGTGCTTCAAGACTCTGAACGCACTATCAACTTCAAGAGATTGACCTTCAAGAAGATCTCTCTTATCATGAGCACCCGTTGCTATTCTTGAAGAAACCGAGCGCAAGACTCGCAACAAGTCAATCAAATTCCTGAAAGTGAAGTGGTCACACCATTCCGACCGAGAAGCTACACGGGGCGCGAGGATCACCTCCATTCGAATATCCGGAGTTCTTTCAGTCCTAGATCTCGGGGCGAGATCCTCTTGTAGTGGTGGAGTGTTGTAACACCCGGAGTAACTTTCCATATTTGTAACTCCAACTCTTGCCATTTTCGGCATTGTGATATGATATTCCCTCCGTGGTTGGGTTTTCTTCATCTTGCATTTTGTCCATGTCATGCATTTTATCATGTCATCATGTGCATCGCATTTGCATACGTGTTAGTCTCATGATTCCGAGCATTTTTCCGTTGTCCGTTTTGCAATCCGCACTCCTATCTCCCCGGCGGTCCCTTTTACGTTTTCCGTGTGCGGGTACTAAACCTTCTCGAAATGGACCGAGGTTTGTCTAGTGGCCTTGGTATACCACCTGTAGACCACCGGTCAAGTTTCGTCATTTGGAGCTCGTTTGGTACTACAGCAGTTAACGCACTCTCAAAAGGCTTCTTTTAAGTTGCAGCCCAACACCCCTTCAAAACAGCCCAATAACCCATCTAAGTCACTTCCATGCTCTCCGTCGTTCGATCACGATCGTGTGGTAAAACTACACCTCATTTGGACTCTCCTAGCTCCTCTATGCCTATTTAAACACCTCCCCAAATTGCGGTCCAATCCACCCCTAACCCTAGCGGTTTTCCTCGCCGCGCGCGCGGGCGCGTCCGTCCGCCGGACACGTCCGCCCGCCACGTCGCCGGACCAATCCGAAGCGACACGTCATTACCGCCGCCGCCTCAGCTAACCCCCTCGCGACCGTCACCGCCGCCCGCCCTCCCGCGCGCCACGAGCCGTGAAAGCCAGCCCAGCGCCCGCCCGCCGCCGCCCCGCCTTGCCCCGCCGCCCGCGCCTCCAGCGCCGTCGCCGCCAGCGCCCTCTCCCCTCCGGCGCCGCGCTCTCTTCCTCCGGCGGCTGCCGCCGCCCCGTCCGGCCCGGCCCGCCTTCGCCGGATCCTGCCATGGTGGTCGCCGCCCGCTCGGCGAGCTCCTCCACGCCCGGCGAGCCCGACCCGCCGGCGACCGCCTTCCTCCTCGCCGGGCTCCGGGAGCCCGCGCGCCGCCGAGATCCCGCGCCCGATCCGGCCTCGGGAAGCGCACCCGTTGACCTCTTTTTCCCCTCTTTTCTTCTAAGTCTTTTCATCTCATGATATTTTGTGTCATTTTCGAAGTGGTATATCTCCGCCATCGTAGCTCCGTTTTGCATGTTTAATATATCAAAATGTTCGTCTCGAAGAGTAGATCATTTCATCTCATTGCATCATTTTCATTTGAGCTCATCTTGATGCCCGAAATGCTGTTGGAAGAGTGTTATGTGATGTTAGTTTCTGTTTCGTAACAGAAGTTGCACTTTTGTTATTTTTGCCATGATTAATGTGTGCACCCTATGAATTTGAGTCCTACATGTGTTTTGAAATATGCCATGCCATCTTTCCAGGGATACATGACATGTATTTTTGTGATCTATGTGGTGACTAGCACAAGCATGCAAAGTAGGTGTCCTGATGTTGCTGTTTTCAGTCCTGTTTTAGCTGATTTTGATGCCATGTTAACTTGATGATACCGAGAGATCTATGCATATTTTGAGATACTTCAGTAAGGGTGTTTTGTAAAACTTGTCTTGCTCTATCCATCCATGCCTTTGTTTGAAATTATGGAGTGCCATAGCTTGAGTCAATCGAGCTCTACTTTTGCTATCAAATGTTTCCTGGCAGATTGTTTACATGTTATTCAATTTTGCCAAGCTTGTTGTGGTTGATTCATTTATGCTATGTTATTGTTCTTGCCATGTATGTCTTCTATGCCATGTCTTCTTGATGTATGCATGATTAGTTTATCATATAAGACTCTGTAGTGAGTGCATTGAGCTTGTAAACATGCCTACTCGTTATCAGTTTTTGACATGTCATGTTGCTGAATCTGTTAACGGAACTTTCAATATTGACATGGGTGTTACTATATTTTCTAATCCTTTTTGGCTTATGGTCAGTAAGGGACTTTTGTTCTAGGCTTTGAGTAGATTCATGCCATGCCATGTTTTGCTATTTTAAGGTCCTGTAGCATGTAGTTTTGCTGCTCTGAACATTGCAACCTGATGCTGTTTTTTTGCCATGTCCAGCCTGATATTTTGTGCACTTTTGCCATGCTTGTTTGAACCTGTTATGATGTGAATTAGCCGTAGCTCAGTGCTCATCTTTTGTCGAGCATCTTGTGTAGATCACTGCCATGTGCTTTGTTGGTACGTTTGGGTGCAGTAGCTTAATTAATTGTTGCTTGCTAAGTGGCATCATGCTGTTAATGGCAGATTTGCGCCATTCTTGTTTTGCTTGTCATTTGCAAACCGTGCATCCGATTCGGTGATCTTTATATCGATTTCAACGAAATCATCTCATCTTTCAGTGGCATACTTGGTTTGCCAAGTTGATGTCTGGTTCATCATTTACCTTCGGGCGCTTTATCGCATTGCATATCACATCCGCATATCATGTCATGTTTTGCATCATGTTGATTGTGCATTGCACCGTGATTTATTGTGGTTCCTTTGTTTGTGTTGTTGCTTTGGGTAGAGCCGGAGGCGAGTGCGTGAGCGAGGAACCTGTTGAGAATGCTTACGAGGATCAAGCTTTCGACAACTCGAGAACATTGCGAGCAAGATGACCATACCCTCGAAATCACTTCTATCTTTGCTATGCTAGTTGCTCGCTCTTTTGCTATGCCTATGCTGCGATGCCTACCACTTGCTATATCATGCCACCCATATTGCCATGTCAGCCCCTAACCATCCTTTCCTAGCAAACCGTTGATTGGCTATGTTACCGCTTTGCTCAGCCCTCTTATAGCGTTGTTAGTTGCAGGTGAAGCTGAAGTTTGTTCCTTGTTGGAACATGGAGTTGTTGTTCCTCTTTGGAACATGTTTACTTGTTGGGGATATCACAATATATATCTGCTATAATCAATGCATCTATATACTTGGTAAAGGGTGGAAGGCTCGGCCTTATGCAGTGTTTTGTTCCACTTTGCCACCCTAGTTTCCGTCATACCGGTGTTATGTTCCTTGATTTAGCGTTCCTTACGGTTGGGTGATTTATGGGACCCCTTGACAGTTCGCTTTGAATAAGACTCGTCCAGCAAGGCCCAACATTGGTTTTACCATTTGCCACCTAAGCCTTTTCCCCGGGTTTCGCGAGCCCGAGGGTCATCTTTATTTTAACCCCGGACGGTGCTCCTTGAGTGCTGGCCCGAACTAGAGTGTTGTGCAGCGCCCCTCAAGGCAACTTGAGGTCTGGTTTTAGTTGTATGGACTGCTCATCCGGATGTGCCACGAGAACGAGATATGTGCAGCTCCTATCGGGATTTGTCGGCAATCGGGCGGCTTTGCTGGTCTTGTTTTATTGCTGTCGAAATGTCTTGTAGTCCGGGATTCCAAGATTGATCGGGTCTTCGGTAGAAGGAATATCCTTCGTTGACCGTGAGAGCTTATAATGGGCTAAGTTGGGACACCCTGCAGGTAATATCTTTCAAAGCCGTGCCATGTTATGAGGCAGATGGGAATTTGTTAATGTCGGTTGTAGATAACCCGAAGTTGACCTCAAATAAAATACACATCAACCGCGTGTGTAACCGTGATGGTCTCTTCTCGGCGGAGTCCGGGAAGTGAACACGGTGTTGGAGTTATGTTTGACGTAAGTAGTTCAGGATCACTTCTTGATCGCTACTAGTTTTCACGACCGTGCTTTGCTTCTCTTCTCGCTCTCTTTTGCGATGTAGCCACCATATATGCTAGTCGCTTGCTGCAGCTCCACTTTACTACTCTGTCCTTCCTATAAGCTTAAATAGTCTTGATCTCGGGTGTGAGATTGCTGAGTCCCGTGACTCACGGATACTTCAAACACAGTTGCGAGTTCCGATGAGGCGGTCAGGGTGATTCAACCGAGCTCAAGTGGGAGTTCGACGAGGCGTGGTCGTTACTATGTGTCTTTTCCAGATGATCGATAGTGGTGCCCGGTTGGGACGATTCGGGATCTGTAGCATCTGGGGTATCTTCTTTTATTTTGGTTCCGTAGTCGGACCTTGAGTGTACTCAATGATGGATGTTTATTTATGTCTTGTGTGAAGTGGCATTGTAAGCCAACTATGTATCTCTTTCCCTTATTTATTATATGGGTTGTGTGAAGATTACCTCACTTGCGACATTGCTTTCAATGCGGTTATGCCTCTAAGTCGTGCCTCGACACGTGGGAGATATAGTCGCATCGGGGGCGCTACATGAGGTGTGGGTGGACATTCTTTGCCAGGAACCCTCCAATGGATAGTATTTTTGCTGCTTAAAGCGCCAGTCAGGACCAGATTGTTTAATTGAGTTTGGTGACACGGAAGGAGCCCAGTTGCACTCATATACTTGTTTGGCCATCTACAAAAATATAAATCCAGTTCAAGAAATGTGTTGGGACAAAGAGAGAACGGTGTACAATGCTAAATCGAGACAAATACATTTAAACCGGAGTTTTATGAAGCGGCGATTATGCAGTTAAGGAGTTCGGCGGTTCAACAAGGGACTAATGGTGTATACCGGTTTATTTAATTTTTCTATGTTAAGTTAAACCGCTTTGGTCTAAATATTGAAAACAATTGAGGTTGCGAATAGCTAAGTGTGCGAAAACAGGTTTATAAGATTTCTCTACGAAGGATCCGAAGCGATCGAGAAAAGAAGAAAATATCCAAAAAGAATAAAGCGAGCGATATTGATGCAATGAGCGAAGATGATATGCGAGATCTATGGGCGTGAGCACGAGACTACTGAGCGGATGCTAAAGCTACTACTAATCGAGCAAGATGTCACAGATCTAGCGAGAGTCAGCATGAGTATGAACAGTTAATGAAGCCTTTGCAAGAACAAGAAACCCTAGAGCGAATCTAGGTCGAGGCCGAGGACCTACGAGTTGAGGAGATGCGGAAGATTGTTGCGTTTCTGCAGTGCGTTCGAGTTGATGCAGCGGCTCAAGGCGGTGCAGAGGTCGATGGTGGCGGCGAGCTCGAGGCTAGTGACGCGAGGAAGACAAAGAGAAAGGGGCGGAGGGAGAAAAGGAATGACCCTTGGTCCTATTTATAAAACAAGAGACACATGTCGGTAGCGTGAATCAAGGAACCACAAATCAGGGAAGCGGAGCTGTCGCCTCGATTATTGCGGATCTGTTAAACAAAGAAGGTATCATGAATGCTATCTTTATGGGGATGTCATGCCGGTTTACAGCAACCAGAGAAGGTGACATCACGGCGGTTCAACAATTACAAGAAGATATTGAAGATGAAGGTTTTTATCAAGGATTGACATGAACCTGTTCAAATCAATCTGGGGCCTAATGTTGGGGATATTACTCTTTGGCGTAAACCGCCTAAGCGGGCCAAGTTAACTTTATCGATGAGTCCAACGGTGTAAAAGCCCAAGCATGAAAGTAAGGGCCCAAGGCACTGTAGTCGGTTTAGAACACAGAGCCGTAAACCGGCCTGGTATGTAAACTTGTATTGTAAGTTAGGAATAGAGAGAGACCAACCTGGATACGAGTATGAACCGGAGATTGGGACTCTCTGAACCGACGGACGTCACCCGTGTATATAAGGGGACGACCCGGGACGGTTCAAGGGAGAGACAACAACTACAACTCGAGGCCTAGGCGAAGCTTATTTGCTCCCTAGTCATTGAGACCACATCAATCCCATCACAACTAGACGTAGGCTTTTACCTTCATCAAAGGGGCCGAACTAGTATAACTCTTGTGTCCTTGCGTCCGCTTTAACCCCTTCAAGTTAACCCATAGCGATGGCTCCACGACTAAGTCCTTTCACGAGGACATCTGCCGTGACAAAACCACGACAATCTTGATGAAACTGAATATGATCTTCCTTTACCTAGAAGGCGTTCTAAGAATACGGAGTTTTTAGATCTTAATGATGAAATTGATAAAAGTGGGATTGAAAGAAATAGAAATCTAGATGTTGCTAAACCCACTATATTGGATCTCAAGGAATTTAATTATGAAAATTGCTCTTTAATTGATTGTATTTCCTTGTTGCAATCCGTGCTAAATTCTCCTCATGCTTATAGTCAAAATAAGGATTTTACCGAACACATTGTTGATGCCTTGATGCAATCTTATGAAGAAAAGCTTGAGTTGAAAATTTCTATCCCTAGGAAACTCCATGATGAATGGGAACCTACTATCAAAATTAAAATTAAAAATTATGAGTTTCATGCTTTGTGTGATTTGGGTGCTAGTGTCTCTACTATTCCCAAAACTTTGTGTGATTTGCTAGATTTCCGTGATTTTGATGATTGCTCTCTAAACTTGCATCTTGCGGGTTCCACTATTAAAAAGCCTATGGGAAGAATTAATGATGTTCTTATTGTTCCGAATAGGAATTATGTGCCCATAGATTTTATCGTTCTTGATATAGATTGCAATCCTTCATGTCCTATTATTCTTGGTAGACCTTTCCTTAGAACGATTGGTGCAATTATTGATATGAAGGAAGGGAATATTAGATTCCAATTCCCATTAAATAAAGGCATGGAACACTTTCCTAGAAAGAAAATAAAATTACCATATGAATCTATCATGGGAGCCACTTATGGATTGCCTACCAAAGATGGCAATACCTAGATCTATCCTTGATTTTATGCCTAGCTAGGGGCGTTAAACGATAGCGCTTGTTGGGAGGCAACCCAATTTTATTTTGTGTTTTTTGTTTTTGCTTCTGTTTAGGAATAAATAATCCATCTAGCCTCTGTTTAGATGTGGTTTTATCTTTTAATTAGTGTTTGTGCCAAGTTGGACCTATTGGATCTTCTTGGATGATAGTTATATGATCTTGCTGTAATTTCCAGAATCTTTGTGCTCATTGCCCGAATTGTAAAAAATCACCAGAACGTGATAAAATACTGATTCCAATTTCTTCTGATCAATAAACAAATTTTCCAGGTCGTCTAATTTTGGTAGAATTTTTTGGGTTCCAGAAGTTTGCGTTAGTTACAGATTACTACAGACTGTTCTGTTTTTGACAGATTCTGTTTTGCGTGAGTTGTTTGCTTATTTTGATGAATCCATGGTTAGTAAAATAGTTTATGAACCATAGAGAAGTTGGAATACAGTAGGTTTAACACCAATATAAATAAAGAATGAGTTCACTACAGTACCTTAAAGTAGTCTTTTGTTTTCTTTCTCTAACGGAGCTCACGAGATTTCTATTGAGTTTTGTGTTGTGAAGTTTTCAAGTTTTGGGTGAATTCTTTTGATGGATTATGGAACAGGGAGTGGCAAGAGCCTAAGCTTGGGGATGCCCATGGCACCCCCAAGATAATCCAAGGACACCAAAAGTCAAAGCTTGGGGATGCCCTGAAGGCATCCCTCTTTAAATCCACTTCCATCGGTAATTTACTTGGAGCTATATTTTATTCACCAACATGATATGTGTTTTGCTTGGGCGTCTTGTATTATTTGAGTCTTTGCTTGTTAGTTACCACAATCATCCTTGCTGTACACACCTTTTGAGAGAGCCATACATGAATTGGAATTTGATAGAATACTCTATGTGCTTCACTTATATCTTTTGAGCTTGATAGTTTGCTCATAGTGCTTCACTTATATCTTTTTGAGCGTGATAATTTTTGCTCTAGTGCTTCACTTAGATCTTTTAGAGCACGGTGGTGGATTTGTTTTAAAGAAACTTGATCTCTCATGCTTCACTTAGATTACTTTGAGAGTCGTTAATAGCATGGTAATTTGCTTAATGTTAATATACTTGGTGTTCAAGATATGTGAAACTTTCTTTTGAGTGCGTTGAATACTAAGATAAGTTTGATGCTTGATAATTGTTTTGAGATATGGAGGTAATAATATCAAAGTCATGCTAGTTGAGTAGTTGTGAATTTGAGAAATGCTTGTGTTGAAGTTTGTAAGTCCTGTAGCATGCACGTATGGTTAAAGTTGTGTAAAAATTTGAAGCATGAAGTGTACACGGCTTGTGCATCCTTATGAGTGGCGGTCGGGGACGACGATGGTCTTTTCCTACCAATCTATCCCCTAGGAGCATGCGCGTAGTACTTGATTTTGATGACTTCTAAATTTTTGCAATAAGTATATGGGTTCTTATGACTAATGTTGAGTCCATGGATTATCGCACTCTTACCTTTCCTCCATTACTAGCCTCTTGATGCACTGCATTGCCCTTTCTCACATTGAGAGTTGGCGCAAACTTAGCGGTGCATCCAAACCCGTGATACGATCGCTCTATCACACATAAACCTCCCTATATCTTCCTCAAAACAGCCACCATACCTACCTATTATGGCATTTCCATAGCCATTCCAAGATATATTGCCATGCAACTTTCCACCGTTCCGTTCATCATTATTATGACATACATTACTTTTGTCATATTGCCATTGCATGATCATGTAGTTGACATCGTATTTGTGGCAAAGCCACTATCCATTATTTTTCATACATGTCACTTTTGATTCATTGCACCATCCCGGTTCACCGCCGGAGGCATTCATATAGAGTCATAACTTGTTCTAGTTTCGAGTTGTAATCTTTATGTTGTAATCAATAGAAGTGTGATGATCATCATTATTAGAGCATTGCCCAATAAAAAAAAGAGAAAGGCCAAAAAAAAGAAAGGCCCAAAAAAAGGGGGAAAAGAAAAGGGCAATGCTACTATCTCTTTTTCCACACTTGTGCTTCAAAGTAGCACCATGTTCTTCATGTAATGAGTCTCATATTTTGTGCTTCAAAGCAGCACCTTGTTCTTCAAGTAGTGAGTCTCATATATTGTGCTTCAAAGTAGCACCATGTTTTCCATATAGTGAGTTGCATAAGTTGTCCTTTCATACTAGTGGGAATTTTTCATTATAGAACTTGGCTTGTATATTCCTACGATGGGCTTCCTCAAATGCCCTAGGTCTTCATGAGCAAGCAAGTTGGATGGACATCCACTAGTTTTCTTTTGTTGAGCATTAATAGCTCCAGTGCATCCGTTGCATGGAAATCCCTACTCCTCATGTTGACATCAATTGATGGGCATCTCCATAGCCCGTTGATTATCCTCGTCAATGTGAGACTTTCTCCCTTTTTGTCTTCTCCACACAATCCCCATCATCATATTCTATTCCACCCATAGTGCTATATCCATGGCTCACGCTCATGTATTGCGTGAAGGTTGAAAAAGTTTGAGATTATTTAAGCATGAAACAATTGCTTGGCTTGTCATCGGGGGTATAGAAGTTGGCAACATCTTTGTGTGACGAAAATGAAGCATAGCCTAACTATATGATTTTGTAGGGATGAACTTTCTTTGGCCATGTTATTTTGAGATGACATAATTATTTTGATTAGTATGCTTGAAGTATTATTATTTTATGTCAATATGAACTTTTGTCTTGAATCTTTCGGATCTGAATATTCATATCACAATTAAGAAGATTTACATTGAAATTATGCCAAAGTATCACTCCGCATCAAAAATTCTCTTTTTATCATTTACCTACTAGAGGACGAGCAGAAATTAAGCTTGGGGATGCGATCGTCTCCAACGTATCTATAATTTTGATTGCTCCATGCTACTTTATCTATTGTTTTGGACTATAATGGGCTTTATTTTCCACTTTTATATTATTTTGGGACTAACCTATTAACCGGAGGCCCAGCCCAGAATGCTATTTTTTTGCCTATTTTCAGTGTTTGAAGAAACGGAATATCAAACGGAGTCCAAACGGAATGAAACCTTCGAACATGATCTTCTCACCGAGCGTGATCCAGGAGACTTGGACCCTACTCCAAGGAGTGCAGGCGGTCACGAGGGTGGGCGCGCCCCCGCCTCATGGGCCCCCGACGCTCCACCGACGCACTCCTTCCTCCTATATATACCTCACGCACCCCAACAGATCGGGGCGGAGCCAAAACCTAATTCCACCGCCGTGCCTTCCTGTATCCACGAGATCCCATCTTGGGGCCTCTTAGGAGCTCACGGGGGGGGCATCCACCACGGAGGGCTTCTACATCATCACCATAGCCCCTCCGATGAAGTGTGAGTAGTTTACTTCAGACCTTCGGGTCCATATCTAGTAGCTAGATGGCTTCTTCTATCTTTGTGGATCTCAATACAATGTTCTCCCCCTCTCTCGTGGAGATCTATTCGATGTAATCTTCTTTTTGCGGTGTGTTTGTTGAGACCGATGAATTGTGGGTTTATGATCCAGCTTATCTATGGAAAATATTTGATTCTTCTCTGAATACTTTTATGTATGATTAAGTTATCTTTGCAAGTCTCTTCGAATTATCCATTTGGTTTGGCCAACTAGATTGGTAGTTCTTGCAATGGGAGAAGTGCTTAGCTTTGGGTTCAATCTTGCGGTGTCCTTACCCAGTGACAAAAAGGGTTGCAAGGCACGTATTGTATTGTTGCCATCGAGGATAACAAGATGGGGTTTTTATCATATTGCATGAATTTATCCCTCTACATTATGTCATCTTGCTTAAGGCGTTACTCTGTTTTTAACTTAATACTCTTGATGCATGCTTTGGATAGCGGTCGATGAGTGGAGTAATAGTAGTAGATGCGAATCGTTTGGTCTACTTGTCACGGACGTGATGCCTATATACATGATCATTGCCTGGATAACCTCATAACTATGCTCAATTCTGTCAATTGCTCAACAGTAATTTGTTCACCCACCGTAGAATACTTATGCTCTTGAGAGAAGCCACTGGTGAAACCTATGGCCCCCGGGTCTATTCTCATCATATCAATCTCCATCACTTTATTTACTTGCTTTGATTTTACTTTTCACTTTGTATCTTTATACCAAAAATACCAAAAATATTATCTCTATCAGATCTCACTCTCGTAAGTGAACGTGAAGGGATTGACAACCCCTAATCGTGTTGGTTGCGAGTAGCTATCGTTTTGTGCAGGTACGAGGGACTTGCGCGTGGCCTCCTATTGGATTGATACCTTGGTTCTCAAAAACTGAGGGAAATACTTAAGCTACTGTGCTGCATCATCCCCTCCTCTTCGGGGAAAACCAACGCAAGCTCGAGACGTAGCAGGGTGCCTCGAGGGGGCACAACCCTACTGGGGGCCCAGGCGCGCCCTGGTGGGTTGTGCCAACCTTGGCGGCCTCCCGCACTACCTCTTTTCCCTATAAATTCCCAAATATTCCAAACCCCCAGAAGATAACCCTAGATCAGAAGTTCCGCCGCTGCAAGCCTCTGCAGCCACGAAAAACCAATCTATACTCCGTTCCGGCACTCTGCCGGAGGGGGAAATCATCATCGGTGGTCATGTTCATCATCCCGGCGGCCACCATGATGAGGAGGGAGTATTCCACCCTCGGGGCTGAGGGCTTGTACTAGTAGCTCACTACTACAGGATGCTACTAATGCGACACTATGATCAGAGACCCTTCGACGAAACTGTGTGCAATACAATAATCGCAAACGGTGGTGTAAAAAACCCGTCAAAAAAGGTGCAAAACGTTTGCGAGGACGGATGCATCAAGTACGGTTCAGATTTTAGTTGCGTGTGCGATGCAGGGCATACGGTTCAGTTCAATTAACTATTTGCGATGATGAGGAAAAAAAGGGCAGCCAGATGAACGTGTGTGCGATATACAACATGCGGTTCACTCGGATGAACGTTTTGTGACTAGGCAACACAAAAGAAACGGTCAGCCAGATCAAGGTGTGTGCGATATACGGCATGTGGTTCACACGGATAAACTATTTGTGTTGAGACAAGAGAACAAAAACGGTTCAATATAACAAGATGTGTGTGATACGCGACAAACATGTCTGTAATAAAAAATGTGTGCGAAGACCGATAATAACACAGACGATTGCTGCTAATAAGATGTGTGTGTTGTGCGATGGGATTGCATATAGAACAACAACATATATATACACACACTTATAAGGATATGATTGCATAACCAAATTAAACATCCAATTACATAGGTGGCTACTACAACCATGGCATTTGCACACACCAAAGTAAACTATTGAAGGAAATATGCCCTAGAGGCAATAATAAAGTTGTTATTTATATTTCCTTATATCATGATAAATGTTTATTATTCATGCTAGAATTGTATTAACAGGAAACTTAGTACATGTGTGAGTACATAGAAAAACAGAGTGTCACTAGTATGCCTCTACTTGACTAGCTCATTGAATCAAAGATGGTTAAGTATCCTAGCCATAGACATGAGTTATCATTTGATTAACGGGATCACATCATTAGAGAATGATGTGATTGACTTGACCCATTCCGTTAGCTTAGCACTTGATCGTTTAGTATATTGCTATTGCTTTCTTCATGACTTATACATGTTCCTATGACTATGAGATAATGCAACTCCCGAATACCAGAGGAACACTTTGTGTGCTACCAAACGTCATAGCATAGCTGGGTGATTATAAAGGTGCTCTACAGGTGTCTCCGATGGTACTTGTTGAGTTGGCATAGATCAAGATTAGGATTTGTCACTCCGATTGTCGAAGAGGTATCTTTGGGACCTCTCGGTAATGCACATAACTATAAGCCTTGCAAGCAATGTGACTAATGAGTTAGTTGCGGGATGATGCATTACGGAATGAGTAAAGACACTTGCCGGTAACGAGATTGAACTAGGTATGGTGATACCGACGATCGAATCTCGGGCAAGTAACATACCGATGACAAAGGGAACAACGTATGTTGTTATGTGGTTTGACCGATAAAGATCTCCGCAGAATATGTGGGAGCCAATATGAACATCCAGGTTCCGCTATTGGTTATTGACTGGAAACGTGTCTCGGTCATGTCTACATAGTTCTCGAACCAGTAGGGTCCGCACGCTTAACGTTTGGTCACGATCGTTTTTATGAGTTTATGTCTTTTGATGTACCGAAGGTTGTTCGGAGTCCCGGATGTGATCACGGACATGACGAGGAGTCTCGAAATGGTCATAAAGATCGATATATTGGATGGCTATGTTTGGACATCGGAATGGTTCCGGGTGAGTTCGGGCATTTACCGGAGTACCGGGAGGTTACCGAAACCCCCCGAGGAGTATATGGGCCTTATTGGGCCTTAGTGGAATAGAGGAGAGGAAGGCCAAGGTGGAGGGCGCACCCCCCCCCCCAGCCCAATCCGAATTGGGTGGGGGGGCCGCCCCCACCCTTTCCGTCCCTCTCTCTCCCCCTTCCTTCTCTCCTACTCGAACAAGGGAAAGGGGGAATCCTACTCCCACCGGGAGTAGGACTCCCCCCTTGGGCGCGCCTAGGAGGCCGTCCCTCTCCCCCTCCTCCACTCACTACAAGAAATATATCAACTAGTGACCTTCTCTTAGTGACCCTAGCTGAATTGGTCGTAAATCCACGGCCATTTCGTTTGGAAGGGCTCAAACCCTGAATTGCCTTACACCAAATGGTCATAAAAAGCTGACAAGAGTGGTCCATGACCTTATTTCTACCTGATTACGACCAATATAAATGGTCATGAGGTTGTGAACGTGGATGCATTAGTACTTATTGCTATGACTAGGCGCCACCTCATCAGTTTTGCCTATGTGTCATGTCCATGTGGCAATTTTTGCTCCAGGTTGTGAAGCAACCTATATTTCTGTCATTCCCAAAATTCCCAAAAAATGTCATAAATTCTTTGGGTCATATCTTCATCAAATATGTAAAAAACCTTCCTTTCCTAGTTCAAAAATAATTCAACAATATTCATTTTGCTATTCTGTTCAGAACAATACTTTGTGAAGGAAGTACCACTTTGGCATGTCCAAATAGTATCCATTTTCTACGGTGCTTCCCTATGCCCAAATAACCATCCTCCACCAAATGCCAACTCAATCCATTCATTATTTTGAGTCCAGCTTCAACATTCGTATTTATGTCCAGTGTGGTACTTTGCAATGCAAGTACCACCTAGGCTCCTCCTTTTGAGCTGAAAATTTGTGAAGACGGTCTTCTTAGTAACTGATCATCCTCATCCAAAACTCACGCCCATTAGTCATGTACATTTCCCGTACCGCTAATCAAACACTTGGCTGCTAATTCATGTTTGAGCATCAATCGGTCTCCTCGTGAGAATCTTATGTTGTAATTTTCTTCCTAGCACCTACCTGGGGAGTGCCCAACCCACTAGACATGCCTAGGCCGCCCAGAACACATGGCAACGCCACGGTCACACGGTGACCACGTGGCGGGCATGCGAGTTTACGCGCTCTAGAGTTGGGGCCCTCGGCCACCGCCCAAACCTCGACGAATCGCCACCAAACCATGTATTTATGATTAAATAGGTACTTATGTAACTAGAAATGATTTTGGCAAAAATAAATAGCAAACTATGAGGCATCTGCAGTTCAAATTTGACCCGCTTCCAACTGAATCGACAGAAATTTGTCTTTTTCACGAGAGGTGGATCAAAACTTTTTACACCTAACCATTTTGTCAATTGTGCATTAAATATGTCCTAGTATTTTATAAAATTGATTTGGTCCAATTTTGCAACAATTATTTGGGAAGCCCTTCACAAAAAAAAACCTCCTTTTGGGCACTCGAAAAATGGAAAATGTTTTTTCATCCAAAGAAAATGAAAACTTCCTTGGGCAACATTGTTTGCCATTCCAATATGATCCCTTGTGCACAATATGGGATCATTTGAACAAACTATGCCATGAATGTGGCCATAAGATTGATCATTTTGCCTGAAAGCCATTGATCTCCACACGTGATAGCTCATTTCTGAGAACACTTTTTTAAAATAATTGTTGTATTATAAGTTTGTTATTTTTCCTGGGAACTTGGCCACATATAATGACACAATGCGAAGGTTCCAATTATTTGATTTTTTTTTAAATTTTTTATGCCCGTTTCAAAATGCGGTCAAAACGGCGGGAATGACCGTTCCTAGCTAGTGGTTGAATCTTGGATTTTTTTTGGTGTTTATATGATTAAAAAGATACTTATGTACCTAGAAATGATTTTTGTAAAAAATAAAGAGTAAACTACAAGGCAGCTACAGTTCAAATTTGACCCGCTTCCATCTGAATCGGCGGAAATTTGTCTTGTTCACGAGAGGTGGATCAAAACTTTTTACACCCAACCATTTGGTCAATTATGCATTAAATATGGACTAATATTTTATAAAAATGATTTGGTCCAATTTTGCAACAATTATTTGGGAGGTCCTTCACAAAAAACCCTCCTTTTGGGCACTCGAAAAATGGAAAATGGTTTTTTCGTCCAAAGAAAATGAAAACTTCCTTAGGAAACATTGTTTGCCATTCCAATATGCACCCTTGTGCACAATATGAGATTATTTTAACAAACTATGCCATGAAAATGTGGCCATAAGATTGATCATTTGGCTTGAAAGCCATTGATCTCCACACGTGATAGCTCGTTTCCGAGAACACTTTTTTAAAATAATTGTTGTATTACAAGTTTGTTTTTTTTTCATAGGAACTTGGCCACATATAATGACACAATGCGAAGGTTTCCCAATTATTTGTTTTTTTTTGAATTTTTTATGCCCGTTTCAAAATGCGGTCAAAACGGCGGAAATGACCGTTCCTTGCTAGTGGTTGAATCTTGGAATTTTTTTGGTGTTTCTCTGATTAAATAGATACTTATGTACCTAGAAATGTTTTTTGGAAAAAATAAAGAGCAAACTACAAGACAACTACAGTTCAAATTTGACCCGCTTCCATCTGAATCGGTGGAAATTTGTCTTTTTCACGAGAGGTGGATCGAAAATTTTTACACCAACCATTTGGTCAATTGTCCATTAAATATGGCCTAGTATTTTAGAAAAATGATTTGGTCCAATTTTGCAACAATTATTTGGGAGGTCCTTCACAAAAAACCTCCTTTTGGGCACTCGCAAAATGGAAAATGGTTTTTTCGTCCAAAGAAAATGAAAACTTCCTTAGGAAACATTGTTTGCCATTCCAATATGCACCCTTGTGCATAATATGAGATCATTTTAACAAACTATGCCATGAATGTGGCCATAAGATTGATCATTTGGCTTGAAAGCCATTGATCTCACGTGATAGCTCGTTTCCGAGAACACTTTTTTAAAATAATTGTCGTATTACAAGTTTGTTATTTTTCCTGGAAACTTGGCCACATATAATGACACAATGCAAAGGTTTCCCAATTATTTGAATTTTTTTTTATTTTTTATGCCTGTTTCAAAATGCGGTCAAAACGACGGGAATGACCATTCCTAGCTAGTGGTTGAATCCTGGAATTTTTTGGTGTTTCTCTGATTAAATAGATACTTATGTACCTAGAAATGATTTTTGGAAAAAATAAAGAGCAAACTACAAGGCAACTACAGTTCAAATTTGACCCGCTTCCAGCTGAATCGGCGGAAATTTGTCTTTTTCACGAGAGGTGGATCAAAACTTTTTGGTGCTGCGTTGAAGCTTTTTCATGCTCGGTGCTGTCGTGAGATATTGATGTGATCAAATGATCACCAATGCGCAGATCGGGCGGCTGCTAATGGATGATTTCTAGACAAAATCATCTGGTAGCGCCTATTGTTAATCGGTTGCGACCAATTTAGAAGGTCATAAGAGCATCTCCAACAGACGCTGGTTACGCGCAAAAAAACCTGTTTGCCACAAGGCTTTCGGTTGGTTTAGCGCTACCGCTTACTGGCTCCAAAGAGTGCTATAATGCAGCCAGCAGCAGCTTCGCTCTAGCAGAGCAAAAAATACAGCCAGCACAAGCGCGCAGAAACCACATATACATTTCAAAGAAGATAAGCAAAAATGATCAAACAAACGAAATAAATCAACAATAAATAGTTCAATTTCGTTATCATTACAACTCAAACAAATAGTTTATCGTTCAGTACAACAACTAATGCAATGAACACAACAAATAGTTCATGAACAATACAATGCCGAATGCAGATATCATCATGCTCTTTGTCGTCCATGCCATGCCCACCACTCTTCAATCAGATCATTCTGAAGTTCATTGTGCGTTGCGGGACGCCAAATGGCATGATAGGAGGCAATAAAACGGGCTACCCTTTCAGCCCTCCGTCGCACTAGGAGGGGATGGGGCCGGAAGCGCGGGCGCGCTGGGATAGGCCGGGGAAGCCTGAACGGTCGCCGGGGGGCGCGGGCGGCAGCGGCGGCACGGCCGCACGGGGGTGGAAGTGGGAGAGGAAGTGCGGGCGCGAGCGCTGGAGTGTGCCGCGCGCTGCAGCGGGCGCCCGAAATACACCGCGCGGGTAAGTGTTTTCGACCGCGCGCCCAACCCGTTATAGCGTGCGCGCAGTTTTTGCGCGCCCGCTGGAGCGAACCGCCGCGTTGCGCGCACGCTAAACCGGCCTAATTTGCGGCGCGGCGCTAGTTTAGCGCGGCTGTTGGAGATGCTCTAACGTCATCATAGCTTGCACTTCATTCTGATTGGTCTACGGGCATGTCACACGGATCAAGCATCGGAGACCGTCGGATACTGCCAGATCCAACGGCACACACCCCCACCCGCTCACCCACCCACCGCGAGCTACCCTAAAAAACAAAAAAAGAACAAACCCACCGCGCAGCGAACCCTAGCCCCCGCACACCACTCCTCCTCCCTTCCAGATCGTAGCCGCCACCTCCTCCTTTCCAGATCGCCGCCTCCACCTCCCTCCGGCCGAGCTCCCCGCCGTCCATGGCCTCCCCCACGCCCTGCTCCTCTCTCCCATCCCCTTCCCTCACCGCGAGCCCTTCTACCCCGCGAGCCCTCTCTCTCTCCCTCCCGCGACTCCTCTGCTCCACCCGATTCCAGCGAGTTGAGGCGTCTCTCGCCGGTGCGCAGCTCTTTCTTCCCCTCCCGTTAGATTCGTCTCTCGCACCCTCTAGTGCAAGCCCACAACCTCACCCGTGGCTAGGGTTTCACCCCCTGTCCATTTTTCTGGAGGTCGGGCATGGCGCGCGCGGGCCAAGCGCCGGCGACGAGGGCGCCAGATCCGGGGGCGGGGCCCCCTTCTCCTCACGCTGCATCCGCCGGCCTCCTCCTACTCGAGGGGGAGGAGCAAGAGCAGGTGGGGCGCACCTAGCCCCCAAGGTCAACGCCGTCGAGGGCTTCTACGACCTGGATCCCGACCTCCATGGCGCCATCTTCCAGCAACTCGAGGTCAAGGTGCTCTCCCTTCTTTGTTTGATTTGATCCGGCAGCCGTGGATGTGGATGTGGGTTCCTCACGCCTCTCAGTCTGCCCTGTTCGTGATGTGCTGCAGGTCAAGTCCACTCACGCGATGTGCCCGTCCATGGAGAGGAGCAGCAGCAGCTCAAGGTCGATTTTTCCCTCCACTCCTCTCTCGTTTTGAAATCCTAGGCTGGGTTGTGTTACCTCATGTGTTTACTTGCTTCCCTGTTTGTTTGCTTGCTGCTGCTCTTACTCATGGCCGTCCAGATTAGCTAGCGTGCTTAGGCAGCCTATGGTGGTCACTATTTTCCTCATGTGATTCAACTCTACAAATACTCTGCCTGTTTAAAATCTGAAACAAATTGCTTAGTTTGCTGCTGGTCTGAATCCACTCACATGCTTGAAAGAACAACTTGCTACTATTGTTGTCACACCCTAGTGAAATGATCATGTAGGAAGTAGGTACCATAAATATATGGAAGGCTACAATCCTTGAGAGAACCTGGCTCTACTTTTGCAAATGTTTAGTTTACTCATGATATGGTTTCTGTAGCTATGTGACGCCACATTAAACATCTGTTTGATGTAAATAGTGATCTCAGTTATGATAGAAGCAAAATGCAGCGCCTAGCTCTTAATTACCTATATACAGTTGATTCTTGATCGGGATTCTGATAATACCGATGGAACGAAGTATAGCTATTAGTAGATGCTAACTGTAAAATCATGCAATTTCCAACTTTTCCATATTGTTCATTGATGTTTGCGCCCTGTTATTTCCATACCGAAGGTAGGATTTCTGTGTTAAACCTAGTCCTGTTGTTCTTTGTTTATCTCCATTGTTTCCCAGGTAGCTAGTTATCTATCTGACTCCATTTCCTGTCAAAATCTGTTGTTCCACCAATATTTTTTGCACAATACTTCATGTACCAAGTTTTGATATAAATCTGTTATGCAGGTGCATGGAAGCACGAAAAGAGTGATGGCCATGAAGACTATGGTCTCCTTGTTAGCGAGCCAGCCAGGATATATGTCATAGTCAAAGAGCTTGATAGTCCTGTTACTTTGAAGGATGGGACAGTTGTCCTGCAATTCAAAGTGAGGCTTCAGAATGGCCATACTGTGATTGGCTTACTCTTCATGTCTTAATTTGTTTCTATGCTTAGTGTAGCTGTATTAGACGGTTGCTTGTGTAGCTGTATTCCCGATCTGAACTCTATGGTTTTGTGGCAGTCATGTCTGCACCACATAAGCTTAGCTCTGTTAGTTCCATGATCAACTTGTCTATGCAGTCCAAGCCTTCCAAACTGTGGTTGGCTCACTGTCCATGTCTTAATGTGATTCTGTGCTTAAAACGGTTTGCTAGTTAGGCTAATCTCGATCTAAACTGTGTGTTTTTGTGTCCAATAGTTCTGCACTGCATGAGCTAAATTATGTTGTCCATCAGCATGGTTGACTTGTCATTTATGTGGATGTTTGTTAGTAATGTGATTAGTAGTGTATGTAATGGTATATGGAAGGCTGCACTGCTTAACCAGCTTGCTTAGAATTGGGATATTTCTGTATTAATAATTTTATCATTTCTGTACTCAGCTCATTTCAGATCTGTACTGTTAGCACCGGGATAGATCTGTTCTTCTTGTAGTATATATGACCTTAATTTAAATATGAGTGACGTCCCAGTCATTTTAACTATGATTAGTAATAGCACTTCTGATTTGATGGTGAAATCATTAAACTGATATTGTTCTTTTGTTAACTGTATATTCTAATGCTATCATATGTAAGAAATGAATGGATTTCATCCTTACTGATTGATGCTCTCTTTCAATTAATAATACATGCATGCCTTTATGTTCTGTGTTCATTGCCTGATTTTATAATAGTTCTGGCCTCTTGCAAATAAACATTATACCTGTTTGCACACTGCTGCCTTGGAACAATAATAAAATATGAATATGTGCTATTTGCTGGTAGTCCTTCTCTTTCCAATATACATAAAAGTTCAGAGACTATCACTCCGAAAATATGAATATGTCATTTCTCAGTTTTCGCGCCTCTTGTTGATGCAGGTGCACATGATTGTTATTGAGGACATGGTCTTGTTTTTGGCGCGCCTAAGTATTGGGTGATGCTTGCCAAGATGGTTACTGCAGCTCCAGCCTGTGGGCGCCTAGCTCCTCCTCATGCCCTACATGCAGTACACCTTCCACCAGTACCTACTTGGACACACAAAATATTAGTAGATACAATCGACTTCTGCTTTTATTATGTTGCCAGCTTCATCTGTTTTGATCATTAGAATATTGCCTTCATACTATCTAATTTCTGCAGTTAAGATGCTCTTGACTAACCATAAATGTTCTTTTGAGTTCCATACGTTGAGTAAAACATTTCAATCTGTCATTGAGTTAGCTATATATATCCGTGATACCATTTCTGTACTGTGATAGTTTCTCATATTTTTGTATTATACTTGTATACATTATTCCTATTTGAAGTCATCGACTGAGATGTTGTAAACATTCCCGCCATGTGCTGCTTCCTTTTTCATGCTTTGCTACTATAGATAATTTGCTTGAACTGAGATGATTGGTGTATTTGTGCTTATAATTATGCTTCTATGTGATTGTTGCAGCATGACCCAACCAAATAAACATTTTGTGCCTTGATCTAGCTCTAAAAGTGTGGGGTTACCTCTCTTTACACGAGCTTTGGGCTGAACAAATTTGAAGAAGCTTGAAGCCCGACAAAGTAAAGAGTAGCGAGTAATAATGTAGTGCTAGTTATGTTGTACAGTAGCCAGCATATCTGGTTGTATGAACACTATTGTAAATACTGTAATTTCAGATTTATACAATGAGTCAAGATATTTGGTGCTAATATTGGCTATCATTTTACAGTTTCATATGTTCTCTTGCCATTTGAAATATTTTTCATTTCTTTATTGTGAAAGTGTGTGAAATAGAAAGATGACTAGTGTGACAAACAAAAAGGCCAAGGCCCAAAAAGTAGATGGTATGTAAAAAGGCCGAGGCCCAAAACAGAAATGGACTATAAAAGGGTTGAGGGTGAAAAAAAAGTACTATAAAAGGCAATGGCCAAGAAAAAAAGGACGAATTGCTGGGCTAGGCCCATGTAGCTAGCAAAAAATAACAGGAAAAATACATTAAAAAGGCCGAATTGTTGGGCTCGGCCCATGTAAAACGCCGAATCGGACCGGGTTGATTCTTGTGCCACATCAGCTTGCCACGCTGGATGCCTACGTGGCCTGAGGAGGTTGCTAGTGACCAAAAATTTGGTCGTGGAACCAACGACCTTTTACATATCACAAAGAAGGTCACTAATTTCAGTTTACGACCGCCAGCTTTTGACCTCCTGTTTTTGGTCACAAAAAGGTCGCAAATGAAAAACTATGACCTTTCAGCGGCCAATAGTGAGGGTCACAAGTTGACATATTTCTTGTAGTGACTCCTTTATATACAGGGGAGGGGGGCACCCCATAGACACACAAGTTGATCATTGATCTCTTAGCCGTGTGCGGTGCCCCCTCCACCATAATCCACCTCAGTCATATCGTTGTAGTGCTTAGGCGAAGCCCTGCGCCGGTAGCTTCATCAGCACCATCATCACGCTGTCGTGCTGACGAAGCTCTCCCTCGACACTCTGCTGGATCGTGAGTTCGTGGGACGTCACCGAGCCAAACGTGTGCAGATCGCGGAGGTGTCGTGCTTTCGGTACTAGGATCGGTTGATCATGAAGACGTACGACTACATCAACCGCGTTGTCATAACGCTTCCTCTTATGGTCTACGAGGGTACATGGACAACACTCTCCCCTCTCGTTGCTACACATCATCATGATCTTGCGTGTGCGTAGGATTTTTTTGAAATTACTACGTTCCCCAACAGTGGTATCAGAGCCAAGTTTATGCATAGATGTTATATGCACGAGTAGAACGCAAGTGAGTTGTGGGCGATAATAGTCATCTCGCTACCAAAGATGCCATACTTTGATTCGCGGTATTATTGGATGAAGCGTCCGGACCGACATTATCGTGACGCTTACGCGAGACTGGTTTCTCTGACGTGCTTTGCACGCAGTGGCTGGCGGTGTCGGTTTCTCCAACTTTAGTTGAATCGAGTGTG
This sequence comes from Aegilops longissima, assembly GCA_021605205.1. Lineage (NCBI taxonomy): Eukaryota > Viridiplantae > Streptophyta > Magnoliopsida > Poales > Poaceae > Aegilops > Aegilops longissima. Next base: position 444,538,391 of record CM038681.1, read on the forward strand.
GCTACACCCGGTCCTTGTTGAAGGTTAAAACAACACATACTTGACGAAAAATCGTTGTGGTTTTGATACATATGTAAGAACGGTTCTTGCTCAGCCCGTAGCAGCCACACAAAACTTGCAACAACAAAGTAGAGGACGTCTAACTTGTTTTTGCATGGCATGTTGTGATGTGATATGGTCAATACATGATGCTAAATTTTATTGTATGAGATGATCATGTTTTGTAACAGAGTTATCGGCAACTGGCAGGAGCCGTATGGTTGTCGCTTTATTGTAGGAAATGCAATCGCCATGTAATTGCTTTACTTTATCACTAAGTGGTAGCGATAGTCGTAGAAGCAATAGTTGGCGAGACGACAACAATGCTATGATGGAGATCAAGGTGTCGCACCGGTGACGATGGTGATCATGACGGTGCTTTGGAGATGGAGATCAAAGGCACAAGATGATGATGGCCATATCATATCACTTATATTGATTGCATGTGATGTTTATCCTTTATGCATCTTATTTTTCTTAGTTCGACGGTAGCATTATAAGATGATCTCTCACTAAATTTCAAGGTATAAGTGTTCTCCCTGAGTATTGATACGTCTCCGTCGTATCTATAATTTTTTATTGTTCCATGCCAATATTCTACAACTTTCATATACTTTTGGCAACTTTTTATACTATTTTTGGGACTAACATATTGATCCAATGCCCAGTGCCAATTACTGTTTGTTGCATATTTTTGTTTCGCAGAAACCCCATATCAAACGGAGTCCAACCGGGATAAAAATGGACGGAGAATATTTTTGGAATATTTGTGAAATATGGGAAGAAGAATCAACGCGAGACGGTGACCGAGGGGGCCACGAGGCAGGGGGGCGCCTGCCCCCTGGGAGCGCCCCTGACCCTCATGGGCCCCCTATAAGGCGGTTGCTGCTCTTCTTTGGCCGCAAGAAAGCTAATTTTCGGAGAAAAATCTGGGCGAAGGTTTCAATCCAATTGGATTTACGGATCTCCGGATATATAAGAAACGGTGAAAGGGCAGAATAACAGAACGCAGAAACAGAGAGACAGATCCAATCTCGGAGGGACTCTCGCCCCTCCCATGCCATGGAGACCAAGGACCAGAGGGGAAACCCTTCTCCCATCTAGGGAGGAGGTCAAGGAAGAAGAAGAAGGAGGGGGGCTCTCTCCCCCTCGCTTCCGGTGGCGCCGGAGTGCCACCGGGGGCCATCATCATCACCGCAATCTTCACCGCCATCATCACCAACTCTTCCCCCCTCTATGCAGTGGTGTAACCCCTCTTTTACCCGCTGTAATCTCTACTTAAACATGGTGCTCAACGCTATATATTATTTCCCAATGATGTATGGCTATCCTATGATGTTTGAGTAGATCCGTTTTGTCCTATGGGTTAATTGATGATCGTGATTGGTTTGAGTTGCATGTTTTATTATTGGTGCTGTCCTATGGTGCTCTCTGTGTCGCGCAAGCGTGAAGGATTCCCGCTGTAGGGTTTTCAATATGTTCATGATTTTCTTATGGTGGGTGGCGTGAGTGACAGAAGCATATACCCGAGTAAGTAGGTTGTTTGCGTATGGGAATAAAGAGGACTTGATACTTCAATGCTATGGTTGGGTTTTACCTTAATGATCTTTAGCAGTTGCGGATGCTTGCTAGAGTTCCAATCATAAGTGCATATGATCTAAGTAGAGAAAGTATGTTAGCTTATGCCTCTCCCTCAAATAATATTGCAATAGTGATTACCGGTCTAGTTATCGATTGCCTAGGGACAAATAACTTTCTCGTGAAAAAAACCTCTCTACTAAAATTAAACATTTGTACAGAAAGAAAGTATAACCAAATTAAACATCCAATTACATAGGTGGCTACTACAACCATGGCATTTGCACACACCAAAGTAAACTATTGAAGGAAATATGCCCTAGAGGCAATAATAAAGTTGTTATTTATATTTCCTTATATCATGATAAATGTTTATTATTCATGCTAGAATTGTATTAACCGGGAACTTAATACATGTGTGAATACATAGACAAACAAAGTGTCACTAGTATGCCTCTACTTGACTAGCTCGTTGAATCAAAGATGGTTAAGTTTCCTAGCCATAGACATGAGTTGTGATTTGATTAACGGGATCACATCATTAGAGAATGATGTGATTGACTTGACCCATTCCGTTAGCTTAGCACTTGATCGTTTAGTATATTGCTATTGCTTTCTTCATGACTTATACATGTTCCTATGACTATGAGATTATGCAACTCCTGAATACCGAGGAACACTTTGTGTGCTACCAAACGTCCACAACAGAATCGGGTGATTATAAAGGTGCTCTCAGGTGTCTCCGATGGTACTTGTTGAGTTGGCATAGATCAAGATTAGGATTTGTCACTCCGATTGTCGAGAGGTATCTCGGCCTCTCGGTAATGCACATCACTGTAAGCCTTGCAAGCAATGTGACTAATGAGTTAGTTGCGGGATGATGCATTACGGAACAAGTAAAGAGACTTGCCGGTAACGAGATTAAACTAGGTATTGAGATACCGACGATCGAATCTCAGGCAAGTAACATACCGATGACAAAGGGAACAACGTATGTTGTCATGGGGTTTGACCGATAAAGATCTTCGTAGAATATGTGGGAGCCAATATGAACATCCAGGTTCCGCTATTGGTTATTGACCAGAAACGTGTCTCGGTCATGTCTACATAGTTCTCGAACCCGTAGGGTCCGCACGCTTAACGTTTGGTGATGATCGGTATTATGAGTTTATGTGTTTTGTGCTGGGTTCTACGGTAGGGTGCGTCGACTGCAAATTAAAATTTTCCTACGCGCAGAACAACCAAGAACATGCTATGGGAGATGGATCACAGTTCATTACCATTAGACGCGCAGTGCCGTGCAGCGAAAGAAGTGTTGGGGCAGCGCGTCCGCGTGGATCGTCTCCTCCTCGTGCGATCTCCCTCGCGTAGCCGGTCGTCGGTTCCCACGTACAGGTTTGCCGGAGCGGTGCAAGTGCACCGCCTCTAACGGTACACGTGCGTGCAGGAGGAACATCGTGCGGCGGACTGCTAGGTCCGATCACACAACTGGTGGCGAGTGGAGGTGTCTATTCGGAACACATGCAAACCCTAGTGACAGCACTGTAGCGATCAACCGCATGAGTGTGCCACACCCCACTTTATATAGGCATCCGTCGCGAGCTCAACTCTTGGGCCTCGCACAGATCCTAAAGCCTACAAGTCACTCGGCCACAATCCGAATACAGCTCGGATCACCTCCGACGAGGACACACCTCCGACCAGTGTCCTCGTAGGTTCCTTCCCTTAAGCGCGCGACCCCTTAGGTTCAAGCCGGCTTGGTCGCAGTTCAGATCACCTCCGAACTACACAGTTGGTAGCAGCCTCTAGCAAGGCATACCGAACACCAAGCAGACTATGAGGCTGGTTAGGCGAACCTGTACATCATACTTCCATTCCTTTTGCTACATGGTATATGTTGTTGGGCTCAAGGCGAGTCTGTCATCCTTGTGCTAGCCCGACCTCTTTCTCGTTCCAGTGAGGCCGACCACAAACCTAATTATCTCATAATCCTTGTCGCATGGCCATGCTTATCCTGGTCGGATCACACGAGGGGCCCAGAGTATATCTCTCCTGATCGGAGGGCAAATCCCATCTTGCTCGACCATGTCTCGCAGCATGGGGCTGGACAAGCCCGAAACCTACCTTTGTAACTACCCAGTCAAGGAGTAGCGTTTGGTCGGCTCAAAGCAGGTCTGTCACCATCCCGAGTACATGTGCCAGCTCAGGTCTTAGGACATAGAACATATGTTGTACTAGAGACTCACAGATGACATATCACTGCGTCTCATAGTTGGGTCTGTCCGACTCGGACCTTATCTCGACTCGGATCCGACTACGTCGAATCCGACCAGATCCTTCCAAGTCCATATTATCCGGTTAGCATACAATGCTCCATGGCTAGTGAGACCAAGCCATCGACCGTGTCATATGCTAGTCTAGTTGGCTGCACGTCCACACAACCCCTTCGACTAGGGACCTTTTAGGACAGTCATCATACTATGCATAGTCCCACAAATAAGTCACGTACTTGCTGATACACATCATGATAATGTCCAAGGACTATCTTTATTCATAAACACATATGAAATATCATCATACATGATTGCCTCTAGGGCATATCTCCAATAGTTTGATGTACCGAAGGTTGTTCGGAGTCCCGGATGTGATCACGGACATGACAAGGAGTCTCGAAATGGTCGATACATAAAGATCGGATATATTGGATGGCTATGTTTGGACATCAGAAGGGTTCGGGATGAGTTTGGGCATTTACCGGAGTACCGGGAGGTTACCGGAACCCCCCGGGGAGTATATGTGCCTTATTGGGCCTTAGTGGAATAGAGGAGAGGAAGGCCAAGGTGGAGGGCGCGCCCCCCTAGCCCAATCCGGATTGGGTGCCCCCCCCCCTTTCCTTCCCTCTCTCCCCCTTCCTTCTCTCCTACTCCAACAAGGGAAAGGGAGAATCCTACTCCCACCAGGAGTAGGACTCCCCCCTTGGGCGCGCCTAGGAGGCCGGCCCTCTCCCCCTCCTCCACTCCTTTATATACGGGGGAGGGGGCACCCCATAGACACACAAGTTGATCATTGATCTCTTAGGCGTGTGCGGTGCCCACTCCACCATAATCCACCTCGGTCATATCGTTGCAGTGCTTAGGCGAAGCCCTGCGTCGGTAGCTTCATCATCACCATCATCAGGCCGTCGTGCTGACGAAGCTCTCCCTCGACACTCTGCTGGATCGTGAGTTCATGGGACGTCACCGAGCCGAACGTGTGCAGATCGCGGAGGTGCCATACTTTCGGTACTAGGATCGGTCGATCGTGAAGAAGTACGACTACATCAACCGCGTTGTCATAACGCTTTCGCTTATGGTCTACGAGGGTACGTGGAAAACACTCTCCCCTCTCGTTGCTATGCATCACCATGATCTTGCGTGTGCGTAGGATTTTTTTTGAAATTACTACGTTCCCCAACAACTATTACATGCATAATTACATAGGTGGCTACTACACACATGACATTTCCACACACCAAAGTAAACTATATATTACATGCATGATTGACTAGGATAAACGATCATCTGATCATCATCTACTTCTTGTGACGCTTGCTCTGCTTGTGGCTCGATCCGGCCTCATCGATTTGGATAACGAGGCACTTCCTCATGTCAATGATCCGCCTGTGCATCTCGTAGCATGTGTACACGCTCTTGGCCGCGAACCTGAGGTGAGGTTCATCCAGTTGCCACATCCAGGCCCCGTGCCAGGACACGGGACGTGTTCTGTTGGCATCCTGCTTCATATTTTTGTAGTATGGGTCAATGATGCTGAGGCGAGTTCAACCAGGGAGTCCTTCGTGCTGCCCCAGACCCTGTAGTGCTCACGGATTTCGACAAGGTTCTTGCAGGCCAATCCCATAACCCTGAGCGCTTTTGCATCGTCGGTGGTTTCCACCGTAGCGAACCTGTAGTCGGTGCTGTTGACAAACCTGGCGAAACGGTGGCCATGTAGTAGTGGTAGATGAGGACATGATGGCGCACACACAACTGGGCGACGTCAACCTTCTGATCTTTGTTGGGACGACCGACGGTGTACTGGAGGTCGATGCCAACCACCTTGTACTTGTCTCGAGCAAGCAACTTCTCAATGGTGTTGATGTAGTTGTCCACCACGGCCGGGTCGATGGTGTACACCACCGAGAGATCCGTCTCCCTCGTGTGGGTCTCCACTTTATGCTCGCCGAACTCCACTGGAGTGCCGCTAGACATCCCCTTTCTATGTGTCGTCGTGGGTGTGCTTGTTGTGTTGTGGGGCGCAATCGAAAGGTTGAAGAGACTAAGGTTATAATGGCCATGGGAATTAAAGGGGAAGCCAGACGGCCTGGAATATCTGCACGCCCTGATGGCAGTTCTAATTTGCAGCGCGTAACTCCATCGTGTTGCACGTAACTGCATCGCGTGGCAACGCGCGCGGCGCAACCGCATGCATATGGGCCCCCCCGACGTGATCGTGCGCAGGCCCAACCGCTGACAGAGCGCGCAGTGGGACGCGAACAGAGCGCTCCGCGGTCGCCTCAACGGCGAGGAACCATATATATGCATACTAGATCATACTGGCGCGCGTTGCTGCGCCCGTCTATTTTTTTAATAAAATGGTAGAAATTTCCATAACTATATGAAGTCAGATTGCATCAAAGTTAAATTCATATAGGATAACTTGAAATACTGAAATAAAGGTCGTTTTGAGTTTGCAGCAGAGCCATATGTCATGGACATGCACACGAGTTTTATCTTTACATGAATCCTTTATTATACAATGAGGTTTCTAAGGATTGAGGGCGCCAAGTCTAATGTATGTGGAAAGAGCATGTATATTAATTCAAACAACAGTGTTCAAAAGGACAAGATAATAGTGAATGCATTTATGCTATTCTTTTTTCTTTCTTATAGGATTAACTATTTCAAGTATAGTCACGGACTATGTGACAGAATTTGTGTATGTCAAAAAAAGCACCTACAACTTGGAATCAAAACCAGGATCAGAGAGTTGCTTCCTAAACTCTCGGGAGATTATGCTTGATGAGCACCTGAGCTGCGATCCCGCTTCACTGCACAAGTTTGTCAAAGATATGTACCTCGAATTCCTTGGATCTGACCACATTAGAATACAAAATAGGGAAAGCACTTCACAATGCAGTAACAATTTTGGTGCTCTCACTCACTGAAAGTTGTGTGACTTCTTATTTTTCTGAGCCCAATGCTACCCAAAAATGCAAGAAAGGCGAGAGTTGCAAGTGCACAAGCTTACCAATGCACAGTCGGGATGCAGTATATGTGAAAGAGAAACTTCAAGTTTCCGTAGTGCGCCAACATCTAGGCTGAAGCGAATCATCAAAGGAAGGCTATACAGAGATAAAATATGTGAATCATATTGGAAATATAATTGTATAAAAAAGGAACTGTTTTTATTAGTAGGATGGGCAAGCCCACCATCAAAGGAAGCACATCACCACAACAACAATATCTTTGACATTACAAAGCGTAGTAGTGGCAGCTGGATGTCACAAATCATTCCATTCTTGTGTGCATGTTCAAATAATCATCTTCGTCTTATTTCCAGTAGCATTTAGAAGTCCCCACCTAGCTGAATTTGAAAAAGATCAAATCTTTCATCATATGCTGAAGACAATATTTAAATTGAAATGTTATGTTGATATGAAATCAAATCACATATTTGCTAGACCAGGTAGCAAACACGATGTCTCAAGGCAAGACAAGGCGCGAACATACAGAGCTCAGATAATTTTATGTGTAACCAATTGAAGATTTAAACCAAATCACTGGCATTTACTCAGTTGCATAACTCAATCTCTTACCAAAGGGAACCCATCCTTGCTATGAAGCATTTGAAGATAGGGAATTGAGGATATAGAAGGCACTGTCTTGCTCCTGCTACTAAAGGTGACATATAATGCATTAGAAGAATGCTTGTGCCATGAAAGATTCAGAAGTACCACTAAATATATAGAAAAAATAAATCATAAAAGGACAAGTCATATTGTACAACTCTGATGAATACTGCAAATTAATTTGCAAGTGCGATTATTGTGGTTTCTGGAGAGGTAATGGAACATGATAGCAAAGGGCCCGAAGGTCAGGATAACGTTGATCTTGGCATTGAAGATGATGATGTGACTGAATAATATGTCTTAAAACTCAATGAAGTTTCTAACAAAATATACACAATGAAGTGCAAGGCTCGAGCCTCGACCATGATCTTGGCAAAGTGCGGAGGATGACCTTCATAACATTGAGGCACACATGGTCATCGTTGACGGCCATGACCAAGATCTTGACCGAAACTGATCCCTCTCCTCTCCCTCTCCATCAAGCCCTTCCTGGCCTCCATCATCATGGCATCCAAAAGCATCCCAATTTGCACCAATTTTGGGAAGGAAGGGAGCTTTCCTCAAGAGATTAACACAAACAGCACCTGAACACAATCGAAATTACTCCGGGAAGAAGAGAAGACACTTTTCCAACCGCGACGGAAGAGGGAAGAAGGAACACGTACTGCTGGCGGCGGCCGAGGGAGATGAAGGCGGAGGTCTTGCTGGTTGTAGAGGAGCTCGATCGGGGCGGCGTCGTTGGAGCATGTCGAGATCGTGGCGGCGCTCAAACGGGGTAGCAGAGGGAGATGGAGCAGGTCCTCGTCGCGACAGTGCTCGCGAGGGGCATCAGGGGGAGAAGAAGCCGGCGCTACGGGGGCGTCTGGGAAAGGGCGGCGTGGCCGCGTGCTTCGTCCCGTCGGCCGCCGGCGCGACCCACAAGGCGCACTGGCGGCTAGGGTTGGGGTCGAGCGAGCCGGGTGGGAGTGGGACTGTTGGAGGAGAAGGGCCTGCTCCATTCATCGGGGGAGAAGGCCTGCTCGATGCAGCGACCTGGATGAACCATGGGCCTTAAAAAATGTTATGGAGTAGCGACCCTTGACGAATCAGGCCGATCGCGGTCCACGGCGCGCGCTGGAGAATCGGACGACCTAGAACCATTGGATCGCGAGAATGGATGGCTGAGAATCTGATAGCCTGAGATGCCTCGAAAAGTCCTCGGTTATAATGTTTCTAAATAGCAGTTGAACACGTCGATACGGAATCTCGTGCAATATTTCAAATTTTGATATGAAATCTTATGACAATATACCTTAATGTTGTCTCAATGCACTAGATTTTTTTCTTCGAATTTTCTGAAATATTTTAAAATGTGATACGACATTTGGTGCACCGGTAGCACACCAGATACCTTCCCTTTTCGTCCCAAGCGGCAATGAAGAGTTTTTTAGAACCGCCCTCAAGGCTTTTTTTCATTATGGCGGATCATATCCAATTGTACAATATCAATTAGAAAATCAGGGACTACAAAAAAAGAGATAGACATAGTGTCTAGGGACAAGGTTACTCTTGCACACGTATGAGCTGCTACATTGCGGCAATGAAGAGTTGGTCTTCCTTCCGCACTGTCACAACGGGGTGATAAAAATGAACTTTTTGAAAAACAAGAATATATACTAGTGGTTTCGAGATTTCGTAGAACAAGAAATCCAGAAATAAGAGAAGGATGGATGGCTGAGCCTCCTCAGAGCTCAGTGATTCTGGGTCGTTGGATCGGTTTGCTTGATGCGTTTCTGGACGTCGAATCAGCATCTGGATCAACCTGGGCCATTGGATCTCGAGCTGGCACTACTGGAATGAATAGTAATGGCAGCAAAATGTAAATACCATGCCCCCACCGGGGTATTTGGGTCATTTCACTCGCCGAGGATATAAAGGGCCGGCTCCGTGGAGACAACCCTAGCCGCCCCTCCCCCGCCTCCTCTCCTCCTCTCTTCCTCGCCGATCTCCTCCTCGCTTCCCTCCCTCCTCGATCTGAATCCTCCCCAACCTGAACTCCATCGCTGTGGCCCGCTCTCTGCCCATCTCCATCGCCATGAGGAGGAGATCCAGCGGAGCGCCCGCTATCTCCATCGCCGCGACCCGCCCTTCGTCTGCGTCTCCCGGCTGCTCCTCTGGCAGGGAGGAGCAGCTCTGGCTGCCTCTCACAGCAGCAGCAGCAGCGAATCACATCCCACAGCACCAAAAGGCGGTCGGAAGGAGGCGAGCGGCCACCACCGACACACTTCGCCACCGACGCCGGCGGCGACGAACGGATCTGGCCTTCCCGTCTCCTTCACATCAGATCCGCAAGGTCCAGCGGACGACATCATGGGTGGCGTGCGGATGGGCACGGAGCCACGGACGCACACCTCTCGGGCGACCCCAATGCCGCCGCCGTCTCGGCGCTCCTCGCATCCCGCTCCGACGGCGACAAGTTCGACGCATTGAAACACCTCCTCGCCTCATCGCGCAAGACCTTGACGCCTCCTACCTCTTCCCGCAGGTCCGTCCCCTCCTCTCTTCTTGTCTTGTCTCACCCGGATTCCGGTGATGAATCGGATTCCGTGACTGAATTGCGTCGTGTGTTGCTGCTGCAGCGGTCAAGAACATGGTGGCGCAGATCGCTGAGCTGAAGACGCCGTCCCATCTACAAGTTCGTTCGTTGACTTTTTCGCCGTCGGATCCAACACCGTGCACTGTGTGTCCTTCCATTAACCGGGTGAGAATACTAGGTCTACAAGTCATGGGTGTTGGATATACTGGGTCACTCGCAGCTCATGCCCAAAATATGGTGACCACAGGTATGCCTCGCTCACTCCCCTTTACTGATAGCAATAATTTGATGAATCTCTCAGTATGGATGTTTCCTTGTGCCCGTTTCGTGTTCCTGTCCTACTGAACCACCACAACGCATATAGCCAACGAGGATAGTTAAGGAAGAGGAAAATGCATTATAATATAATAAGTAGATAAATAAAATGTTACCCTATAATGCCATTCCTTGAAGCTAATTTCCCTTGTAGAGGAATTCACGTGATGGATATATTCTCAGAACAATCAGTCTTTGCATTCTAAAGAGCTAAAGGAAGCAGAATGGGCAGTGAGAAAGGATCCAGGAAGGAGAAGTCATTGCATTAAGCATAATGATCATGTGAGCTTCACTTAACTTGTGATTTCCGGGATGTTCATATACACATATTGTCATTTTGTTTTTGCCAGGCCAAGATTGTGGTTAAGCATGTATGTGTACTTTAAGATTTTCCTTTTAGTGCTATTTCAGAGTTTCCTTTTGGTGCTATTTCTTATTGGTTGTTCTAGAGGCATTTTGGCCGTGTTTCTTGTATGTTCACGAGTAAGTAAATTCGAGTTGTGTTTTTGACTGATCAACTCAATTTGATGGCAGATTTGTTTCCATCTTATAACATCATGGAAGAAGGGTGGCTTATATTCCACCCGATCATGCAAGAGTGTTACCGAGAATATAAGCTAGGCCTGAAAGGTTTGGATACTCCATATTCTTTACTTTCATCCATTTGACAAAAAATTGGACTTGGTGAAAAGAACTGTATTACAACGCACTATCATATACTGATATGTAGTACCAACCAGCCATTTTTAAATGAATGTCAGTTTTTGATTTGATAGCTTGATTAAAAATAATAATTAAACGAATATCAGTTTGGTTTGATAGCTTGATAAAAAAATCAACCGTATAGTTCTCTTTTCTTTAGCTTATTACTGTACTATCAGATTTTTTGACATAGCATGGTCTTCTCTACATGTTTCACATACATTTCTCATCAATATGCATGTCGTTGATACTTAAGTATCCTCCAAAATGAATCCAATTTTCTTAATTTTTTAGGAAATATTTTCCACTGGCTATGCTTGTTACAAAAAGTGGTGTGTCACGCTCATGTATATGGATTTGCCACGGGGCACAGATGGCCTTTCTCAGTACACTTTCTACCATCTTTAAAATTTAATCCATATGGAGATGGCATCATATGTATGGAGATGGTATGATATCATGTAAGGTTACTGAAAAAACATCAAAGATTATTTAGTGTGTGATTTACTGAGTATGTGATTCCTTTAGTTGAATCTGAGTGAGGTCGCGTGTATGTTTTATTTTCAGTTGTGTACCCCCCCCCACCCACCCATATCAAAGTTTATTTAGTGTGTGATTCACTGAACTGAATTTTAGTGTGATTCACTGAATTTAATTTTAGTGAGGCCATCCTTATATTTTACTTTCCGTTTTGTTGCTTTTCCTACTGTGAACTTTACATATTTATTTATCAAAGCCATCTTTTTTGCAGTAAATTTCATAAACATTGATGAATATTCGCTTTCCCACTTCAAATTTTGTTGGTCAGATGGAGAAGCCTACACAGACTCCGGTTCTGCTTCCACTGTCATGGGTTTGTCATTCGGGACACATGTCGTCGGGTTGCGGATCCGCATGCCCTGCCTCTGTTCGATCCCGCTGGGGCAATGACATAGCAGAGAGTACAGAAGAGTGCGATCTGGTGCTGCCCGTGTTAGATGGATGAGCTGGTGCCTCACGGCGCGGGCACCACGGTGGTTCAGCCTCAAGTGCAACCTCTGTCTGGGTACGCATCCTCTTTGCCGAGCTCAAGCTCAAGAAGTACCTCTGGGGTCTCCACAACACCAACATCAACGGGCTGGCTTGTTCGTGTTTTTCTGGTGAGTACAGTTATTATCATCGATGATATCACAACCTGCACCTTTTCTGTTTTGGACTGACTTTAGTTATTTACCATGGTTCAATGTGTTCTTTTTATGGACGAATATATATATTTTGTGGTGAGATGAAGGTGCAAAGTGAGGATGATATTTCTTTCTCTGACATGTAAATCTCACAGAATATAGCAATCATGCTTGCATACTATCTTAGCACCGCGAGTGATAGATGATATTGGTCTTGTTGTGTTTTTTGAAACGTGTGATCCAACACCATGGATCATATATGGATATACACATTCGTCTTAATGTCGAAGTTTGTGAAATGTCAGTTGTATTAGTTGTGTGGAACTATTCTCTATTGAGATAAAATACCTTTTTGAGTCAATTTGCAGATCAACTACAAAAATAGTTCAGGAAATCCACTATCCTGGTTTAATGCCTTTGAATGAATTAAGGTTATCATGATTTTACATGACATGTAGACTTACCAAGAAGCTACTTACTTTAGTCTATTTTATAATCTGGTAGAGAACAAGGTGATGTGTTGGCGATGCTTTGTTTTTAGAAACAATACCAATTATCACAGGGAAGATGGTGTTGTGGTGCTGTTAATGTGCAAATTAGTCTGTAACATGCATTTCCTGGTGATTCAATCTTGTTTTACTGTTGGAAGTTGCATTAGCAAAATAGTATATCTCCAAATTCTGTTGATTAGTATTGCAGTGCAGAATCTGGTTAAATAGTTAAGCTAAAGTTTGTAATGTTGTGCCGATGGCATTTCAGCGTTCTCTTTGGCTCCGTATGTATGTATTGTATAACAGTTCACCATTTTTAATTTTCCTTGATGGTCCCTTTCGTGTTTACCCGGGCCGTGTACGTCACCTATGTTTGATGTGTGACTTTGCCATCTTGTTGTAGGTGCTGCTCAATCCGTCAGTCGCATCTAATTATGCATTAGGCAGCTCAACAATTTGATTATGAGTCTATTCTGGTGCACATCCGGTCGATGATTTCTAAGGATATACAGATCTTCTAATATTTGTAGAGGGCTAACGAAAAGACTCATGCTTCAAGTGCACTGCCAACTATTTCGAATTTTGACTAGCTTCAGTACTTGGTCCGCGCGTCGATGAGGTGAGCAAGGGCAGTTGGCTTGCCTCTCCGTGCTCCCATTCGTCCCCTTATCTTTAGACCCCCGCCATTTTTTCATATTAGATGCTCTCCTGCTTTGGCTAAATCAGATAGAGGCTTGAAGCATATCCAGTTTAAATAAATGAGTATAACCAGTCTTCTCTAGCTATTCTTTGTGTGAAAATTGAGAATATGTTTGCTCGTTTGTTTTGTTTGGTGCCTGTGTCTTTTAGTCTTTGGAAGGAAAAATGTTCTCTTTGCTTAATATTCCCTCTGTAAAGTATTTCTAAACGCTCTTATAATACTGTCGGTCCCATTGCTGGCCCGTAGAGAGGCGTCCGTGGGGGTCTCCATGGTTGCCGGTGACCGAATGCGACCACCGCTGCCGATCCCCGCTATTTTTTTATATTAGATGCTCTCCTGCTTTGGCTAAATCAGATAGAGGCTTTAAGCATATTCAGTTTAAATAATGACAATTCTAATTTGGATAAATGAAATAACAAGAGCTTCAGACTAATGTGGAACAATTGGTCAAAATACAAGAGTTTAGTTCCTTTCAGTTTAGTTAGTGGCCTATATGAATTTGATTTGGCCCACAATAATTTAGTTACGGTTTTGCTCGAGATAAAAAAGTCTTGCCTACTATTGGTGTCAAGCTCTTACTTTAGACTCACATGATCTAATCAGTCTTCTATACAGAACATCACTTTTTGGTTTTGGCTAATCTCTCTGTTTTCTATAGACATGTGTTGTCCCAATATGCTAATTTTATATTCAGAGGTAGCATTGATGTAGTTGCATCATTCAAAAGGCCATATGTGTTGCTTTTGTTCTACTTCTCTTCCATATCCAGTTATTTAGAAATAGCTATGGTAACCTTTTGGCACTTAAATAGGATTAGGTATAATGTGAATCATTTGCTTCATTTGGTTGACAAGTTATAGCTTTAGCTCTCGTGTCTTGAATGTTGGATTGATCCATTTTGTTGTTTTGCTTTCTTGCTCCTTGCGATTCTGTCATGATGTTGCTTGCTTGGTGTGTTGGATTGGGCACCGTGGATTCAATGGCATCGGTGCGTCGCGAGGTTTGCTAAGGTGGCCTCTTCTCTCAGATCCAATTTTTTATTGCCGTGGCGTGCTTGACTAATTTTAGATCGGGTTTGTTGCAGGTCCTCTGTTCTAGCAATCTGTCGCCGGATCTGTTGTTGTGACCCTCGATCATGCGTGCTCGTTCGTTTTAGACCATCCCGCCTCGGATGGCGGAGCTCATCCTTGATTTGCCTGCTTTCCCTTGCAGGTTGGTGCATTGGGAGTGCTCGTGGCTCGGGTCGATTTGTCTCTTTGTGTCTTCGCGCCGCTCTGCGAGTTGATCTCTTTTCTTCTTCTACTCTCAGCCTCTAGACCTCACGCTTGCTTGCTTGTGCTCTTATTCATGCGTTTGTTAGCCTCGCAAAGATTTTTGGTTTCTTGTGAAGGAGATCATTAGGTCTAGCTAGGTTCTAAAGAGATTTTTTTTAGTCTTTTGTTGTTTTATTGATGCCTTGCTGTCAAAGAGAGATTCTCAGGTCTGGTTAGGTTCCAAAGAGCAGATTCTTCTTTGTCTTTGTTGTTTTGTTGGCGCTTTACTATGAAACAAGGTCTTGGCGTTGTCTCCTTTTCACAAGACATCTTTATTGCCTGGTTTTATTTGTTGGTTGTCTAGCTTTTTCTCTGTCTGACAAAATATAACGGTCAAGAGCAAATGAAAAAAAGCACAACATAAACAAATCTACACCATGGCCAGACAGTAAATATTGATGGAGGTGTGGTTTCTGGAAGTAACATAACCTTTCAAAATGAAAAATAATCATGATTTCTTTCATTATTTGCTTAAATTCAGTTGAATTGTTGTCTAGAGAATACTTGGTCAGTTCTTCTGTAAGAAAGCTAAAGTTGGATATTAGGTGCCTTAACAAAGCTAACTCTTTTAAGCAATTACATCACAAAATTTGTTGCATCATCTACAGGACCCAATTGCTAGATATATTATTCGGAACTATCTAAAGTTGAAAGGTTCTGATGCTGAAATGGTACAGTTTCCTTAACATGCTTAAGCATCATTTGTTTCTGCATGTTGTACATCTTGTGCTTTTAAATATGCAATATTTTTAGCTCCTTCTTCTTGTATGTTTGAACAGAATAACTCAAGTTTGTCTTTATGTGCGGTAACAAATTAACTAAGAAAAGCATGTGTTATGTATGAAGCAACAATAGATTGTATGCATTGGGTGATTTTTCCATATCATTTACGAAACCAATGAGACGACCCATTTATTTTGAATCTCATTTACGAACTTCTTCTTTGTTCAGAGCAGGTTTTTATCTTTGGTCTCCAAGCTTTGAGTATTCACACCCAGGTTGTCTTTTTTTACGGTTTCAGGTTCTGTCAAATTGGTTTTAGTTACTGTTTCTTGTGTACTGTGGATACTAAGGGGCAATGGGCACAACTACAAAACTCAGAGCAGCGAAACCCATTGAAGAAGAGTTCTCTGTTCTCCTTTAGTTATCACCTTTTATCGTTCTTTTACTACTTATGATGCAAGATAGTTCTCTGGGTTTGTTGTTTTACTTTACCATACCTAACAATGGAGATTCATGTCGAGTGGCTGCACTTTTGGTATTGAACTTCATGCCGAGTGGCTATCTTTTGTGGTCTAATAAACACACTGAAATGGATTCTGACTTATAATCTCATGCCGATATTAAGCACCACTATGTCTTGCTCCTATAACAATTGAATGTCTCTTCTTAACTTTATTGTTATTCTATATGAATGCATATGCTAAACCTGTATTCCTTCAACTTAGCATTATCCGCTTGATCAGAGTGTTGGGATCGGCACCCTCGCGCCAAGGCGCAATCCTGATCTAGTACTTCTAGATAGGGAGAATATTAGGTGCTTCCGAGGATGCTCTTGCTCCCATGCTCTGATGTAACGTCGGCCGTTGGATTTTAGATCCAACGACTAGCATTTGGTCAGTGTGAGTTTGCAGAACCCCCCCGCCCCCCTCCCCACGAACATTTCTGAAATTACGCTTTGGGCCACATCCCCACAATACTGCCCATTGGTTCACAGATCTACGGCTGAGGTCGCATCGGAGCACCTTAGCTTAGGTGCTTCCGTATCACCTGAATACTCTCCCCTCCTAGATAATCACACTGACGAGCCAAAGTGCTGCTCCGTTCTCGATCTCAAATGGGCTGACAGAACAGACAGCATCGCATTTAACTGCTCCTGTCACTATCCACCTCGCGCATCCAGAATGCGCAGCCCGCGGAGCTTCCTCGCCGCCGTCTCCGGACACCTCGCCGGCCGCCAAGCTCCAGCGGCTCCTGGTCACCACTCCCTCCCCGTGCGCACGCTCCAAACCCTAGCCCAGCGGGAGCCTGTGCGCCTCAAGAAACTCTCGGCCCCCGACACCGGTCCGTGATCGCTGAATCTGACCCCCCCTCCCCTACCTCACCGTCTTCTTTAAGACCCTCACCCCCTGCGAGACAAATTGACCTAAAGTCTCCACTTCTGGTGGCCCTAAATTCTGGTTGGGAGCAGGGATCCTGGAGCTGACGCTGGAGCGGCCAGAGGTGAAGAACGCCATCAGTTGGGAGTTGATGACAAGGCTGCGGGGCGCGATCCACAAGATTGAGGCCGACGCGACGGCCAAGGTCGTCCTTGTTGCGAGTTCCGTACCGGGAGTCTTCTGCGCAGGCGCCGATCTCAAGGTCTGATCTTCCTCAGCCTGGTGAGGCAGTGGTTATTTTAGATTGACACCACAGGGGATTGTGTGAGTGTTCATGTCTGAGTACGATACATGTGAGAACACCGAGTACTCGAGAACACCTGAGGTGGATGTGCTGATTCCGTGTCCGGATGATAAAATTCATTAGCAGCTCTTGTGTAAAGTTTTCGGAGAAATAGACTGGTGATGTGCATAGCTGAAAAGGAATATAAATATTAAAAATCTGTGTCACGAAGAAACTGAAGATGCTATAGTAATAAAATAGGTGGGTTGTCAAAAACAGAGACTCGTGGCTGGGAGAGAATATGAAAAGAGCTGGCATCTAGAAGAATATCTAAGTACGAGACAAGAAAGATAATCTTGCTATTTTGCTAGGAAGGACATAAAGGTAGTGGGGTCAATGGCTAGTCGACGGTGTGGCTTAAAGAGGAGCAGCTATGAATTATCAGATGCATGATTAGAGGCATTTTCAGCATGGCCCTAATCAGTTGGGTAGCAGTTGATGAGATTTCATCGTTGCGCAGGACAGTTGATACTGATTTCTCAACCAATTTATTTGACCTATCATAACTAGCATGCTCTGAGTTGCCAGTGTCACATAAGTTTTGGTCTTCAGTTCAGTTAAAGAATTTGAAACATCAACTTTGTCCTTTACCGTACTATGACGAATATTGAGACCATGTGACACTTGTATTATGTAATTTGTATTTCTGCAATATAGATTTGTTGCATATATTTCACATGGATAATATCTTAGAGCATTTCTTTACTCAGGAAAGGAGGCACATGAGCTCTTCACAGGTTAAAGAATATGCTAATTCCTTAAGGTCTACGTTCTCGTACTTTGAGGTTTGTACCTGGATCCATACCTTAAGCATGCCCTTTTGCCTCCACATATAATTGTATATCAACAACATAAGTAATGATTACACATTTAACTACCAACTTTGTACTAAACCAGTGACATAAATATGGATTGGAGGGAGTACATTGTATGCGAAGTATGGGCATGTCTCATCTCTCTTATCATATGTCATTGGTTGTTCTATATGTTAAGTTGTTCTTACATCATATCTCTTACCAGCGGCTTGTTTGAATAGGCACTCTCCATTCCAACAATTGCCGTCATTGAAGGAGCTGCTTTGGGTGGTGGGCTAGAACTTGCTCTGTCATGTGATCTGCGTATATGTGGTGCTGCCTTTAATAATCAGTTTATGCTAAACATTTTCACCTTATCGAACATAATCTTGCTGCAGTTCTTTGAATGTTTGAATGCATGTCTTCCTACTGATTCGCAGGAGAAAATGCAACCCTTGGACTGCCAGAGACAGGCCTTGCTATTATTCCTGGGTATGTGGCCAAGGGCCAACACAGACACACAATGCTCTGCTTTCGGTAATAAATCGGTTGAAAAGTTATAAAGATGCCCTGAAAGTGATATGCTTTTCTCCTTTGAATCGTTCGTGCTTTGCCGAGGAAGGCGACTCTAATCGAATCCTGTTAGGATTCAGAAAGAGGAGTCCTACCTCCTACCTGCTTTGGAATTAGGAATCCGCCTCTGATAAGGGGTCTTGAATTTTTCTTTTTCATACTTACCTGCATATTGGAATAATTTAAATAACAGGACAATCCTTAATAATATCAGTTGCTATCTCAACGACGAGGCATGTGTGCCAAATTCATTTTCTAGTGGAATAAAAACGGCATCTGTAATTATGATGAAAACTGGTTGCATGCATTTAACTGCCGTAAGTATATCTGCTTTCTTTTACCAAAACTAATACTCCAAAACTAGCTTAAATAATGTTCTTCAGTCAATGGATAACCTCCCTTTGCTTGCTGTACTATGCAGAGCCGGGGGCACACAGCGTCTTCCAAGGATCATCGGAAGGTCCAGAGCGAAGGAGCTGATATTCACAGGCCGCAGATGCGACGCAACTGAAGCCGTCTTGATGGGTAACACTAGCCTCATCGTGTTTTCCTCCCACCATCATCAGTTCTTCAAAGAACACTTAAAATGCATCTCTGCGCCCCAGGACTGGCAAACTACTGCGTTCCAGCAGGGAAGGCCTACGGCAAGGCTCTTGAACTCGCCCGTGAGATAGCGAAGAAAGTAAGAACCATTTTCAGTTTTGAACATTCATAG
Organism: Aegilops longissima; assembly: GCA_021605205.1. NCBI lineage: Eukaryota > Viridiplantae > Streptophyta > Magnoliopsida > Poales > Poaceae > Aegilops > Aegilops longissima. Next base: position 444,557,678 of record CM038681.1, read on the forward strand.
AAAATATTATCAGCGAGACTGCGAGAGCATGCTATCGGTTCCAGTATATGAAGTCCAAAATTCAGTATAAGCATATCATGAGGGTAGAGTTGTGTTCGATCATTTTGTATGCCGTGCAACATGGCTATGTATAAGATCCATCGTTGTAGGTGTGCTGAAGTCGGTTCTTTACCGCAGGGCCCTCTGGGGGTAAGAATGGCCAAGAAGGCCATCGACCGAGGGATGGAGGTAGCAGACATGCGCTCCGCGTTGTCTGTCGAAGGGGAATGCTACGAGCAGGTGCTGCACACGCAGGATCGCCTCGAGGGCCTGGCTGCATTCGCTGAGAAGAGGGAGCCCGTGTACACTGGAGAGTAGTGTCATTGTGTACACAGGAGAACAGTTTTTTTTTTTTCCTTTTTCAGATGCACAAGAGAACAGTGTTGATGTGCCATGATTGGTTACTCCGGTCACCCCGTGATAATGGTGAATGGATATTTTACCGTGGGCCTGGCTGGTTATTCCGTTCTTCATCTTAGCAAGACCGGGCCACTGGGCCAATCTAAGGCGGGCCGACGCCCACGACGGGCCTCTCTTTCTTCTCTTGTCCCAGCATCTGCGTGCCTTTTATCGGCGGCGTACGGGCGCTCTCCGGGTGACTGGCCGACGGCGCCGCGGCGTGGTTTCCGGCTGGTCACGTCGCCAGCGGTCTATCTCTCACGACAGCGACGTGGGAAGAGTCGGGGGCATTTGGCCGTCTCCTCACGCGCGTGCTACTGACTGCCACGAGGGTAGTAATGTCTATCCAAGCGCGTCGGTTGCTGACGCTGCCTCTGCTCTTTCCTCCGCCCAGCACCAGTCTCCCACTCTCGCCCGACTCTCCACTATGCGCAGCCTACGGGGCCTCCTCGCCGTCTCCGGCCACCTCGCCGCCCGCCGCGCGCCGCCGAGCGGCGCCTCCTCGTCCCCCCACAGCGTCCTCTTCGCCCGTGCCCTCCAGATCCTCTCCCAGCCGGAGCCCGTCCGCCTCCACAAGCTCTCCGCGCCCGACTCCGGTCCGTCACTTGACCACCGCACCTGGTTCCTTGGGGCTTGTGGAATCTGTGTTCTCAGGCTGTGGTTTGCTTCAGGGATCGTGGAGCTCAGGCTGGAGCGGCCGGAGGCCAGGAACGCCATCGGGAAGGAGATGCTCAAGGGGCTGCGGAGCGCCATGGACAAGGTGAAGGCCGACCCGACGGCCAACGTCGTGTTGGTGGCGAGCTCCGTGCCCAAGGTCTTCTGCGCGGGCGCTGACCTCAAGGTGCCACCTCCACCACTCCTATGCTGCAAGTTTGATAAATTTGTGCTCTAGCTAGTTACAAGAATTCATTTCGTCGGCCTATGATTTTGATTCCTATTGAGGAAACCGAGAGAGCTGAAGGTGTAGTGGTCCAGTACTTAATTTCATTTCAGGTTGATATGATAGGGTAGCTGGCAAGCTTGGTTAGTAACATAATACAGTAGATGTGTGAGATTGCCACATTGGTACAATGGTGAATAATGCTATGGAATTATTGGCTAATCCTCCGAGGTCAGTCAAGAGCTAACTGATTCAAGAAATAAGACATGTCCTGGTTGGGTTCAGACAACATATGGATGAGCTAGTTTCTCAAGGAATGTCAGTTGAGCTGATGCCAAAACATTCATCAGGTTTGCACCTTGTGAAAGTAATAAATTGATAAATTATGAGGTTAAGATCAGGCTCTGACTTATAAAGAGAAATGTAGACATGTTTAATCAGGTGGATCACTGGAGCACTGTAAACACTAATCAGCACAATACCAACTAATAAAATTGTTGTGTTGGTGCTATTTGCCTGTGAAGTAGTTCGTTTGAACTTTGAAATGGATGCTACTTTGTGGCATACACCATAAGTTATGTAACTAAAATTATCAGACTCGTTGCATAGAAAAATGGTGAATGCCTTGGTTCTACCTCCTCTATCTTTTCCTTTGTGTTCTACTGATCACAATCCATTTCCTGATCGCAATATATGGTACATTTGACAGGAAAGGAGGTTAATGGGCCCTTCTGAAGTCCGGGAATTTGTTAATACCTTGAGAGCTACATTCTCATCCTTTGAGGTTTGTAACAGGACGAAACATTTTAATATAGCATGTTACATCCAGTGTATTAGTTAATATTATGCTTTTTGGTGATTAGAGAAAGCACTGTGTATTGCAGTTCAAGTTGTATGCATGCTCGTCTTCCTTATTACTCCCTCCGTCCGGAAATACTTGTCGGGGAAATGGATGTATCTAGACGTATTTTAGTTCTAGATACATCCAATTTTATCTGTTTGTGCGACAAGTATTTCCGGACGGAGGGAGTACTACCTAATGGTCCGTTGAAGCCTCATCGTACATGTTATTTTATCTAGTATGCTAATAACACTTGCAAAGTTTTTCTTGTGTGAACAGGCACTCCCTATTCCTACAATAGCTGTTGTTGAAGGAGCTGCTTTTGGCGGTGGGCTAGAGTTGGCTCTTTCATGTGATCTTCGTATATGTGGTATTGCTTTTATTCTGCAGTGCTCAAGTTTCATACATCTTATAGAAACCAGTTTTGCCCCATCCTTTCAAACAGTTGAATGCATTTCTTCAACATGTTTTGCAGGGGAGAGTGCAACATTCAGCTTGCCAGAAACCGGCCTTGCTATTATTCCTGGGTATGTGTCCAGGATGGCGCTTTACTTTTGTAAGTAAATTATGTGTGTTGACGTTGTCTTGAATTATCAAGTATTCATCGCCTTACAAATTGACCTAGCAGTTATTCACCAAACATTTTCATTTTATGCAATATTCACTCTGGTGCATTACTCCATACTAGTACAAATTTAAGTGAGGACTTGCATCCTAAAAGATGCAAAGCTGTTATGTGGATTATTGTCCTTGAATAGCATGTCATATCTGAACTGGTTTGAGAATTGCTGGAATATCTTTAGTGAAATGATATGCTTCAGCTGTTAACATCTACCTCTTACAATACATAGAGCTGGAGGGACACAGCGTCTTCCAAGGATTGTTGGAAGGGCCAGAGCAAAGGAATTGATATTCACTGGCCGTAGATTTGATGCGACAGAAGCTGTAAATATGGGTAAGGCCAAACTTGTTATGCTTTCTTTCTATTGTTATGACTTCTTGTTACTTAAGGAGGCTTTTAACACTTTTTAGAAGAATCGGCATGACTTGTATGTTTGCATGCAGGGGTAGTGAACCACTGTGTTCCTGGTGGTGAGGCTTATCAGAAGGCTCTTGAACTTGCCCGGGAGATAAATCAGAAAGTAAGACTTTTTCTGAGCATATTGTGTGCTTCATTTGATATGATTGTGGTGCAGTTCTTTTTTTGCAAATTTGTGACCATCTGCGTTCCTTGGAAATGCAGTTTCCAGTTCTGTCTGCGATAACAAACTTGCTTGAATTTAATTCTACGAGTATAGCGGTATTCTAGATGTTCTGATAATAGTTCTTCCTTTCAGGGTCCGTTAGCGATAAGGATGGCCAAGAAGGCCATCAACCAAGGGATGGAGGTAGACCTGTCCTCTGCGTTGGCTGTCGAAGAAGAGTGCTACGAGCAAGTTCTGCACACTCAGGATCGCCTTGAAGGTCTAGCTGCATTTGCAGAGAAAAGAAGACCTTTGTACACAGGAAAGTGAGGCCGTACTCAAGTCAGCCCTGTTAGCCTCTTATGTCTTATCTGCTGATACCCTGAAGAATGTGTCTGGGATGCTAGATTATTTGCAGATGGATGTGCTACATCTTCTGATTGTCATGGTCGCCTAAAACTGAAATGAACCGCACCCCTGTAACTGTAAGGTAGGAAAGCTAGCATGAGGAGATGCTGCGGTTTGGTTTCGTCATTGCATTTTTCTTGGATAATCCAGGCTTGGGTAGAAGATGGACTGGACTGGAGTCGCTGATTGTACATTTTCCTTTGTACTCTCTCCATTTTTAAATATAAGTTTTCCTAGAGATTTCAATACGGACTACATACAAATATATATAGACCTAATTTAGAGGGTAGATTTACTCATTTTACTTCGTATGTACTATATTAGAACCTTTAAAAAGACTTGTATTTACGAACAGAGTATGACTTGCCGGAACAAGCACGCCGGCTCAAACAAGCCAGCCATGATGAGCTTCGAAGGCCGGCTCCGCCCTGGCTTGTCAGAGCATCTCCAGCCGTTCGGCCCTCTAGAGCACCGAAAAAGAGCCGCTTGGGGGCAAGCCGGCGCTAAATTGGCGCGTGGGGGCGACTTTGTTCCCAGTCGTTGGCCTATAGGTCGCCCCGGGTTCGGCGGTGTTTGGTACAAATGCATGCAAACTTGGTGATTTTTGCACGAACTTGACGAAACTTCATTGAAATTTATACAAAAAACATTAAAACTTGCAAACTACGCCTAGCCGCCACCGCCCGCCGCCGTCGCCGTTGTCTACATGCTGAGAAGACTGTAGAAGCGGGTGTAGTCGCTGCCGTCGTGCGGCTGACTTGGGCCGTGTCGCCCTCGCCGCAGCCTCGCCAGGTCGCCGAGGCGCTGTGGCGCTACTGACGGCTCGACTCGCCCTCCTCGTCATTGCCGAGGACGATGACGCCGCCCACATCGGGCCCAAGGGCGCCGGCTCGAGCTCACAGACGCCCGCGCCGGCGGCGACTCGCTCCCGGACGTAGTCCTCTTTCGCCCACTTGAGGGTGGACTCGTCGTCGGGGGCCGCCATCTCGACGTGCTCCGGCTTCACCGAGACCAGGCCAGGCTCTCGCATGTCCGGGGGCACCGGGTACTCGGCCTCGTAGAGCAGGCGCGCCTCCGACTCTTGGAGGTGGCGGCGGCCGAAGCCGTTCGCCGCCGCGCCATCGCCTGGGTACCTCTCGGCCATCTTTTCGTCGGCGGGAAGAGGGGAGAGTGTTGTTTTTCTGCGCCGGAGAGGGGTGAAATGAGAGTTGTGGCGTCCACCGGCGAGGAGCTCGCCTTTTATAGCCGTAGCTGGGCGGCGACGTGCTGCATGCCGGGTGACGCGTGGCGTGACGCGCGTCGCGGCGCGTTCACTGCGCCGCCCGTGAGGCATCAATGGAGGCTGACCGGCGCGGCAGCGCAACAACCTTCGCATTGACTCCTGCGGGAACCGAAGCGATGAGGGCGACGAAGCGGCATCTTGCTGACGGGGCGGGCCATCCTCTTTCGCGCCAAAAACGCTCGCCCCGGCGCCCTCGGGCGCCCCAGCGCGCTGGGTTTGACCCGGGTTCGCCGGCGCCAATTTCGACCCAAACCGGCAAAAAACAGACTCCTGGAAACGCGACTGGGCCGATTTTTAGGTGTCGGCACGAAAAAATCGCCCGGAGAGGGCCTGTTTGGGGGGGGGCGGCTGAGATGCTCTCAAATCGTCATGGTGGCGGGGGCAAAGCCCAAGAGAAGCAAAGCCTCCCCACAGGCTCCAGATCCTCACACGCTTTTATCAGGCCGAAGCAAAGCAGACATCATCTCGTCCACGGCACAGACGAGAGCTTCCCAAGACCACAAGAGCCTCCCCACATGCTCCAGTCTCCTGCAATTTTCCCCTATTCGGTGGTTCCAATGCCCCACATGGCCATGGCCAGGGAGCAGCAACAGGAGAAGCCATGTGGTTGTCCTTCATGTCAAGAGCTCGCTTAAAAAAAAGAAAAGAAAAAAGAGCGCGCCTGAAAGAGTGGCTCGGATGCCCTGCCCTGCCCTGCCTTTGGCCTATAAACTGAGGCCGGTAACTATTTCTTATGTTTTTTTAGGATCAATGCCGCCACTTTATTACTTAAACGTAGCTGGGAATTCGTCCGAAACAATCTCCAGAATAACAACAGGAGGAAAAGAAAACCAAACTTTGCTAAGTTCTTCACTCAAGCCTAATTTCGCTAACCTATCGGCGGCAGAATTTGCACTCCTACTTACCCACATTACTTTAACTTCAGAAAAGCTTCCGAGCAAGCCCTTGATCTCTTCAATACACGGCCCCGCCGCTGAGAGCTCCAGGTCCTTGTTATTCAGCATAGCCACCACGCCGGCATTGTCCATCTCCAGATGCAGTTTTTGTGTATTCGTCTCCAACGCCAGCTGAATAGCCCGCTTGCATGATTTGATCTCCATCATCTCCGGATCCGCCGAGTCACCGAAGAACTGACACGCCGCCCCTCGGAAAGCCCCAGCGTGGTCTCACAGAACTACACCTACACCTCCTTTTCCACCCTGTTTTGTAAGCGCTCCATCCGAATTTGCCTTAATCCAACCTTCTTCAGGGGGTTCCCACTTCATTCTGATCTTTGGCTTGCTGTCTGCTAAACTCTTTGTATGGACCGACCTCCATTCTTCAGCTAAAGTCACCACAGAATTCATGATTTCATGTGGTTCCTTTATCTTTCTTCCATCTCTTGTCTCGTTGCGAGCCAGCCACAATCCATACACAGCTTGTACCACCATCGCCCTTCCATCCGCTGTTGCATGCGCGAACCAGTCCATCAGCCACTTTGATAGCACGCCCTTGGAATCGTTGTAACATGATGGGGTCGCCACCGTAATTTCCTTTTCCGAGCGTAGCTTCTTCCAGAATAGAGTAAATTGCAAAAAACCACCATATTAGGGGACGCTAAAACAGAAAGCCACCAGGTTTCGTAATTTTTTCAAAAAACCACCACGTTTGCGCTGACAGTTTTCAAAAAACGCTGATTGAACGGTTTGACGCGTCTCGAGTGGAAAACTGACCGTTGGGCCCGCTGTCAGCGCCACGTGGCGGGGGAGACGGCGCCGGACGCTAGCGCCGTTAGACGGCGCCAGGACCTAACGAGCGGCCCGACCCAGCCCGACCCGTTCGTCCATTCCTCTCTCGCTTTCTTCTCTTCTGCGGCTCGTTCGCCACCGCCTCCGCCGTCCATTTGTCGCCGCCGCCAGCCAGAGCGATGGTGTCTCGGAAGGACGGCGAAACTAGTAGCGAAGATTCTGTGTCCCCTCTTCAACTCGCATTTAGGAGGAGACCTATGTGAGTATCATTTCTCTTTGACTTAGGGTTAGGGTTTTCTTCGATTTGAGCTTAGTTTTCACGAATTTGAGTTGGGATATTGAGCACTGTTGCACTATTGTAGATCCCACAAACCATTGTTGACCCGGAGTGGTGCGGTATTGTTGCCGGAGGACCGATGTGCTGTCACAATCTTCCTGTTCATAGGGCTGTTGTGTTTCAAGGAATCAACACTGGCCGTAGGTTTTATGGATGCGCTAATCAGGTCAGTTGCAGGTCCTCTCTGGTAGTCATAGATTATACAGATCCTTTGTTTGGTGCTCAGTGAACTGAATATATGCATTTTTGCCTGTTAACTGAATATAGTTCTGTATATAGTTTTGTGAAGATGTTGTTTTATCTAGTGTTTTGAGGAAACAATGTGTCAATGCTTATCTGAATGTGTATGTTGTTAAATGAGCTAAGTTAACTGAATATATGTAGCTGTTAACTGAATATAGGTGTTAACTTACTTATCTGAATCTGTGGTCCTGCTGTTAACTTTTGTTTAGTCTGAATTATTATAGGAAGTTGATAATTGTGGTCTGGTTCAATGGATTGACCTGAATGGCTAGAACCCATGAAAATGCACTACGCAAACTTTGGGATATGTATGAGCAGAGTAGCAAAGAGAATGATGCTAAAGAAAAGCTCATAGTCAAGCTGGGAGAAGAGAAGAAGCTAATCCAAGAGAAGCACCACAACCACATCAAAGAAACAAGCATATTTTTTTCAACAATTCACAAGAATGTGATGAGGGAGAACTATCAGAAGATTATGCAGGATGGTGATGTAGAGAATGCTGTACTTCAAGCCCAGGAAGAGAAGGCTAAGCTTGAGAAAGACAATATTGAGTGAGGACAGCACTACAAGTCATTAAGCGAGCAATGATGAACTTGTTAGCAATTGGAAGAAACATGTAGCAGATGAAGGTCTTCAAAAGATTGACCAGATGAAGAAGGAGAAGAAAAGCTAGAGTATATCATAGCTGATTTGTCAAGGATGGGGAGGCAAACAAGGTTAAGTTGATGAAAATCAAAGAACTCTGTGATGAGTGATTATTAGGTTGATTACTATGTTGTTTCGTGAGGCAAATCTGTTCGAACTTGTTAGCAAATCATGTTGTTTCTGTTGAACTAAGTACCTAAAATGTTTCATTGGCATAATGTATGAGGCCAACAAGGTTGAACTATGCTGTTTCGAACCTTAGTCATGTGATGTTTAGTTGTAATGGATTATTATGTCATATTTGAACACTAAGATGTTTGTTGGATGTGAGCATATGTATTTATGCTGATCATATGAACTGTTGTAATGGATTATTATGTCATATTTGAACACTAAGGTTTCTCATATTGATGGAGGAGCAAAAGTTTAAAATACTGTTGTGAGGCTAGAGAGGTAGGTTCATTTCGTCGACGGTTGTCGAGAGGCTACGGTTAGGCTAGAGAGGTAAGTTCATTTCATGACGGTTGTCGAGAGGCTACGGTTAGGCTAGAGAGGTAGGTTCCTTTCATCGACGGCTGTCGAGAGGCTACGGTTAGGCTAGAGAGGTAGGTTCCTTTCATAGACGGTTGTCGAGAGGGTACGGTTAGGATAGAGATGAACCAACAACTTTATTGGCTAACCTAGCCTATCGACAACCGTCGACAAGATGAACCAATAACTTTATTGGCTGACCTAGCCTATCGACAACCGTCGACAAGATGAACCAACAACTTTGTTGGCTAACCTAGCCTATCGACAACCGTCGACAAGATGAACCAACAACTTTGTTGGCTAACCTAGCCTATCGACAACCGTCGACAAGATGAACCAACAACTTTATTGGCTAACCTAGCCTATGGAAAACCGTCGACAAGATGAACCAACAACTTTATTGGCTAACCTAGCCCATGTAGACACTAACACTAACTTGCCAACATATCAAGTTATCACAACAATTTAACAGCAAGTTATCACAGCAAGTTCATCATACCAAGTTACCCTAGCTTGCCAACATCACAACAAGTTATCTTGCTACCACAGCAAGTACAAAATACAGCAAGTTTTGCCAACATCACAGCAGTTTTGCCAACATCACAGAGTTTTGCCCAAAATACAGAATTACTCTCTCAACTAATGGTCCGACTAATTGCCACTAGCATAGAAATAGTCTTTGAACTTGCTTGGCTTCTTCCTCGACCCTTGTAGAACCGTAAGCACTAGCAGCGGCTGGCCTTGGAGGAGCAAATGAAGAAGCAGCACCTCTTCTTGGAGCAGATGAGGAAGCACCTCTTCTTGGAGCAGATGAGGAAGCATTTGTAGGAGCAAAGCAGCTCTTGCACCGTAAGCTTCAGAGACTGCAGCTGTAGCTCTTGCACCGGATGATGATGTCTTTTTTTACAGTAACGATTCTTGCGCAATAGCTCTTGCACCGATGATGCTGCTTTGTGGTACCACTAGCTGCAGCAGAGGGTGTTGATGGAGGGCAGTTCTTGTTTCCTACACATGTAAAGGATTTGCATTACTTTTATAGTACAAAACTGAACATTGCAAAGAAAACATGTCAAGGATTTGCATTATAATACCTTGTGATTGTTCTTCCTAGCAGCAAGGGATGGCTTCAATTGATCACCACAGTTTGTGTATCTATGCCCTTGCTTCCCACAGTTGCTGCATGTGATGGTTCCAACTCTTGAAGTATCCTTGGGTTTTGGCACTTCAAATTGGCCTTTCCTTCTTTGAGTCTGGTTTCTACCCTTCTTCTTATGGAACACAGGGGGATCTATGTCTCTAGTGTCTGTTCTTGTCCATAGGTCAGGTCCAGGAACTGCGTATATCATTGGCTTGTAAGCTTCTAGGTACATAGGCTTCTTGAAGAACTCATGGACAAAATCTTCTGGTTGTTGTTTTGACTTATAGATTGCACATACAACATGGTTACATGGTACACCTCTCATGTCCCATTTTCTGCAACCACATGTCCACTCCTTCAAGTTCACAACATATGATTTCTCACCACTATTCACTTGATATAGATCAGGCCCTGCCATCATAGCTCTGCAATTCCTAGCCCATTCCTTTGACTCCTCTAGCATCTCCATATATGTTGGGGTAATTGTCCATCCGGCCGATTCCCTCCAGCTTCTTTTTCATTGAACTTCACCATTAATTTGGACCTAGCCCCTTCAACCATAGTTTTAATGGGTTTGCCCCTAATATCCAAGATCATCCTATTGAACACCTCACTTATGTTGCTGACTACTAAGTCAGTTTTACAAGTGGTGTCCATAGCATATCTAGCCCATGTTTCTACAGGTATTTTCTTAAGCCAGACCCAAGCATCCTCACTTTCCTTTCTTATTTCTTCCACTGCCTCATCAAACCCATACTTTGTATAAGAATAAGCTGCTGCATCCATATATTGCTTAAGTTCTTCTCCTCTTCCTCTTGAGATCTTTTAATTTCTGGTGCAAATCTGCATCATCACTCTGCTCCTCTTCCTCCTCTTCAGAGCTATCCACATCAATGTCCTCTGTCACCATCAACTCATCCTCTTCCATTCTTTCTTCTCCTTGTACTACTGGACTGTCATCTGCAAACTCTTTAAGAAAATCATCTAACTCTTTCACACCAGCTATGTCCCTCCCCTTTTTAACATTGCAACTCTCCTGGGTGAAGAGATATAGTCCATAGGAGTCCTCTGTGTGAGCACTAACAACTGGAGCACATATATCTGCTTCATGTCCACCGGTCCGACTTTGGTAGAGCACACCGCATCATCTATATTGTACACCTTTGGAGAACCAATCTCAGATATTGGAATCTGCTTTTCACATCCATCTCCAATGTTGATCTGCAACTTTGCCATCTCTGACTCTCTTCCTTTCATTACTGTGATAGTAACACACCTCTTCTCCTCATACAATTCCAACATTTCTTCTACATCTTCCTCAGATTTGATTAGCTGCATGCCTGCCATTCCTACACCCTCTTGCTTCACATAGTACATTGAATCCTTTTGATCATACCCCTCTATCCCAATAATAGCTAACATGTTCATATATGTGATATCTGATTCACATAAGGTCCTTTCCAGATTGTCACAGCCTTGGAAATGAAACCTCATATCCCATGGTTCATCATCCAAACTGCAAGTTCAGTTAGCATTACATACCATTAAGTGAATAATGATTCAGATAATACCAAGATTACATTCAGAGAAACAACAAAGTGAACAGAAAATTCAGTTAACACTAAATTCAGTTAACAAGAAATTCAGATAACACTAAATTCAGATAACAATCAATTCAGATAACAGTAGAATTCAGTTAACAAATAATTCAGTTAACCACAATAAATATCATATTCAGTTAACAAAGAAAAATCTGCTTTAAGTTAAAACTGGGCTAAGTTAAAACTAAATTAAAACTAAGTTAACAAAGTGAAATTCAGTAAATTCAGTTATCACAATTCAGTTAAAATTGAGCTATGTAAACACAACTGAGCTAAATTCACTAAATTCAGTTATCCACAAATAAGCTCATATTCACTTAACAACTCATTTTCACTTAACAAAGACATTCACTCAAAGTAAGATAAAACTAAATTCAGCTAAGATAAACCCTAATTCCTAAATTGAGATTCATACAGAGGAAAGAGTCTAGCTACACTAGCAAAATCACTCAAAGTGTGCAACTACAAGAGCATAATCATTCAAATTGTTCAACTACACAGGCATAATCAAAAGAGAATTTTGAAAACACTCACTCCACGCCGAGGCCGGATGTGAAGTGGTGGCTCCGCCAGATTGGCCTTCCGACCTGGGCCGTTTGGCGGCCGCGACGTGCCTCCACGTCGTCGGAGTTGAAGATGTTGCAATCCTCGCCGCGCTCATCTCCGCCGACGCCGGCGGATCGAGAGGCGCCAGACGTACCACGGAGCGCCGTCGGAGACCCAGGAAGGACGGGGCGACCACCAGCATCGGCGATGGCGAGGTCGCAGTCGTCCCTACCGTCACCGGATGCGCCTCCTTCGTCAACACCGCCGCCGTCGTCAACGCCGCCGCCGTCGTCAACGCCGCCGCCGCCACCACCGGTCGCTATGCGGGAAGTGACCTAGGACGACTAGATGGGATCTGGGGGAAATGGATGGGTCGGGCCGCTCGTTAGGTCACGGGCGCCGTCTAACGGCGCACCACGGCGCCGTCTCCCCAGCCACGTGGCGCTGACAGCGGGCCCAACCGGTCGATTTTCCACTCGAGCCGCGCAAACCGCTCAATCAGCGTATTTTGAAAACTGTCAGCGCAAACGTGGTGGTTTTTTGAAAAAATTACGAAACCTGGTGGCTTTCTGTTTTAGCGTCCCCTAATGTGGTGGTTTTTTGCAATTTACTCTCCAGAATAGGACTGAATGAGGGCAGCCCCAAAAGCGATGGTGAACAGTTTCCTCGTGCCCACACGCCGGACAAAAAACTCCCGCCTTGATGCATCGCCGCTGGAGCTCAGTCCCGACTGCTAATCTGTTTCTCATCAGCCGCCACATGTGTACCTTTGCCTTGTTTGGGGCTGGGGTGTCCCATAGTGCCAGCCAGCTTTTGTGCGTCTGAACGGATGAAGATGGTTCTGGCCGTCCAGTTTTTACCATGTTCATAGACATTTTAAGATGGTACGCTGACCTGACAGAAAACCGCCCATTTTTTGTATAATTCCAGGCTATGTAATCCTTCATTCCCGGTCCATCGACAACAATTTGCTTTATCTCTCGTGCCTCATTGTTGGAGAACATTGATTCCACCTTCTGGCTGTCCCAATTTGTATCGGCTTGGTTCAGCAAATGGCGAACCTTTGTAACACCAGGGAAAAACTCACCGCCCAGTGGCTGCAAGCTTCCCTTTCTCGGCACCCATTGGTCGTGATGTATGTTCACTGTGGATCCATCCCCTATCCGCCATATCGATCCTGCCCGAAGCAAGTCTCTTCCATGAAGAATGCTTCTGAAAGTGTAAGATCCACCTGCTGGACATGTGGCATTCAATATTGAACCGTCGTTGAAATAACGAGCTTTGAGGACACGAGCACATAAGGATGATGGGACCTGCAGAGTTCTCCACGCTTTCTTTGCCAATAACGCTTGATTAAACGCTTCCGGGTCTCTAAATCCCATGCCTCCGTTTCTCTTCGACATACACATCTTATCCCACGCTATCCAATGAACCTTGCGCTCACCATTTACTGCACCCCATCAGAATTTAGACGAGATTGAAATCAGGTTCCAGCACATCTTCTTTGAGAGGTGAAAACAACTCATAGTGAACGTGGGAGTTTCTTGGAGGCCGGATTTGACCAACACTTCCCTTGCAGCTTCGGAGAGTCCCTGCCCCTTCCATCCAGTCACTTTACCTTTGGTAAACTCGGTTACATATTAAAGGTACCATCCTTTGCTCTGCCCACAACTATTGGGAGTCCCAAGTATCTTTCACTTAACGCCTCAGACACAATACCTATCTCAGTTTTTAGCACATCCTTTTGCTCCTGTTGGCATCCTTTCCCAAAGAAAATTGCAGATTTTTGCAAATTAACCTTCTGTCCCGATGCCGCTTCGTACTTGACCAGAATGTCTCTCAGCGTCCGCATATTATCGTGTGTTCCTTGTAGAAAAATGATATTGTCATCCACAAACAATAAGTGAGTAACTTGGGGGCCAGTGCTCCCAAATGCTACACCCTTTATAGAATTATCCTCTTGTGCTTTTTTTAGAAGAGCAGAAAAACCCTGGACACAAAATATAAACAAATAGGGGGACAGAGGGTCTCCTTGCCTGAGCCCTCGAGACAGTGTAAACCTTCTGGACAAGCCCCCATTGAGTTTCACCATAAAATTGGCCGAGACAACACATCTCATGATCGTTGATATCCACACAGGAGAAAAACCAAACCTCGACAACATTGCTTCTAGGGACATCCGCTTCACCCTATCATACGCTTTCATCATATCCAACTTTACCGCACATAGCAGTTTCTTTTGTTTCCTTGTTCGGATCGCATGCACACATTCATAAGGCACAAGTACATTGTCCGTAATAAGCCTCCGTGGGACGAACGCACTCTGTTCCTCAGAGATAAGAACATGCCTAGAACCTTTGCCGCAATCTTATACAGAACATTACATAGACTTATAGGACGAAATTGCGAAAGTAACTCCGGTGAGTTAACCTTTGGTATCATCACTATGACAGTTGCATTAAAAGAGTTCGGTGCTGCGACTCCTGCAAGAAAATCATGAACAACACAGCAAACATCGCCTTTTAACAACGACCAGTGTCATCGATAAAACATGGCGGGCAGCCCATCCGGACCCGGTGGTGAGTTAACCTTTGGTATCATCACTATGACAGTTGCATTAAAAGAGTTCGGTGCTGCGACTCCTGCAAGAAAATCATGAACAACACAGCAAACATCGCCTTTTAACAACGACCAGTGTCATCGATAAAACATGGCGGGCAGCCCATCCGGACCCGGTGCCTTGGTCGAACCCATCTGAAAGAAAGCTGTCTCAACCTATTCATATGTAACCGGGGCTACTAGCTTTGTGTTCATCTCCTCCATTACTACAGGTTCAATACTATTCAGCAGTCCATCCGCTCCTGTAGATCCTTCAGAGGTAAATAACGCCTCACAGAAAGTCGCTGCCATCTCCTGTATCTCTTCGTTCACCATGCATTTTGTCCCATCTTCTCTCTTCAACGCCTTGATAGTATTCTTCCTTTTACGATGTGCAGCCCGACCCTGGAAGTATATAGTGTTTTGGTCTCCGGCGGATAACTAGTCCACTCTTGATCTTTGGCGAGACAGTATTTCTTCTCGGGCGTACATTTCACGTAGCTCCTCCTCCAGGTCACGCACCTCCAGTGAGGTACCTGACTCCAACGCCCGGAACTTGGCATCTTCTAGCTGAAGTTTTAGCTTGCTGATTTGCCTTCTCACAGACCCAAAAATCACTCTTCCCCATTCCTGCATGCCCTTTGTGACCGTGCCCAGCCGGGTGCATACGTCTGCCAACCCACAATTACCTGTGTTTGCAGCCTCCCATGTTTCTGCTACCAACGCTTCATATCCACCATGCCGAGTCCAAGCTTCTTCATAGATAAAAGGCCTTGCCCCTTGTCTCTTGTGCACATGAGCCGTCTCATGCACATGGACCAGCAAGGCAATATGATCAGACTCCTCAGTGACCAAATGCTCAACACATGTATCAGGGTACAAAGCTAGTAAACTTTCAGTGCACGTACCCCTGTCTAGCCTCACCTGGACGTTTTCTCCATCGTCCCTCTTGTTATCCCAAGTGTACGGGTAGCCAGAGAACCCCAGATCTGTAAGTCAACAGTCGGCCAAGCAGTCCCGGAAGTCCTCCATCTGAGAGAAACTTCTCGAATTCCCTCCTCACTGCTCGGACTGGAACATAGCCTCATTAAAATCCCCAACACACAGCCATGGGAGATTGTCTTGACATTTCAAGTATCTAAGAGCATCCCATGATTTATTGCTTAATTCTTTGCGCGGTTCACCATAGAATCCAGTGACTCTAAAGGTTTTACCATCACACACAACTTTTGCATCAAGAAAATACTGACACCACGGTCGAATTGTTACCTGCAAATGGTCCCTCCACCATAGAGCTAAACCACCACTTTGTCCAACAGAGTCCACTGCTACCCCGGATCTAAAACCGAGATCCATAGCCCTTGCCTTCTTTTTTGTCTCACTCAAAAAAATTACCGCTGGGTTGTGGGACCTAATCAGGTCACGAAGTTCGCAACTGTCGAGTCCAACCCCTGTCCTTGACAGTTCCAGGCTAGCAGATTCATTGCTCTTGGCGGCCCTGACGCCCAGGGTCCGCCGCTTCGTCATTGTTTACCGAGATACAATCAAACACTGTAGACGTATTCTGCCTCGTGTCACGAATGAACGCATCGTGCCCACTCTGCCTATCCAAATCTCCCTTGACCACCCACATCTGCCTGGGTCCCCTCTTCCTACACTCCTTGTCATATCTAGGCATTGGGTTGTAGTACTGTTTATGCTAAAAATCCTACCTCGGCTTGCGCCTGAATGTGCCCCTCCGCCTACCAAGGTCCCATGCATACCGGGTCTATAGTCCTCCTTACCCGCTTCGCTTGCATGGCGCCCACCATACGAGCTGTCGGCTTTGTATTTTCCTTTCCTTTCCCCTACCGCTTCCCAAGATTCATCTCTCTAATGCTGCTGTGATTGTCCCACTAGTTTATTCCGCAGGTCTTTTTCCCTTTTTTTCTCAAGCCCATAACGGAGATCATTCTCTCCTGGGATCTCATGCCTATTAGTCTCTTTTCTTGGACTTTTAACCTCTCCTTTGTCTGACCTGGAGTGCCCGCCAGTGCGTGCATCCGTAGACCGAGTGAATTCATAGTGCAAATTCCTTTTTAATGGCACGTCCCTAACCCTTCCTTGTTCATGATGAGGTCTAGAGCCCGCTCCTGTTTGAGAGCAGCCGAAGCTGTTGTTGCTACTTGTTGGTCCACTAACTGTACCCTCTTTGCCTGAGTTATTTCTCCCCGGAGAAGCTCTCAGCCAACCTCCCCATTGAGACGAAGAGTCGAGAGATGGCTCGCATACTCCACCCACATGAACAAGCCTTCCACACTCAAAGCAGAAGTGGGGAATCTTCTCATAATTAAAGTCAAACCATGTACGCTCAGTATCCTCTTTTGATTTTTTCAGAAAAAAGCCCCTTACCAGAGGTTCAAAAACATATATTCTTGCTCTCATCCTTAGCTGTTGTCCTCTTGCTAATCCTTCCTTATCCACATCTACCTCAACAACTTCACCCAGCCAATTCCCAAGTGCCCTACCGAAAGCTTCTGTTCTTTTGTCAGGTGGTAAGTCTGTAACTCTCACCCAGACATCAATCTTGTAAAAAAACCATCTCGGACGGCCTCTTGTTACCTTCATATTCCTTTAAGATCAGGACACTGAAATCATATTGCCACGGGCCATTGTTCATGGCATGTTTCCAATCCCCTTCGCTACCAAAGTGGACAGAAAAAGTATTGGATCCCAGATCTCTGAACTTTGCCTCCCTGTGCAGGCCCCAATGTAGGATCGAAAGTATGTCTAGAGGGGGGGTGATTAGACTACTTGACCAAATAAAAATCTAGCCTTTTCCCAATTTTAGTTCTTGGCAGATTTTAACAACTTTAGAACAAGTCAAGCAATCTTAACACAATTCAAGCAAGCATGCAAAGAGTATATGAGCAACGGAAAATAAAGCATGCAACTTGCAAGAATGTAAAGGGAAGGGTTTGGAGGATTCAAACGCAATTGGAGACACGGATGTTTTTGTCGTTGTTCCGATAGGTGGTGCTATCGTACATCCACGTTGATGGAGACTTCAACCCACGAAGGGTAACAGTTGCTGAGTCCACGGAGGGCTCCACCCACGAAGGGTCCACGAAGAAGCAACCTTGTCTATCCCACCATGGCCGTCGCCCACGAAGGACTTGCCTCACTAGCAGTAGATCTTCTCGAAGTAGGCGATCTCCTTGCCCTTACAAACTCCTTGGTTCAACTCCACAATCTTGTCGGAGGGTCCCAAGTGACACCTAGCCAATCTAGGAGACACCACTCTCCAAGAAGTAACAAATGGTGTGTTGATGATGAACTCCTTGCTCTCGTGCTTCAAATGATAGTCTCCCCAACACTCAACTCTCTCTCACAGGATTTGGATTTGGTAGAAAGAAGATTTGAGTGGAAAGAAACTTGGGGAAGGCTAGAGATCAAGATTCATATGGTAAGAATGGAATATATTGGCCTCAACACAAGTGTAGGTGGTTCTCTCTCAGAAAATGTGTATTGGAAGTGTAGGTTCGTTCTGATGGCTCTTTTCACGAATGAAGAGGAGGTGGAGGGGTATATATAGCCTCCACACAAAATCTAACCATTACACACAACTAACCAATCTCAGTGGGACCGAATTGAAAAACTCGGTTGGACCGATTCAACAAATCTAGTGACCGTTAGGATTTTCGATGGGACCGACATGCAACTCGGTAGGACCGATATGGTTAGGGTTAGGGCATAACGTAATCTTGGTGAGACCGATTACACAAACTCAGTGAGACCGATTTTGCTAATAAGCTAACCAGAGAGTTGGTCAGGTAAACTCGGTGGGACCGATTTGCTCATTTCGGTGAGATCGAAATGTTACAAAAGGGAAACAGAGAGTTTACATTGCAATCTCGGTGGGACCGATCGCTCATCTCGGTAGGACCGATCGCTCATCTCGGTAGGACCGAAACATTACGAAGGGAAACAGAGAGATTACAATCCCATCTCGGTGAGACCGAGATCCCTATCGGTGAGACCGATTTGCCTAGGGTTTGTGGTAGTGGCTATGACATCTGAACTCGGTGGCGCCGGATAGAAAGAATCAGTGGGGCCGAGTTTGACTTTTGGTTTAGGTCATATGTGGAAGTGAGAAAGTGGTTGAGGGCTTTGGAGCATAGCACTAAGCACTTTGAGCAAGCAAGCCATTAAGCAACACCTCATCCCTCCTTGATAGTATTGTCTTTTCCTATAGACTCAATGTGATCTTGGATCACTAAAATAAAAAATGTAGAGTCTTGAGGTTGATCCAATCCCTTTGTCCTTAGCATTTTGAGGGGTCCACTTTTCTCATCCATGCCATGCCAATCATTAAGCTTTCCTGAAATATTAGTCTTGAAATAGTGTTAGCTCAATGAGCTATATGTTGTTAGGAATTACCAAAACCACCTAGGGATAGTTGCACTTTCAATCTCCTCCTTTTTGGTAATTGATGACAACATATAGATCAAAGCTTCGACAAATGATAATAAGAGTGAAAAACATTGTCACTTTGAGAAGTATGTGAAAAGCAAGAGCTCCCCCTAAATTTGTGCATAGTTTAAGATTTGCTTTGGACTCCAAATGCACAATGAGTTAGGATCATGGGTTACTCTTCCATGTCACATACATCTTGGTGGAGCGCTCAAAATGATAATAAATAAATACATGCACTCATCACCAAGCAAAGTGAATGATCATATGGGAGATAAAAGGATAAAGTCATCCAACAAGCATTAAGGTAGCATATGATCAAACACATGATCATCCAAGTATCTCACAAACACATAAAATATCTCAAACAAGCAAATAAATTTCAACCACCAAAACAAGAGAGAACAAAAGCAACACTCTCTCTCGAAGCCTATGATCTATACATTTTTCTCCCCCTTTGGCAACAAGTTACCAAAAAGTTCATAGAAAATGCATAGCACTAAATCGACTCTCGTGCTTGGTCTTGGTGGTGGTGTAGATAGAACTCCAAGAATGAAGGCATCAATCGATGTAGATGGTGCTGGAGGAGTAGGTGCTAGAGCTGGTTGCACGTGGCTGTAGCTGAGTGCAGATGTAGTGGCTCGGGTATCTGTAATGTGCACCGCAGCTGATCTCGGCTCCTGGGCACTCCGCAAAAGCATCGAGAGTAGTCTTGCCCTTCCTCTCCTGCATATCATCCTGAAGTTGCTCAACAACCGATCAGATCTCGTTGACCTTCACATCCAAGTCATAGAACTTCGCTCCATGATCCTCTCCGAGTGCTCTCCTGGTTTTGAGTCGGGTGGCTACCCCTTCTCAGTCCTCAGAGTGGAGGCAATCAAGTAGCCAAGCTGATCCTGCTTGCTCTTCAAGAAGTACTGAGATGCCTCATCAATGGTTGACATCTTTGCAGCCTTTTCAGTCTTTGCCTTCTCCCTCTTTGCTTGTGCTTGAACAGAAGATGGTTCATTTTCATCCATCACAACAGTGTTATCCTCAAAGTCTAGGTAGATGGGCAGGTGCTCCTGCTTCCATCATCTGAGCTGCTAGAGGGACTAGTGCCCTCACTCACCTGAACCTGCTCCTCTGACTTGTTCTGACTGTCACTCTGATCTGACATCATGCAAACACTGACAGCTGACCCTGTGAATAGTTTATAGATGAGGTAGAGTGGATGAGCATCACAAAATACAAAGTTTTTTGCAAAAGAATGACTCAAAAACTTAGTTTTAGTTCCCCACAGAAAGCATTTCGGATCTACCGATTTGTAAACTCGGTGATACCGAAGCAGCTTTTGGAACCTAAACTGGTGAACTCGGTCAGACCGAGTCACAGTTCGGTGGCACCGAGACTGCTAGGGTTTCACAAAGTCCTGAACTCGGTCACACCGATTCGCAATTCTCGGACAGGCCGAGAATTACATGTGCAATGGCCTTAGCCGAATCGGAGGTACCGAGTTCTACAACTTGGTTGGTCCGAGATGGTTTCGGCGGAAACCTAACCCTAAATTTTCAATTCAAATCTAATCTACGGAGTGTTTTTGGTGGATAAGATGATCTCAATCGTGGCAAGATTAATGGCAAAACAATGTGCTAGGGATTCGGAGTTAGGAATAGCACAAAGATCAAGTCCATACCCTAGTTCGGCGATGGACTTGCTACGGCGGCAACGGCGAGACGATTCCGTTGACGGTGGCGGAGACCAGCTGACGGAGGCAGGCAAGGCGACGAGGAGGACGATCCGAGACCTGTGGAGGCATAGCAGGCTGAGCGGGTGAAAGAGTTCGGAGAAATTTCCAAAATTTGACCCATGGATTTATATAGCGACCACACTCGGTGTGACCGAGTGGAACAACTTCGGTGGCACCAAGATGCATAATCGCAAGCGATTCTGAAACTTGGTGTGACCGAAAAGTTCAAATCGGTTGCACCGAGATTGAAAACCTAGATCGACTTAGTTATCTCGGTATGACCGAAATGGAAGAATCGGTCAGACCGAAACGTGCAAAGAAGTTTTGGAAGTTTAAGTCTATGACGAATCGGGGACTCCGAGTGCTCCTCACATAGAGTGGTTCGAATCTGACTTGATCAAATTTTGTGATGTAGCATGAATAGAGTTTGAGACAACAAAAGCATAGATAGCTAGAGAAGGTTCTTAGGCATTCTTGTCCATCCACTTGGCAAAAGAAAAGGAATCCAAACAATCAAAACAACAAGTGGATGTCCCCGAATGAGTAAATTATGCAACCAACATGCTCACACAATAAAATGGCAAATGAAATATGTGGCAAATCATGCACAACCAATTCTAGCATCTATCAAGCAATTGGCGATGACTAGGTCATCTATATATGAGTATAGTGACTTAGGAGTCAAATGAGAACATTTGATCATAGGTCATACTCATCGTTTAAGCACAAGTGGGGTTACCACTTTTACATAAAGCATTGTTGTGTTCACACCATTATAGTTGCTTTAGCTCAATTATTAGAGTAAAGCTCCCCTTAGATGTGAGATCCCCCCTTAGAGGGATGAACTAACCTTGGGTTTTGTCGATGATGACTTCATGTAGGTTTTGAATATGTGGTGCTCATTGTTGATGTAGATCATTTGGAGCAATCCATTGGAGTGAGTTGCACTTTCAATACCTACACGGGTTAGTCCCACAAGGAACAAGCAAGGATATCCATAGACATAGA
Organism: Aegilops longissima; assembly: GCA_021605205.1. NCBI lineage: Eukaryota > Viridiplantae > Streptophyta > Magnoliopsida > Poales > Poaceae > Aegilops > Aegilops longissima. Next base: position 444,579,266 of record CM038681.1, read on the forward strand.
ATGATGCACACACAAGATGATGTCTATGAAGGCATTAGGTTACCTTGTCCCTTGTCTTACCAACAAGAGGGTTTGTGACTCCTTGAACTAGTGCAAGATGTGGAAGTTGATTGCACTTGTTCTTGCCAAAATGATATGAGTGAAATATGTTGGCGGAGTCACCCTCAAGAACTCTCTAGTTCTTCTTCTTCTAGATCCACACCATCTTGATGGGAATCCTTGGAGTCGTAGTTGTACTTGATGAAGTGGAACTTGATGTAGTCTTGGGAACCCACTTGACCAAGGCCTTAGGTTCTTCTTCAAATGCATCAATTTCCTCTTGAAGCTTGTCCTTGCCTTTTTGCTTGTGATCTTGTGGTGGAAGATCATCTTGAGCTTGTGTCCCTTTGAAAGAAGTAGGATCATACTTCTCTTGTTAAGGAACAAACTTCGTCTTAGGGTATTGATCTTCTTCCCACTCAAATCCATTGGCATTGAACTTTCGTTCAAAACCAACACCTTGGTTCTTCCGGTGCCTTCCTTGCTTGCGTACAATTTCCTCGAATTTCTTACTCCCAGCAAGGATCTTGTAGACACCTTTCTCTATAATTCCCTTCAATAAGCTATTTTCTTGCTCAAGTGTAATTTGGCTAAGAGAATCATTAGTGGAATCAATAGAACTACTAGAAGCAACAACATTGGATTTAGCATGATTATTGTTACTACTAGAGGAAGAATCTTTCTTGTTCTTGTTACTAGACTTGACTTGAGGCATGTAAGTGGATAAGAGTAAATGCTTGGCAATGTAAGAAGAACTTTTCTTGCGAAGATCATCATTGATTGCCTTTAAGAACTCATGCTCTTGCTCAAGGTTGAGCTTTTCAAAGCGTAACTTCTCATGAGTCCTTAAAAGTTCTCGATGATCTCCTAAGATAGTTTCATGAGCTAACTTAAGAGTGTTTAGTTCTTTAGTTAGAGACTCAATCTTCTCCTTATCATTGTCATTCGTTTTATCTTGATTATCATGATTAATTGATGTTTCATCATAGTATTCATCACTAGTTGTCAACAAGTAAATCATCATCACCTAGCAAGTCATCTTCATCACTATTGGAATCAACATACACGGGGTGTGATACCTTTGGGCCTTTAGCCATGAAGCATCTTCCAAGTCCTTCATTTGGTGAATCAAATATGTCGTAGGAGTTGGTTGACACAAGTGCTAGACCGGCAACACCTTCATCTTGAGTATATTCAGAGTCGGAGTGATAGCTTCTCTCGGAGTGACTGTCGGAGTCGGAGCCGGATACCCATTCACCAACATGAGCTTGATGTCTTCGTTTTGTGTAGCTCCTTGATGACTTGTCCTTCCATTCCGTATCCTTGCTTCTCCGGGATGTTCTTCGTTCATAACGATCATCTCTACTCCTTATCTCTCTTGGTGGTGATTCTTCTCTTCTACTTCTCTTGTAGGGTGCCGTACACTCATTTGAATAGTGTCCGGGTCTTCCACAATTGTAGCAATCACACTATCTTTTGTCATTGTTGGACCTTGACTTGGAGCTTCTCTCTTTGCTTCTACTCTTGTAGAATTTGTTGAAGTTCTTCACCATTAGGCTCAGTTCTTCATTTAAGGTTTGTTTCTCACTTTATGATGTGGGGGCTTCACTTGAGGCTTTGTAAGCACCGCTTGACTTGTTGTGAAGTTCCTCCTTATCCTTGAGTGACATCTCATGAGCAACAATTCTTCCAATGACTTCCATTTGGTTGAGATCTTTGTAATTGGGCATCATTTGGATCAATGTGCACACGGTATCATATTTTCCATCCAAGGCTCTTAGGATCTTCTTGATGATGAATCTGTCGGTCATCTCTTCACTTCCTAAGCCGACGATCTCATTTGTGATAAGAGCAAGGCTAGAGTACATTTCAGCGACACCTTCACCATCCTTCATTTTGAACTTGTAAAGCTGTCTTTGAAGCACATCCAACTTGGATTCCTTGACGGAGTCGGTACCTTCGTGCATTTCAATCAAAGTATCCCAAATTTCCTTTGCATTCTCAAGACGGCTGATTTTGTTGAATTCTTCGGGGCACAATCCGTTGAAGAGGATATCACAAGCTTGAGCGTTGTATTGCAGCATCTTCAACTCTTCCGCGCTAGCTTCATGGTTTGGTTCTCTCCCATCAAAGAATTCACCTTGCAAGCCAATACACACAATAGCCCAAACGGCGGGGTTATGTCCAAGAATATGCATTTTCATCTTATGCTTCCAACTAACAAAATTAGTACCATCAAAGTAAGGACCTCTACGGTGATAATTTCCCTTGCTAGACGCCATACTCTCCTAGGTTGTGAAACCAAGGCTATGACCACCAAAAGCTATGGAAATCAAAGCAAATGGAGACCAAAGCTCTGATACCACTTGTAGGATTGAAAGTATGTCTAGAGGGGGGTGATTAGACTACTTGACCAAATAAAAATCTAGCCTTTTCCCAATTTTAGTTCTTGGCAGATTTTAGCAACTTTAGAACAAGTCAAGCAATCTTAACACAATTCAAGCAAGCATGCAAAGAGTATATGAGCAGCGGAAAGTAAAGCATGCAACTTGCAAGAATGTAAAGGGAAGGGTTTGGAGGATTCAAACGCAATTGGAGACACGGATGTTTTTGTCGTGGTTTCGATAGGTGGTGCTATCGTACATCCACGTTGATGGAGACTTCAACCCACGAAGGGTAACGGTTGCACGAGTCCACGGAGGGCTCCACCCATGAAGGGTCCACGAAGAAGCAACCTTGTCTATCCCACCATGGCCATCGCCCACGAAGGACTTGCCTCACTAGCGGTAGATCTTCACGAAGTAGGCGATCTCCTTGCCCTTACAAACTCCTTGGTTCAACTCCACAATCTTGTCGGAGGGTCCCAAGTGACACCTAGCCAATCTAGGAGACACCACTCTCCAAGAAGTAACAAATGGTGTGTTGATGATGAACTCCTTGCTCTTGTGCTTCAAATGATAGTCTCCCCAACACTCAACTCTCTCTCACAGGATTTGGATTTGGTGGAAAGAAGATTTGAGTGGAAAGCAACTTGGGAAGGCTAGAGATCAAGATTCATATGGTAGGAATGGAATATCTTGGCCTCAACACAAGTGTAGGTGGTTCTCTCTCAGAAAATGTGTATTGGAAGTGTACGTTCGTTCTGATGGCTCTCTTCACGAATGAAGAGGAGGTGGAGGGGTATATATAGCCTCCACACAAAATCTAACCGTTACACACAACTTACCAATCTCGGTGGGACCGAATTGAAAAACTCGATCGGACCGATTCAGCAAATCTAGTGACCGTTAGGATTTTCGGTGGGACCGACATGCAACTCGGTAGGACCGATATGGTTAGGGTTAGGGCATAACGTAATCTTGGTGAGACCTATTACACAAACTCGGTGAGACCGATTTTGGTAATAAGCTAACCAGAGAGTTGGTCAGGTAAACTCGGTGGGACCGATTCGCTCATTTCGGTGAGACCGAAATGTTACAAAAGGGAAACAGAGAGTTTACATTGCAATCTCAGTGGGACCGATCGCTCATCTCGGTAGGACCGAAACGTTGCGAAGGGAAACAGAGAGATTACAATCCCATCTCGGTGAGACCGAGATCCCTATCGGTGAGACTGATTTGCCTAGGTTTGTGGCAATGGCTATGACATCTTAACTCGTTGGCGTCAGATAGAAAGAATCGATGGGGCCGAGTTTGACTTTTGGGTTAGGTCATATGTGGAAGTGAGAAAGTGGTTGAGGGCTTTGGAGCATATCACTAAGCACTTTGAGCAAGCAAGCCATTAAGCAACACCTCATCCCTCCTTGATAGTATTGTCTTTTCCTATAGACTCAATGTGATCTTGGATCACTAAAATAGAAAATGTAGAGTCTTGAGGTTGAGCCAATCCCTTTGTCCTTAGCATTTTGAGGGGTCCACTTTTCTCATCCATGCCATGCCAATCATTGAGCTTTCCTGAAATATTAGTCTTGAAATAGTGTTAGCTCAATGAGCTATATGTTGTTAGGAATTACCAAAACCACCTAGGGATAGTTGCACTTTCACCCAAGCTCTATGCATGGCCTTCTCCAGCACCGTTTTGTTAAGCGGCCTTGACGAAAAGGACTTTCCCACCTCCAACCACCTCGACTTTGGAATAACCGGTTCTGGATCTTCAAAGACGAGACCCTCTGCCTCCTTATCCATCAGCATCATCCCTCCAAGCCTTGCCGAAAGACTTGCTGCCGGATCCGGCATTTTGCTCTCCATCGGTGACTTCGAGGCCTCCCGGCTAGCAGTCCCACTGCCCCTTGGCGTCGCCGCCGTAGCCGCCGCCACCTTTGGGGTAGGGGTATTCATCTTTGTACTCGGATCCACCGGCGCCTTTTCACATGCTTTCCCTGCCATTGGCTTCGCCCCTTAGCAGAGGAACCAGATCAGCCGACCCGTGCCCAGGGAGACACCGTCGTCACCCAAGCCACCGTCGGATTCCAACCACCCACGCGACGGAAACCCTAACCCTAGCGTAGGTGCACGATCGCCTGGCGATCGCCTCCTACTGCCTTAGACTCTCCTTACGTGGTTGGGGCATAATCCCAATCTATATCTTATCTACTAAGCTAAAAGGACCGTGCATTGCAACGGGAGAAAAAATACCACACGCTTTTAATTTACAAAAAATGGTCTATAATCTAAGAATTTGTAGCTATAGCCTGTTAGAAGGGATAGAGGGGCGTAGGTACCACACATTTTAAATTTATATCTTCATGAAAAAATGTTCTTTTCCAGGCAAAAATAATGATGAAACAGAGACCAATACCTATGACTTGTATGCCAAGAAATAGTGATGAAATAGGGGTAGGTACCTACGTCCACAGGATACCATACAAAAATATTCTTTTCCAGACAAAAATTCTCTTTTTATGATTAAAAAATCCTGTATCTTTTAAACAACCTTATTAACAACTCTTCATGTATTTAAGAAATATGCATGTGAAAAAAGTGTTCAAGAGTTACCCTAAATTGATGATTCTTAAACTGAAACTGCCATTGATGCACACATGTCTCCGTAGTGTGCTAATGTGCCATCGTTTGTTTTGTTGTTTTTCTTTACTCGCCCATAACAACACCCCATTCCGAACATGACATGAATAAATGCATGATCACTTGCCCATTTCTTTGCATGGATTAAATCAACATGCAAGCCGTGTTGAAATAGAACATTTGTAGAATATTAAAATGCGCTTTTATAAGTTAAGACCATCTTTGTTTGGGTCGTAGCTACAAATTCTTAGATTATAGACCATTTTTTTTGTAAATTAAGAGCATGTGGTATTTTTTTCTCCCGTTAAAACGCACGGGCCTTTTAGCTAGTGGTACTAAACAATCTACCTGCCGGTTGACGTTGTGATCTGCAGGGTTAATCATACCGATGCATTCCTCCTCCTCCCCTGATCATGGCGCATCCATGGTATTCTCAACAATCTCCTCCGTGTCCTGGCTTAATAGTATTAGAGCATGGTTAAATAGTATAGCCCACAGTCAGCTATATGAAGTTGTCGGGTCACTTGTAGCCAACCTAATAGCTCATTCATACAATAGTTAGCCATACTAGTATGCTATACTATTAATATATGACCCATCACTTTCTCTCACAACAGGTGGTGGAGCTCGTGCTACAACCGGGTGTAAGTTTGTAGCCCACTTTTCTTCTCTCTCCTCTCCTCTCTCCTCCACCTAGGCACACATCTGATGTGGCATGCCTTATAGTCCGCCTACGTCACCCTATTATACTTGCTCCTAGAATGGAAGATAGAAGATAATGTTGCTGCCGTCGTTGCTTCCGACGGCCATGAGCGTATCGAAAGTCAGAAGCGTGAACATGACATTGCCTCTGTCCCTAAAGATGTTGGAAATGGAAAGTCGTGTTGCGACACCGGCCAATGGGTGGGGTGGAAACTTGAGACAGATTGTGCACTAGTTTCCCCCAGCTACAAGTATTTCGGTACAGAGGGAGTAATTTGCATGCATGGCATGGCATGGCAAAGTAATAATATCCGGTTAACTGGAAGTTGGATATCTGTCAATTATTTCATACAAGATAATCTTGAGCTCAGTTCAGATTGATTCAAGGTGTTGGTCATCTCAGTTAAGGTTGGACACATGAACGATTAACATTTAAATATTGCGGACCAGACTTTTCTTGTACTCATGCATTTATCATTGAGGACAAGGCTCGGTGCGTAACCGAGATTAAAAATCCTAGTACTCATACTTAAAAGGCTATATGCATCCCTAGTTGATGCACAGGCTGGGGAAGTGAAATTCTCCCCAATTTTTAAGGCCAAATGTTGGGGTCAGGTGAGTTCTCCCCCTTGTTTGCCCCCATGGGCAGCCAGGGGGAAACCCTAGCTGCCGCCCACCAGAGGCCTCTCACCCACCGCCCCTACTCCTCGCCACCGCGCCCGGCTGGCGTCGGTGGCGGGGGATTTTCTCTTCCTCTCCTGGTGCTCTGCGGTGCGGGACATGGTCTGCTGGTGAGGAGTGAGGCGCTCGCATGGGGCAGATTTGCGGTGACGCCGTGCTGTGGGCGCGGTAGTGTGACGGTGCGACGGCGGCTGCACGGAATTTCTGGTGGGACATGCTGGCGCGTTGGGGAGGTGGGATGGCTAGCTGCGGCGACGATTCCATCAGATCCAAGCATATGTCGCGAGGGCTGCAGCGGCACGGGATCGCTGGACTCGGCCAGATTTGGCCATGGCTAGTGGCTGGACGTGTTCGTGATGTCTGGTGACTCACCCATGGTCACCGGGTTGCGGATGGCGCGGTGGCGGGTGATACGTCTCCAACGTATCTATAATTTTTGATTGTTCCATGTTGTTTTATTATCAATCTTGGATGTTTTACAATCATTTTATAGTCATTTTATATCATTTTTTGGTACTCCCTCCGTTTCTTTTTACTCCGCGTATAAGTTTTGATCAAAGTCAAACTACACAAAATTTGACCAAATTTATATTGAAAAATATGAACATCTACAATACTTAAACTATATAATATGAAAATACATTTCATGGTGCATCTGAAAATGTTGATTTCATATTATGAATTTTGATATTTTTTAATATAAAGTTAGTCAAACTATGCAAAGCTTGACTTTGACCAAATCTTATATGCAGACTAAAAGGAAACGGAGGGAGTACTAACCTATTGACATAGTGCCAAGTGCCAGTTGCTATTTTTCCATGGTTTTTACATCGCAAGAAATCAATATTAGACGGAGTCCAAATGCAACGAAACTTCACAATGATTTTTTATGGGCCAAAAGTAATAAGTTGGGCCCTGGTTGCACCTCGGGGGAGTCCCGAGGAGGGGACAACCCACCAGGGCACGCCAGGAGGCCTCGGCGAGCCCTGGTGGGTTGTGCCCACCTCGGGTGCCCCCCGGACCGCCTCTTTGCTCTATAAATACCCCAAAAATCCCAGAACCCTAGAAGCGTCGACGAAATATTCATCCAGCCGCCGCAGAGTCCAGAACCACCAGATCCAATCTAGACACCATCTCAGATGGGGTTCACCACTTCCATTGGCGCCTCTCCGATGATGCGTGAGTAGTTATTTGTAGACCTTCGGGTCCGTAGTTACTAGCTAGATGGCTTTCTCTCTCTCTCTCTCTCTCTCTCTCTCTCTCTCTCTCTCTCGCTGAATTCTCAATACAATGGTCTCTTGGAGATCCATATGATGTAACTCTTTTGCGATGTGTTTGTTGGGATCTGATGAACTTTGAGTTTATGATCAGTCATATCTTTTTATATCCATGAAAGTTATTTGAGTTTCTTTGATCTCTTATATGCATGATCTCATATAGCCTCGTATTTCTTCTCCGATATTTGGGTTTTGTTTGGCCAACTTGATCTATTTATCTTGCAATGGGAAGAGGTGCCCGGTAGCGGGTTCGATCATACGGTGCTCGATCCCAGTGACAGAAAGGGAAACGACACGTATGTATCGTTTCTACTAAGGATAAAAAATGGGATCTATATCTAACGCCGTAGATAAACGGATCTTGTCTACATCATGTCATCGTTCTTATTGCATTACTCCGTTTTTCCATGAACTTAATACACTAGATGCATGCTGGATAGCGGTCGATGTGTGGAGTAATAGTAGTAGATGCAGGCAGGAGTTAGTCTACTAATCTTGGACGTGATGCCTATGTAATGATCATTGCCTGGATATCGTCATAATTATTTGAGGTTCTATCAATTGCCCAAACAGTAATTTGTTTACCCACCGTTTGCTATCTTTCTCGAGAGAAGCCACTAGTGAAACCTACGGCCCCCGGGTTTTCTTCCTCATATATTTGCTTGCGATCAACTTTTCCTTTGCACTTTTATTCAGATCTATTAAACCAAAAATACAAAAATACTTCGCTGCACTTAATTTATTTGCGATCTATTATTTCAATCTACTACAATTTTCTGGCATCGTTACCCGAAAGGGATTGACAACCCCTTTAACACGTCGGGTTGCGAGGTGTTGTTATTTGTGTGCAGGAGCTGTTTATGTTGTGTTGCTTGGTTCTCCTACTATTTTGATAACCTTGGTTTCTTCACTGAGGGAAATACCTACCGTCGTTGTGCTGTATCATCCCTTCCTCTTTGGGGAAATACCGACGTAGTCCTAGCAGACAGGAGCTTTTCTGGCGCTATAGTCAGAGAGCGATCAAAAGGAATTTCTGGCACCGTTGCCGGGGAGGATCTTCAGCATAATCAGGTTCCTAATCACAAATCTCATCTCCTCGCAATTTACATTATTTTCCATTTACCTCTCGTTTTCCTCTCCCCCACTTCACAAAAATTTTCCGTTTTATCCGCCTCTCTTTTTCACCGATCTCTTGTCTCTAGTCTCGATGGCTAGTGTCCCAACTCCTCCTTTGTCACCAGATTTTGAAGTTCTTTACTTCAAGCAAAGACAAGGAGAAAATTTGAAAGATGCCTGGTATAGGCTTATGGAGTCGTATCGTGTTTCCAATCTGAAGGGGGATGCTAAGGTTTTGCTTCGTAATTTTTACATAGGATTAGCTTTGCATCATAGACAACTTCTTGATTTTGTCGCTAAAGGAAATTTTATTGAGCTTGATGCAAACGCTGCCTATGAAATTTTGGAAGGAATTTTGGGAATTCCTCCTCAAAAGAAGGGATTTTCCTTTACCCATGAGGGAGTTCAAATGTTGGACAAACTTGGTGATTTGCATAAACATATGGTTGAAATACAGAAATATAATGAACCCCTCAAGCAACTCAATGGTAGTATCAATCGCATGAATACTTTGATTACTCTTTGCAATAAGCGATTGGATATTTTGGATCTTAAGATGGTTTCTTTCCCGGAGAACTTAGGGAAGCGTAAAGAGCCTCCCGGGTTTGAGAAAACCCTTAAAAAATTGCCAAAACTTCAGAAGACAAAACTTAGATCCTTGCTTTATGCCTAGCTAAGGGCGTAAAACTATAGCGCTTGTTGGTAGGCAACCCAATGAATAAATTTTATTTTTGCCTTTTGCTTTCTGTCTTGAGTGTTAGCACAATTATGCTACTGTTATGATCGTGTTTTTTGTGTTTTAATTAGTGTTTGTGTCAAGTAGAACCGATAGGATCTTCTCGGGTGATAGTTGTTTGATCTTGCTGAAAAAGACAGAAACATTGCGTTCACGAAAACAATTCTCATTTTTTATCAGAAAGTGCTTTTGTCCTGATTCTTTTTGCATAAGATTAATATACAAATTACCCAGGCTGTCCTAGTTTTTCAGAATTTTTGAAGTTCCAGATGTATTCGAACAAATCAGATTGCTACAGACTGTTCTGTTTTGACAGATTCTGTTTTCTTTGTGTTGTGTGCTTATTTTGATGGCTCTATGGTTTTCTTTGATGAGTTTCTTCCATAGAAAAGTTGGAATATAGTAGATATAATACAAAAATAAAATAAGAATTGGTTTTGTTGAGTTTTGTGTGATTGAAGTTTTCAAGTTTTGGGTTATCTTACGATGGATGGAGGAAGGATGTAAGAGCCTAAGCTTGGGTTTGCCCCCGCATCCCAAGCTATTATCCCAAAATGAGCAACCAACTAAGCTTGGGGATACCCCCGAGTGGCATCCCCGCTTTCTTCCAACAACTATCGGTATTTTACTCGAGGCTATATTTTTATTCGTCACCTGATATGTGCTTTGCTTGGAGCGTCTTGTATGATATGTGTCTTTGCTTGTTTTATTTTGTGTTTTAAGTCATCAATCCTTGCTGGACACACCTATTTGAGAGAGCCAAAATTATATCATGACTTGTTAGAATTGCTCTATATGCTTCACTTAAATCTTTTATGTGCTAGGACTTGCTCTAGTGCTTCACTTATATCTTTTTGAGCACGGTGTGCTTTGTTATTTTTGAAGAAATGCATGCTCTCTTGCTTCATTTAGATTTATTTGGGAGTTAGTAAAATCTTGAAGAAGTTCTCTCTTGCTTCACTTAAATTATTTTGAGAGAAAGAAAATTTGTTATGCTCATGATCTTCACTTATATTTGTTTGAGCGTATGAAAAGCAACACTCCCGAAGGTGGTTATGGAGCGTTGGTGATGATGACGGTGATGATTTCCCACTCCCGGAGGGAAGTGTCCCCGGCAGAACAGCTCTGCCGGAGCCCTAGATTGGTTCCGCAAAGGTTCCGCCTCGTGGCGGTGGAGTCTCGTCCCGAAAGGTTGCTCTGATTTTTCCCTCGACGAAAGACCTCATATAGCAGAAGATGGCCACCGGAGAGCCAACAGGGGGCCCATGAGGCAGGGGGCGCGCCCTGGGGGGTAGGGCGCGCCCCCACCGTCGTGGCCAGGTGGGGCCCCTCTGATGTACTTCTTCCGCTCAATATTTTTTATTATTTCCAAAAATAACTTTTGTGGAGTTTCAGGACTTTTGGAGTTGTGCAGAATATGTCTCTAATATTTGCTCCTTTTCTAGTCCAGAATTCCACCTGTCGGCATTCTCCCTCCTTATGTAAACCTTGTAAAATAAGAGAGAATAGACATAAGTATTGTGACATAATGTGTAATAACAGCCCATAATGCAATAAATATCGATATAAAAGCATGATGCAAAATGGACGTATCAACTCCCCCAAGCTTAGACCTCGCTTGTCCTCAAGCAGAAGCCGATAACTATAAATATGTCCACATGTTTAGAGGTAGAGGTGTCGATAAAATAAAATACGAACATGAGGGCATCATGATTATTTTCATAACAGCAACATATAAGGATATTTTCATATGACTTCTTATGCTCAAGTAATAATCTATTCACAATGCCAAGTATGAATCAGAAACTTTATTGAGAACTAACAAACTATAATCTCAGCCATTGAAGCAATTGCAATTTATCATAACATCAGAAAGAGTCTATGTCAGAGCTTTCTAGCAAGTCCACATACTCAACTATCATTTAGTCTTTCATAATTGCTAACACTCACGCAATACTTGTGGTTATGGAGTTTTAATCGGACACAGAGAAAGATAGGGGCTTATAGTTTCGCCTCCCAACCTTTTACCTCAAGGGTAATGTCAACAATAATAACTCATGCTGACTTACATTTAATTAGATATATCTATCAGGATCTTTCCAACACCCTGTGCTTGCCAAAGGATAAAATATAAAAAGGAAAGGTGAAGATCACCATGACTCTTGCATAAGGTAGAAGATAATAATAACAGATAGGCCCTTCGCAGAGGGAAGCAGAGGTTGCCATGCGCTTTCAAGGTTGGATGCACAAAATCTTAATGCGAAAGAACGTCACTTTATATTGCCCCTTGTGATATGAACCTTTATTATGCAGTCTGTCGCTTTTATTTCTTCCACATCACAAGATCGTATAAAGCTTATTTTCTCCCACACTAATAAGTCATACATATTTAGAGAGCAATTTTTATTGCTTGCACCGATGACAACTTACTTGAAGGATCTTACTCAATCCATAGGTAGATATGGTGGACTCTCATGGCAAAACTGGTTTAAGGGTTTTCGGAAGCACAAGTAGTATCTCTACTTGGTGCAAAGAATTTGGCTAGCATGAGGGGGAAAGGCAAGCTCAACATGTTGGATTATCCATGACAATATACTTTATCTCAGATATAAGAAATCATAACCCATTACATTGTCTTCCTTGTCCAACATCAACTCTTTAGCATGTCATATTTTAATGAGTGCTCCCAATCATAAAAGATGTCCAAGATAGTATATTTATATGTGAAACCTCTCTTTCTTTATTACTTCCTATTAATTGCAACGATGACCAAAGCTATGTTTGCCAACTCCCAACAACTTTTAATCATCATACTTTTTCTATGTGAAGTCATTACTCTCGATAAGATCAATATGAACTCTTTATTTCTTTTTATTCTTTTCCCCCCCTTTTTTTATTCACTCAATATCATGGCAAAATATTCAAGCCCTTGACTCAACACTAATCTTTATTATATAACTCATGGACTCGATTACATAGAGAGATCATAAAGCAAAACTCAAAACTAGATCATGCCATAAACTTTATTCTACTAGATCAAGATACTACTAAAAGGATCGAACTAAGAAAAAGGTAAAGATAGGAGTGTGATGGTGATACGATACCGGGGCACCTCCCTGAAGCTTGGCAGTTGCCAAGGGGAGTGCCCATACCCATGTGATTATGCCTCCTTCTTTGGTGATGGTGTAATATTTTTGGCGATGATGCCCCTCAAGATACGATTCTCCTCGTCGAGCTTATTGACTTGCTGCTTGAGGTCCATTACTTCCTTACGAAGCTTTCCTGTAACGGCTAAGGCTCCTTGCACCCAAGGGTGTTGCATAGCTGCGGGAGAACAAGTGACACTCCTCTTCATATTTTCATAAGAAAGAAATCTAACATTGGAAGGGATAACCAAGTTTGGAATAGCTGAGCTCTGTAGTTCCCCCATCATGAATCCAGCTCGGAAGCGAGAAGTGACTTCTTGATCCTCCTCCATGGCATCTACCCTCATCAAGTCAGCCTCCATCTCTTCCTCCGTTGCTGGCCCAAAGTGGTCAGCATTGCTGTTTGCCCTTGGTTCCGATGCCAGATGAGACACCCAACTTTCCCCAACTGACTCTTGAGAAGACAACTTGCTCTAATCTGCAGCAGCAACAACTCAAAACAAGGACAAAGGACAATTGCGTGATACATGAGTCAAAACCTTTGGGAGATTATATAATGAATTTTTACCGACCATTATACATATCGTGCAAGAAAACGGAGTCCGGAGAGCACACGAGGTGTCCACGAGGTAGGGGGGCGCGCCCAGTAGGGTAGGGCGCGCCCTCCACCCTCGTGGATGCCTCGTGTCCTTCCCGGACTGCTTCTTATTTTTCTATTTTTCTAAATATTCCTAAACGGAAAAATATTGCCTTAAAAACCGTTTTGGAGTCGGTTTACTTACCGTACCACATACCTATTCCTTTTCAGAGTCTGAAACGTTCCGGAAAGTGTCCCTTATGTATCCCTCCGGGGTTACGGTTTCAATAATATTGGTTTCAACATTTATAGGATTACCTGAGATATAATGTTTGATTCTTTGACCGTTCACCACCTTCGGATTTGTGCCTTCGAAGTTGTTGATTATTATGGCACCGGAATGATAGACCTCTTCGATAACGAAAGGGCCTTCCCATTTAGAGAGAAGTTTTCCTGCAAAAAATCTTATACGAGAGTTGCATAGCAATACATAATGACCTACATTAAACTCACGCTTTTGTATCCTTTTATCATGCCATCTTTTAACCTTTTCTTTAAACAATTTGGCATTTTCATAAGCTTGGGTTCTCCATTCATCAAGTGAGCTAATGTCAAATAACCTCTTCTCACCGGCAAGTTTGAAATCATAGTTGAGCTCTTTAATGGCCCAATAAGCCTTATGTTCTAGTTTGAGAGGTAAGTGACATGCTTTTCCATAAACCATTTTATACGGAGACATACCCATAGGATTTTTATATGCAGTTCAATAGGCCCATAATGCATCATCAAGTTTCTTGGACCAATTCTTTCTAGATCTATTGACAGTCTTTTGCAAAATTAATTTGAGCTCTGTATTACTCAATTCTACTTGACCACTAGACTGTGGGTGATAAGGAGATGCAATTCTATGATTAACATCATACTTAGCAAGCATTTTACGGAAAGCACCACGAATAAAATGTGAACCACCATCAGTCATTAAATATCTAGGGACTCCAAACCTCGGAAAAATAACTTCTTTAAGCATTTTAATAGAAGTGTTATGATCAGCACTACTAGTTGGAATAGCTTCTACCCACTTAGTAACGTAATCAATAGCAACTAAAAAGTGTGTGTATCCATTAGAGGCAGGAAAAGGTCCCATATAATCAAAGCCCCAAACGTCAAATGGTTCAATAACAAGTGAATAATTCATAGGCATTTCTTGACGTCTACTAATATTACCAATTCTTTGACATTCATCACAAGATAGGAAAAACTTACGGGCATCCTTGAAGAGAGTAGGCCAATAAAAACCAGATTGCAATACCTTATGTGCAGTTCTATCTCCAGCGTGGTGTCCTCCACAAGCCTCGGAGTGACACTTGCATAGGATCTGTTCCTATTCATGCTCAGGTACACAACGTCTAATAACACCATCTACTCCTTCTTTATAAAGATGTGGGTCATCCCAAAAGTAATGTCTCAAGTCATAGAAAACCTTTTTCTTTTGCTGGTATGTGAAACTAGGTGGTATAAATTTAGCAACAATATAATTAGCATAATCAGCATACCATGGAGCAGTACGAGAAGCATTTATGACATTAAATTGTTCATTAGGAAAGCTATCATCAACAGGTAGTGGGTCATCAAGAACATTTTCTAACCTAGACAAGTTGTCTGCAACGGGGTTCTCAGCTCCCTTTCTATCAACAATATGTAAATCAAATTCTTGTAGCAGGAGAACCCATCTAAGAAGTCTAGGTTTAGCATCTTTCTTTTCCATAAGATATTTAATAGCAGCATGATCCGTGTGAATAGTTACTTTAGAATCAACAATATAAGGCCTGAACTTATCACAAGCAAATACAACTGCTAAAAATTCTTTCTCAGTAGTAGCATAATTTCTTTGAGAATTGTTTATAGTTTTACAAGCATATCGAATAACATTTAATTTCTTATCAACTCTTTGCCCTAGAACAACACCTACAGCATAATCACTAGCATCACACATAATTTCAAAGGGTAAATTCCAATCAGGTGGTTGAACAATAGGTGCAGAGATCAATGCTTTCTTAAGTATTTCAAATGCTTCTACACAATCATCATCAAAGACAAATGGTATATCTTTTTGTAATAAATTAGTCAGAGGCCGAGAAATTTTTGAGAAGTCCTTAATGAACCTCCTATAAAATCCGGCGTGACCAAGGAAACTTCGTATACCTTTGATGCCCTTGGGACATGGCATCTTTTCAATAGCATCAACCTTGGCTTTATCAACTTCAATACCTCTTTCAAAAACTTTATGCCCCAAGACGATACCTTCATTAACCATAAAGTGGCACTTTTCCCAATTCAAGACAAGATTAGTTTCTTCGCATCTCTGCAAAACTCGATCAAGGTTGCTCAAGCAATCATCAAAAGAGGATCCATAGACGAAAAAGTCGTCCATGAAAACCTCACAAATCTTTTCACAAAAGTCAGAGAATATAGCCATCATGCATCTTTGAAAAGTAGCAGGTGCATTACATAAACCAAAGGGCATACATCTATAAGCAAAAGTACCAAAAGGGCAAGTAAAAGTAGTCTTTGATTGATCATTGGCTGACACAGGTATTTGAGAGAAACCAGAATAACCATCTAGAAAGCAAAAGTGTGTATGTTTGCATAATCTTTCTAGCATCTGATCGATAAAGGTAAGGGGTAATAATCCTTTTTAGTAGCCTTATTTAATTTGCGGAAATCAATTACCATCCTATAACCTATAATAATTCTTTGCAGAATCAATTCATCTTTATCATTAGGAACGACGGTAATACCTCCTTTCTTAGGGACACAATGGACATGACTTACCCACTGACTATCAGCAACGGGATAAATTATACCTGCCTCCAGGAGCTTTAGTATTTCCTTTCTTACCAATTCTTTCATTTTAGGATTCAGCCGTGGTTGATGATCACGAACTGGTTTGGCATCTTCTTCCAAATTTATTTGATGTTGACATAGAGTGGGACTAATGCACTTAAGATCATCAAGAGTATATCCAATAGCAGCACGGTGCTTCTTCAGAGTTTTCAATAATCTCTCTTCTTCATGCTCTGAAAGGTTAGCACTAATAATAACAGGATATATCTTTTTCTCATCAAGATAAGCATATTTTAAGAGTATCAGGCAACGGTTTAAGCTCAAACACGGGATCAGCCTTGGGTGGAGGAGGATCCCCTAATATTTCAACATGCAAATTGTGTTTCAGGATGGGTTCCTGTTTAAAGAATACTTCATCTATTTCCCTTCTTTCATTCATAAACATATCATTTTCATGGTCTAGCAAATATTGTTCTAAAGGATCACTAGGAGGTACGACAATAGAAGCAAGACCAATTATTTCATCCTTACTAGGCAATTCTTCTTCACGGTGTTGTCTACTAAATTTTGAGAAATTAAACTCATGAGACATATCACCCAAGCCAATAGTAACAACATTCGTTTCACAGTCTATCCTAGCATTAACTGTGTTCAAGAAAGGTCTACCAAATATAATGGGACAGAAGCTATCTTGTGGGGAACCAAGAACAAGAAAATCAGGAGGATATTTAGTTTTCCCACACAAGACTTCAACATCTCTAACAATTCCCATTGCTGATGTAGTATCTCTATTGGCAAGTTTAATTGTAACATCAATATCTTCTAACTCAGCAGGTGCAATCTCATGCTTAATTTCTTTGTATAAGTCATGAGGTATAACACTAGCACTAGCACCCATATCACATAAGCCATGATAACAATGATCTCCTATTTTAACAGAAATAACAGGCATGCCTACCACAGGTCTATGTTTATCTTCGGCACAAGGTTTGGCAATTCTTGCAGTTTCACCATAGAAATAAATAACATGCCCATCAATATTATCAGCTAAGAGATCTTTAACAATAGCAATATTAGGTTCAACTTTAACTTGCTCAGGAGGTGTATAAGTTCTAATATTGCTTTTACGAACCACAGTTGAAGCTTTAGCATGATCCTTTATTCTAACAGGGAAAGGTGGTTTCTCAACATAAGAAGTAGGAACAATAGGATCATTATAAGTGATAGTCTTTTCTTCAACTTTAGTAGGTGCAGCTACTTTTACTTCTATGGGAGGATGATATTTAAACCACTTCTCCTTGGGGAGATCAACATAAGTAGCAAAAGATTCATAGAAAGAAGCTACTATCTCAGAGTCAAGTCCATATTTAGTGCTAAATTTACGGAAAACATCGGTATCCATAAAAGATTTAACACAATCAAACTTAGGTGTCATACCCGACTCCTTACCTTCGTCGAGATCCCAATCTTCAGAGTTGCGTTTAATTCTATCTAATAAATTCCATTTGAATTCAATAGTCTTCATCATAAAAGATCCAACACAAGAAGTATCGAGCATGGATTGATTATTTCGAGAAAGCCGAGCATAAAAACTTTGAAGAATTATCTCTCTTGAGAGCCCATGATTGGGGCATGAATATAACAATGATTTAAGCCTCCCCCAAGCTTCAGCGATGCTTTCTCCTTCGCAAGGCCAAAAATTATAT
Source organism: Aegilops longissima (assembly GCA_021605205.1). Lineage (NCBI taxonomy): Eukaryota > Viridiplantae > Streptophyta > Magnoliopsida > Poales > Poaceae > Aegilops > Aegilops longissima. The sequence continues at coordinate 444,597,111 of CM038681.1, forward strand.
ATATAATTGCGATCACGATGAACAAGATGCATAGGATAAAACTTCTAATGAAATTCCAATTTCAATCGTTTATAGTTCCATGATCCCGTATCATCACATAGCCTATACCATGTCGATGCATCTCCGATAAAGGGGAGACCTTCTTTTTAACGACATCATCGGGTATACCTGCAAGCTTGAATAATCCACAAACTTCATCCACATATATTAGGTGCTCATCAGGATGCTTTGTTCCATCTCCTACAAAAGGATTAGCTAGCAGTTTTTCTAACATACCCGAAGGAACTTCAAAGGGAACATTTTCATTTTCAATAGGTTCAGTAGGTTGAGGAGCAACTCTTTGCTCTACTGGTCGGGGTGAAGATACCACGAACAAGCCCCTCAGAGGATTACTTTCCATAGTAACAAGTGACAGTAAATTTCAGCACACTATATAAATTTTTCCTTACCAAATTCCACCTATGTAACATCCCAAAATTCTAAATTTTGGAATGTTATATTAAAAAAATAACTCTGATTGTTTGTTTGATTGTTGAGTGATTGATTGTGGGAAATTGAGTGGAATTTGAAACTTTTTGAAAGTTAAATGAGAGGGAATAAAAGGACTTTCCCAAACTTTCATTTTTGCTTTTATGATCTTCGGGGATTCAAATTCTTTTCATCACAAAACCCTGGAGAGAAGATGACATGACTTCTTCCATTTATTTAAATGACAAGGGGTGTTGAAAATATTTGAATTTCATTTGGAAAATATTTCCAATTCTGAAACTTTATGCAACTCAATGATTTTCACGAGAGAAGATAAAATGACTTCTTCAAATTAAATGAAATATGAGTTGGGAGTTTTAAAAGAATTAAATTCAAATTTCTTTTGAATTTATTTCCAATTTGGAGTTATTTGAGTTTTATTCAAATTATTTTTCTCCAAAAAAATATATAGAAAATAGGGTAACATGATTCCCTACATCGAAAATTGGAGAGAAATTAATTTGAAGTCATTTTGGTATTTTAAAATGATTTTATTGGATTTTATTGGACCAGTAGCATTGTGTGAATTATTAAAATTTGTGTGTATTTCATTTCAAGCTAAAATAGTGTTCATGTTGTAGAAAATCTTTTTCTGAAAATTTTGATATATTATATGCCTATATAAAATTTTTTATTTTTGTTTTGTTGTCTCTGTCTTAAAAAAATCGCTGCACCCTCGCCCAAGGGCCAAGGCCCAAGGCCAAGGTTGCTGACGGCCGGCCGCCACAAGGCCATCGCCAAGACGCACCAAGGGAGCCAGGAGCCTCCTTTTCCAATCCTAGTAGGATTCTTTTCCTACTTCGTTTATTCTGATTTGTTTCTAGATCTTTTCCCTTTTATTTCCTAATCCTAGTCTATTTCTTGTCCCTACCCCAAGCAAACCCCTCCCTCCCCACTATAAATACCCAAGCACCCCCTCCAACACATCAAACCAACACCTCTCCTCTCCGCTCCTCTCCAGCAGCAGCAGCAGTGCAACACCACCGCCCGCCAAGTGCCGCCAGCCCTCGACCTCTCCCGAGGTTTATATGATCTCCTCTCCACCGTCCCGTGATCTCCTTTTCTCTAGGAGCAACCGCAACATCGGATCCGATCTTCTTCCCCAACTCCGACGACTACTCCGGTGAGATCCACGAAATCCCGTAATTCATTTTTTCAAAAATAGCAATCTTAGAAAATTCATATCTTTTAGAGTTTTTAGTATTTTGAGTGATTCCAATTGCTATGTGTCACAAATTTGCTGAAGTTTCTGTTAGTGTCTATGGATTTCAAATTTGAGTAGTTTAAATTTGAATTTGATAAATTTTGTTCAGATTAGTATTTTGGCCATAACTTGAGTTTAAAAATAGGTTTTAATTAATTCTTTTGCTCCTGGTCTCTAGGACCTTTGTTTATCCAGTAGTATTTAGTATTTTATTTCTAGGTTAATTTAAATTAGGTTTTAGCAAAACAGTACTGTTTTATTATTAGTTCTGTTTTAGCTTTTTCTTTATTGTTTTTATTAGTTTTAAATTATTTCTTTTTGTCACTTTTGACAAAATTAGTTGTGTTTCTGTTAGACGACAGGAGAAAATTTATTTTATTTTAAAAATTTATTTTCCTTAGTTTTGTATGAAACCTTCTATAGGTCATAGTTAGAGTTTTATAAAAGCTTTTTATTTGTTTCTTTTTGCAAATAAAATTTTATGGAAAAAAATACTTTCTGTTAAATTAGTTATTTTACATTTTATTTTCTGTTAATTTATTAGTTCAGTATTTTAATTGTTGTTAAGTTTTTACTTACGACAAAACTATATTAGATGTTTGTAGCAAAGTCATAGATCTTCGTTAGTAGTTTTTCTTTGTAGTTTTATTTGAAGTTTCTTTTGATTTTGTTTGAGTTTTATTATCGATTTTGCTTGCTGTTTTGATTGTTATTTCGAGTGCTAAAATTGTTTGCTAGGATGTTTGCTTATGTGAATGCTATGTTTGACTATATAGATTTTCAACGGAGTGACGATTAGTTCTACCAAGTCATTTTCTGACAGCGTTGTTCTCTTCATCAAGTATTACCAGGCAAGTTCACTTTGACCATGTTTTTCATACCTATGTGTTTTATTGCATCTAGTGTCATCTTCGCAACAATCCCTCCAGTAGTGACATTGAATCCTTGTAGTTGAGTAGTATGCATGAGGTAGGAACCCATCACCCTGTTACCAAGCCCGGGACGTTATTTATTTTAATGCTACGCTATAGTAGACGGGGTTGGTATGAGTGTTCGAGAGTGGTGTGAAGAAGGAGGACTCTACGTCAATGACGACAACTCCATGATGGAACCTGCAAGGACTGCATCTTCAAGGCCTCAAGACTTCAAGACTCGAGACAAGAATTCAATACACACTCTTTGGGTGAAGGACGGTTGACGGGCACCTGGAGAAACCAGTGGTTGGCGGGATGCATGGAGAAGCGCCATGACATCTTGCGGAAAGCTTCACCCAGACTCAAAGAGACGGAAGAATACTTCATGCCCGAAGCTTACCTGCAACCGCAAGTCACTATGGGCTCGGCTTGGTTGACCTTAGTTGTGACTCTGGCTGGGGCGGTGCTAGCAGATGTAGAACTACGGTAGGATTGGATGAGCACCGGACGGTGGTCGGGGAACTCTTCGAAGACCATGTTTGGTCATCTTGTTCTCAAACACCTTGAAGTGCGAGAACGTAAAAGAGGATCGAATCTTGCGGGTAAAGTGTACAAACCTCTGCAGAGGGTTTAAACCTAATCGATTAGCCGTGTCCCCGGTTACGGACAATTTGAGCCTCTGGACTTGGATCTATCTCGGAACTCTCAACACCGGACTGATAACTTAATTGTGGGCAACTTATGATGTTTTGGGTGATGAGACATCGGTTGGCGGAACCATGTCATGATAGAAAACTCTATATTACAGACTTCATTTATTCCTTTGATGTAGGGAAAATAAAACCAGCTTTTACGCAAACAAAACTCAGATACAGAGCCACAAAGCCATACTGCATATAGTATAGTTTATCATCTGTTTTCTCTTATTGTGATCTTGCCGGTACATTCAATGTACTGACCTACACGGCTGCAACGTATCATGTTGCAGATATTTCCTCGACGAGTAAGAGTTACGATACAGGGTTACGATCTACACTCAACCTGCCGATGGCGTTGATGGGACTCCACACCCGACTAATTGTTTCCGCTGTGACTTATGAGGTATATATCAGTTTTACGTTAATTATACATGTGATTGCACTTTGATATATACATTGATGTACTGTGTGTGCCAGCATACTGATCCAGGGATGGCACAGCAACACAGAGACTTGACCGTCTGAGGTCGGGTCGCTACAACCTACCAAAGGCACTTCACTCCCCGGCAACGTCGCCAGAAAAGAGTCTTGATGACCCACAAGTATAGGGGATCTATCATAGTCCTTTCGATAAGTAAGAGTGTCGAACCCAACGAGGAGGAGAAGGAAATGATAAGCGGTTTTCAGCAAGGTATTCTCTACAAGTACTGAAATAAGTGGTAACAGATAGTTTTGTGATAGGATAATTTGCAATGAGCAACAAGTAACAAAAGTAAATAAAGTGCAGCAAGGTGGCCCAATCCCTTTTGTAGCAAAGGACAAGCCTGGACAAACTCTTATATAGATAAAAGCGCTCCCGAGGACACATGGGAATTATCGTCAAGCTAGTTTTCATCACGTTCATATGATTCGCGTTCGGTACTTTGATAATTTGATATGTGGGTGGACCGGTGCTTGGGTGCTGTCCTTACTTGAACAAGCATCCCACTTATGATTAACCTCTATTGCAAGCATCCGCAACTACAACAAAAGTATTAAGGTAAACCTAACCATAGCATGAAACATATGGATCCAAATCAGCCCCTTACGAAGCAACGCATAAACTAGGGTTTAAGCTTCTGTCACTCTAGCAACCCATCATCTACTTATTACTTCCCAATGCCTTCCTTTAGGCCCAAATAATGGTGAAGTGTTATGTAGTCGACGTTCACATAACACCACTAGAGGATAGACAACATACATCTAATCAAAATATTTAACGAATACCAAATTCACATGACTACTAATAGCAAGATTTCTCCCATGTCCTCAGGAACAAACGTAACTACTCACAAAGCATATTCATGTTCATAATCAGAGGGGTATTAATATGCATATATGAACTGAACATATGATCTTCCACCAAATAAACCAACTAGCATCAACTACAAGGAGTAATCAACACTACTAGCAAACTACTAGTACCAATCCCGGACTTGGAGACAAGAATTGGATATAAGAGATGAACTAGGGTTTTGAGAGGAGATGGTGCTGGTGAAGATGTTGATGGAGATTGCCCTCTCCCGATGAGAGGAGCATTGGTGATGACGACGACGACGATTTCCCCCTCCCGGAGGGAAGTGTCCCCGACAGAACAGCTCTGCCGGAGCCCTAGATTGGTTCCGCCTCGTGGCGGCGGAGTCTCGTCCCGAAAGGTTGCTTCTGATTTTTCCCTCGACGAAAGACCTCATATAGCAGAAGATGGCTACCGGAGAGCCAACAGGGGGCCCACGAGGCAGGGGGCACGCCCTAGGGGGTAGGGCGCGCCCCCACCCTCGTGGCCAGGTGGGGCCCCCTCTGACGTACTTCTTCTTCTCAATATTTTTATTATTTCCAAAAATAACTTTTGTGGAGTTTCAGGAATTTTGGAGTTGTGCAGAATAGGTCTCTAATATTTGCTCCTTTTCTAGTCCAGAATTCCAGCTGCCAGCATTCTCCCTCCTTATGTAAATCTTGTAAAATAAGAGAGAATAGACATAAGTATTGTGACATAATGTGTAATAACAACCCATAATGCAATAAATATCGATATAAAAGCATGATGAAAATGACCGTATCAATTATCAATCTTGGATGTTTTATAATCATTTTATATCATTTTTTTCGTACTAACCTATTGACATAGTGCCAAGTGCGAGTTGCTATTTTTTCCAAGTTTTTTACATCACAGGAAATCAATATCAGACAGAGTCTAAATGCAACGAAACTTCACGATGATTTTTATGGGCCAAAAGAAAGAAGTTGGGCCATTGTTGCACCTGGCGGGAGTCCCGAGGAGGACAACCCACCGAGGCGCTAGGAGGCCAGCGCGCTACGGTGGGTTGTGCCCACCACGGGTGCCCCCCGGACCGCCTCTTTGCTCTATAAATACCCCAAAAATCCCAGAACCCTAGAAGCGTCGATGAAATATTCGTCCAGCCGCCGCAGAGTCAAGAACCGCCAGATCCAATCTAGACACCATCTCGGATGGGGTTCACCACCTCCATTGGTGCCTCTTTGATGATGCGTGTGTAGTTCTTTGTAGACCTTCGGGTCCGTAGTTAGTAGCTAAATGGCTTTCTCTCTCTCGCTGAATTCTCAATACAATGGTCTCTTGGATATCCATATGATGTAACTCTTTTGCGGTGTGTTTGTTGGGATCTGATGAACTTTGCGTTTATGATCAGTCATATCTTTTTATATCCATGAAAGTTATTTGAGTTTCTTTGATCTCTTATATGAATGATCTCTTATAGCCTCGTATTTCTTCTCCGATATTTGGGTTTTGTTTGGCCAACTTGATCTATTTATCTCGCAATGGAAAGAGGTGCCCGGTAGTGGGTTCGATCTTACGGTGCTCGATACCAGTGACGGAGTGGGAAACGACACGTATGTATCGTTGCTACTAAGGATAAAAAGATGAGATCTATATCTAAACCCATAGATAAACGGATCTTGTCTACATCTTGTCATCGTTCTTATTGTAGTACTCCGTTTTTTCCATGAACTTAATACACTAGATACATGCTGGATGGTGGTCGATGTGTGGAGTAATAGTAGTAGATCCAGGCAGGAGTCGGTCTACTAATCTTGGACCTGATGCCTATGTAATGATCATTACTTGGATATCGTCATAATTATTTGAGGTTCTATCAATGCCCAACAGTAATTTGTTTACCCATTGTTTGCTATATTTCTCGAGAGAAGCCACTAGTGAAACCTACGGACCCCGGGTCTTCTTCCTCATATATTTGCTCGCGATCTACTTTTCCTTTGCACTTCTATTCAGATCTATTAAACAAAAAATACAAAATACTTTGCTGCATTTTATTTATTTGCGATCTATTATTTCAATCTACTATAATTTTCTGGCATCGTTACCCGAAAGGGATTAACAACCCCTTTAACACGTCGGGTTGCAAGGTGTTGTTATTTGTGTGCAGGTGCTGTTTACGTTGTGTTGCTTGGTTCTCCTACTGGTTCGATAACCTTGGTTTATTCACGGGGGGAAATACCTACCGTCGCTATGCTGCATCATCCCTTCCTCTTTGGGGAAATACCGACGTAGTCCTAGCAGACAGGATCTTTTCTGGCTCTATAGTCAGAGAGCGATCAAAAGGAATTTCTAGCGCGGTTGCCGGGGAGGATCTTCAGCATAACCAGGTTCCTAATCACAAATATCATCTCCTAGCAATTTACATTATTTTCCATTTGCATCTCATATTCCTCTCCCCCACTTCACAAAAATTTGTTGTTTTATTCACCTCTCTTTTTCACCGATCTCTTGTCTCTAGTCCCGATGGCTAGTGTCCCTACTCCTCCTTTGTCACCAGATTTTGAAGTTCTTTACTTTAAGCAAAGGCAAGGAGAAAATTTGAAAGATGCCTGGTATAGGCTTATGGAATCGTATCGTGTTTCCAATCTTAAGGGGGATGCTAAGGTTTTGCTTCATAATTTTTACATAGGATTAGCTTTGCATCATAGACAACTTCTTGATTTTGCCGCTAAAGGAAATTTTATTGAGCTTGATGCAAACGCTGCCTATGAAATTTTGGAAGGAATTTTGAGAATTCCTCCTCAAAAGAAGGGGTTTTCCTTTACCCCTAAGGGAGTTCAAAGGTTGGACAAACTTGGTGATTTGCATAAACATATGGTTGAAATACGGAAATATAATGAACCCCTCAAGCACCTCAATGGTAGTATCAATCGCATGAATACTTTGATTACTATTTGCAATAAGCAATTGGATATTTGGATCTTAAGATGGTTTCTTTCCCGGAGAACTTAGGGAAGCATAAAGAGCCTCCTGGGTTTGAGAAAACCCTTACAAAAATTGCCAAAACTTCGGAAGACAAAACTTAGATCCTTGCTTTATGCCTAGCTAAGGGCGTAAAACTATAGCACTTGTTGGGAGGCAACCCAATGAATAGATTTTATTTTTGCTTTTTGCTTTCTGTTCTTGAGTGTTTGCACAATTATGCTATTGTCATGACTGTGTTTTTTTGTTTTAGTTAGTGTTTGTGCCAAGTAGAACCAATAGGATCTTCTTGGGTAATAGTTGTTTGATCTTGCTGAAAAATACAGAAACTTTGCGCTCACGAAAATAATTCTCATTTTTTATCATAAAGTGATTTTGCCCTGATTCTTTTTGAAGAAGATTAATATACAAATTATCCAGGTTGTCCTAGTTTTTCAGAATTGAGGGAGTCCTGGATTAGGGGGTATCCGGACAGCCGGACTATATCCTTTGGCCGGACTGTTGGACTATGAAGATACAAGATTGAAGACTTCGTCTCGTGTCCGGATGGGACTCTCTTGGCATGGAAGGCAAGCTTGGCGATACGGATATGTAGATCTCCTTCCGTTGTAACCGACTCTGTGTAACCCTAGCCCCCTCCGGTGTCTATATAAACCGGAGGGTTTAGTCCGTAGGACAACAACAATCATACCATAGGCTAGCTTCTAGGGTTTAGCCTCTACGATCTCGTGGTAGATCAACTCTTGTAATAATCATATTCATCAAGATCAATCAAGCAGGAACTAGGGTATTACCTCCATAAAGAGGGCCCGAACCTGGGTAAACATTTTGTCCCTTGCCTCCTGTTACCATCCGCCTTAGACGCACAGTTCGGGACCCCCTACCCGAGATCCGCCGGTTTTGACACCGACATTAGTGCTTTCATTGAGAGTTCCACTGTGTTGTCGCTACAAGATTCGATGGCCCCTTCGATCATCGAAAACGATGCGGTCCAGGGTGAGGTTTTCCTCCCTGGACAGATCTTCGTGTTCGGCGGCTTCGCACTGCGGGCCAACTCGTTTGGCCATCTGGAGCAGATCGAGAGCTACGGCCCTGGCCATCAGGTCAGGTTTGGAAACTTGAATTACACTGCCGATATCCGCGGAGACTTGATCTTCGACGGATTCGGGCCCATGCCAGGTGTGCCGCACGATCACGATGAGCACGATATAGCTCTACCGTTGGATGGTGTTCGGGAGGTCACGCCAGCAACCACTCCGGCCTCTAGTCTGGAGCAGATCGCGCCATCCGAGGACGGGAGGGTAGACTCCGCCACGAGGCCGCGCCCTCAGTGGCGATAGAGCCAAATACTGACCTTACCCTTCACGAGAGCCGTGTCGCCGAACTGCTGGACTCGTCCTCGGCCACGGACTCCGTACCACCCGCGCCCATACCTATCGAATCCGATTGGGCGCCGATCATGGAGTTCACCTCCGCAGATATCTTTCAGCACTCGCCCTTTGGTGACATACTGAACTCATTGAAATCTCTCTCCATGTCCGGAGAACCTTGGCCGAACTATGTCCGGCTAGAGTGGGATGCGGACGACGAAGAAATTCAATCACCACCCACCACCCACTTAGTAGCCACTGTCGATGATTTAACCGACATGCTCGACTTTGACTCCGAAGACATCGATGGTGTGGACACCGATGCCGGAGGCGAACAGGAACCACTTCCCACAGGGCACTGGACCGCCACCTCATCATACGATATATACATGGTGGACACACCCAAAGAAGGCAATGGCGACAAGACAACGGAGGACGACCCCTCCAAGAAGCAACCCCAGCACCGATGTCAGCGGCGCCGCTCTAAGTCTCGCCACAGCAAAAGCGGTGATACCGACACAGGAGATAATAGTACTCCGGACAGTGCCGAAGATGATGACAATCCCCTCCAGAACGATCAAGAGCCGGAGGATGAACAAGCCAGCCCTCCTAAGAGAGCGGCAGAGGGAGAAACGGAGGACGACAACTATATGCCTCCCTCCGAAGACGAAGTGAGCCTCGACGACCAAGAATTTGTCATGCCTGAGGATCCCGTCGAGCAGGAGCGCTTTAAGCGCTGGCTTATTGCCACAACAAACAGCCTGAGGAAAAAGCAGCAACAGAGCTGATTAGGATCTGCTAGCAGATCCTTGCGGTTGAGGAGTACGAACTTGAACGCCCTTCCAGAGGTCACCCCGCGTTTGATGCGGCTGATCGGCCACCCCGTGGCCGAGATAGAGAGGCAGTACGGCCTGAAAATCAGCCTGCACCCCGCCGCCATTCAAATAAACATACCAAGGCAATGGGAAACACGTGAGACCTACGAGACGTATTGGAAGATAGGGCAAAACACGCCAGATCGATCTATGGATCATGGGGCCATGCCCCTACAAGGGACGGTGACCGCCTCGCCGGATACAGTAAAAGCAATTCCGGACAGGCCGAATACAGCAGGCAGGACTCATACGAGCTGCGTCGCGAAATAGCCCAGCACAGAGGCGCGGCACACCCCCTATGCTTCACCAACGAGGTAATGGAGCATGAATTCCCAGAAGGTTTTAAACCTGTAAATATTGAATCATATGATGGTACAACAGATCCCGCGGTATGGAGTGAGGACTTCCTCCTCCACATCCACCGCCATCAAGTACCTCCCGTTAAAACTCAAAGGACCAGCTCGGCATTGGCTGAATAGCCTGCCAGCAGACTCCATCGGCTGTTGGGATGATCTGGAAGACGCATTTCTCGACAATTTCCAGGGCACTTATGTGCGACCACCAGACACCGATGACTTGAGCCACATCATTCAGTAGCCAGGGGAATCAGCCAGGCAATTATGGACACGATTCCTAACAAAGAAAAACCAAATTGTCGATAGTGCGGATGCAGAAGCCTTAGCGGCATTCAAGCACAACATCCGTGACGAGTGGCTCGCCCGACACCTCGGCCAGGAAAAGCCGAAATCGATGGCAGCCCTCACGACACTCATGACCCGCTTTTGCGCGGGAGAGGATAGCTGGCTGGCTCTTAGCAATAACATATCAAGGAACCTTGGCACTTCGGATACCAAGGACAGCAACGACAGGTCACGTCGCAACAAACACAAGCGCCGCAGCAACGATGATAACACCGAGGGCGCGGTAGTCAATGCTGGATTCAGAGGCTCTAAATCCGGTCAGCGGAAAAAGCCATTCAAAAGAAGTACTCCGGGCCCGTCCATTTTGGACCGCATACTCGATCGCTCGTGTCAAATACACGGCACCCCCGATAAGCCAGCCAATCACACCAACAGAGAATGCTGGGTGTTCAAGCAGGCCGGCAAGATAAATGCCGAAGACAAGGACAAGGGGCTGCACAGTGATGACGAGGAGGAGCCCCGGCCGCCGAACACGGGAGGACAGAAGAGGTTCCCCCCACAAGTGAGGACAGTAAACATGATATACGCAACCCACATCCCCAAAAGGGAACGAAAGCATGCACTAAGGGACGTATACGCGATACAGCCCGTCGTCCCAAAGTTCAACCCATGGTCCTCTTGTCCGATCACATTTGATCATAGGGACCACCCCACGAGTATCCGTCATGGCGGATCTGCCGCATTGGTCCTAGACCCAATCATCGACGGATATCACCTCACTCGAGTCCTTATGGACGGCGGCAGCAGCCTGAACCTGCTTTACCAGGATACAGTGCGCAAAATGGGTGTAGACCCCTCGAGGATCAAACCCACCAAAATGACCTTTAAAGGCGTTATTCTAGGCGTAGAGGCCCATTGTACGGGCTCAATCACACTGGAAGTGGTCTTCGGATCTCTGGACAACTTTCGAAGCGAGGAGTCAATCTTCGATATCGTCCCGTTCCGCAGCGGCTATCACGCACTGCTCGGGCGCATCGCATTCGCAAGATTCAATGCGGTATCGCATTACGCATACCTCAAGCTCAAGATGCCAGGACCTAGGGGGTCATCACAGTCAATGGAAACACAGAACGCTCGCTCCGTACGGAGGAGCACACTGCGGCCCTCGCAGCAGAAGCACAAAGCAGCCTTTTGAGGCAATCCACCAGTTCGGCGATCAAGCCCCCGGACACCATCAAGAGCGTCCGGAATAACCTGCAACAGGATCGCCTGGCACGCTCAGAGCTCGCCTAGCAATTCGGCCCCCGCCCTAGTCTTAGTACAACGGCAAAGTCCGTCCCACGCGTGCATAATTGCGCATTGAAAATACCATGGGTATAGGCGGGGGCACGATCACGGCGCGTCCCACAATGCGGTTTAACCGCACTAGGGGCTCACTACCTTCATCACTCTCTCTCTTTCAGGACTCTATTCTCTGGAAGCCTTGTCCGGATCGCTAGCGGACACACGATCTAACACCCAAGGAGGCAGGAAGCTACGTGCATACACGGAATCCCAGGTGGTCTCTGATAATGAGCTAAATACCTATTTTAAGATACCAGTCCGCATCTTGCCCTTGGATGGGACATGTCAAATAGTCCTATTGTTTGCTTACCGCACCACTTGTATCGTTATGCTTTAATGCATTTCTTACATAAACAATGCATAGTACTAGTCTACTATTGCATCCTATATTCTTTTATATATATGCTTATCTATGACAATCAGCACCCGTACACTGTGGTACGGCCAATACGCCAGGGGCTTCCGTATACCCCATAATTCGGCATGAGAAGTCCGAACACTTTCGACAGAGCGGCACCCCGAACTTATAGCATTATATGCATCAGCTCGGAATCATGTCTTGGGTCAATAGTTGGGTTTGCCCGGCTCCCATGTTTTGGTACCTTACGTTCCGCTGTATCGGCTAAGGTAGCACTGGGAGAACTACTGCGATTGTGCCCCGGTTCTTCCGGCCTAGCACCTCAGTAGAGAAAGCTAAAACTGACTGTCATGATGAGGCGAGAGCTGGTCGCTGTTCGAGAGGTCTCAAGTCCCTAAAGACTTTTTCCGCTTCGGGCTAGGAGCCGGCCTTGTCCGGCTTAGGCGTGTATAGCGCCCCAAATTCGTCTTTTTGAAGACTAGGGGCTTCGCCAAAATTTAAAATTGTAGACTTCTATGGCGAAGTGAGAGCGATAAAGCATTATAGTCCGATTGCCTGGTTCGTTGCGCTGAACACCTCCCTCGAAGGACCCAAGAATGGGAAAAAGAGTGCTCAGGTTTATCCCGAACACCCTAGCACTAGTTGCACGGAGGCAGAAGCCGACGACTAGCAACTCTCAGAATTTATAAACGGCCGCACAGAAGGTAATATTTTAAATGCAAAAGCGTTGCATAACGAACATGAACTAGTTTTCATAAACATAAGGATCACATGAGCCAGTTCATTCAAAGATTACATCTTTGGTACATTCGTCTGCCACGAGACGGGCACCCTTCAGGAAACTTTTATAATACATTTCGGGGTGGCGATGCTCCTTGCCCTGTGGCAGCCCCTCCTTCACCAGCTTTTCGGCATCCATCTTCGCCCAGTGCACCTTTGCACGGGCAAGAGCCCTGCATGCACCTTCGATGCAGATGGACCGCTTGATGACTTCTAGCCGTGGGCAGGCATCTACAAGCCGCCTCACCAGGCCGAAGTAGCTGTTGGGAAGGGCATCGCCAGTCCACATCCGGACTATAAGGCCCCTCATGGCCTGTTCGGCCGCCTTGTGGAGCTCGACCAATTGCTTCAGCTGGTCTCTCACGGGCATCGGGTGTTTGGTCCCAGTATACTGAGACCAGAACAACTTCTCCGTCAAGCTTCCCTCCTCGGCCCGGTAGAACTCCGCGGCGTTAGACACACTACGGGGCAGATCTACGAACGCTCCTGGAGAGCTCCGAACTCGGGTAAGTAAAAGGAAATTTTATTTCGCATTCCTTCTTTTCATAATGAATTCCTTACCCGCTGCTATCTTTTTCACCGCCTCAACTTCCTGGAGGGCCTTATGGGCTTCGGCCTTGGCATTTTTTGCACTTTCGAGGGCCCGGGCAAGCTCAGACTCTCGCATCCTCGAGTCAAGCTCCATGGACTCATGCTTCTTGACGAGCGCCTGGAGCTCTTGCTACACCTCACCTACGCAGGCTTCGTGTCTTTCTCGCTCAGTGCGCTCCTTGGCCGCTTTGTTTTCGGCCTCGGACAGCGCCATCCTGAGGGTCGCCACTTCGGTCGTGGCCCCTGGTAAAATTCATGTTGACCCTATTATTCCGCAACCAACTCTTTCTTTTTTTCATATTGACAAGGTATTGCTTACCTTTGTTCTCCTCGAGCTGCCTCTTCGCAAGGCCGAGCTCTTCCTTGGATCAATCAAGGTCCTGCTGTAGTGCGGCGACCTCCGCAGTACGTGCGGCAGCGGCCAGCAGGGAAGCCTGCAGATTCACATAGACATACTATAGTTAGACTCCTGCGATTATTATTCGATCCTCTATTCGGCTTTTCTTCGCGAACGCCAAACAGAGCATCAGGGGCTACTGTCTATGTGGTGATATTTCCCTATAATTTAATTACTTACCTCAAAGCCTGTTAGGAGGCTGGCGCAAGCTTCAGTTAGTCCGCTTTTGGCGGACCGAACCTTTTCCATCACTGCACTCATGATAGTGCGGTGCTCTTCATCGATGGAAGCGCCTTGGAGCGCTTCCAGCAAGTTTTCCGGTGCCTCTGGATGGACGGAGGTCACCGGCACAGGCGGCTTGCCCCTCTTCACAGGGGGTCGCCTGACAGAGTCCGGAACCACTGAAGGTTCCGGGGCGGTGTTCGACTAGAAGCCGAACTCGGAGCCCGTGGGAGTCTTCCTCCCTTTGCGCCCAGGGTCCGGAGTGCCGCCATGAGGCGCCTCCGGGACTACCTCCCACCGGCACGGTGCCCTTTGAGACAACACCTCGGCATCGCCCGTAGGGCGAGGGATGGAGGCGGTTGGAAGTGAATCACTGTTCATATCCGACGGGTCCAAAGAACCATCCGACGAAGATACGTCGATATGGGCTCGGGTCGGACTGCATAATCATGTTCGGCATGATGAGAAGCAGTGCGATAAAATATAACAAGAATCATTATGGTATCGGGATACTTACGACTTCGCCAGGGGCTTGTCCCTGGGCAACCACTCGTTGTCGCTGTGGGCGGCGTTCGTGGAGCAGTCCGGAAGGAGGGTCCTTCCTTTCTTGGACCCTTTGGCCTCCCCGTTTGGGGCGGCCTTTCATTTCTTGTCTGCCCCGGCTGGGGGAGAACTTTCCTCTTCCTCCTCGCCGTCGTGGGAGGAGTGCTCCTCGGAGTGTTTGGACGATGAGTCCAACACAACCTTGCGCCGGAGACCCTGTCGGGTCCCCGTGGCCTTCTTCTTGTCCGTCTTCGCTGGCACCTCGTTAGGTGCCGGAGTCAGCATCTCCGTCAGGAGAGCGTCTGCTGGATCTTCGGGCAGGGGGCGGGGCAGTCAATCCGCTCGGCCATCTCCACCCGGTCCTCTCAAAGGCATGAGGGCTTAGATCCTGCATATGATTAAACTGAGGAAACTAAACATCTTGTGATGTGTAAAAACCTACCGGATTGGTGCGGCGTTTTGCGCTGAGTCCGCGGTACTCGGTAAGGGGAGGAGGTACCTCGACGCCTTTAAACATTACCTTCCAGACGTCTTTGTGCGTCGTGTCAAAAAGCTCCTGCAGCGTCTGGTGCTCGGCCGGGTCGAACTCCCACAAATTGAATACCCGTTGTTGACACGGGAGGATCCGGCGGAAGAGCATGACCTGGACCACGTTGACGAGCTTGATTTTCCTGTTCATCATGTTCCTGATGCAGGTCTGGAGTCCGGTCAGCTCTACCGAGTTACCCCAGGACAGGCCCTTCTCTTTCCAGGAGGTGAGCCGCGTGGGGATTCCGGATCGGAACTCGGGGGCCGCCACCCAGTTGGTGTCGCGCGGCTCGGTGATGTAGAACCACCCCGATTGCCACCCCTTTATGGTCTCCACATAGGAGCCCTCGAGCCATGCGACATTGGGCATTTTGCCCACCATGGCGGCGCCGCATTCCGCTTGCTGGCCGCCTATAACCTTCGGCTTGACATTGAAGGTCTTCAGCCACAGGCCGAAGTGGGGATGGATGCGGAGGAAGGCCTCGCACACGACGATAAACGCCGAGATGTTGAGGATGAAGTTCGGGGCCAGGTCATGGAAGTCTAGCCCGTAGTAGAACATGAGGCCGCAGACGAATGGGTGGAGAGGAAATCCCAGTCCGCAGACGAAGTGGGTGAGGAAGACTACCCTCTCGTAAGGTTCCGGGGTAGGGACGATCTGCCCCGCGTCGGGCAGCCGGTGCGCGATATCCGCAGCCAAGTATCTGGCTCCCCGCAGCTTCTTGATGTCCTCCTCCGTGACGGAGGATTTCATCCACTTTCCTCCCGCTCGAGACATGGTTGAAGCGGTTTGAGGAGAAAAGGTGCAAGCTTGGGCGTTGGAGCTCGAGTGCGCAAGAATGGATACGCGAGAGGGAAGAAGGCGTGGGTGAAAAAGGTGAAGTCCATATCCCTTTATAAAGGCGGACGAAACTATGCGCCCCCACTTGCCTAGCAAAACTCACTTGATCCCCAAGCGCCGTAATTGATGGCGCGGTTGGGTTACCCACGCCCGTATTGATGAGAATCCCGTGATAAGGGGACACGATCTCTGCTTCGACAAGACGTGCCTAGGAAACCGCCTCGCGATATGTGCGGTGGCTGGCTGTGAAAAACGGTTCGAATAATGACCGGGCCATGGTGTGATGTCATGCTATAATACGTCGGCAGATTAGATTTGTGGAAATATTATTCTCTCTACGATGGTATGTGGAACTTGTTTTGCAGAGCCGGACACTATCCTTGTGTTCAAGATCTTCTATGGAGTATTCGGAGGAGGAACCCGCCTTGCAATGCCGAAAACAATCTGCGCGCCGAACTCATCGTCATTGAAGCCTGGTTTAGGGGCTACTGAGGGAGTCCTGGATTAGGGGGTATCCGGACAGCCGGGCTATATCCTTTGGCTGGACTGTTGGACTATAAAGATACAAGATTGAAGACTTCGTCTCGTGTCCGGATGGGTCTCTCTTGGCGTGGAAGGCAAGCTTGGCGTTACGTATATGTAGATCTTCTTCCGTTGTAAACGACTCTGTGTAACCCTAGCCCCCTCCGGTGTCTATATAAACAAGAGGGTTTAGTCCATAGGACAACAACAATCATACCATAGGCTAGCTTCTAGGGTTTAGCCTCTACGATCTCGTGGTAGATCAACTCTTGTAATACTCATATTCATCAAGATCAATCAAGCAAGAAGTAGGGTATTACCTCCATAGAGAGGGCCCGAACCTGGGTAAACATTGTGTCCCTTGCCTCCTATTACCATCCGCCTTAGACGCACAGTTCGGGACCCCCTACCCGAGATCCGCCGGTTTTGACACTGACAATAATTTTTGGAGTTCCAGAAGTATTCGAACAACTCAGATTGCTACAGACTGTTCTGTTTTGACAGATTATGTTTTCTTTGTGTTGTGTGCTTATTGTGATGGCTCTATGGTTTTATTTGATAAGTTTTTGCCATATAAAAGTTGGAATACAGTAGATATAATACAAAAACAAAATAAGAATTGGTTTGACACAACACTTTTAGTAGTGATTTATTTTTCTTACACTAACGGATCTCACAAAGGTTTTGTTGAGTTTTGTGTGATTGAAGTTTTCAAGTTTTGGGTTATCTTACGATGGATGAAGGAAGGATGTAAGAGCCTAAGCTTGGGGATTCCCCGACATCCCAAGCTATTATCCAAAAATGAGCAACCAACTAAGCCTGGGGATGCCCCCGAGTGGCATCCCCGCTTTCTTCCAACAACTATCGGTATTTTACTCGAGGCTATATTTTTATTTGTCACATGGTATGTGTTTTGCTTGGAGCGTCTTGTATGATATGTGTCTTTGCTTGTTTTATTTTGTGTTTTGAGTCATAAATGCTTGCTAGACACACCTATTTGAGAGAGCCAAAATTATATCATGACTTGTTAGAATTGCTCTCTATGCTTCACTTAAATCTTTTATGAGCTAGGACTTGCTCTAGTGCTTCACTTATATCTTTTTGAGCACGATGTGCTTTGTTATTTTTGAAGAAATGCATGCTCTCTTGCTTCACTTAGATTTATTTGAGAGTTAGTAAAATCTTGAAGAAGTTCTCTCTTGCTTCACTTAAATTATTTTGAGAGAAAGAAAATTTCTTATGCTCATGATATTCACTTATATTTGTTTGAGCGTATGAAAAGCAACACATGAAAATTAGTCCCAAAGTGATAGATATCCAAGAAGGATAAAGTAAAAAAATGTCATGAAGATCGTTGGACAAAATAAACTTGATTCTTAGTAATAGTTTCGAGATATGATGATGTGATATGTGAGTTATGTTGATGAGTAATTGTTCTCTAGTAAGAATATTGGTGTCAAGGTTTGTGATTCTCTATGCATGCACGAAAGTCAATAATCATGCAATGAAAATTATATCCTACTTGTGGTGCATTATTCGGTGTTATTTATGCTTAATGCTTGCCTATGAGATTATCCGTTTCTTGGTTGGTCGCTTCCCAATCTTTTGCTAGCCTTCACTTTGCACCAAGTATGACCTCTACTTGTGCATCCAGAATCCTTTAAACCAGTTTTGCCATATGAGTCCACTATATCTACCTATATGCGATATTCTTTTGCCGTTCTAAACAAATTTGCATGTGCCATCTCTAATTTTCAAAATAAACTTCTCTTTTGTGTGTTTGTTTCGCTCGCCGAACGGTAACGGGTGGATAATATTTTCCATGCTGGATGTGTCATTCTCACGATGAGTGTTTATTCACTTGTCATTGCACAAGAGTAAGGCAAGGTCTTAGGGATGCCCAGTCCTGAAATGCAAAAAGGAATTTACTTTATGTTGTCAAATAATAAATTCCTTAGAAAGTGTTGGTATGGAGGGCACCCGTGGATACGGTTAGCCATGCCAAGTGAAAGTATGGTGGAAAAAGGAATAAACTTTATTTTCTGTTTGGGAACCGCCTATGGCATATCTAGCATGGAAAGTGTTGGGAACTCTAAGTCATTTTCGTTGGTGGGATGGATACACCTCCCAAAATGTTTTTATCTCTAATTTTTTCGCTTTGAGATCTGGCACCTCTACAAATCCCTACTTGCCTTCGCGAAGGGCCTATCTTTTACTTTATGCAATTTTTATTTTGAAATTTGAGTCTCCATCTTCTCGCATATAAAGCACCAACTAGGAGGCAATGTGATTGTACTTAAGTATTAGGTGTAGCTAATATTTGAGTGTGTTTCATGAATGGATCAATGTCTGGGCATGATGGGCTAGGGATAACTTGTTTTAGCATTGATATTTTGAAAGACATGGTTGCTTGTTGATATGCTTGAGCATCTAAATTATTATGTCAAAACTAGACTATTGCTTTGAATCATATAAAAGTCCAAATGTCCATGCTATAAAGAAAAGAATATGATATGACATGATAGACAACACTCCACATCAAAAATTCTATTTTTATCACTTACCTACTCGAGGTCGAGCTGGAGTTAAGCTTGGGGATGCTGATACGTCTGGAACGTATCTATAGTTTTTGGTCATTCCATGCTGTTTTATTATCAATCTTGGATGTTTTATAATCATTTTATAGTCATTTTATATCATTTTTTTGGTACTAAAAAATTGACATAGTGCCAAGTGCCAATTGCTATTTTTTCCCATGTTTTTTACATCACAGGAAATCAATATCAGACGGAGTCTAAATGCAACGAAACTTCACGATGATTTTTTATGGGCCAAAAGAAAGAAGTTGGGCCATTGTTGCACCTGGCGGGAGTCCCGAGGAGGGGACAACCCACCAGGGCGCGCTAGGAGGCCCAGGCGCGCCCTGGTGGGTTATGCCCACCTCGGGTGCCCCCAGACCGCCTCTTTGCTCTATAAATACCCCAAAAATCCCAGAACCCTAGAAGCATCGATGAAATATTCATCCAGCCGCCGCAGAGTCAAGAACCACCAGATCCAATCTAGACACCATCTCAGATGGGGTTCACCACCTCCATTGGTGCCTCTCCGATGATGCGTGAGTAGTTCTTTGTAGACCTTCGGGTCCGTAGTTACTAGCTAGATGGCTTTCTCTCTCTCGCTGAATTCTCAATACAATGGTCTCTTGGAGATCCATATGATGTAACTCTTTTGCGATGTGTTTGTTGGGATCTGATGAACTTTGAGTTTATGATCAGTCATATCTTTTTATATCCATGAAAGTTATTTGAGTTTCTTTGATCTCTTATATGCATGATCTCTTATAGCCTCGTATTTCTTCTCCGATATTTGGGTTTTGTTTGGCCAACTTGATCTATTTATCTTGCAATGGGAAGAGGTGCCCGGTAGTGGGTTCGATCTTACGGTGCTCGATACCAGTGAGAGAAAGGGAAACGACACGTATGTATCGTTGCTACTAAGGATAAAAAGATGGGATCTATATCTAACGCCATAGATAAACGGATCTTGTCTACATCATGTCATCGTTCTTATTGCAGTACTCCAGTTTTCCATGAACTTAATACACTAGATGCATGCTGGATAGCGGTCGATGTGTGGAGTATAGTAGTAGATGCAGGCCGGAGTCGGTCTACTAATCTTGGACGTGATGGCTATGTAATGATCATTGCCTGGATATCGTCATAATTATTTGAGGTTCTATCAATTGCCCAACAATAATTTGTTTACCCACCGTTTGCTATCTTTCTCGAGAGAAGCCACTAGTGAAACCTACGGCCCCCGGGTCTTCTTCCTCATATATTTTCTTGCGATCTACTTTTCCTTTGCACTTTTATTCAGATCTATTAAACCAAAAATACAAAAATACTTGCTTCACTTTATTTATTTGCGATCTATTATTTCAATCTACTATAATTTTCTGGCATCGTTACCCGAAAGGGATTGACAACCCCTTTAACACGTCGGGTTGCGAGGTGTTGTTATTTGTGTGCAGGTGCTGTTTATGTTGTTTTGCTTGGTTCTCCTACTGGTTCGATAACCTTGGTCTCTTCACTTAGGGAAATACCTACCGTCGCTATGCTGCATTATCCCTTACTCTTTGGGGAAATACCGACGTAGTCCTAGTAGACAGGAGCTTTTCTGGCACTATAGTTAGAGAGTGATTAGCGGGTGCGACCTGCCGTCAACTGGGCGGATCTCGACGGGTTCTTCTGATCACGCTAGGATTCAACCCCGGTCTAGGTCCCTGTCACCATGGGCAACTCTGGGAGAAATCCTAGATCTCACTGGGATCGAGTGATGACGGTGCTTTTGAAAGATCGAGGATGTCGCCTAGAGGGGGGGGGGGGTGAATATACGCTTTAAAATAACTACGTTCAGGCTTGAACAAATGCGGAATAAACCTAGCGGTTAATTTGTCAAGCACAAAACCTACAACAACTAGGCTCACCTATGTGCACCAACAACTTATGCTAAGAAAGATAAACAACTAAGTGATAGCAAGATATATAACATGAAACACTATGACTATCACAAAGTAAAGTGCATAAATAAAGGGCTCGGGTAAGCGATAACCGAGGCATGCGGAGATGACGATGTATCCCGAAGTTCACACCCTTACGGATGCTAATCTCCTTTTGGAGCGGTGTGGAGGAACAATGTGTCGGGTTTCGGGTTCCGGCAGACCCTCTAGGTTCGAACTCTGGGGTGCGCGCGGAGATCTCACCGCCTACCTACCTGCACCTCGTCGACTCGCAAGGGTCTAAACTACACAAAGAGCAACACAAGGGACACAATGTTTATACTAGTTCGGGCCACCATTGTGGTGTAATACCCTACTCTAGTGTGTGGTGTGGTGGATTGCCTCAGGGGCTGATGATGAACAATACAAGGAAGAACAGCCTCGTGAGGGTCTGTTCTTGGCCGGTGCGATGAACTGCTAGGGGGAGTTCGATCTCTCTCTCTCTCTCTCTCTCTGGATTCCGGACCCTGGATCCAAGATGCCTCTACCCTATGGGAGGCTAGTCCTATTTATAGGCAAAGGCCTCGGGCCTCTTCCCAAATATTGAGCGGGGAGGACGCCAACAATTGGCCAATTTGAAGGGGAACATCTAGTACACTTATCCTGACTAAAGTTGGTCCTCGCCTGCCAAAGGCTCTGACGATGACGCCAGCTTGGGCTCCATGATGACCTCCTTCCTGCCGTTGTGCTGGTCTTGGTCTTGTTGCACCGAAATGGCTGCCTTTGCTTGATGCTCTCGCCTGCGCTTGCCTCCTTTGCACCAAAGAGGAAACGAGGACACTGCGCGGGCTGGCGCCCGCCTGGCACCCTTGGTCGTCATGGCTTGCGTCATGGGCACCTCGTGAGGTGCCCCGCCTTGATCTCTTCGCCTCCTCGCGAGTCAGCTTGACGAGGCCGTGCCTGAGGAGGCTTCCTGTCATCCGCCCCGCGAGGCTTGGCCCCTCGCGAGGGTCTTGAGCTTGTGCTGATGAAGATGGGCCATGCTGGGCCACCCCTTGAGCCACGCCGCAGAGCCGCAGCGAGCAAGTCTGGTACCCCCGTTCCCAACGCCGACAGAGCCCGGGCCCAAGGCGCGCCTGGACTTGGCTGAGCAGAGAGGCAAAGGGGCAAGTTCGAAGCGCCGCGGGCCCTAACAGCCTGCGGCCTCGGGCGCCGTGTGGCGTTTGAGTGGACGTTTTTTTTGACAGAAAGACTGTAAGGGAACCCCCTACAGTATAATTGGTGCAACACCCCCAAATTGCAAGTACCATGCCTTGAACCTGGGTGGACGTGGGCGTCTCTGCTTCCCCACGACGCCTCGGCGACTGCACGAATTGACAAGTCCCTGCATGCAAAGCGGGTCATGATTACCTGTGATCGTGGGGGTCAGCGGTTGGCCTCCCCCGGCTATAAGTACGGGATGGCGCGTGCCCTTCCAGTCCATCTCTTCTCGCTTCCCCTTCTTCTCCATGGCTCCGCCGAAGAGGTTCTCGGCCACGGAGAAGGGAAAGGCCCGCCAGGTGGAGCCTGACTTTCCCCCAGCCAAGCGCGGTCGAGGCCGTCCTCGCAAGCACCCTGTGGCTCCCGCAGCGGCTTCTCGCGGCCGTGGAGGCGATCTCCCGCGCGACGACGAGCGTCAAGCCATTGATGGGGGGCGCGCTACGGCCACGCGACCCCCTAGGCCGCGCTTCCATTAGGCAGAGGTGCTGCCGGAGTTTGTCGTGTGGTCGGCGGAACCGACCAGCACCTGGCTCCAGCTTCCCCGCTTCCTTTTAGGTGAACTTCCGGCCGGCGCCCCGGGCGGCCTCTGGCTCCACGAGGACGGTTGCTGCAGCCGGGCCTCCTGGGCTTCGCTGGAGGTCTCCGCCGCCGGGAGCATGGCCCTGACCCGCGGCTGGCAAACGTTTGCCCGCGCGCGAGGTCTGAGCCGGCGGTGCACCCTGCACTTCAAGTTCGACGGCGACGCCACCCTCTACGTGAGGGTGTTCGGGGAAGACGGTCGCTGCGCCGGGTGCTGCCCCAAAGACGACGACCGCGGCCGCGGGCCTAGTCCCGGCGGCGATCGAGACGAAGATGGCGGCGCACGCGTGGTTGGCGGCGCTCGGGGTTCGTCAAGCTTCATCGACTCTTCTTCGGACAGCGGCTCCTCCAGAGGTGGTCATGACCAGCCTCCGCGCCGCCGCGCTCGCCTGGAGGGAGGTAGCGGGTACGCCCGCCGTTGTGCCTCGGTGAAGTGCGAGAGGGAGTCCGCTTGAGCTCCGGAGGCAGTTCGAGGCTCCGCTGCGAGTTGGTGTCAAGCGAGCCGCGCCTGTCTTGTTACTTTCCTTTCCCTGCGCAAAGAGACAGTAGTGTAGGGCCCCACGGGGACGTGCTTGGACTGTTGCTGTTTAATTATCGTACTGTTTCCGCTCCTTTCGTATTAGGCTTTTGTGCCACGCCTGCGCGTAGAGATTACTTAGCTTGGGGGTGGCCTGTCGCGGTCTTCGCCTCCCGAGGCCGAGGCCTCGTCGAACGCTTCATGCCCTACAAAGATTAGCCAGGAGAGGTAGTTTCCGGCCTCAGTCGTGGGGGCGACCAACCCAGGTCCTGTGTTCGCGTCGCGGTGCCCGTGGGGCACGTACTGGAGGGGTGCTCCGTAGCGAACCCGGTTAGGGAAGCCTCAAACAGTAGGACCAGAAAACGCCATGAGGATGCTCAGATTGCTCCTCGCGAGACTTCATGCGAGAGAAATCGAGGTAGGAGAGCGAAGAAGGCAAAGAGTCGCAAGCCAAAGACGGCAACAACTTCAATAAAACTTCAAATGAGAACGAACAAGCCAACTGCAGAAAGCAAATGAAAAAAGCCGCGTCCGGCACCTAATCTAGTCTTCGACGTCTTCTCACTAGCACGGAGCTAAGTGCTGCCACTGGGTGTGGGAGGGAGCCCTGGGGCTGAGGCCGGGCGCCACGAGACTCCGGGGCGTGTACGGCCCCAACTCATTATTACGTGAGAGTGTCATGGGCGGCGAGCTTCACATGCATTGGCATTCTTCACAGGCACCAGGCCTTTTCCAAAACACAACCACTTCACAGGCATTCACCTTCTTCACAGGCACCGGGCCTTTCTCAAAAAGATAAGCTTCACAGGCGTTTTCCTTCTTCACAGGCACCGGGCCTTTCTCAGAAAGATAAGCTTCACAGGCGTTTGCCTTCTTCACAGGCACCGGGCCTTTCTCAGAAAGATAAGCTTCACAGGCGTTTGCCTTCTTCACAGGCACCGGGCCTTTCTCATAAAGATAAGCTTCACAGCGTTTGCCTTCTTCACGTGCACCGGCCTTTTAGGGGTAAAACCTCCGGAGTGCTGGATGTTCCACGCGCGTTACGGGCGGGCACCCCTCCCGAGTCTCAAAGCGGCGGATCGGGCCCGAAACATGAACAACCTTGAACGGGCCCTCCCACATGGGAGAGGGCTTATGCAGTCCCTCCCTGGAGAGAACCCGTCTGAGCACGAGGTCCCCTACCTCAAGAGTTCTGGGGCGAATGTTGTGGCAATGATATCGCCGCAGTGCCTGTTGGTACCTCGCCGCTCGTAGCGCGGCTTCTCGACGATGCTCCTCCCCCAGCACGAGGTCTGTCCCCTGCATGGCGCCCTGCTGCGCCTCGTCGAACGCCAGGACCCGTGCGGAACGACGCCTGACCTCATGAGGGAGGACTGCTTCAGCTCCATAGACCAGGAAGAATGGGGTCTCGCCAGTCGGCTTGGTCGCGGTTGTGCGGATGGACCACAACACGGACTGAAGCTCGTCGTACCAGCCTCTGCCGCAGGCCTCCAGCTTCTTCTTGAATGTCCTGGTTTTGAGGCCCCTCGGGACCTCTGCGTTAGCCCTTCGGCTGACCGTTGCTCGCTAGTGCGCTATCGGCGTAGCATACCTGCGTCCCAAGGTTAGCGCAATATGTTTTGAAGAGGTTACTGGTGAACTGCGAACCGTTGTCAGTGATGATGCGGTTCGGCACCCCGAACCGGCTCACGATGCCCTTGATGAACTTGACCGCAGAACCTGCGGGGATGGTGCGGACGGCTTCCACTTCAGTCCACTTGGTGAACTTGTCCACGGCGACGTAGAGGTAACGATAGCCTCCTGGCGCCCGAAGAAACAGGCCCAGGATATCCAGCCCCCAGACTCCGAATGGCCACGAGAGGGGTATAGTTTGCAGACCTCCCGTCGGCTGATGGATCTGCTTGGCATGGAATTGGTAGGCCTCGCAAGCCTTCACCAGTTCCACGACATCATTGAGCGCAATGGGCCAATAAAACCCGTTGTGGAACGCCTTGCCAACGAGGGTCCGTGATGACGAATGGTGCCCATAGTCTCCACCGTGTATGCCTGCCAGCAGCTCCTTCCCTTGTTCCCTGGAGATGCAACGCAGGGACACATCATTTGGTCGCTTCCGGTAGAGCTCTCCATCCCTGATGCAGTACGCAGTGGCTTGTCGTGCCATACGCTCTGCTTCCTCCTCCTTTTCCGGCAAGGTCCCTTGCGTCAGGTAGCTTCGGAGCTCTGTGATCCAGCATCCCTCCTGAGGCTCCAGCGTTAGGAGCAGACGCGCCGGGCCACAGACTGGGGCTCCCGAGGTAGGTGGCCGGGGGAGCTCCTCCCGAGGCTGCACCGTGCTTGACAGCGATGGCGTTGCCGAGGGCTAGAAGAGCCGCTCCTCGAAGACGCCGGGCTCCTGAGGCAGCCGTCTGGAGGCCCGTTTGGCGATGTCGTAAGCCTCTTGATTGGTGCCACGAGGCACATGCTGCAACTCCAGTCCCCAGAACTGCTTCTCCATCCTGCGGACCTCTGCGAGGTAGGCTTCCATGTGCTCATCCCTCGGCTCGTATACTTTGTTGGAGAAGTTGACGAGGAGTTGTGAATCGCCCTTGATGGTAAGGCGTTTCACTCCCAGGGCAACCGTGGCCTTCAGGCCTGCTATCAGGCCCTCATATTCCGCTATGTTGTTGGAGGCCTTTTCTCCGTGCTGGAAATAGAGCTGCGCGGCGTAGTAGAGCTTGTCTTGAGTAGGAGATATAAGCACTGCGCCAGCTCCCGCGCCGTGTCTGGAGAACGCCGTGTCGAAGTACATGATCCAACCGTCCGGTGCCTCGCTTCCGCGGGGAGAGGGATCGATCCTCATCAGCCTTGAGGCCTGGCGCCTCTGTCCATTCCGCCATGAAATCCGCTAGCACGGCTCCCTTGATGACTCTGGTGGTGCTGAATTCTAGCTTAAATGCTTGCAACTCGATGTTCCACTCAGCGACTCTTCCAGCCGAGTTGGGGCTCCTGAGCACCCTTTCCAAGGGGTACGCCGAGACAACCTTGATGGGATGGCCCTGAAAATAGTGCTGCAGCTTGCACGAAGCCACCAAAAGCGCGAGGAGGAGTTTCTGGGGCATGGGGTACCGCGCCCTCGCGTCCCGCAACACTGTACTGACAAAGTACACAGGGTGTTCGACGAGGTCAGGAGTGTTAGTGTTGATGGCGTCCTCCAAAGGCCGTGGCACCTCCTGAGACAGTGGAGCCCCAAGTGGCTGGTCGCCAAGGGGAGGGGTCTCTTCTGTTCCGAGTGCGCTTCCCCGCGGCGGCCGATCCTTCCCGGCTGTGGTAGTGGTCTCTGTGAGGCCCCCTTGATCCTGCTTCGCCCCGATCCGGGCAGCTGCCGCGGCTTTGGCCCGACGCTCCTCCCTAACCACCACCAGGGCTGCGCTGGCAGAGTAGGGGGTGGCTGCAAGGTAGAGCACCAGGCGCTCTTGGGGACGCAGAGCCACCATTACGGAGGGCTGGTTAAGTACCTTTTGAGATCTTGGAGCATGTCGGCCTCTTGATCCATTCAAAGGGGCCCTTTTTCTTCATTAGCTTGAAGAAGGGTAGCGCTCGTTCCCCCAACTTGGAGATGAAGCGTCCTAGTGCGGTCACGCGCCCAGTGAGCTTCTGCATTTCTCTGAGGGTTTTCGGCGGGCTCATGTCCTCGACTGCCTTGACCTTTTCTGGGTTAGCCTCGATGCCCCGATGGGACACGAGGAAGCCCAAGAGCTTGCCAGAGGGGACCCCAAACACACACTTCTCCGGGTTGAGCCGCAGGATCACTGCGTTGAGGCTCGCGAAGGTTTCCTCCAGGTCTTGTATCAGGGTTTTGGCCTCCCGAGACTTCACCACAATGACATCGATGTAAGCCTCAACATTCTTCCCGAGCTGCGGACCCAAGGTGATGTGCATCAGCCGCTAAAAGGTCGCTCCTGCGTTGCGCAGCCCGAACGTCATGCATGTGTAGTATTATACTCCACACGGGGTCAGGAAAGCGATTTTTTCCACGTCTTCTACCGCCATCTTGATCTGGTGATAGCCAGAGAAGGCATCCAGGAAACATAACGGGTCGCACTCGGCGGTGGAATGGACGATCTGATCGATACGAGGGAGCGGGAATGGATCCTGCGGGCAGGCTTTGTTGAGGTTGGTGAAGTCTACACACATGCGTTCCTTCCCCCTTTCTTTGGCACGACAACCGGGTTAGCCAACCAATCTGAGTATCGGACCTCGCGAATGACCCCTGCCGCTTCTAGCTTGCGGGTCTCTTGGACGATGAAAGCCTGCTTTTTAGTGGACTGCCGTCTCGCTTTCTGCTTCACGGGCCGTACGTTGGGGCACACGTTGAGGTGGTGCTCGATTACGCCTCTTGGGATCCCTGCCAACTGATCTGGTTCCAATGCGAATACCTTCTTATTCATGCGCAGGAACTTGACCAGGGCCTCCTCCTGCTCGGGCTCGAGGTTGGCGCCTATGGTGAAGGTAGCGTTAGTGGACCCGTCTTCGTCTACCAGTATCTGCTTGGTTTCTGCCATGTCTTGGGTGAACAGCTGCCTCTTCTTGGCCGGCGTAGCCCCCTTGGGCTCAGGGGCATCTGAGTCGGCGGGCTGTGCCGCCGCCGCAGTCTTGAAGACGAGCTTGAGCACTTGCAACGCATCCCCGGCATCTCCAGACACGGTGAGGACGCCGTTGCTCCCGGGCATTTTCATGAGGTTGTACGCTGGGTGAGTCGCGGCCATGAATCGGGCTAGTGCTGGGTAGCCGAGGATGGCATTGTATGGGAGGCTGATGGGGGCGATGTCGAAGTCGATTAGCTCCATGCGGAAGTTGTCGTAGGTGTCGAAGGTCACCGGAAGGCGGATCTGCACCAGGGAGCCGGCTGAACTGCCTCCGACGCCCAAGAAGGGCCTGCTAGGCTGAAGCCGCTCCGGCGGTATGTGGAGGAGGCTGAAGGCTTCAACCGAGAGCATGCTGAGGCCCGCGCCGCCGTCGATGAGAGTCCTGGTGACGGCCACGTGGCAGATGGTGGGGGTGCACAGCATCGGGAGCGCGCCCGAGCAGGCTGTGTTGTAGGGGTGGTCCTCCGAGCTGAAGGCCAGATCGGCCTTGGGCGCCGACTGACCCGGAGGAGCCCCATGCCGCGCGGAGGCGGCGCCGATCTGGCGGACGAATGGCTTGACGTGGCGGCCTGAAGGTGGCGCGTACGAGCCGCCCAGGAGAGCTGCGACAATCGGCGGCGTCGGCGCAGCATGCTGGGCGAGGAAGAGGTTGCGCAACTCCTCCCAAGAGGCCACGGAAGCTGCTGGCAGGTGGAGCAGCCACATGGGCGCCGGTGAGGGCCATGGGAAGCCGCCAGCCATGGCCTCGCGCCGCCTCCTGCCGAGGACGGCCTCCTCGTCGCCGCCAGGAAGGCCGTGGATCATCATGCCGTTGTAGCGGTGGCGTCTCCGGCTTGAACTTGTTCAGCCATCGCACTGCCGCAAGGCCGGGCCAAGGCTCGAGCCCCGCCCTGGCCGCGCAGCGATCGGAGTGGGCGGCGCGCTGCTCATCGTAGGGCGAATCGCAATGTTGGCGGAGAGCGGGTCGACGGAAGGGAAAGCTCCGGCGCACCCCTACCTGGCGCGCCAAATGTCGGGTTTCGGGTTCCGGTAGACCCTCTAGGTTCGAACTCTGGGGTGCGCACGGAGATCTCACCCCCTACCTACCTGCACCTCGTCGACTCGCAAGGGTCTAAACTACACAAAGAGCAACACAAGGGACACAATGTTTATACTGGTTCGGGCCACCATTGTGGTGTAATACCCTACTCCATTGTGTGGTGTGGTGGATTGCCTTAGGGGCTGATGATGAACAATACAAGGAAGAACAACCTCGCGAGAGTCTTTTCTTGGCCGATGCGATGAACTGCTAGGGGTAGTTCGATCGCTATCTCTCTCTGGATTCCGGACCCTGGATCCAAGATGCCTCTACCCTGTGGGAGGCTAGTCCTATTTATAGGCAAAGGCCCCGGGCCTCTTCCCAAAGATTGAGCGGGAAGGGCACCAACAATTGGCCAACTTGAAGGGGAACATCTAGTACACTTATCCTGACTAAAGTTGGTCCTCGCCTGCCAAAGGCTCTGACAATGACGCCGGCTTGGGCTCCACGATGACCTCCTTCCTGCCGTTGTGCTGGTCTTTGTCTTGTTGCGCCGAAATGGCTGCCTTTGCTTGATGCTCTCGCCTGCGCTTGCCTCCTTTGCACCAAAGAGGAACGAGGACACCTTCTTGGCGGGCTGGCGCCACTGGCACCCTTGGTCGTCATGGCTTGCGTCATGGGCACCTCGTGAGGTACCCGCCTTGATCTCTCCGCCTCCTCATGAGCCAGCCTGACGAGGCCGTGCACGAGGAGGCTTCTGTCGTCCGCCCATGAGGCTTGTCCCCTCGAGGGTCTTGAGCTTGTGCTGATGAAGATGGGCCATGCTGGGCCACCCCTTGAGCCACGCCGCAGGCCGCAGGCAGGCAAGTCTGGGTACCCCCGTTCCCAGAACGCCGACACAATGCTCCCCAAGAAGCCACTAGAGCCACCATAATCTCCTCATGCCCTCACACAATGCAAGATCTCATGATTCCACTAGGGGACCCTTGAGGGCGGTTACCGAACCCGTACACTTTGGCAACCCTTGGGGGCAGTCACTAAACTCAAACACTTTGGCAACCCTTGGGGGCAGTAACTGGTACCCATCAAATTGCTCGGGCGATCTCCACATCCTAATTGGATACCCTGACGCTTGCCAGGAGCTTTACACCACAATGATTGAGATCTGAAGCACCACCAATTGTCTAGGGCGCCCAAGCACCCAAGAGGAACAAGCTCAAGGGAAACAAGCACCCCAAGAGTAATAAGCTTCTCAACTTGTAACTTCCACTATCACCGTGGAGAACTCAAACCTATGCACCAAATGCAATGGCAAGGGCACACAGAGTGCCCAAGTCCCTCAATCTCAAATCCCACCAAAGCAACGAAAGCTATGGAGAAAAATGAGAGGAAGGACAAGAAGGAGAACACCATGAACTTCAAGATCTAGATCCAAGGGGTTCCCCTCACATAGAGGAGAAAGTGATTGGTGGAAACATAGATCTAGATCTCCTCTCCCCCCTCTCCCAAACTAGCAAGAATCCATGGAGGGATTGAGAGATAGCAAGCTTGAAAAAGTTCAACAATGGGGGTAAAATACAAGCTCAAAAGATAAGGTTCATTGGGGAAGAAGACCCACTTTTATAGGCACCCCCCGAATCAACTGTTATACACTCAGGTCGTGCACAAGCGGCACTACCGCTCGGAGGAGCGGTACTACCGCTTAGCACGATCAAAACATCCCGAGACAGAAAAATACAAGATGTAGTTCTGCTAGAGAGGTAGTACCGCTTGGGGGAGAGGTAGTACCGCTTATAAGAGGTTCTACCGCTTATAAGAGGTACTACCGCTCTCTACTACCTCTCTACAACCGTGAAATCCGACACGAAAAAAGTGCATCCCCAGAGGCAGCGGTACTACACGCGGCACGGGGCCGCAGTATTGCCGCTTACATGATGTACTACCGCTCGAGAGAGCAGTACTACCGCTTGAGGCTTTCAGGAACAAAACAGAGAAAATAGATGATGCAATAAAGTCGGAACTGCCACAACTTCTGCAAATGAGCTCCAAATTGAGCAAACTCAATCTTGTTGGATAGACGACGAGGAGTAGCATCCAAACAACGGTTGGTTATAGAATAAGAAGAGGCAAGGGAGGTATCCCTAAGATATAGAGGAGTGAAACCTCCAATCGAGAAGAACCGACATAACCTCCAACATCGAAAACATCATAGAAGATGCATGTGAACTCCGTTTTTGATGAACTCGAGCTTGTAATGAAGATGACTATAAGCTCTACAACTCACCAAGAGAAATACCAAACAAGAACCAAGAAAGATGATGCAACGAAAGTGCAACTATCCCTGGGTGGTTTTGGTAATTAGTAACAACATATAGCTCATTGAACTAATGCTATTCAGAGATGACCATTTCAGAAAGTTCAATGATTGGCATGGCATGGATTAGGAATGTGGACCCCTCAAAATGCTAAGGACACATATTGGCTCAAGCTCAAGACTCTACATTTTCATTTTAGTGATCCAAGATCACATTGAGTCCATAGGAAAAGCCAATACTATTAAAAGGGGATGAGGTGTTGCTTAATGGCTTACTTGCTCAAAATGCTTAGTGATATGCTCCAAGAACCCTCAAACACTTTCTCATATCCACATATGTCCCAAACCAAAAGTCAAACTCGGCCCCAATGATTTGTTCTATCCGGCGCCACCGAGTTCATTTGACATAGCCACTGCCAGAAACCCTAGTCACTTCGGTCTCACCGATAGGGATCTCGGTCTCACCGAGATGGGATGACACACTCTTTGTTTCCCTTCGTAACTTTTCGGTCCAACCGAGATGAGCGATCGGTCCCACCGAGTCCGCGAAGCAAACTCTCTGTTTCCCCTTCGTAAAATTTCGGTCTCACCGAAATGAGCGAATCGGTCCCACCGAGTTTGCCTGACCAACTCTCTGGTTAGCTTATTACCAAAGTCGGTCCCACCGAGTTTGAGTAATTGGTCTCACCGAGATTACGTTATTCCCTAACCCTAATGGCATCGGTCCCACCGAAATGCCTAACGGTCACATTATGAACTAAATTGGTCTAACCGAGTTTTCTGATTCGGTCCCACCGAGTTTGGTGAATTGTGTGTAACGGTTAGATTTTGTGTGGAGGCTACATATACCCCTCCACCCACTCTTCATTCGTGAGGAGAGCCATCAGAACATGCCTACACTTCCAGCATACATTTTCTAAGAGAGAACCACCTACTCAAGTGTTGCGGTCAAGATATTCCATTCCAACCACATAAATCTTGATCTCTAGCCTTCTCCAACTTGCTTTCCACTCAAATCATCTTTCCACCAAATCCAAATATGTGAGAGAGAGTTGAGTGTTGGGGAGACTATCATTTGAAGCACAAGAGCAAGGAGTTCATCATCAACACACCACCTGAAAGGATCCAGAAGAGGTGTATAGAGGGGGGGGGGGGGTGAATAGACTCTTAACAAAGAAAAGTTGCAGTTTTTATTTTCTTCAAGTTAAGGTAGAGTTTTAGCACAAGTTTAAACATTCACAATACATTCAAGCAAGCATGAAAAGAGTATATGAGCAGCAGAAAGTAAAGCTTGTAATTTGCGAGAATGTAAAGGGATGGGATTGGAGTGTGCAAACGCAATTGGAGACACGGAGATTTTTGGCGTGGTTCCGATAGGTGGTGCTATCGTGCATCCACGTTGATGGAGACTTCAACCCACAAAGGGTAACGGTTGCGCGAGTCCATGGAGGGCTCCACCCACAAAGGGTCCACGAAGAAGCAAACTTGTCTATCCCACCATGGCTATCGCCCACGAAGGACTTGCCTCACTAGGGTAGATCTTCACGAAGTAGGTGATCTCCTTGCCCGCACAAACTCCTTGGTTCAACTCCACAATCTTGACAGAGGCTCCCAAGTGACACCTAACCAATCTAGGAGACACCACTCTCCAAAAGGTAATAGATGGTGTGTTGGTGATGAACTCCTTGCTCTTGTGCTTCAAATGATAGTATACCCAACACTCAACTCTCTCTCATGGATTTGGATTTGGTTGAAAGATTATTTGAGTGGAAAGCAAGTTTGAGAAGGCTAGAGATCAAGATTTATGAGGTTGGAATGGAATATCTTGACCTCAACACATGAGTAGGTGGTTCTCTCTCAGAAAATGTATGCTGGAAGTGTAGGCATGTTCTGATGGCTCTCCTCACGAATGAAGAGTGGGTGGAGGGGTATATATAGCCTCCACACAAAATCTAACTGTTACACACAATTCATCAAACTCGGTGGGACCGAATCAGGAAACTCGGTCGGACCGATTCAGTTCATAATGTGACCGTTAGGCATTTAGGTGGGACCGATATGACCAACTCGATGGGACCGATGTGCTAGGGTTAGGGTAAAACCTCATCTCGGTTTGACCGATTACACAAACTCAGTGAGACCGATTTTGGTAATGGGCTAACCAGAGAGTTGGTCAAGCAAACACGGTGAGACCGATTACAAATCTCGGTAAGACCGATTTTATTGCAATAGGAACCAGAGAGTTTGCAAGCCCATCTCGGTGAGACCGGGATCCCATCGGTGAGACCGAATTGATTAGGGTTTCTCGCAGTGGCGTCAAATGAACTCGGTGGCACCGGATAGATCAAATCAGTGGGTCCGAGTTTGACTTTTGGTTTGGGACATGTGTGGATATGAGAAAGTGGTTGAGGGCTTTGGAGCATATCACTAAGCACTTTGAGCAAGCAAGCCATTAAGCAACACCTCATCCCCTTTTAATAGTTGGCTTTTCTCATGAACTCAATGTGATCTTGGATCACTAAAAGTAAAATGTAGAGCCTTGAGCTTTTGAGATTGAGCCAATCCTTTGTCCTTAGCATCTTGAAGGGGTTCCACATCTTCTTGTCCACGCCACTCCATCTGTTGAACTTGTCTGAAATATACTAGATGAAAACATTAGTCCAATAAGAGATATGTTTACATTAATTACCAAAACCACCCAGGGAGCACTTGCGCTTTCAATCCCCCCCCTTTTTGGTAATTGATGACAACATACAACAAAGCTTTAGATAAAGATATAGAGAATAGCAAGTAAAGGTTTGGAATGACATTTAACATGCATAGGCTCCCCCTGCATGTATGCACTCATGTAAATAGAAATGTAAGAGCATGTGAATGCATAAACATGACAGGGCAAGCAATGAGTTACATGTATCTTGGCTATATCCATCAGAGTAAATGATGTGAATATATGAAGTTGTAACTTCATGTTCATGACTCCTTCTTGCAAACAATATGTATAGTGCAAGAGATCTTCATGCACTTGAGTGTGATGCATATACTTACCTTGTGGTCTTGAGCTGAGTTAGTAAGACTGGGATGACATGTAGAGAGTGAGTACTAGGTACTCTAGTTTGATATAGACATGTCCCCAAAGATAAAATATATGCAATGAATTCAAGGATTTCCTTCCCTAGAAGTCTTTCTCCCCCTGAATCTTATACTGGATAATGGGAGAAAATAGGGGAACAAAATCAGAGCAGAACAGAACAGATCAGATCAGATCACAGAAACATAACACAAACATGTCTTTCCCCTCTTAAAGACATGTGACTTCTCTCCTCTTGAATACCAAGCATCTGGGGCATTTGATGTGATTACCTTTCTCCCCCTTTCGATGTGATTTGAAGTGACTAAGCTTTGATGTGATCTCTCTCTCCCCCTTTAACATCAATTTCTAAGAAGGGATCTTCTGGAGTGTGAGTCAATAGGTTTGGTCCTTGAGTCACAGAGCAAAGCAGCATATAGAATATGATGCTGGTAGAGGACAAGAATCATCGAGTGGAGCTGGAACAAAAGTGCAGGAACAAGTGGCGAATTGTCTTCTCTGCAGTGAAATCGGTGACACCGAGTTATATTTTTCGGTTGCACCGAAATGGTTCAGTTTGACCGAAAGTGATAGATCGGTGTGACCGAGTTCAACACAGAGAAAGAGCAATTGTCACCTCAGATCACTAGGCAAATAAGATCTCACAAAGATTTGCAAGGAATTAACTGAAAGATTTGCAAGGAATTGGATGCAGGGAATGCAGAACAAAACAGAGAAAAGAAAATCTACATGAAGTTTTTTTTATTAAAGGAAGGGGAACAAATATGCAAGGGACAAATGCAAAAACTCAGAAACACTAGAGAACTTCATCTAAAATTGGGCGGTGACAAAGTCACCTATGTTAGAGTATATTGACTGAGGAGTCAAGTGAGAACACTTGATCATAAGTCATACTCATCGTTTAAGCTTAAAATGGGGTTACCAATTTTCGATTAAGCATTTTGATGTATTCACATCTTGTTGAGCTGCTTTGACCCATGGCTTGGGGTAAAGCTTCTCTAAGATGGAATATCATACCTTGGGTGTTGGTGTTGATCTTGATCATGTAGTTGAACTTGTGTGGGATGCTCAAGGTTGATGTAGCACATCATTGGCTTGGAGCACCTCTCATAGTTTGAGTTCATCTACCTACATGGGTTAGTCTTGCAAGGAAGAGCACTTGTGTATCCAACATGACAATCATGAACTTTGATACCAAATGAAATTTGATATATAGAATCTTTCAAAGGATATGGTGAAGGGTTTCATGCTTCCTTGTCTTCAACCACCATGGTGTAGAGACTTGGTGATGTAGAGATTGCTCAAGATGTGAGTGAGTTGCAATCCCATGGATTTAGATTCATCCAAGTACCTACAAGGGTCAGATAGCATGCAAGGGTACAAATGTATCCAAGACATATGATTATCATCATAAGAGACGGATCAAGGATTAGTCATAGGCTCATGCCTTGCATGTATCCACATTGAGTTCCTACTCCAAGTTTGAAGCATCAATGATGTTCAATTCACCTCTCAAACGGCAAAATACTTTCTCATCAAGCGGTTTGGTGAATATATCCGCCAATTTCTTATCGGTACGAACATGCTTAAGATCAATGTCCCCTTTAGCAACATGATCTCGAATGAAATGATGACGAACCTCAATGTGCTTAGTTCGAGAATGTTGCACGGGATTATGAGGAGTCTTAATAGCACCCTCATTGTCACAAAGTAATGGAACATGTTTCACATAGATCCCATAATCTTTAAGAGTTTGGGTCATCCAAAGTAATTGAGCACAACATGAACCGGCGGCAATGTATTCCGCTTCGGCGGTGGATAAGGATACCGAGTTTTGTTTCTTGGAGGACCAAGACACAAGAGATCTACCAAGAAATTGACAAGTACTCGAAGTGGACTTTCTATCAACCTTGTCACCGGCATAGTCCGAGTCGGAATATCCCACAAGATCAAAAGAATACCTCTTAGGATACCAAATGCCAAAATTTGGTGTATGTATTAAGTATCTCACTATCCTTTTCACAGTCTTAAGATGACATTCTTTGGGGGCCTCTTGATATCGTGCACACATGCACACATTTAGCATAATATCGGGACGGGAGGCACATAGATATAACAATGAACCAATCATAGACCGGTAAACCTTTTAGTCAACCGATTTGCCATCCTTGGTCAAGTCAAGATGTCCACTAGTAGGCATGGGGGTTTTCATACCTTTGCTTTCTTGCATGTTGAACTTCTTGAATAAGTCCTTGGTGTACTTTGTTTGAGAAACAAAGGTGCCTTCCTTAGTTTGCTTGATTTGCAAACCAAGAAATAACTTGAGTTCACTCATCATAGACATCTAAAACTTCTTCGACATTAGCTTCCCAAACTTTTCACTAAAATGAGGGTTAGTCGAACCAAATATGATATCATCAACATAAATTTGGCACAGAAATAATTCACCATTAACCCTTTTAGTAAAAAGAGTAGAATCTATCTTTCCAATCTCAAAGCATTTTTCAGTAAGGAACTTGGTCAAGCATTTATACCACGCTCTAGGAGCTTGTCTAAGACCATAAAGAGCTTTGTGAAGTTTGTAAACATGATCGGGTTTCTTAGGATTGACAAAACCGGGGGGGGGGGTTGTTTAACATAAACTTCCTCCTCTATTTCACCATTTAGAAAGGCACTTTTAATGTCCATTTGGTACAAGGTAATATCATGGTGATTAGCATAGGCAAGTAAGATGCGGATGGACTCAAGTCTAGCAATGGGGGCATATATCTCACCATAGTCCATACCTTCGACTTGAGTGTAGCCTTGGGCGACGAGACGTGCTTTGTTGTGAACGACTTGCCCATCTTCGTCTTGCTTGTTGCGAAACACCCATTTGGTACCGATGATGTTGTGGTTGTTGTCGAGCTTCTCGACCAATGTCCACACTTGGTTTCTCTCAAAGTTGTGTAGCTCTTCATGCATGGCATTTATCCAATCTGGATCTTCCAATGCTTCTTCAACCTTCATAGGTTCAATGCTAGAGATGAATGAATAATGTTCACAAAAGTTAGCCAAACGAGTTTTAGAGCGAGTGATTCTCCCGGTTTGGATATCATTGAAGATTTGTTCGACGGGATGGTCTCTTGAGACTCGTGCTCGAACTCGTGAGAGCTTTTGCTTGGGTCGGGGTGGAACATCTTCTTCATCATCTTGTTCTTCTTCTTGGCCTTCTTCATTGTTTTCGTTGTTGTCCTCTTGTCGTGGTGGAGAAGGAGGTTGATGAGGTTCATCTTGGTGCACTTCCTCATTTTCTTCATCTTGATGTGTCCCACTTGTGTATGCTTCCATGTAAAATCTTGGTTCACCTTGTCGTGAGGTAGAAGCTTCCACTTGGATGGACGAGGTGCTCTCCTTCACCTCTGTTGGACAAATCTTGCCAATAGACAGGTCTTGGATTGCTTCCGAAGGGTCTTTGTATCCTACATCAATTGGCAATTGCTCTACTTGCGAGACGTTAGATTCATCAAACTTCACATCTACCGTCTCTTCAACCTTTCGGGGTGAAATTGTTGTAGACACAGTAAGTGTGAGAGTTTGAGCCATAACCAAGTAGGAAACCCTCATGAGATTTACGAGAAAATTTAGACCGACGATGCTTATCATATAACACTTGGAGCCGAATACTCGAAAGTATCCAGCTTGGGGTTTGTTACCAGTGAGGAGCTCGTATGCCGTCTTGCCGAGTAGTTTGTGAAGATACAAGCGTTTTGTTGCATGACAAGCCGTCTCAACCGCTTTCGCCCAAAAGTGTTTTGGAGTCTTGTACTCATCAAGCATTGTTCTTGCCATCTCGATAAGAGTCCGGTTCTTCTCAACAACTCCATTTTGTTGAGGTGTGTACGTAGCCGAGAACTTGTGTGAAATTCCCTCTTAGTTAAGAAAGGTATCCACATTTGCGTTCTTGAACTCCGTTTCGTTGTCGCTGCGAACCTTCTTGATCTTCACTTCAAATTGATTTTGGGCCTTCCTAGTGAAGTTCTTGAAGATCTTTTGCTCCTGCAATTTATCATCAAGAAATAACACCCACGTAAATCTTGAAAAAATCATCGACTATGACTAGACCAAATGAGTTACCACCGAGACTTTTGTAGGCATTGGGACCAAAGAGATCCATATGAAGTAGCTCGAGCAGTCTTCCCGTGGTCATGATGTTCTTCACGGAGTGACTTCCTCCTACTTGTTTTCCTTCTTGACAAGCACTACACAATCTATCCTTATCAAATATAACATCTTTCACTCCAAGGATATGATTACCTTTAATAAGCTTATCAAGATTTCGCATGCCCACATGACCTAATCTTCTATGCCACAACCAGCCTTTAGAAGATTTAGCAATAAAGCAAGTTCTAGGTTGAGCCTTTTTAGTGAAATTGACAATGTAAAGATCACCGCTATGTATACCGGTAAAGACCATATTATGATTATCTCCACGAAACACTTGGCAATCTACTTCAATGAATAGGACATTGAAACCAAAGTCAGCAAGTCTAGATACGGAAAGTAGATTATAGCCAAGAGATTCAACGAGCATAACATTTTGTATGGAGCTATCATGTGATATGGCCACCTTACCAAGGCCAACCACCTTATCATTTGAGTTATCACCAAAAGTGACATACTTTCGAGGGCCATCGTTTTCAGCAAGCTCACGAAACATATCCTTATCTCCGGTCATATGATCGGTACATCCACTATCAAGGACCCATTCCTTTCCTCCAGCCATGTAGCTGCAAAGATTAGCTATAAGACCAAAGTGTCTGATAGACTCATCGATATCGAAGTCACTATCATCATCCTCATCATAGTATCCGTGTTCAACATCGTCTTGTGATGGATCAATTCCTAGAGAGAGTGATTCATTAGATTTATGACAATGTGCATCTTTATGGATTCTAATGACTTTGAAGATGATGTTGCTAATGATTCCAACATCTCCTTTGGCACGCATAAGGTCACGAGCTCAAACAACCAATCACCATACTTGGGATCATTAGGACTCATCTTAGTCAAGGCAATAGACTTATGAAGGATCTCATCTAGGATTTTCAAGGAATAGTTTGGAAAACGTTCCTTAAGTAATCTCCATATAGTGTAGGCTCAATCAAGAGTAGGCAAGCAACAAATCAAGTTTCTAGACAAACCTCTAGTGATAAGATTAACAGTTCTAAGGTTGCGAATCATGTCAATGGACTCATCAAGGGTAGGATGCAAATGATCAACATGAGGAGCACAAGGACTAGTAATATACTTGCTCAAATGATATTCATT
Source organism: Aegilops longissima (assembly GCA_021605205.1). NCBI lineage: Eukaryota > Viridiplantae > Streptophyta > Magnoliopsida > Poales > Poaceae > Aegilops > Aegilops longissima. The sequence continues at coordinate 444,636,952 of CM038681.1, forward strand.
GAAAATCACAAGCATCTCATTTTCCACTCATGAAAGTACTCTTCATCAAGAATAGGCACTCTACGTCTAACACCCCCCAACGTAGACTCATCCATCTTCCTCCAAAGGTGTTTCGAATCAACGGAGACCAAAGCTCTGATGCCAATTGAAAGGATCGAGAAGAGGTGTCTAGAGGGGGGTAAATAGACTCTTAACAAGGAAAAGTTGTAGTTTCTATTTTCTTCAAGTTAAGGTAGAGTTTTAGCACAAGTTTAAACATTCACAATACATTCAAGCATACATGACAAGAGTATTTGAGCAGTGGAAAGTAAAGCATGCAATTTGCGAGAATGTAAAGGGATGGGATTGGAGTGTGCAAACGCTATTGGAGACACGGAGATTTTTGGCGTGGTTCCGATAGGTGGTGCTATCGCACATCCACGTTGATGGAGACTTCAACCCACAAAGGGTAACGGTTGCGCGAGTCCATGGAGGGCTCCACCCACAAAGGGTCCATGAAGAAGCAAACTTGTCTATCCCACCATGGCCATCGCACACGAAGGACTTATCTCACTAGGGTAGATCTTCACGGAGTAGGCGATCTCCTTGCCCGTAGAAACTCTTTGGTACAACTCCACAATCTTGACGGAGGCTCCCAAGTGACACCTAACCAATCTAGGAGACACCACTCTCCAAAAGGTAATATATGGTGTGTTGATGATGAACTCCTTGCTGTTGTGCTTCAAATGATAGTCTCCCCAACACTGAACTCTCTCTCTCATGGATTTGGATTTGGTGGAAATAAGATTTGAGTGGAACGCAAGTTGGAGAAGGCTATAGATCAAGATTTATGTGGTTGGAATGGAATATCTTAACCTCAACACATGAGTAGGTGGTTCTCTCTCAGAAAATGTATGCTGGAAGTGTAGGCATGTTCTGATGGCTCTCCTCACAAATGAAGAGTGGGTGGAGGGGTATATATAGCTTCCACACAAAATCTAACTGTTACACACAATTCACCAAACTCGGTCGGACCGATTCAGTTAATAATGTGACCGTTAGGCATTTCGGTGGGACCGATATGATCAACTCGGTGGGACCGATGTGCTAGGGTTAGGGTAAAACCTCATCTCGGTTTGACCGATTACAGAAACTCGGTGAGACTGATTTTGGTAATGGGCTAACCAGAGAGTTGGTCAAGCAAACTTGGTGAGACCGATTACAAATCTCGGTAAGACCGATTTTATTGCAATAGGAACCAAAGAGTTTGCAAGCCCATCTCAATGTGACCGGGATCCCATCGGTGAGACTGAATTGATTAGGGTTTCTCGCAGTGGCTATATCAAATGAACTCGGTGGCGCCAGATAGATCAAATCGGTGGGGCCGAGTTTAACTTTTGGTTTGGGACATATGTGGATATGAGAAAGTGGTTGAGGGCTTTGGAGCATATCACTAAGCACTTTGAGCAAGCAAGCCATTAAGCAACACCTCATCCCCTTTTAATAGTATTGGCTTTTCTTATGGACTCAATGTGATCTTGGATCACTAAAAGTAAAATGTAGAGCCTTGAGCTTTTGAGATTGAGCCAATCCTTTGTCCTTAGCATCTTTAAGGGGTTCCACATCCTCTTGTCCACACCAGGCCATCTGTTGAACTTGTCTGAAATATACTAGATGAAAACATTAGTCCAACAAGAGATATGTTGAATTAATTACCAAAACCACCAAGGGAGCACTTGTGCTTTCACCATCTATTACCTTTTGGAGAGTGGTGTCTCCTAGATTGGTTAGGTGTCACTTGGGAGCCTCCGTCAAGATTGTGGAGTTGAACCAAGGAGTTTATACGGGCAAGAAGATCGCCTACTTTGTGAAGATCTACCCTAGTGAGGCAAGTCCTTCGTGGGCGATGGCCATGGTGGGATAGACAAGGTTGCTTCTTCACGGACCCTTCGTGGGTGGAGCCCTACGTGGACTCACGCAACCCTTACCCTTCGTGGGTTGAAGTCTCCATCAACGTGGATGTACGATAGCACCACCTATCGGAACCACGGTAAAAATCTCCGCATCTACATTGCGTTTGCTCCCTCCAAACTCCTCCCTTTACCTTCATGTGCAATGTTTTACATTCGGCTGCTATACTCTTAGACTTGCATGTGTAGGTTCATTGCTTGACTTGTGCTAAGTTGCTAAAATCTTCCTAGACTTAAAATTGTGAAAAAGGATAGATTTTTATTTTGTCAAGTAGTCTAATCACCCCCCTCTAGACATACTTTCGATCCTACAAGTGGTATAAGAGCTTCGGTCTCCATTTGCCTTGATTTCAATAGCTTTTGGTGATCATAGCCTTGGTTTCACAACCTAGGAGAGTATGGCGTCTAGCAAGGGAAATTACCACCGTAGAGGTCCTTACTTTGATGGTACTAATTTTGCTAGTAAGCATAAGCTGAAAGTGCATATTCTTGGACATAAACCCGCCGTTTGGGCTAATGTGTGTATTGGTTTGCAAGGTGAATTCTTTGATGGGAGAGAATTGAACCGTGAAGCTACCGCGGAAGAGTTGAAGATGCTGCAATACAACACTCAAGCTTGCGATATCCTCTTCAAAGGATTGTGCACCTAAGAATTCAACAAAATCAACCGTCTTGAGAATGCAAAGGAAATTTGGGATATTTGAATGATATGCACGAAGGTACCGACTCCGTCAAGGAATCCAAATTGGATGTTATTCAAAGTCAACTTGACAAGTTCAAAATGAAGGATGGTGATGGTGTCGCTGAAATGTACTCTAGGCTTGTGTAACGCCCTCGATGCGGCTATATCTCCCACGTGTCGAAGCACGACTTAGAGGCATAACCGCATTGAAAGCAATGTCGCAAGTGAGGTAATCTTCACACAACCCATGTAATACATAAGGGAAAGAGATACATAGTTGGCTTACTATCGCCACTTCACACAATACATGAGTAAAGCATTACATCATACAGATACAATCAAGGTCCGACTACGGAACCAAAATAAAAGAAGACTACCCCAAATGCTACACAGATCCCTGATCGTCCCAACTGGGCTCCACTACTGGTCAACTGAGACGAAACAAAACAAAGAACACGATCTTCATCGAGCTCCTCCTTGAGCTCGGATGCGTCACCTGCACGGTATCCTCGGCACCTGCAACTGGTTTTGGAAGTATCTGTGAGTCACGGGGACTCAGCAATCTCACACCCGCGAGATCAAGACTATTTAAGCTTAAAGGTAGGACAGGGTAGTGAGGTGGAGCTGCAGCAAGCGACTAGCATATATGGTGGATAACATACGCAAAAGAGAGCGAGAAGAGAAGCAAAGCACGGTCAAACAACTATGATCAAGAAGTGATCCTGAAACTACTTACGTCAATCATAACTCCAACACCGTGTTCACTTCCGGACTCCGAGAGAAGAGACCATCACGTTACACACGCGTTGGTGTATTTTAGTTAAGATCAACTTGAGGTTTTCTACAACCGACATTAACAAATTCCCATCTGCCTCATAATCATGGGCACGGCTTTGAAAGATAATACCCTGCAGGGTGTCCCAACTTATCCCATGATAAGCTCTCGCGATCAACGAAGGATATTCCTTCTCCCGGAAGACCCGATCAGTCTCGAATCCCGCCTACAAGACATTTCGGCAGAATAAAACAAGACCAGCAAAGCCGCCCGATGTGCCGACAAATCCCGATAGGAGTCGACGCACCTCGCTCTCGTGGCACACCGGATAAGTCAAGCTACGAGTAAAACCAAGCCTCGAGTTTCCCGTGGTGGCCCCAAGAAGTTGCCGGTTCGGACCAACACTCGGAGGAGCACCGCCCGGGGCTAAAATAAAGATGACCCTTGAGTCTGCAGAACCCAAGGAAGGGGTATATGTGGTAGGTAGTCAAATGGTAAAACCAAGGTTGGGCCTTGCTGGAGGAGTCTTATTCAAAGCGAACTGTCAAGGGGTCCCATAAATCACCCAACCGCGTTAGGGACGCAAAATCCGGGAACATAATACCAATATGACGGAAACTAGGCGGCAAGAGTGGAACAAAACACCGTGCATGAGGCCGAGCCTTCCACCCTTTACCAAGTATATAGATGCATTAATTAAATAAGATATATTGTGATATCCCAACAAGTAAACATGTTCCAACAAGGAACAACATCTCCATGTTCCAACAAGGAACAAACTTCATCTTCACCGCAACTAACAACGCTATAAGAGGGCTGAGCAAAGCGGTAACATAGCCAAACAACGGTTTGCTAGGAAAGGATGGTTAGAGGCTTGACATGGCAACATGGGAGGCATGATATAGCAAGTGGTAGGCATCGTAGCATAGGCATAGCAAAAGAGCGAGCATCTAGCAAGCAAAGATAGAAGTGATTTCGAGGGTATGGTCATCTTGCCTGAAATCCCGCAAGGAAGAAGAACGAGTCCATGAAGAAGACAAACGGACGTAGTCGAACGAATCCTCACGACTCCGGAACGAAACCGAAGCTAACGAGAGAAGCAACCCGGAAACAAACAAACAACATAGTAAAAAAACATCACATAAACATGGCATGATGCGCAAACAAGTATGATGCATGCCCGGTTTAAATAGCATGGCATGGCAATATGCACAAACAAAACTACAAGTTAAATGGAGCTCAATATGCAACGAGTTGCATATTAACGAAACACCACATCAATTATTTAGTTCTCTCTCGGTTATGTACCCAACAACATTAAATGTTATTAAACATGGCAAGAGGTGAGACATAAGTAAACTAACTAGTTAGGCAAGTTTAAATGAGGCCGGAAGCAACAAACAACAAGTCCGGTAAATCCTCATGTGCATATTTTAGATTTGGAACTGTTCTTTCCTAAAACACATTTTAGAGTTGTTAAACATGCAAAGTAATGCTACCATGTTAATCTATGCATTTTTCTACCCCATTTACAAATATAAATTATTTAAATCCGAGCTACGGTTATTTAGTTATGAAATAAATCATTTTAACATGGCATTTATGCAAATTAATGCAAACAAAAAGTTTAAGCATTTAACCATGGATGAAAGTGGAATATTATGAAACTAGATGAAATTATAAGCACTTTACATATATAAATTATTTTAATCTGATGCATGGTTAATTAATTATTGATGCATGAACATTAAGGGGTTTTCTGAAAAACTGACAATCTCTGGATAATTAGGAAATTCGCAGAACAAAAAAAAAACATGAACGGGCCGAATTTGAGATCTTGCCCAGGGAGTGGGGAAGCTGCTCACATCGGGCCTTGAGGCCGGGAGGCTGGGACGCTGGGCTGGATCGAACGAGGGGAGGGGGCGCGGTCAACGCAGGGCTGCTGGATCGAGCAGGTGCTCGTTGCAGCGCGGTGCAGCGGCAGGAAACAGGGGCAACGGCTGGCGATGCAGGTGGTCTCCGGCGAGGGCACCGGTAGTCGGGGTCGGGGCCCAGCCGGCGGGATCCGGCAGGAACGGTCAAGGGGCGGCGGAGGCCAGCCGGATCTAGTGGTTTTCGACGAGGTTCCTCGACAGCAGTGCTTCAACGGGAGCCCATGGCGAACTCGCGACGGGTCGAGAAGAGGAGGTGGGAGAGAAGAACAAGAAGATGGAAGGGGAGGCAGGGAAGAGAGGGTGGTACGGGTCTGCTGGTGGAGGTCGCCGGTGACGCAGCTGGTCACCTAGTCGACGACGACGACGCGAGGTTGCCGGAGGCGTGGGTTGGAGTAGAGGAGGAAGGCGGCGCTGAATCGGCGAAGGCTCCGCAAGCGAGGACGGGCGGGTCGGCGAGGAGGTGATGGTGAACTTGGCGGCGGGGAGGGAGGCTGGACGAGGACCACACTCGCCGCCCCGCTTCTCGACAACGGGAGGCGGCAGGCGGGGGCTTGGTGCAGCGACTTCAGAGGAAGCAGGGCGCGGGACTTGGCGCCGAGACGGACAGAGGGCGCCGCCTCGTCAGAATCGTTGAAGACGACGGCGACAGAACTGCGGCAAAGCATTTACGCAGCTTGGACGGCGGAAGCTTGACGCGCGCTAGGGAAGAAGCAGAGGAACGACAACATGGCGCACCGGCGGGAGCTCCTGTTCGTCCTGGGAAGGAGAGAGAGAGGGCCACCGTGAGAGAGAGAGAGAGAGAGGGAAAAACAGGAGGAGGAGAGGAGCAGGACGAGGCCGGTCCTGGTAGTGGCGGCCGGGCGGGGGTCGTCGGGGCGCGACCTGCAAGGTCGGCGAGGCTCGGGCGCGGGCTCTCTCCACTGCCGCGCGGGCAGGGGACGAGGAGGTAGGCGCTGGTTGGAGGGAGTGGTTGGGCGGCGACGCAAATCGAGGGAGGTGGTCTGAGGGCGAGAGAGGATCTGGATCGAGTGCGGGCTCTGGTTGGAGGATTTTGGATCGGGAGCAATCCCAAGGAAGAGAGAGGCTGGTCGGGGAAGGATCCCGAGGGAGTGGGTGGCGGCGCAAGGAGGGGAATGGATGGGACAAGCCCCTAGGATCTAGGGTTAGGCGTCTATTTATATACTAAGTGGAAGAGGGCATGCTTAATCCGGTCCGTCCGATCGAAATCGGGCGGTCGAGAATAAATAGGTTAGGTAGCCCAAATAATAAAACAGAGATGTTTTATAGATGTTTGGGGATGATCTGAATCCGACGGTGACGATCGAGCGGTTCGGGTCCGAGAGAAGTTTCGGATGCGGGTGAGGGGTCGATGCACTGTCAAGAGAGGTTAGGTGGTCACGGTCAAGAGGGGAGCAAAAACCCGATTGGTCTCGGAATGGTCAACTAAAGCAAGGGGGGACACGGCAACTACGAACGGGTGCAAGCTTTATGAAAACATGCAGATGCAATGCGGATGATGCGATGAGATGAGATGCATGGCATGAACAAAATGCAAAACAAAAGACAAAACCCAACCACGAAGGAAATATCATATCGCAACTCCGGAAAAGGCAAGAGTTGGAGTTACGAATATGGAAAGTTGCATCCGGGGCATTACAGCTTGCTCTCATCACGAATGAAATTGCCGGCTTAGGAAGTGAAGAGATGACCGATAGATTCATCATCAAGAAGATCCTAAGAGCCTTGGATGGAAAATATGATACCGTGTGCACATTGATCCAAATGATGCCCAATTACAAAGATCTCAAGCCAACGGAAGTCATTGGAAGAATTGTTGCTCATGAGATGTCACCCAAGGATAAGGAAGAGCTTCACAACAAGTCAAGTGGTGCTTACAAAGCCTTATGTGATTCTCCCACATCTTCAAGTGAGAAACAAACCTTCAACGAGGAATTGAGCCTAATGGTGAAGAATTTCAACAAGTTCTACAAGAGTAGAAGCAAGTAAAGAAGTTCCAAGTCAAGGTCCTACAATGATAAAAGATCTTCGAGTCGTGAACATAATTGTTACAATTGTGGAAGACCCGGACACTACTATAATGAGTGTATGACCCCCTATAAAAGAAGAGAAGGTTCACCCAAAAATAAAGTAGAAGAGAAGAATCACCGCCAAGAGAGAGAGAGAGAGAGAGAGAAGTAGTAGAGATGATCGTTATGACCAAAGAACCTATTGGAGAAGCAAGGATTCGAAAAGGAAGGACAAATCATCAAGGAACTACACAAAACGAAGACGTCAAGCTCATGTTGGTGAATGGGTATCCGGCTCCGACTCCGACCATCACTCCGAAAGAAGTTATCACTCCGACTTCGAATATACTCAAGATGAAGGTGTTTCCGGTCTAGCACTTGTGTCAACCAACTCCTACGACATATTTGATTCACCTAAAAAAGGAATTGGAAGATGCTTTGTGGCTAAAGGCCAAAAGGTATCACATCCCGACTATGTTGATTTCAATAGTGATGAAGATGACTTGCTAGGTGATGATGATTTACTTGTTGACAACTCTAGTAATGAAAACTATGATGAACTTGCTATTAATCATGATAACCAAGATAAAACGAATGATGATAATAAGGAGATTGAGCGTCTAACTAAAGAACTAAACACTCTTAAGTTAGCTCATGAAACTACCTTGGAAGATCATCGAGAACTTTTAAAGACTCATGAAAAGTTACGCTTTGAAAATATCAACCTTGAGCAAGAGCATGGGTTCTTAAAAGCGATCAGTGATGATCTTCGCAAGAAAAGTTCTTCTTACATTGCCAAGCGTTTACTCTTGTCTACTTACATGCCTTAAGTTAAATCTAGCAACAAGAGTAAGAAAGATTCTTCATCTAGTAGTAACAATAATCATGCTAATCCAATGTTGTTGCTTCTAGTAGTTCTCTTGATTCCACTAATGATTCTCTTAGCCAAGTTACACTTGAGCAAGAAAATAGCTTATTGAAGGGAATTATAGAGAAAGGTATTTGCAAGAGCCTTGCCGGGAGTAAGCAATTTGAGGAAATTGTACGCAAGCAAGGAAGACACCGGAAAAATCAAGGTGTTGGTTTTGAACAAAAGTTCAATGCCAATGGAGTTGAGTGGGAAGAAGACCAATACCCTAAGACGAAGTTTGTTCCTCAACAAGAGAAGTATGATCCTACTTCTTTCAAAGGGACACAAGCTCAAGATGATCTTCCACCACAAGACCATAAGCAAAAAGGCAAGGACAAGCTTCAAGAGGAGATTGATGCATTTGAAGAAGCTTCTAAGGCCTTGGTCAAGTGGGTTCCCAAGACTACGTCAAGTTCTACTACGTCAAGTACGACTACAACTCCAAGGATTCCCATCAAGATAATGTGGATCCCGAAAAAGAAGAACTAGAGAGTTCTTGAGGGTGACTCCGCCAACATACTTCACTCATATCATTTTGGCGAGGACAAGTGCAAACTACTTCCACATCTTGCACTAGTTCAAGGAGTCACAAACCCTCTTGTTGCTTAGACAAGGGACAATGCAACCTAATAATTTCATAGACATCATATTGTGTGAACTTCACTCTATGTCTATGGATATCCTTGTTTGTTCCTTGTGGGACTAACCCATGTAGGTATTGAAAGTGCAACTCACTCCAATGGATTGCTCCGAATGATCTAATCAACATTGAGTATCCAGATCTTCAACATCTACATGAAGTCATCATCGACAAAACCCAAGGTTAGTTCATCCCTCTTGAAGGGATATCACATCTAGGGGGAGCTTTACTCTAACAATTGAGCTAAAGCAACTCTAATGGTGTGAACACAACAATGCTTTATGTAAAAGTGGTAACCCCACTTGTGCTTAAACAATGAGTATAACCTATGATCAAATGTTCTCATTTGACTCCTAAGTCAATATACTCATATATAGATGACCTAGTCATCGCCAATTGCTTGATAGATGCTAGAGTGTTTGTGCATGCTTCGTCACATATTTCATTCGCTATTTTATTGTGTGAGCATGTTGATTGCATATTTTACTCATTCAAGGACATCCACTCGTTGCTTTGATTGATTGGCTCTTTTTCTTTTGCCAAGTGGATGGACAAGAATGCCTAAGAACTTCCTCTAGCTATCTATGCTTTTCTCGTCTCAAACTCTATTCTTGCTACATCACAAAGTTTGATCAAGTCAGATTCGAACCATTTTGTGTGAGGAGCACTCGGAGTCCCCGATTCGTCATAGACTTAAAATTACAAAACCTCTCTCTGCATTTTGGTCTGACTGATTCATCCATTTCGGCGGAGTTCACTGAGTTGATCTAGGTTTTCAATCTCGGTGCAACCGATTTGAACTTTTCGGTCACACCGAGTTGCAGTAACCGCTTGTGATTCTACATCTCGGTGCCACCGAGTTGTTCCACTCGGTCACACCGAGAGGGTCGGGATATATATACCCACGGGTGAGATTTGGAAATTTCTTCAAAACTTCTGAGCCCGCGCGTGTCCTGCTCTGCCGCCTCGGGTCTCCGGATCGTCTCCTCGTTGCCGGACTGATGGGCTGTGAAGACACGAAGACCGAAGACTATTCCCGTGTCCGGATTCGGCTCTCCTTGGCGTGGAAGGCAAGCTAGGCGACCGACTATGAAGATTCCCTCTTGTGTAACCGACCTCATGTAACCCTAGATCTCTCTGGTGTCTATATAAACCGGAGAGCATAATCCGGATAGGACAGATTCATTACCATATACTCATAGGCTAAACTTCTAGGGTTTAGCCATTATGACTCTCGTGGTAGATCAACTCTTGTAACACTCATATTCATCAAGATCAATCAAGCGAGAGTAGGTATTACCTCCATAGAGAGGGCCCAACCTGGTAAACATTGTGTCCCCGTCGTGTCAAACCGCGGATCTCGGTAGGGGGTCCCGAATCGTGCGCCTAGGCGGATGGTAACAGGAGACAAGGGACATGATGTTTTTACCAGGTTCGGGCCCTCTCGATGGAGGTAATACCCTACCCCGCTTGATTAATATTGATGATATGGGTAGTACAAGAGTAGATCTACCACGAGATCAGAGAGGCTAAACCCTAGAAGCTAGCCTATGGTATCATTGTTGTTTGTCCTATGGACCAAAACCCTTCGGTTTATATAGACACCGAATAGGGTTAGGGTTACACAGAGTCGGTTACAATGGTAGGAAATCTACATATCCGTATCGCCAAGCTTTCCTTCCACGCCAAGGAAAGTCCTATCCGTACAAGGGACGAAGCCTTCAATCTTGTATCTTCATAGTCCAGGAGTCCGGCCAACGGTGATAGTTCGTCTATCCGGACACCCCCTAATCCAGGACTCCCTCAGTAGCCCCTGAACCAGGCTTCAATGACGACGAGTCCGGCTCGCATATTGTCTTCGCATTGCAAGGCGGGTTCTCTTCCGAATACTTCATAGAAGATTTTGAACACAAGGATAGTGTCCGCTCGCAAAACAAGTTCCACATACCACCGTAGAGAGAATATTCTTTGCACAGATCTGCGACGATTCCGTGGCGTGACATCACACCACGCCGGGCCTTTATTCAATCGCTTTTTATTGTCCCACCTCGCGCTTAGCGAGGCGGTTTCCTTGGCACGCCTTATCAAAGCATAGATCGTGCCCCTTTATTCCGGATTCTCATCAATACGGACGTGGTAACCCCACCGCGCCATTGATTACGGCGCTTGGGAGATAAGCGAAGTTTACCAGTGGCGGGGACGATAGCTTCGTCCCATCCATATAAGGGATAAGGATCCACCTTTTCACCTATGCCTTCTTCCTCCTTTGCTCATCCATTTCACAAGCACTCGAGCTCCAAATACCAAGACTGCACACCCCACCTCAACCTTCTCCAACTATGTACGGAGCGGAGGCAGGTGGATGGCCTCCTCCGTCACGGAGGGCACATCAAAAGCTGCGGAAGGCGGATACTTATCCAGCGACATCACAAGACCGGCTCCCCGACGAGGGCAGCTCATTCCAACCCCCATGCCCCATGAGAGGATGGTGTTTCTCACCCACTTCCTCCATGGACTAGGTTTTCCACTTCACCCATTTGTCCGGGGCTCATGTTCTACTACGGCCCGGACTTCCACGATCTGGCCCCAATTTCATCCTCAACATCTCGGCGCTCATCGTCATGTGTGAGGCCTTCCTTCTGATCCAGCCCCACTTCGCTTATGGCTTAAGATCTTCAATGTCAAGTCAAGGTAGTGGGCGGCCGCCAAGCGGAGGCGGAGGCGCCATGGTTGGCAAGATGGCCAAAGTCCTATGGCTCGAGGGCTCCTTTGTGGAGACCATAAAGGTGGCAATCGGGTGGTTCTACATCACCGAGCCGCGACTTTCAATGGGCGGCCGCCTCAATTCGATCCGCTTCCCACGCGGATCACATCATGGAAAGAGACGGCCTGTCGTGGGTGATTCGACGAGCTATCCGACTCCAAACTCAAGGTCCAAACCCAGCGGACAAGAATCTCGTGCTTGTCAACATTATCCAGTGATGCTCATCCGCCGGATTCTCCCATGCCAACAACGGGCCTTCAAATTGTGGAGTCGATCCGCACAAAGACCTAACTCTGAAAAGGCTCTTCACACTACGCATTTAAGATGCCCGGAAGGTGCTGTTCAAGGGCGCCGAGGTTCTACATCCGCCATCAAGATTGCGGATTCAGCTCGCAGCGCCAAGCCAGCGAGGTAAGTTATTTTACCCTTTATGGGACTCTTTTTCATTGTTTGACTCTATGCGGATCTAAAACTCCCTAACCTTTGACAGATCGGTGAAGACGCCCGGACAGATTAATCGTCTGCCCTTTGCCGAAGACCCAGCGGATGCCCGATTGACGGGAAGGGCTCCGCACCTCACGTGGTGCCGGAGAAGAAGGCCACGGAACTCAAGGAGCTCCCGGCGCCAAAGTGTCGGACTCACCGCCGACAACTCGAGGCGGAATCCTCCTCTCGAGGAAGAGGAGGAGGAAGAAGCCTCTCCCAGGGGGAGAGAAGAAAAGGAAGGCCGCCGACCGGGAGGCCGGAGGGTCCAAGAAAGGAAGGACCCTTCCTCCGACTTCTCCACCAACGCCGACAATGACGAGGAGGAGGGCCACCAAGGGCCAAGCCCTCGCGAGATCGTAAGTGTCCGGACCCGAATAGTTCATGACTTTTTATTTGTCGACAGTGTCTTCTAACGCCGAATATGAACATGCAGCCGCCCGAGGACGAGCTAGCCGCTTCGTCAAGCAGCTCCCTGGGTTCGTCGGATGTTGAATAGCACTTCACTTCCGACCGCCTCCTCTCCTCGTGTCGCCGACGACACCGCGGTGGAGTCCCAAAGGGGCCCAGCCAGAGGAGGTGGCCTCGAGGCGCCGCAAGCGCACCTCCCGACTCAGCGCAAAGGGGCGAGACCCCGAGAGCTCTAAGTCTGGCCCTGTGCCGGACTCCGTACCGGAACCTTCAGTGATTCCGAAGTCCGGTAAGCGGCCCCTTTGTAAGAAGGGTAAGACTACGACGCCGGTGACCTCCGTCCATCCGGAGGCACCGGATAGTTTGGCCGGAGGCGCTTAAAGGCGCCTTATCAACGAGGAGCACCGCACTGCTATGAGTGTGGTGATCCAGAAGTTCATCCGCCAAGAGCGGGCTGATCAAGCCTGTACCAGCCTTCTAACAAAGCTTTGAGGTAAGTTTAGAATATGTAAAAATATTACCGCATAGACAGTAGCCCCGATGCTTAGTTCGTGTTCGGAAAGAAAAGCCGTGCTAAGGATCTAAAAGATATACGCAGGAGTCTAACATAAGTATGTCAATATGGGAATGCAGGCTACGCTGCCGACCTCTGCCAAGACCGACTGCGGAGGTCAATGCATTGAAGCAGAGCCTCGAGCGGTCCGAGAACGAGCTCGGCCTTGCCAAGAAGCAGCTCGAGGACAAGGAAGGTAAGTAATACCTTATAGAAAGGATTCGGTTGCAAAAATGACATGAGTAACGTGGGTATTGTAGGGGCCACGAACGAGGTGGCGACCCTGAAGGAGGCGGTGTCCGAGGCCGAAAACAAAGCGGCCGCGGAGCGCACCGAGCGAGAGAAGGGGGAGGCGCAGCTGGCGGAGGTATGGCAAGAGCTCCAAGCTCTCGTGAAAAAACACGAGGGTTTGGAGCGTGACTCGAAGACCCGAGAGTTCGAGCTTGCCTAGGCTCTTGAGAGTGCCAAAGCTGCTAGGGCCGAGGCCCAAAAAGCCCTCCAGGAGATTGAGGCAATAAAGAAGATCGCGGTGGGTAAGGCATTCTTTATGCAGAGCAAGAATGTAAAAGTGAATTACCTATTACTTACCCGGATTCAGAGCTCTCCAGGAGCATTCGCAAATCTGTCCCATAGTGTGTCTGATGCTGCCGCGTTCTACCGCGCCAAGGAGGGGAGCTCGACGGAGAAGGTGTTCGGTCTCAAGATGCCGAGGCCGAACATCCGGCCCTCGAGCGACCAAATGAAGCAATCGGTCGAGCTCCACAAGGTCGCCAAACAGGCCATGAAGGGCCTCATAGTTCGGCCAGGCCATTGGAAGCCATGCCCGGGAGCTACTTCGGCTAGTGCAGCGCTAGTGGACGCCTGTCCATGGATTGAGTCATCAAGCGCCCGTCTGCATTGAAGGTGCCTGTCGGGCCCTTGCCCGTGCTAAAGTGCACCGCGCAAGCTGGATGCGGAGAAGCTTGTGACGGACGGGCCACCAAGGGCAAGGAGCATCGCAAGTCTGAAATGTACTATGAGGGCATCTCAAGGGTACCCGCCAGATAGCGGATGAGTGCTCCAAAGATGTACTTTTGAATAGACTCGCATTTGTTATCCTCAGACGCCAAAACTTGTTCATATGCGCTTAAGCAACGCTTGTTAATTTAAAATATTACCTTCGTGTGGCCGCTTATCAAATTTGAGAGATGGCAAGTCGTTGGCTTCAGCCCCCATGCCACGAAAGTGCCGGGTGTTCGGATAAACTTGAGCGCTCTTGTTCCCATTCTTGGTTCCACGAGGAGGCGCCAACGCAACGTAACAAGGCAACCGAACTTATAGTCCTTGAACACTCTCACTTAGCCATAGAATTCTATAATTTTAAATTTCGCGAAGCCCTAGTATTCGAAGACCGAGTTCGGGCGCTATCCACGCCTTTGGCGGACAATGCCGACTCGCCTAGGCGGCATAAGTCTTTAGGGACCCAAAAACCACTCGAACAGCGTAATCGACTCTTGCCTTATCATGACGGTCAGTTTTAGCTTTCTCCACCGAGGTACTCAACCCAGCTCAACCGGGGCACAATCGCAGTGGTTCTCCCAGCTACCTTAGCCGATATAATGGAACGAAGGTACCAAAACATGGGAGCCGCAAACCCAACTATTGACCCAAGACATGATTCGAGCCGATGCATATAATGCTATAAGTTCGGGTGCCGACTTGTGAAAGTGTTCGGACTTGCCACACCATGTTTTTGGGGTACATAAGCCCTCGGTGTATTGGCCGCACTAAATTGTAATGGATGTGCAATGTCATAAATGAACATATATAATGGGAAAGAATGCAATAATAGGCAAGAGCTATATATTGGTTATTAAAAGATACCGCAAATAAAAGCGTAACGATACAAATTGTGCGATAAGCAAGGTACGGACTTTTGATATGTCCTCTTCCAGGGTAAGTTTATGTGTGGTATGTAAAATGTATACCGCTCGTAATAGAGACCACCGACACTGACGCAGTTTTCGCTTCCCTGGCTGTTGCATCGTATTCGACGCTAATTCCGGACAGTGGCTTCGGAGAGCAGAGTCCTGAAAGTAAAAGGAAGAAAAGAAAAAGGAATGACACAAACGGAGCCCCTAGTGCGGTCTAGCTGCATTCGGGCGTGCCGTGGTCGTGCCCTCCCCTTAGGCCCATGGTGCTTCAGGCGCCATTACATGCGCCAGAGTAATCGCTTCGCGAAGTTCGCGAGGGCTGGGGTTGGGGCTGCATTATTACGCTTGTTCGAACGTGCAGCGGTCTTGCTGTAGGTTACTCCGGCGCGCTTGATGTTGTCCGATTGTTTATTGGCCGAACTAGAGAATTGCCTTAAGAGGCTGTTCTGCACTTCTGCCGCAAGGGCGGCCGTATGCTCCTTCGCTCGGAGGAGCGCTCGTGTTTCCGCTGACCGTGATTACGCCTCGAGGGCCTGGCATCTTGAGTTTGAGGTATCGCCAGAAGCGGCACCACATTGAACTTTGCAAATGTGGTTCGCCCAAGCAAAGGCGTGATAGCCGCCATGAACGGGACTATGTCGAAGATTAACTCTTCACTTCGGAAGTTATCCGGGGATCCGAGGACCACTTAGAGTGTAAATGAGCCTGTAATTGGCCTCTACACCTGGTATGACGCCTTTAAAGGTAGTCTTTATGGGTTTAATCTCGAGGGTCTATGCCATTTTGTGCATCAGATCCCGATAAAGCAGGTTCAGGTTGCTACCGCCGCCCATCAGACTCTAGTGAGGTGAACTCCGATGATTGGGTCAAGAACCACGCGCGAATCCGCCGTGACGGATGCTAGTGGGTGGTCCTTCGATCAAATGTGATCGGGCAGAGGACCATGGGTTGAACTTCGGGCGATCGCTCCATCGCATATACGCCCCTTTAGTGCACGCTCGCCTCCCTTTGGGTATGTGGGTTGCGATATCATGTTCACCGTCCGCACTTGTGTGGGAAAGCCCTTCCGTCCTCTATTGTTCGGCGGCCGGGCTCTTCCTCGCCATCGCTATGCAGCCCTTGTCGTTGTTTTCGGCGCTTAGCTTGCTCGCTTGTTTGAACACCCAACAATCCCTGCTGGTGTGGTTGGCTGGTTTTCGGGGTGCCATGTATCCGCATGCGATCGAGTATTCGGTCCAAGTTGGACGGGCCTCGGTATTTCTTTTGAATGGCTTCTTCCGCTGACCGGTTTAGAGCCTTTGAATCCGCATTTATCGTCAGATCTTCAGCATTATCACCGCACGCGGGCGCTTATGCTTGTTGCGACGCGACCGCCATTGCTATCCTTGGTATCCGAACTACCAGGTGTTTGGCCGTTGTTGCTTCGAGCTAGCTGCTTGTCCTCTCCCGCGCAAAAGCGGGTCATGAGTGTGGTGAGGGCTGCCATGGATTTCAGCTTTTCCCGCCCTAGGTGTCGGCTAGCCACTCGTCATGGATGTTGTGTTTGAAGGCTGCCGCCTCGCATCCGGCAAATGACAATCTGATTTTTCTTTGTTAGGAACCGCGCCCGTAATTGGTTGGCCGATTCTTCCGCTGCTGAATTATATGGCTAAGGTCATCGGCGCTCGGTGGTCGCACATATGTGCCCCGGAAGTTATCAAGGAATGCGGCTTCCGTGTCCTCCCAACAACCGATTGACTCTGCCGGGCAAGCTGTTGAGCCAATGCCGAGCTGGTCCTTTAAGCTTGAGTGGAGGTATTTGATGGCATGTAGATCATCACCGCGGGCCATGTGGATATGGAGGAGATAGTCCTCGATCCGCACCGCAGGATCTGTGGTACCATCGTATGATTCGATGTTTACGGGTTTGAAGCCCTCGTGGATTTGATGATCCATTACTTCATCCGTGAAGCATAGTGGTGTGCGGCGCCTCAGATTGGGCTATATCACGACGTAGCTCATATGAGCTTTGTTCATCGTGTTCGCCCGACCGGTTTGTTGTATCCGCGTGATGGTAATCATCCCGAGTCGTTGGGTGCCCATGCGATCTGTAGATCGATCTTGTATGCTTTGCCTTATCCTCCAATATATCTCGCAAGTCCGGCGCGTTTTCCCGTGCCTTGGTACTTTCTGAGCGGCATCGGGGCGTGGCTTGAGCGGAGGGCCGAGAGGCTTCTCTGTCGCGACCACGGGGTGGCCGGTCTGCCATGTCGTGCACTGGTGACGTGGGTGCTTCCTCCTCTGATCGAGGCAACGGCCTCCGTTTGGGGTAGCTTTTGAGGGCGCTCGAAGTTCATACTCTTCGCTGCAAGGACTTCACCCATCCGCTGCCTAGCAGGTCTTGGTCAGCTCTAAGTTGTTGCTGATTTTTCTTGAGGCTGCTTGCCGTGGCCATGAGCCTATCGCTTAAAACGCCTTGTTCGACGGGTCCCGTGGCACGACGATTCGCTGCCGCCGAGGCTTGCCTCGCTCTTCGGAGGGGGCGATAATTATCGCCTCTACCTCTCTTTTCGCCGCAGTTGTCGCATGGACTTGCTTCTCCCTCCTCCCCGCGCCGAGTCCCATCGAGGGGGGTCGCCTTCGCACCGTCCGGTATTATTGTCTCCGTGCCGAATCGCCGCTTTTACCGTGGCGGATTTAGAGCGCGCCACGACGCCGGTGCTTGGGTTGTTTCTTGAGGGTCATCCTCCGCCGCTCCATCTCCATTCCCATCTTTTGGGATGTCCACCATGTATATGTCATATGACGAGGTGGCCTTCCAAAGGTTCGTGGGCGCTGGCTCTTGATCGCCTCCGCACCGCTGCCTATACCGCCGATGTCTTCGTAGTCGAAGTCGGCATGTCGGTTAAATCATCGACAAGTGGCTACAAAGTGGGTGGTGGTGGGCGTGAATTTCTTCGCCGTCCAATCCCAACCTTCCCGCCATAGTTCGCAAGGGCTCTCGACAAAGAGAGAGACTTTAATGAGTTCAAGATATCACCAAAGGGCGAAAAGCCGAAAGATGTCCGTGGCGGTGAACTCCATAATCGCGCCCACCGGATTCGACCGTAGAGGCGCGAGAGGTTCGGAGTCCGCAGAGGAGTCCGCATCCGGGAGCCACGGGCTTCGCAGCGACATGGATGGTGTCCGCCAATCGTCAGGAGATTTTAGCCCCGAGGCGGTGTCCAACCAACCGCCTCGACGGCTAAACCGCCCGGATTAAGGGTTGAGCGGCATCGCGCGGCCTCCGTGGCACTATTCGCGGCAGAGCTAGATCATACCCATCGAGACATGTGGCACGCCGGTGTGGCTCAATCCGTCAAGATCAAGTCTCCGCGACATCGGCCGATAGTTCAAGCTTCCAAATCTGACCTGATGGCCAGGGCGAAGCTTTCGATCTGCTCCGATGGCCTAGCTAATTGGCCCGCAGCAGCAAAGCCGCCGAATACGAAGATCTGTCCGGGAGAAAAGTCTCACCTCGGACTGCATCGCTTGTTGATGATTGAAGGAGCCATCGGGCCTATAGGTGACGGCATACGAGGAACTCTCAATGAAAGCACTAATGTCGGTGTCAAAACCAGCGGATCTCGGTAGGGGGTCCCAACTGTAAGGCCTAGGCGGATGGTAACAGGAGAGAAGGGACACGATGTTTTACCTAGGTTCGCCCTCTCGATGGAGGTAATACCTTACCCTGCTTGATTAATATTGATGATATGGGTAGTACAAGAGTAGATCTACCACGAGATCGTAGAGGCTAAACCCTAGAAGCTAGCCTATGGTATCATTGTTGTTCGTCCCTATGGACTAAAACCCTTCGGTTTATATAGACACCGAATAGGGTTAGGGTTACACAGAGTCGGTTACAATGGTAGGAAATCTACATATCCAGACGCCAAGCTTGCCTTCCACGCCAAGGAAAGTCCTATCCGGACAAGGGACGAAGCCTTCAATCTTGTATCTTCATAGTCTAGGAGTCCGGCCAACGGTGATAGTTCGGCTATCCGGACACCCCCTAATCCAGGACTCCCTCATCCCCCGTCTCCTGTTACCATCGATCCTAGACGCACAGTTCGGGACCCCCTACCCGAGATCCGCCGGTTTTGACACCGACATTGGTGCTTTCATTGAGAGTTCCACTGTGCTGTCGACGAAAGGATTCGATGGCCCCTTCGACCATCAGTAATGGCGTTGTTCAGGAAGAAACTTTTCTCCCCGGACAAATCTTTGTGTTCGGCGGCTTCGTACTGCGGGCCAACTCTCTTGGCCGTCTGGAGCAGGTCGATAGCTACACCCCTGGCCATCAGGTAAGATTTGGAAGCTTGAACTACGTAACGGATATCCGTGGAGACCTGATCTTTGATGGATTTGAGACCGCGGTGATCACTCCCCTTCTCTCCGACGAACATGACTTAAATCTGTCATTGGAGCACACCCAGGAGATGGATCATGTTGCTGCAACGGCCTTAATACCGAAGAAGATCATCCCCTCTGAGGCCATAAAGTCCCCGGCATTGGAGCCGCACACGGACTCGACATCCTGCAATGCTCGCGTCAACGGAACTCCGGACTCGTCTCCGGCTACATGTTCCGGATCAAGTGCGCCTGCGGACACCAAGTTGGACCGGTTATTGATTCTCGAATTTAGCGTCGCAGACATCTTCCAGCATTCGCCTTTGGGTGACGTACTAAACTCTTTGAAGAACTTGTCCTTGGAGGAAGACTCACAGCCGAACTATGTTCGGTTCGAGCTAGAGGCGTACGACGAGGAATTTTGCTTCCCACCCGCCACCCACTTCATAGCCACCGTCGACGACCTAACCGACGTACTTGACTATGGCTCCAAAGACATCGACGGTCTAGACGACGATGCTGACAATGAGCAAGGCCAAGAATCGCCATTCACTGGACGTTGGACGGCCACCTCCTCGTACGACGTGTACACGGTCGATACACCCAAAGGATCTGGCAACGAAAAAGAAGAGCCGGATAAGAACAAACCCTCTGAGACGCAGTCCAACCGCCGGCACCCCAAACTCCATTCTAAGCCTCGTCGCTCAAAGGATGGCAACACTGGCACCAGAGAAAATAGTACTCCGGGCGACGCCGAAAACAATGAAGACCCTGTCGCCGCTGCATCCGAACAGGAGGAACATGACAACATGCAAGACAACCCTGATGAACAGGCCATAGAAGATAACTCGGAGGATGATAGTTACCATCCACCCTCCAAAGAGGAGACAAGCCTCGGCAACGAAGACTTCATCATGCCGGTGGACCCTCTGGAGCAGGAGTGTTTTAAACTTCAGCTCATAGCCACAACAAGGAGACTGAAAAAGAAACAGCAGCAGCTTCAAGCTGAACAAGACCTGCTCGTCGACAGATGGACCGACGTCCTGACAGCTGAAGAATACGACCTCAAGAGCCCAGCCAAGAGCTACACGAAACGCAGCCTATACCTCAATTTGATGAGAAAGCACCGGAGCACACATCTCCCTCGCGTAATGCGGAACGACCACCGCGGGGTCGAGACAGGGCGGCCGACCGGCCACCCCGCGGCCGGGACAAAGCTGCAACTCAGGCCGAGCAGCAGCCTGCCCCACCGCCTCGCAAAAATAGAGACGGAAGAGTTCGGGGTCACACATACGACCTCCTACAAATCCTGGACGATAGAACAGGACTGTCACGACCGGTTTTTCAATAAAAATATTTATTGAACAACCGACCTATGAAGTCCAATATGAGGAAAATCCTTCATACCGGTTGACAAAACTTTGATACGATAAGCCAGTAGCATTACAATATTACAGGGGTCGGACTGAAGATGCCCAACCAATAATTACAAACATGTCGATAATTATACATAGAGGCGGATATGACCCAAGGGGGTGGGGTGGAAATACTACTGACTCGAGCTATGAGTGGTTGGTGGAATAACACAACGGGGTGGTTAATAAGTCTACAAGATCGGGCGGCTCATCGAAAGGCCGAGGTGAGGCTCGGCGAATTTATTTGGGTAGCGAAGCGGATATATCACAATGACTAATCCAGGGTCGACGAGACTGGCTGGGATTCCTCTAGGCGCCGGACTCGCCATCGAATTCTCCATCCATGAGATCGCTTTCACAAGATCTCGCCAAATCAATAAGCTGTGAGTACTTTGAAAGTACTGCAAGACAGTTCGGACAAAAGATATAACAAATGAATGCAGGAATGCGTCATGATTAATTTTAACAATGCTCAATTTAATCAGTATAGCAAAGTAAATAAGAAGGGAGTCGGCGGTAGTCCGCTCGAAAACCCAAAGAAGACAAAACTCAAAACCGATTGGGTGTCTGAAGCGACACCTCGAAGGGTGAACAAATAAGTAAAACATGCCACAGTCGGGCGTCTTGAGCGACACCCCATAAAGGGCTTATATTGAAATGAAAATACATGCATGCAATGGACGCCCCGAGCGACATCACGTAAAGGGCTTATAATGAAAATAAATAACAACAATGCCGCAATGGACGCCCGAGCGAAATCACGTAAAGGGCTTATAATGAAAATAAATAACAACAATGTCAGCAATGGACGTCCCGAGCGACATCACGTAAAGGGCTTATAATGAAAATAAATGGCAACAATGTTGCAATGGACGTCTGAGCGACATCACGTAAAGGGCTTATAATGAGAATAAATAAAAATAATGTCAATGGACGCCCGAGCGACATCACGTAAAGGGCTTATAATAAAAAAAATAACAATAATGCCACAGTCGGACGTCTGAGCGACATCACAGAAAGGGCTTATAATGAGAATAAATAACAATAATGCCGCAGTCGGACGTCTGAGCGACATCACAGAAAGGGCTTTCATCACAAGAAATAGCACTCATAATAAATATTCAACACAGGAATATGAACGGGTTAGTCCATCCACAGGAATAAGCATTTAACCGGACTTAGTACTCATGTGATTCGCCGGATTATCTGTCACCAAAACTGACATTTGTCAGGATAAGATATAGTGAACTTGGACATGGATAAGATGAATGTAAGAATTTTGACTCTGCAGAGTTTGTACCAAAATTTGTCCACAGCCAACGGATTTCCGTAGTCACGAAGGACTAGTTCCGTTTATGGTATTTCGGAAGAAACACAGCTAACCAAGACACACCGTCCTACCTCACGTAATGCCAGGAATCACCCTAGACATCGCCCAAGAAAAACTTTTGAGACGGGAGATCACTATCTCGAATGGCATGGGATCAAATTTATATACGCTATCTAAGGGTGCCCCCTCTCGGTCCCAACCGAAACACCCATGCCCCTGCATCGGATGATCGGCTTTAATCCAGGCCATGGAACCATCATCACGGCCTTCCATTTGGTGTGTACCAGAAAGCGGTTTGCAACTTACTAAGCCATATCCCTTATGGAAAACATGTGGTAGTACGGAAGGGAAATGGATGGGAACCGAATCGATACGGGTTGACATCAAGTCAAATAGTTTGGCATAAGACTGGCATGCTACAACACTGCCATCTTACCCATCCTCATGCCAACACATGGCCATGCACATTCACATCCAACACGTATGGATTATCGAACTCACTTGCGTCAACTTTGCATGAAATCAACATTCATCGGTATGCTCACAAACATGCCATGAAACTACTTAATGCAAACCTGCCAGAACATTCACCATATCAAAAGTTCAAACATGCTTGCCTGGTTCAGAGTAGTCGGAGTCTAGCTTGGCGAAGTTCGCGGTTCCGTCACCTCCTTCGATATCTACGGTAAACAAAAATACACGCGCTAATGTAAATACTGTGGAGTACAGAAATCTGGTCCAAATATTTTTCAAATAAATCTGATAAAAAACTAGACAAAATTATAAGACTGTCATAAAAAGAATTACTCAAAAATCACTTTTTATCAAAAAGTTATAAGGGTTTCTGTCCAGGGACTCATCTGTAATGAAACAGAAAAGTTCCAGGGGTTTAACTGAGAAAACAGAAAACGGTTCGAATAGAAACGCGCAAGCCCACAGGAAAACGTATCTGCCCAAGGCGCCAACGGCAAACGGTTCATGGAAAGAAAGAGAGGCTGACATGGGGGGGTCCACATGTCGGGTTTGAAAGACTCACGGCCGCTCAAGGCTGCGTGGTCGCGGCGTCGAACCACGGTGAGTCGTGGAGATCGAGGTACCAAGAGTATCGCGTGTCCTTCCGCGTTGGTGGGTGGTGGACTTAGGCGCTGGGAGCACCACGCCGACGGCGACACTTTCTCCATGGACGGCGGCTCGGGCGATGGTGGGGAACTCGTGGTGTGCTGCAAACTTTGAATTGAAGTGCGGGTTAGAAGGAGGGATGTACTAGAGAGCTACTGGCAAGAGACGGGAGGCAGAGGCGCACGCACGGGAGCGAATCGAGCTGGATCCCGTGGCGGGTCGCGGCGGCCGGAGTCGAGGAAGGAGACTCCCTCGGGGCTCTTCCAGTGGCTAGGCAGGGTCTTGGTGAAGTGCAGAGGTGGTGTGTGCACGAGAGCGAGCTCGAGGCTCCTTTTTATAGGCGATCCGAGGCGGTGGCCTTGAACGGACTTCTCCGGCGATGGTTACGGCGGCGCAGAGCTTGGTCGGGAGATTTAGGGAGGGGGCGCCGCGGGAGTTCCACCGGTTCCGCTCGACGCTAAACAAGCTTGGATTAGAGCCCCAGGTGGATTTGATTTTAACGGGCGGCGCGGGTCTGCCGGCGGCAGAGGGTGCGCCTGTGCTTGCCGGGCCACGGTGACAGTGCTGCGGGGGTGCGCTGGCATGCATGAGGCCACGCTGAGGGCTAGGGCGCAATGGGCGGCACAGAACAGCGTTATGAGCCGGAGCGAGCTCCGTTCGGCCGCCACGGGTGGCCTCAGAACGCAGAGGCTGCCGGGCGTTGAAGATGCTCACCGCCACCGACGCTGCAAGGCTCTGTCCAAGCGTCAAGGCGGTGCTCTGGCGGGGGAAGAGGTCGTGCGCAAAGCGCCAGGGTGCACGGGCGATCAGTGCCAACACTCTGACGAAAACGACACTACAACTTTGAACTTTCTGAATTTTCTGAAAGTGAACAGAACAGTGCATGCCAGGTGTTCGACAAAATGATTCTGATAACCAGGGATTTTTCCTTGAGCTAATTTTTGGTGGAGTGGTCTCTCATTGCAACTAGAGGTTGCCTGAATTTTTGTGGAATTTTTGGAGAAGTGTAGATATGAATTTCACCAAAAATGATGTATCTGGTCCAAACTTGCAGAGGTTGAATTTTGAAAATTTTGAAAAGAGGAAGAGTGGATCTTGATGGTTCTAGGTTATGGGTACTAAGGACTATCCAGAGGAGTTGGTTTGAGGTCAAAAATCAGAAGCATTAGGGTACTTGCTTTGCAAATCACTTAGGCTCAAAAAGAAAAGACAGAATTATTTGGGAGAAGAAATAATTGGAATAAAGTCCAAAAATGGATTCTACTAGTTTGGACAGAATGTTTGAGTTGTACCAAAGTGGAAGGAGAGATTTTTGGGAAGTTTTTTACCATGTGGTGCATGGAAGAATCAAGGATGATTTCAATTATGGGAGAGGATGACAAACTCCTAGAGTTTCTTTTTGAAATAAAATAAATTCCAAAGATTCTCCTTGAAATTTTGAGAAGAGGGAAATCAGAAGAAAACTTAGAACTAAACACTAGAGTTGAAGGAGATGCAAAAATAACATATTTGCTAAAGGGAAAAGCTTTGAGAGAGATTTTTGGAAGAGTTTTGGAGACCTCCTTCAAATCCAACAAATTTTGAAGAAAACCAAAGGAAAAAGTTTTGGAGTGTCACGAGGACACACAAGATCGATCTACGGATCGCGAGGGCGTGCCTCGAGGCACAAGGAAGGCTACCTATTCGGACATGATAAATCTAACCACGCCCGGGCCGAACACCGCAGACAGACTCCATCAGAACTACGCCACGACGCGGCCCGATATAGAGGCGCCGCACACCCTCTTTGCTTTACAGATGAAGTACTGGACAATGAATTCCCCGAGGGGTTCAAGCCCGTCAATATGGAATCATACGACATCACAACCGATCCCGCAGTATGGATCGAGAACTTTATCCTCCACATCCACATGGCTTGAGGAGATGATCTCCATGCCATTAAATACCTCCCACTAAAGCTCAAAGGGCGAGTGAGGGAGTCCCGGACTAGGGGGTGTCCGGATAGCCGGACTATCGTCACGGCCGGACTCCAAGACTATGAAGATACAAGATTGAAGACTTCGTCCCGTGTCCGGATGGGACTTTCCTTGGCGTGGAAGGCAAGCTTGGCGATACGGATATGTAGATCTCCTACATTGTAACCGACTCTGTGTAACCCTAACCTATCCGGTGTCTATATAAACCGAAGGGTTTTAGTCCGTAGGACGAACAACAATCATACCATAGGCTAGCTTCTAGGGTTTAGCCTCCTTGATCTCGTGGTAGATCTACTCTTGTACTACCCATATCATCGATATTAATCAAGTAGGAGTAGGGTATTACCTCCATCGAGAGGGCCCGAACCTGGGTAAAAACATCATGTCCCTTGTCTCCTGTTACCATCCGCCTAGACACACAGTTCGGGACCCCCTACCCGAGATCCGCCGGTTTTGACACCGACATTGGTGCTTTCATTGAGAGTTCCTCTGTGTCGTCGCCATCAGGTAGGATGCCTCATCTCGTCTTTAAAGACGATGCCATCGCCAAAGAAGCCTTGGCCACTGGTCAGACTCTTCGGCTAGGCGGTTTTCTCATGACCGCTAGTTCGGCCGCCGCGCCGACGATGACCTCTTGAGTCATCAAAACCAATCTCCATGTTAGTTCGGAACTTGCCGAACAGTTAGATCCGATCGAGCTCTCCTCCATAAACGAGCTCTTGGATCGCATCGCCGCCCTGGGAGTCGCCACAGATTATGAGCGGATCGGGCCTAAAACCGATCTGAGAGAGATCAACTCTCCCCAGGCTACCCATCATGTTGCTGTGATAGAGGAGCAATGTGGCGATTCTTCTTCTATCTTAAGGACTAGCCACGTCCGGATTCCCGATCCCTCCATGCCGGATTCCCGCGGAGGGACGGATGTCGATCAAGCCCTGAACTTAAAGTCAGGCGGCAGGTCGGACTCATTGGATAGCACTCAAAAATCCGAACTTCCGAGTTCGGAAACTTCTCGGCCCTTGAGTCCTAAATTGGACGGGGTTCCAGATTTAGTGCCACCCGCCCACCCAAACTTTAGCGATCTCTCTCGAATTCGGCAAGATCCCGCTGAAACAAAGAAATCATTATCGGGCAAGATTCTCCCGGTTATGAACAGGATAAAGGATCGCCGAGAGGAGGACGAATCCCAATTTTCTGCAATAATTGCATGGACAAGGAATCCTAAACGCCATAAGTCGTCGCTAAATTACACGCTTTGTTGACTTGGTGACCATAGTACAAAAGTAATCGTGTGCGATGGAGAGCGCTGGAAAACCGAAAGTAAATTTTGGGATAATCCGCCCCAATACATCCCTAGTCCGGAACAAAAGGGTGCATCATTATCAAGCACCGGGTTGAATACCAAAAACCAAAACCCCTAAAGGGTACGGAACTGCATCGAGGGTTGGCTAAACGGACCTGCAAAATTCATAGCACGTAGGGCGCCACTCCAACTCATAGCCTTCGAGCATGTTGGATACTACGGCAGGTGGCCAAAAGTGGCGAAGAGCTTCTAGCTTCAGAATCCCAGCCCAGCAACACCAGTACGGTGTTAATAGTCTTCGAGACTTTCGCATCAAATAACATGCGAAAACGAACACTCCGCAACCTTGCCGAAGTCTACCAAGTAGCAACAATAAATCCATGGAGTGACACGGCTATTACCTTTAATGCCAAGGATTTAACCTAAATTCGAACTGCCCGGCACCACCGCATTGGTCCTCAACCCGATAGTGGACGGCTTTTGCCTTACTAAGGTACTCATGGATGGCGGCAGCGACTAAACCTCATCTATGAGGAAACCCTCCAAAAATGGAAATAGATCGGAACCGCATCGAGCGAAGCAGCACAACCTTTAGAGGAATAATCCCTAGCCGGAAGCATGCTGCACAGAAAATCACGCCGACGAGTGTTCGGCTGGCGGACAATTACAGTCCGAGGAGGTCACATTTCAAGTGGCTCCGCTCAACAAAGGATATCTTGCTTTATTAGGACGATAGGCATTCACAATTTTTCAAGCTATACCCAATTATGGGTACATGAAGCTTAAAATGCCCGGACCTAACGGAATCATCACTCTCGCTAGTGATCCGAACATAGCACTCCGCACCGAAAACAAGACAGCCGCACTAGCCCTCGAGGCACTATCCGAAGCCCTAGCGGCCGAGGAACTCACCGCGATGCGCTCCACGGTGAACAGGGATGATGTGATACTTGATAAAAGATCCAAGTCCACTTCTTTTAAACCAGCGGATGAAATAGTCAAATTCCAAGTCCACCCAATGGACCCTGCAAAGACGGCCTCCATTGGGGCACGATTAAACCCTGATGTAGACGCCAGACCACGAGAATTTCTACAAGAAAATCGACATCTTTGCTCGGCACCCTTCGACATGCCAGAATCCCACGCCGGTGGCCAAGCACAGCCTAAATATCCTAAAAGGATTCAAGCCACCAAACAGGCTCTTCGGCTTTTCCCAACCCAAGAGATGGCCATGGGAGAGGAGCTAGCCAAACTTTTGGAAGCCGGATTCATCGAGATATAAAACATCCGGACTGGCTAGCAAACCTGGTGATGGTACCAAAGAAGGATAAGTCCCGGCGCCTATGTGTTGATTTTAAAGACATTAATAAGGCTTGCCCAAGGATCCCTTCCTCCCTCGAATTGATCAAATCATTGACGCTACAGCAGGACACGACTCATTGTGCTTCCTCGACGCAGCATCTCGGCTACCACCAAATCAAGATGGCGGAGCTGCACCAAGCTGCAACAGCATTCATCACTCCATACGGCCCGCTCGCTTTAACACAATGCCCTTTGGGCTCAAAAACGCCGGCAACAACATATCAGCGATGATTCGTATATGTCCGCAAACCAGATCGGCAAAACAAAGGAAGCATATGTAGATGACGTGGTCGTCAAAACCAAGCACGCCGAAACTCTAGTAGACGACTTGAGGCTCACATTCGACAATCTTCAAAATATGACATCAAGCTCAATCCGAAAATGCGTCTTCGCGTTCCAAATGAAAGCTCTGGGCTTCATTGTGTCCGTAGAGGAATTGAAGCAAACCCAGCCAAGATCCGAGCTCTGTCACAATTGGATATTCCAAAAGACCTCAAACAAATACAAAATTAATGGATGCGAGGCGGCTCTAAGCCGCTTTATTTCCCGATTGGGGAAAAGGCGTTACCCTTTACCGCCTCCTCCGCCGCAGACCAACACTTCGAGTGGATAGATGCGCCACGGCGGACTCAAGAAATAAAGGCCATTTTGGCAACAACCGTCCTGGCCGCGCCCAACGTATGCGAACCAATGCTATTATATATCGCCGCAACACATCAAGTTGTCGGTAGCGGTGCTCGTTGTCAAACAAGAACGGACGGACACCGTTCCCTGCTCAAAACCGTTTATTATGTGTCCACCGTCCTAACTCCATGTAAGTCCTGCACCCACACTATCAAAAGAT
The DNA here is from genome assembly GCA_021605205.1 of Aegilops longissima. Lineage (NCBI taxonomy): Eukaryota > Viridiplantae > Streptophyta > Magnoliopsida > Poales > Poaceae > Aegilops > Aegilops longissima. Next base: position 444,665,710 of record CM038681.1, read on the forward strand.
AGCATATGCGTGTTCATGGCATCCGGAAGCTGCAACACTACTTTCAAGAGTGTTCGATAACGGTAGCCTCCAAGTACCTCTTAACGACATTATAAACAACGCGACGCGACGGGTCGGATTGCTAAATGGGCCATAGAGCTCCTTCCATTCGATATAACTTATAAGCCACGACGAGCTATTAAGTCGCAGGTTTTGGCCGACTTCGTGGCCGAATGGACCGAAGCCGAACTCCCTAAAGAGTACGGCGATACTCCAATTGGATCATGCACTTTGACGGCTCCAAATGTTGGTCGGCTGGGTCTGGCGTTGTCCCGACGTCCCCAACCGGGACACAGTCCAATACGCCCTTCAGATAATGTATACGGACTCCAACAACGCGAATCTGAGGCCCTTTTGCACGGCCTCCGGATGGCGATCTCCATGGGCATTCAACGCCTAGAGGTGCGCGAATTCAACCTCGCAATATCTCAAATAAACGGGACTTTGATGCCAAAGATCCGAAAATGGCAGCATACCGCAATGCGGTCCTAAAATGTCAAGACGGTTCAAGGGCTCGAATTTCATCATATAGCCCGGATAACAACCAGCGGCGGATATATTGGCACGAATCGGTGCAAAACGTGATGCCGTCCCACCCAATATCTTTCTGGAATGGCTGTTCAAGCCATCCGTACTATGGGAAGGGGAGTCCGGCAATATCAATCCGTACCCAACCGCACTACCTAACGCCGAACACTCTAACATAACCGGAGGCTCTGCCCCCGAGATAACACCCTCTGCTCACGAAATAATGGCGGTTATCGCCTCATGGACGGAACCATTCCTAGCCTACCTAACTAGGCAGGAACTCCCCGAAGACCAAAATGAGGCTTGCTGCATAGTACGGCGCTCTAAAGCCTATAAAGTCCATGAGGGAGAGCTTTATAAGAAAAGCACTACCGGAGTCCTTCAAAGGTGTATCTCCGAAGAGGAAGGGCGAAACCTCTTGGCTGAAATTCATGCCGGACTGGGTGGGCACCACGCCGCAGCCCGGGCCCTTGTAGGCAAGGCCTTCCGTACAGGATTTTATTGGCCGACGGCCCGGGCAGATGCGCAGGACTTAGTCCAACGATGCGTCGGTTGCCAGCTTTTTGCTAACCAAAGCCACATGCCACCCATCGCCCTTAAAACTATACCCATCACCTGGCTGTTCATGGTTTGGGGGCTTGACATGGTTGGACCCCTCAAGGGAGGAACCCACAAGCAAAAATACCTATTGGTCATGGTGGACAAATTCACCAAATGGATAGAGGCCAAGCCTGTTAAAACGGCCGAATCCGGACCAGTGATAGACTTCATATCAGGGGTAGTGCACCGTTACGGTGTCCCCCACAGTATCATCACTGATAATGGCACCAACTTCACGGCCGACGAGGTCAAATCATGGTGCAAACACATGGGCATCAAGCTCGATTACGCCTCAGTCTATCACCCTCAAACCAATGGCCAAGTCGAACGGTCAAATGATCTAATCATGAGCGTCATTAAACCCAGACTAGTGCGGTCCCTCAAGGAATCTAACACGACTTTGGGTTGAGGAGCTCGACTCAGACTGGGGCTGCGGACCACGCCGAATCGTACTTTATCGAATTCACACCATTCTTCATGGTGTACAGCGCAGAGGCAGTCTTGCCTGCGACATAATACATGACTCACCTCGGCGGCGCATGTATGAAGAAAGAGAAGCCGAGCTTGATCGGCAGGACAGTTTGGACGCATTGGGGAGGAGCGCGACGTGGCAAAAGCTCGCTCCGCATTCTATCAACAGCAGGCTCAAGATATCAAAGCAGGAAAATACGGGCCAAAGCTTATAACGTTGGCGAACTAGTTCTACGCTGCGGACAAGAAAAGGACAAACTCAAGCTCAAATGGGAAGGTCCATTCATCATCGACCAGGTCCTCGACCGGCGGAGCATACCGTCTCTAAACGCATTGATAACCGACTCGAGCCGAACCCATGGAACGCAGCCCGCCCACGAAGATTCTACGCCTAAGTGCCGGACTCCAAGTTCGCCTCCTCCTCCATCCGCATTCTTTATTTTTGCTTTTTGCTGTCTTTTATCTCTCTCTTCCTCCTCCTTCTTCTTGTAGCCTCTAGAGGCTCGTTATGCTTTTTTTTCGCAACATTATATTCGGGGCTTCTTTAATGAAGCTTATTTATACTGGGCTTTCATGCCCAACACATGCTAAACTTCCGCATGTACCTTTTATTCACCATTATATGCATCGATATGACTTAAGTTTTGGCCAAGCTGGGTTGTTCGGCTCCATTGCTTACCCCACGCTCCCGATTGTTCGGCTAGGTGGTAAAGGAGCACCTCTGCGATTGTTATCGCCGGTCAGCGGATGTGTACCTCAGATCGGGTGAAGCCGAAGCTAGCGTTCTTAAGGGAATATTCGGTCGGTGAACTGAAAGATGATTTTAACTATTTACCCATCTGCCCCTGATGATTTTCTGCTTTCCTAGTAGCTTTGACATGCACTTTAGGGCATGCATCCCAAATAAAGGAACCCTTAATGTAACTATTCTCCCCGAAGATGTTTCTTACTACCCATGTAATATAACATAACTAGTTGGGCACTTGTCCGACATACAGAACAATGACCCCTACGCCTTGTCTCCATGCATACCACGGTTCTTATATAACCACGAAGGTATTCGGACACACTCCGGACTATTGGGTCCGAGGTCGGGTTAAAAGGTCCGCTATGGCAAACGATCTACAATCCGCTAGAAGACATTTTTCATGTCATATTTTTACATAGTCAACTCGACTCATTGTATTCCTCCTCAATGCCATCTAATAGGCTATCTAATTTACAACCTTGTTGGGAATACTTGGCGGCCAATTCTACTTGGTCAGATACTAAGCTTACAGGATCTCCATCCCATCCGCCCCACCGGTCCGACTCGCCATGTGGTTTGGGTCAGCCTTCGTGTACCGCTGCCTTTACCATGGACCAGCCTCCTGGCGCCTTGACGGCAGGCCGATATCTTCCATAGCCGGAGCGCCGCCGTGCTCCTTGAAGCCGCTCTGCCAGCTCCCCAATGCCTTCGAGCAGGAGATAGATGGCCACAAGGCCTGGCCGATGCTTTTCATCACCGCCGGACTCGTTCGTGTAGTACCGCAGTTCGGGAAAAAATCACCAAGAATTGGGCATCTCCTCCTCAGACGACACTGTGAACAAACCTACATACATGTTTATGTTAGTCGCCTTCCTCGCCAACTCTTTCAAAGTTCGCCAAGCACTTATCGAAAATGCCGCGACGAAGCCGCCGATTCTCCTTTACGGAGTCGATAACCGGGCACGAACGTCCTTTAGTTCCTCACCCAGCTTGGTGTTGGCGCCTTGAGGTTATTCTTCTCCCGCCGCACCTCGTAAGCACGCCTCGCCAGCCTTTATCTCGCGAAGAGCTGTTGCTTGTCCGGATCTAGTCCGGCGCCATCTGCAATGTTTTTGCCAGATTTACACACCCGCCGCACTTCATAAATTATTTATCTTCTGAAGCGTATATTACGAGAGGGGGTCTCTGTGGCTCCCTCAGTGGCGGCTAGTGCGGCCTCAAGTTGGGCCTTGCACTCTTCCAGCTCCCGGGACAATCGGGTATTCTTTCTCGTAAGATCCTCAGATAACAAATGATCCTTAAATCAGTTATTCTAACTATTTTAAGTCTCGGGGCTACTGCATATATTATTGTCAAACTTCCGCACCAGTATGTCCTTCACATACCGCCCGTGGCTCGCTAGACCATCTTGAGCGGGACGGAGGTGCGATCTCCTAATCAAAGGCATTCAAGGCCTCTTGGGAGAAACATGCGCCACGAAGAACCGTCTGGCGGCACTGTGATTCAAGGCGCCTCCACCTCGGAGTTGGTGGCGGACAACCTGTTGGCATCCTCCGTCGGAGGAGCATCCGACGACGTCTCGTGCTCGCCTCAGCCTCCGGACCCGGCTTTGAAGCTTGTCCGTGAAGGCTCGACGGCAACCTCTCCGGACTCGTCCGGCGAGCGCTTTTTTCCTGAAAAGAGCATCGGCGTTAGTACGCCTTCCGGAATCAATCCGGGAGTATGGTGACATGCCATACCGCTGCGGGCGGAGTTTCGATCCGACCGCACTTCTTTTTAGACTGGGGGCCGCAGACGCCTTTGTTGGTCAGCCGCTTGGCTCGGCTTCCCTGCCTCGAAGGTACCCGCGAAGCACCATTGGTATACGGTGATAAAAAATAAGCATGGATGGGTCATTATCGTGGTTTGGGATCTCGGTCTCATTTACTCGTGAGGCTGGAAGTATTCCGGTAATCGGCCGTAATGGCAACCAACGCATTGTCGATGCTAAGTTGGTGGAATACCCCACGATCAACTCCACCTTTATATCCGGATCCTCTTCGAGGTCGGATCGAGGGACCGCTCCGGATCCTCGGGTTGTGGCGGCGGCTGTATCTTCTCCACATCCGGCGCAGTTCTCGCGAGAAACCGCTAAATGAGATATTTAACCATGGGAACATTGATCGGACAGGTCACAAAGATGTTTGCTTACCCAGCTCGAGGATTATTTGAAGAAAACTCCTTCAAGGATTGACACGGAGGAAATCCTCCTCCTCCCTTTATACATGGCGACAAGATTTTCACCAGTTCGGTGACCGATCCCGCCCTTTGCGCCATGGCGGGTGGCGCTGCCTCCCGCTGAAGTCCCACATGGGTGGCCCCAGATTGGAGCGGCTGCACTTTCATAATGCAGATTGCCATGACTCCTGTCATGGTCAATCCGCATGAGCCAAGAACCTTATTCGCTCATCAAATAACGGACATCCCGGCCATCTTCTCTCCGGGGCTCCGAGGGCGCCACTTAGGCGCTTCTTCAGAGGAGCATTGCTGAACTCCGGAAGGCCGATCCAACAGGATCCCAGCGGGACGCCCTCCATGTAAAACCATTCAAGGCCGCTTCAGACGCTTCTTTGGGGTTCCGGATAGGTATCCGTCCCGCGATGCGCCATAGCTCGGCTCCGCCCACTTGATATATTGACCCCTCATGAGAACGGGGTACTAGGCGAATATTCTCTTCCACAGCCCAAATGAGCCTCGACGCCCAAGAATAGTTCGCAAAGGGCCACGAAGCCCGATGTGCAGGATGGAGGCAGGAGTAAGGTGGTGCAATTGAGGTCAGAGAACTCCAAGAGCCCCTGAGAAACGGATGGATGGGAAATCTGAGTCCTCTTACTAGATAAGAGATGAAGCATACCCGCCTCCTTTAGAGGGATCGGGACGCCTCCGCTTGCTTTCCGCCTTGTAGGTGGCAAGTCCGGCTCGAACCGGGACCATGAAGGCCGGGGAAGAAATCCCTTGGCTTGGAGTATGACTAGCTCGCTATGTGGGATCGAGCATCTCCCAACTTCCCGGCCGAGGGCTGGAGCGCGAGAGGACGAGCCACGCCGACCGTCCATGATGGAATGGGCTTTGGTCGTGGGTGCTCCGATGAAAGCTCGCAAGGGGGATGGTGTGACTCACCGTAGCATGCACGTATGGTAAATGTTATGTAACAAATTTGAAGCATGAGGTGTTCTTTGATTGTCTCCTTATGAGTGGCGGTCGGGACGAAGCGATGGTATTTTCCTACCAATCTATCCTCGCTGTGGTGCTTGGTTTTTGATGACTTGTAGATTTTTGCAATAAGTATGTGAGTTCTTTATGACTAATGTTGAGTCCATGGATTATACTTAACGCTACCTTCCATCATTGCTAGCCTCTTCGCATGCATGCATTGCCCTTTCTCACATTGAGAGTTGGTGCAAACTTCCCCGTGCATCCAAACCCCATGATATGATACGCTCTTTCACACATAAACCTCCTTATATCTTCCTCAAAACAGCCACCATACCTACCTATTATGGCATTTCCATAGCCATTCCGAGATATATTGCCATGCAACTTTCCACTGCTCCGCTTATCATGACACGCTCATCATTGTCATATTGCTTTATGTGATCATGTAGTTGACATCGTATTTGTGGCAAAGCCATCATTCATAATTTTTCATACATGTCACTCTTGAGTCGTATATCCCCGATACCCCCGGAGGCATTCATATAGAGTCATACTATATTCTAGTATCAAGTTGTAATCATTGAGTTATAAATAAATAGAAGTGTGATGATCATCATTCATAGAACATTGTCCCAATAAAAAAGAGAAAGGCCAAAAAAAAGAAGGTCCAAAAAAATAAAAAATATAAAAGGGACAATGCTACTATCCTTTTCCACACTTGTGCTTCAAAGTAGCACCATGATCTTCATGATAGAGAGTCTCTTGTTTTGTCACTTTCATATACTAGTGGGAATTTTTTCATTATAGAACTTGGCTTGTATATTCCAACAATGGGCTTCCTCAAATGCCCTAGGTCTTCATGAGCAAGCAAGTTGGATGCACACCCACTTAGTTTCTTTTGTTGAGCTTTCATGCATTTATAGCTCTAGTGCATCCGCTGCATGGCAATCCCTCTCTTGCATTAACATCACGATGGGCATCTCCATAGCTCATTGATTAGCTGCGTTGATGTGAGACTTCTCCTTTTGTATTCTCCACAACCCCCATCATTATATTCTATTCTACCCATAGTGCTATATCCATGGCTCACGCCATGTATTGCGTGAAGGTTGAAAAGGTTTGAGATCACTAAAGTATGAAACAATTGCTTGGCTTTTCATCGTGGTTGTGTATGATGAGAGCATTCTTGTGTGACAAAATGGAGCATGACTGAACTATATGATTTTGTAGGGATGAACTTTCTTTGGCCATGTTATTTTGAGAGGACATAATTGCTTAGTTAGTATGCTTGAAGTATCATTACTTTTATGTCAATATTAAAATCTTATCTTGAATCTTCGGATCTGAACATTCATACCACAATTAAGAGAATTACATTGAAATCATGCCAAGTAGCATTCCTCATCAAAATTCTGTTTTTATCATTTACCTACTTGAGGACGAGCACGGATTAAGCTTAGATGTTTGATACGCTCCAACGTATCTATAATTTTTTATTGTTCCATGCTATATTATATTCTGTTTTGGACATTAATGGATTTATTATACACTTTTATATTATTTTGGGACTAACCTATTAACCGGAGGCCCAGCCTGTAATTGTTGTTTTTTGCCTATTTCGTAGTTTCGCGAAAAAGAATATCAAACGGAGTCCAAACGGAATGAAACCTTCGAACGTGATTTTCGGAACTAACGTGATCCGAGGACTTGGACCCACGTCATACATCAACCAGAGGGCACGAGGTAGGGCACCTACCCCTCCCCTGTGCGCGCCTCCACCCTCATGGGCCCCATAATCGACGCATTTCCTCCTATATACCTACATACCCCAAACTACCAGACACGGAGCCAAAAACCTAATTCCACCGCAACCTTCTCGATCCGTGAGATCCCATCTTGGAGCCTTTTTCCTAGTTCACGAGGGGGCATCGATCACGAGGGCTTCTACATCAACATCATAGCCTCTCCATGATGTGAGTAGTTTACCTCGCACCTTCGGTCCATAGTTATTAGCTAGATGGCTTCTTCTCTCTTTTGGATCTCAATACAATGTTCTCCCTCTGTGGAGATCTATTCATGTAATCTTCTTTTATGTGTTTGTTTGAGACCGGATGAATTGTGGGTTTATGATCAAGTTTATCTATGAACAATATTTGAATCTTCTCCTAATTCTTTTTATGATTGGTTATGATTGGGTTATCTATTTATTTTAATCCTTTTTCAATTAATGTCCTTTAATGAGGATAACAATAGGTTTATATCATATCAAGCATGAGTTTATCCTCTACATCATGTCATCTTACTTAAAGCATTACTCGTTTTATGAACTTAATACTCTAGATGCATGGATAGCGGTCGATGTGTGGAGTAATAGTAGTAGATGCAGTAAGAGTCGGTCACTTGTCTCGACGTGATGCCTATATACATGATCATACCTAGATATTCTCATAACTATGCTCAATTCTCACAATTGCTCAACAGAATTTGTTCACCCACCGTAATACGTGATGTTTCTAGAGAAGCCACTAGTGAAACCTATGGCCCCGGTCTATTTTCCATCATATTAATTCTAACACTTAGTTATTTTATTGCCTTTTATTTTACTTTGCATCTTTGTCATAAAATACCAAAATATTATCTTATCATATCTATCGATCTCACTCGTAAGTGACCGTGAAGGGATTGACAACCCTTTATCGCTGGTTGCAAGGATTCATTTGTTTGTGTAGGTGCGATGGACTCGCAGCGGGTCTCCTACTAGATTGATACCTTAGTTCTCAAAACGAGGGAAATACTTTACCGCTTACTGCATCACCCTTTCCTCTTCAAGGAAAACCAACGCAATGCTCAAGAGGTAGTGCATACTGCATCGATAGTGACACACCCTAGTATGTGGTGGCCGGGCATCCCTTTAGATGTTAGGCTTTGTGCTATAACTCTTGGTATTTGGCACGGATATGCGTGCACCCTTCATTAAGGGCATAGGAGTAGCGAGAGGTGTTAAGATGGTAGCTTCAAAGCCATCGATGTATTACTTTTAAGTTCTTCATAAATAATTAGTGGCTGTAGCATCACCCAAATGCAGGCTGGGGTGTATCCTCCGCTTCAATTTTCTTTAATTATTGCCAAGTCACATACAACCGCATAAGTCTAAAACTACTTTCAAAATTACTTTAATTTTCAGGCTTTCATTTCAAACCAGGTTAATGTGCTAAAATAGTTCTTTCTAGCTTGTGTTTGTTTTCTTTAATTTTCTTTCAGATAATCAATGCTTAAAGTTCTTGATGTTCAAAATGAACCCTAAGACTTTTTTTGGCAATGTGAATCCTAAGATTTATTGAACATATATTAAACATCACTCCACATTTAGAATCAGAGCGAAACATGAATAGTTGGCTAGAATATGACCTAAAAAATAAAAACATACACAAAAATGTCCTTTTCACCAAAACTTTGTGCACACATATAATCTCCGGATTTACACGGGTTTTTCCTCAGAAATTTTAACTTTTCAAAATGTTTATTTAGACAATGGATGCATATACACCTATGAGCCAAAGCCAATTTTCGCCTTGTAAATGCATAAAACATCCAAAATTGATACTACAATAGTATGAAACAATAAAAATTTATAAATACATTAAAGACGATTCATGTACTCTAGTAAATCAAACATGACATCATGTACTCGGTTTTAGTTCTAATAAGCCTAAACCTTTCGATTCCAAGGTTTGTCTCCATAACTCTAACTTCCTATTTACCCCCATCCGACTACTAGAATCACATCATCCGCAAAGAGCATACATATGAGATATATCCTTGTATATCCCTTTAGACCTCATCCATCACCAAGCGAAATATAAGTGCTCAAAGCTAACCCTAATGCAGCCCTATCTTAATCAAGTCATTGTTTTACATCACTTGTTCAACACTTGTCACAACATTATTGTACATGTCCTTGATGAGGGCAATGTACTTTGGTCGACTTTGTGTTTCTCCACGGCCCACCACATGACATTCCATGGTATCTTATCATAGGCCTTCTTCAAGTCAATGAACACCATATACAAGTCCCTCTTTTGCTCCCCGATCTCTCCATAAGTTTTCATACAAGAAAATTGCCCATTACACCTCGCAGCATGAAACCAAACTGATTTTTTGTCACACTTGTCATTCTTCTTAAGCGGTGCTCAATGACTCTCTCACATAGCTTCATTTTATGGCTCATCACTTAATTTCATGGTAATTAGTACAACTCAACATCTCCCTTGTTCTTGAAGATTGAACTAATATAAGCCTTCTCCATTCTTCTCGCATCTTGTTTGCCTCGAAAATGAGGTTGAGAAGTTTGATTAGCCATGCTATCGCTATGTCCCCAAGGCCTTCCACACCTCAATGGGGATACAATCAGGCCCATCGCTTGCCTCTTTACATCCTTTTAGCCTCCTTGGCCTCCTCGCACTCTGAATTCACCACAAAAACACATGTTGGTCTCATCAGGAGTCATCGAGTTCATGGTAGAACTCCCATTCTCATTGAACAACTTGTCAAGTACTCCGCCATCTATACTTAATCTCCTCATCGCTCACCAGAGTTGGTCTGCCAAGGCCCTTGATGCATTTGACTTAGCCAACATCCCTTGTCTTCCTCTCTGGATCTTGGCCATCTTATAGATGTCCTTAACTCGCTTATGCCCTCTTTCAATCTTTTACTTTCTATGTTGTCACACTCCTATCCGTATAGTGTCTCAAACAATCTTCTCTTTAATCGCTTCGACATCTTCATTCCACCACCAGTATCCTTAGCTCCGTGATAACCCACAAGTATAGGGGATCAATTGTAGCCTCTTTCGATAAGTAAGAGGGTCGAACCCAACGAGGAGCTAAAGGTAGAACAAATATTCCTCAAGTTCCGTCGACCACCGATAGAACTCCTCACGCACACTTGACGCTCGCTTACCGAAACAAGTATGAAACTAGAAGTACTTTGTAGGTGTTTTGGATAGGCTTGTAAGAATAAAAGAGAGCGAAATAAAACTAGGGCTGTTTAGATAAAGACACAACTAAATTAGTTTTAGTAGAGAGCTTTTTTAGAAAGTTATTTTTCCCAGACAATCGATAACTAGACCAATCATTATTGCAATTTTATTTGAGGGAGAGGCATAAGCTAACAAACTTTCTCTACTTGGATCATATGCACTTATGATTGGAACTCTAGCAAGCATCCGCAACTACTAAAGATTCATTAAGGTAAAATCCAACCATAGCATTAAAGCATCAAGTCCCCTTTATCCCATAATGCAAACAACCTACTTTTCGGTATGCTCACACCACGCCACCCAACATAAGCAAATCATGAAAATATTGCAAACCCCACAGCGGAATCCTCACGCTATGCCGACACGAGAGCACCAATCAGAGAACAGCACCAATAATAAAACATGCAACTCAAACCAATCTTTATCATCAAACAGCCCATAGGATTAAAACGGATCTACTCAAACATCATAGGATAGCCATACATCATTGGGAAATAATATATAGCGTTGAGCACCATGTTTAAGTAGAGATTACAAGAGAGAGGTTACACCGCTGCATAGAGGGGCTAAGAATTGGTGATGATGGCGGTGAAGTTGTTGGTGAGGATTACGTGATGATGATGGCCACGGGCGCTCCGCCACTGGAAGAGAAGGGAGAGGGGCCCTTCTTCTCTTCTTCTTGACCTCCTCCCTAGATGGGAGAAGGGTTTCCTCCGTCCTTGGCCTCCATGGCGTGGGAGGGCGAGAGCCCCACGAGATTGGATCTATCTCCGCCTCTCTGCCAAGCTTCTTCGCTGCCTTTCACCGCTTTTTATACCCGGAGATCCAGAATCATTGGGTTGAAACCTTCGCCCAGATCTTTTACAAAAATAGCTTACGGCCAAAGTAGAGCATCAACGCTTCATTTAATGAATGGCCCACGAGGGTGGGGCAACTCAGTGGCTGGCCCCACCCCTCATGGCCACCTGCACCATCTCGCTGATTTTCTTCCCAAAATCACAAATATTCCAAAATAATCCGTCCGCTTTTATCCTGCTTGATTCCGCTTGATATGGATATTCTATAAACCAAAACATGCAATGTATATGAACCGCATCGGCACTAGATCAATATGTTAGTCCCAAAATAGTATAAAAAGTTGCCAAAAGTACATGGAACTTGTAGAATATTGGCATGGAACAATCAAAATTATAGATACGACGGAGACGATTACCCGCTTTCTCCTTCCCATGGACACTCCAAACTCCTCCGAGGCCACCTTACAAATTGAAGTCGCCATCTTCATCCACACATTGTCCAGATCCTCCTTCCTCCCAAGGGCCCTCCTTAATGACCCTTGAATGCCCGAGCTACTCCCTTGAGCTTCCACCACTTCGCTCTAGCGATTTTGCACGCTTATCCCGCCGACACGAATCCGAAGTGGAATTCAGAACCACCATCTTATGCCGAGGGCAAACTCTCCCCGTATCACCTTACAATCTAGGCACGCACGCATATCTTCTTCTCGAGAGGATGAAATCAATCTGCTAGTGTTGGCCACTACTAAAAGTCACCGATGCGATTCTCTTTTAAAGAGGGTGTTAGCTACGATCATGCCGTATGCTAGAGCAAAGCTAAAGACATCTTTCCTTCTTGATTCCCGATGCCATAGTCAAAGCCCCATGCACCCCTTTAAAACTCGTGTTAGATGTACCACGGCCATTGAGGTCTCTTCCTATGAAGAGCTCTCTCGCCACCGGTACACTCCTAACCATGTCCTCCGTGCCTTCCTGTAACTCCTCTTAGTGTTCTCATTGTCGCTTACTTGTGGGCAGGCATACCGATAACATTGAGAACTAAGTCCCCAACTACTAGCTTGACCAGATAATCCGTCCTCGCTTGATGTCTACCACCCATACCCGAGGCTCATGTTGATAGATGCCTACCCATTTCTGCTTGCAGCCGTCCCTGTGTACCACAGCCTTGAAGTCGGTATCCTCCACCTCCGCCTTCCGTCCCTCCATTTGGTTTCGTGGACACAAAGGATATCAACACCTCTCCTCATCGCTGCATCAACTAGCTCCAAGCTTCCTTGTCGAGACCCTACATTCCAGCCTACTCTGCTTAATCGCCCTAGGCTCGGCTTGCTTCCTTACCCTTCAGACTTGTCGAGTCAAATGCAAGACCTTGCTCATTTTCCACTACACTCTACCATGTAGCACGCCACTAAGGATGCGATTTACCGATCTCGCTTCCACTCTGCCATCAGATCATCGAAGATACGACGTGTCATCAAGGGGGTGACAACCCGCCCTTGTCCATTTGACACCACACCCGGTTCCGGTGGCACGCCGCTAAGAAGGTTACACCACAACGGATATCTTTTGGGTTTCATCTCCATAAGAGTAGCTGAGTTTTATGTTGACTTGTTGCCTATCACAACCTCCTCCTTTATTCGGCTTGGGACCCGCTATGTTGAGAAAACATAGGTGACTTATTCATTAACTCAATCAATTCAAATAAGATCAATTCTAACAATATCGTAACTTTCTTTGCATTCCCTGCCCATACCCAAATCACTTATGAAAACCTCAATTAAATGAAAACTTTCATTGACTTCCCCACCGTATTCAAATCAAATTAAATCTTATCAAAATCTAGAATACAATGAGCGTAAGGTATACATCGGATATGATTGATGTTAAACTACTAGAATATTTATGTCCCTGCAAACACACAGGCAAATAGCTAGTTCTAGTACTATACTAGTAGTAAAACGAAAATTGGGAAAAGATTAACTGCAAGTAGATGTAGTGTTGACAAATGCAGCCCATGCTTGCTCACCCTATTTACAAAACGAGTGCAATATTTTGCTGCTGCTTATGCAAGAACAAAGCAATCTTAGAACTTTAATCAGAAAAGCAACAAATGAAACCAATAACTCAAAACCAAGTTGCCTCTGAGCACAACTCATAGAGGACCAAATCCTGCAATAATAAGCACAGATATAGGCATAGGTTTGCAACCAAAATACAACATTTGTTCAATGATCCTCCATAATTGGAAATTGATGAGTAGCACAATTATAAAAGTCTCCATCTCCGATAAAATCCTAAAATAATAACTATGTCGAAGGAGAACATGAACTAGAACTTTTAGGATAATGATCTGAGCTGCCCGCAGTGTTGCTGGAAAACACTGCTCACAATCAGATGGGTGCACGAATCTCTCAGCAATTGATGGACCAGATAATGGAGTGGGCACACCTGGGAGTAGCCACCTTTCTGATGTCGAAGCATCTGAACTTATTCAAGTATTGTAATCAAGTGAAGGATAACTGGAAGATAAGTGGCATTCATTCACCGGGCAGTGCTGAGCCCAAGCAGCATCTGGCCATTGTTGCCGGAAGGGATGTAGAAACATTAGGTGAGCGCGCAATCACCCCAGCTATCTCCTTAGCAGCCTCGATCCTCCTGAGCTCGATCAGGCCATTGCCTACAAGAGCGGTGGCATCTGAGATGAGCCGCGGAGTCACTCTCCCTCCGCGCGAACAATAGCAGCACGCCTCTCCTGCTCTGCACGCGCAACGAGGAACCTGGAGCGCTCAGCCTCCTGCTGCGCGACCTGCTTCTTCTCAACGGCCTGGGCGAAGTCGTTCCTGTAGGCGAGATGGGTGATGGCGACGTCATCGAGCACGATGTTGAACCTGCCGGCGCGGCGGACGAGGGCTTCACGGACGAGGGCAGAGACGTGGGGACGGTCGGTGAGGAGCTGGTCTGCGTTGAACTGGGCGACGACGGCCTTGAGCACCTTGTTGCCGATGGAGGGGAGCACCTTGTCGTCATAGTCGAGGCCGAGGTTGGTGAAGATTTCAGGAAGGCGTTCCACATCGGGCGGGCGAGGACGCGGAGCGTGAGGCTGACCATCTGCAGATCCTTGGTTCCGGAGGTGGAGGAGAAGCTGTGGGCGCGTGCGGATGTCGAAGAGGAAGGGCTTCTGGAGCCAGGGGACGAGGAAGGGTGCCCTCCGAGACGACCGCGGGAGAACGCCCTGGAAGCGGTCGAAGATGACCGCCTGTTGGCCGCCGTCCACCGTGTAGAGGGACGTGGAGACGGCAGATGCCGCAAGCCCAACCCGGCAGCCACCTTTGCGACCTTCGTCAGAACGAGACTGCTGCTGCCCGCCGCCAGCCATGGATGACCTAGTTCGGGGTGGATGTTGGTTGGGGTCTCGGGTTTGGGGAGTTCTGCGCCGTGGATCTGGTGGCTTTAACGCTGTACCATTTCTTGATATAGAAGAAGAAGCAGTGCGGCTGTGTAAGTGGATGGGCCTGATTGGCCTGTGTGCGGTGGAGTGGTGGATTGCTCTGTTTGAACGTAGACATTCGAGGTCTTGCCATTTCATCTTCAAAAAGGTCTTGCCACTGGATTGGCTCAAATGTCAAATATCTCAAGATACTGATATTGAGGTTCAATGTCATTTTCTAGTGTTTGCCTGATATGTATTTATCACTTGGAATCTAAGGGAGCAATAATTCCATTTCTTGTTTGGATGAGAGTGTAATATTTATCATTCTCTTAACATTCGTAATTTCATATTGTCTATACAACACATACACACATTGATCAATTTTAAAATTGAGCGCAATCAGATAAAATACTCTAATAAAAGATTAGGCGGTATTTGTTAGGAATAAATTAGCGTGACTTTTACTCATTAATGAACAGTCGTTAAAGTGTACAACCTGAACAGACATTTAGGCTCCATAAGGCCCCTCCCAGTGCTCCACATTGTACATGTGCTAAGGCTGCTATGTAGGTGAAAAATCTGATGTGCCAAGGTAATCGAGATGAGAGATGGTATGGTGACTGAGAAAGAAACAATGCCAAGTGCAGGAACTCAGAGAAAACATTTAAATGAAAGAAGCCCACCAATGCATGAAAACTGAAGTCTCCATCAACATGGATGTACGATAGCACCACCTATCGGAACCACGGAAAAAATCTCCGCGTCTACATTGTGTTTGCTCCCTCCAAACTCCTTCTTTACCTTCATGTGCAATGTGTTACATTCCGCTGCTATACTCTTAGACTTGCATGTGTAGGTTGATTGCTTGACTTGTGCTAAGTTGCTAAAATCTACCCGGACTTAAAATTGGGAAAAGGATATCTTTTTATTTGGTCAAGTAGTCTAATCACCCCCCTCTAGACATACTTTCGATCCTACATGCAAGGATGCAATGGTTTGAGCTCTCTACGAACGATATGATCAAGCTACTCATCGAGAGCCCCCCTTGATAGTACGAAAACTGATCCTATAACCTGGTCTCTCAACTACCACCATGAGACCGGTAAAACATAAACCTATCAAGGGCAAACCTTTGCTTTGCACATAGTCCAGTTGAGCTAGATGATGACGATCTTGACTCCCTCAAGTTAGACCACCTTTCTTGATTGCGTTGGCTCGACGAAGACAAGTTGATTGCTCCCCCATACTCCACTATGGGTGAGCCACTCTTCGGCACATATTCACAAGTCCATTGACACCACAATGGATGGCAAGCTTCAAGGATGATCTCTTTGTGATGCTCCACTTGAACTTGCACACCACCATCTTGATGACAATCACCACTTGATGTCATCCTCCATGGGTTGTATGAGATCTTCATCTTAATGCAAACCCATGGAAACATACCTAACCTAGAACTCTCACGTAAACCTTGGGTTAGTACGCAAAGCGTAATGGACAATGCTTACCATATCATGGGATCACTTTATCCCTCTCGGTACATATTGTGTGCTTTGTGTGTTGATCAACTTGATTCACTCTTTGACTTAGTCTTGATCAACCTTGTATCATGTCTTATATATGACCACTCTTTGGATAATTCCTTGAATAGCACCTTGGTCATCTCATAAACTCCTTGAAACCAACACATGAACTTCAAGAAAAGCCTATGGACAAATCCTTCAAATATAACTCAAGGCAACAATTCATCCATAGAGATTATCATCAATTACCAAATCCAAACATGGAGGCACCACATGTTCTTTCAACTTTTGTATCGTAGTCCCTCTTGAGGGCATCGTCCTTGGAGTTTGCTCAGGTGGAAGGGACCAGCGACGCCGGCGGCGTACGGACTATGGCGCAACTGCAGATGAAAATTGCACCGACTTTGGTCATGGCAGACGATGGCGGCGTCTCTGATGTTGTTTCTTTGTTGAGGAATCGTCGTTGCAGTTTGCGTCATCAGGCTCGGGATGCTCCGGGGGAAACCCTAGATCTGGGTCTCCCGGATCGGACAATGACGAAGCCTTTGGTGTCGTTCACCCTCCTAGGGGCATCGTTTTGGAGCAAGTGCTGGCTGGATAGGACTAGAGAATGAGCGGTATTGCATCTACCACAAGGCCGATGGCGGATCCTAGCGGCATGGCGTTGTGGGGTTTTGGCGACGGGCGCGAGCGGATGGATAGATGCAGGATGATGGTGCTGTCTGGCCCCATGGTGGCATCGATGGCAGGCCTAACAATGTCGGTGTGTCAGTACCTACTCTGGAGATGGACCAGTGGAAGATGGTGGCAGCGGCTTCTGAGAGTGTGTGATACGTCTCCAACGTAACTATAATTTTTGATTGTTCCATGCTATATTATATTCTGTTTTGGACATTAATGGGCTTTATTGTACACTTTTATATTATTTTTGGGACTAACCTATTAACCGGAGGCCCAGCCCAGAATTGCTGTTTTTTTTGCCTATTTCAGAGTTTCGCAGAAAAAGAATATCAAACGGAGTCCAAAAGGAATGAAACCTTCGGGAACGTGATTTTCGGAACGAACGTGATCCAGAGGACTTGGACCCTACATCAAGACATCAACCAGGAGGGCACGAGGTAGGGGCGCGCCTACCCCCCCCCCCCCCCCCAGGCGCGCCCTCCACCCTCGTGGGCCCCATGTTGCTCCACCGACATACTTCCTCCTCCTATATATACCTACGTACCCCCAAACTACCAGATATGGAGCCAAAAACCTAATTCCACCGCCGCAACCTTGTGTACTCGTGAGATCCCATCTTGGGGCCTTTTCCAGAGCTCCGCCGGAGGGGGCATCAATCACGGAGGGCTTCTGCATCAACACCATAGCCTCTCCGATGATGTGTGAGTAGTTTACCTCAGACCTTCGGGTCCATAGTTATTAGCTAGATGGCTTCTTCTCTCTTTTTGGATCTCAATACAATGTTCACCCCCTCTCCTGTGGAGATCTATTCGATGTAATCT
This sequence comes from Aegilops longissima, assembly GCA_021605205.1. Lineage (NCBI taxonomy): Eukaryota > Viridiplantae > Streptophyta > Magnoliopsida > Poales > Poaceae > Aegilops > Aegilops longissima. Next base: position 444,683,581 of record CM038681.1, read on the forward strand.
TCTTTTGCGGTGTGTTTGTTGAGACCGATGAATTGTGGGTTTACGATCAAGTTTATCTATGAACAATATTTGAATCTTCTCTGAATTCTTTTATGTATGATTGGTTATCTTTGCAAGTCTCTTCGAATTATCAGTTTGGTTTGGCCTACTAGATTGATCTTTCTTGCAATGGGAGAAGTGCTTAGCTTTCGTTCAATCTTGCGTGTCCTTTCCCAAGTGATGGGGCCAGCAAGGCACGTATTGTATTGTTGCCATCGAGGATAACAAGATGGGGTTTATATCATATTGCATAAGTTTATCCCTCTACATCATGTCATCTTACTTAAAGCATTACTCTGTTCTTATGAACTTAATACTCTAATTGCACGCTGGATAGAGGTCGATGTGTGGAGTAATAGTAGTAGATGCAGGCAGGAGTCGGTCTACTTGTCTTGGACGTGATGCCTATATATATGATCATACCTAGATATTCTCATAACTATGCTCAATTCTGTCAATTGCTCAACAATAATTTGTTCACCCACCGTAATACTTATGCTCTCGAGAGAAGCCACTAGTGAAACCTATGGCCCCCGGGTCTATTTTCCATCATATTAATCTTCCAACACTTAGTTATTTTTATTGCCTTTTATTTTACTTTGCATCTTTATCATAAAAATACCAAAAATATTATTTTATCATATCTATCAGATCTCACTCTCGTAAGTGACCGTGAAGGGATAGACAACCCCTTTATCGCATTGGTTGCGAGGATTTATTTGTTTGTGTAGGTGCGAGGGACTCATGCGTGGTCTCCTACTGGATTGATACCTTGGTTCTCAAAAACTGAGGGAAATACTTACGCTGCTTTGCTGCATCACCCTTTCCTCTTCAAGGGAAAACCAACGCAGTGCTCAAGAGGTAGCAAGAAGGATTTACGCGCCGTTGCGGGAGTCTACGCAAAGTCAACATACCAAGTACCCATCACAAACCCTTATCTCCCGCATTACATTATTTGTCATTTGCCTCTCGTTTTCCTCTCCCCCACTTCACCCTTGCCGTTTTATTCGCCCTCTCTTTTTCCGTTCGCTTTCCTCTTTCTTTGTGCCCCTTGCACTTTCTACCGTTATGTCTGAAATAGGGGAAATTATTGTCGATAAGGACAATAATAATATCATGGAAAATTCTGATGCTCCTGCTGAAGCACCCCCTATCTTACATACAAAAAAATTCTGAATTGGTAGTGGTAATATTATTGGAAAAGGAGTTATCCAAGATTTCTTTACTTGTGTCGGTGCTTTGCCTTCTATGGGTAGTTCTATTCTTCATAGAACTAGTAGTCTTGCGGACACTATCGCCATGCTTGTAGTTTAACTTGAAAGACAATTTATGCACATGCATCCTTGCATACAAAGGATTTTCCTAGAATTTTCTAATATTGAGCATTCTTCTGTTAAGCGTGCAGCTACTATCTTTTTGGCTCATGAGTTCGGATTTATAATAAAAGAGGCCAAAGAAATCTTTGTGAATTATAGGGTGGACGCTGGCCGTCCTCCCATAGAAACTATCTTATTTGATCAAGAGGAAATAATGTGTTTTCAATCTCTAGATTATGTTGCTTTTAATGAAAACCTTAGAAAAAAGGTTCCTACCAATATTCTAGTTGATACAATTTCTGAAATTAATGATGATTTTGCTATTCAAAATAATGAGCTAGGATATTCTCTCGAATATAGGCTCACAAAGCTCTGTCAAAAGAATGCTTATAATGATGAATTGGTTGTGCAATACGAAGGGCCAAAGGAGGAACCTGTACCTCCTAAAGTTGATCTTGGGGATTTTTGTCCCATTAAATTTAGCCATTTTGATTACTTTTGCTTGCCACAAAGAAAACTTGCTACTGAACGTAGAGAATACGAAATGAGTTTCAATGATCTATCTTATTATTATGGCAATACCTAGACCTATCCTTGCTATTATGCCTAGCTAGGGGTGTTAAACGATAGCGCTTGTTGGGAGGCAACCCAATTTTATTTTTATTTTTTGCTTTTTGCTTCTGTTTAGGAATAAATATTTTATCTAGCCTCTGTTTAGATGTGTTTTTATGTTTTAGTTAGTGTTTGTGCCAAGTTTAACCTATAAGATCTTCTTGGATGATAGTTATTTGATCTTGCTAAAAATTCCAGAAACTTTCTGCTCACGAAAATAATTGTTAAAAATCACCAGAACGTGATAAAATATTGATTCCAACTTCTTATGATCAATAAACAAATTTTCTAGGCCTTACTATTTTGGTAGTTATTTTGGAGTTCCAGAAGTTTGCATTAGTTACAGATTACTACAGACTGTTCTGTTTTTGACAGATTCTGTTTTTCGTGTGTTGTTTGCTTATTTTGATGAATCTATGGCTAGTAAAATAGTTTATAAACCATAGAGAAGTTGTAATAAATTAGGTTTAACACCAATATAAATAAAGAATGAGTTCATTACACACCTTGAAGTGGTGTTTTGTTTTCTTTCGCTAACGGAGCTCACGAGATTTTCTGTTGAGTTTTGTGTTGTCAAGTTTTCAAGTTTTGGGTGAAAGATTTGATGGATTATGGAACAAGGAGTGCAAGAGCCTAAGCTTGGGGATTCCCATGGCACCCCAATATAATCTAAGGACACCTAAAATCCAAAGCTTGGGGATGCCCCGGAAGGCATCCCCTCTTTCGTCTACTTCCATCGGTAACTTTACTTGGAGCTATATTTTTATTCACCACATGATATGTGTTTTGCTTGGAGCGTCTTGTATTATTTGAGTCTTTATTTGTTAGTTTGCCACAATAATCCTTGCTGTACACACCTTTTGAGAGAGTCACATATGATTCAGAATTTATTAGAATACTCTATGCGCTTCACTTATATCTTTTGAGCTATATAGTTTTTGCTCTAGTGCTTCACGTATATCTTTTAGAGCACGACGGTGATTTTGTTTTATAGAAACTATTATTATCTCATGCTTCACTTATATTATTTTGAGAGTCTTAAACAGCATAGTAATTTGCTTAAGTTGAGAAATTAATCCTAATAAGTTAGGTATTCAAAGACTAGTAAAAAACTTTCTTATGGGTGTGCTGAATGCTAAGAGAAGTTTGATGCTTGATGATTGTTTTGAGATATGGAGGTAGTGATATTAAAGTTGTGCTAGTTGAGTAGTTGTGAGTTTGAGAAATACTTGTGTTGAAGTTTGCAAGTCCCGTAGCATGCACGTATGGTAAATGTTATGTAACAAATTTGAAGCATGAGGTGTTCTTTGATTGTCCTCCTTATGAGTGGCGGTCGGGGACGAGCGATGGTATTTTCCTACCAATCTATCCCCCTGCGTGTGGTGCTTGGTTTTTGATGACTTGTAGATTTTTGCAATAAGTATGTGAGTTCTTTATGACTAATGTTGAGTCCATGGATTATACGAACGCTTACCCTTCCATCATTGCTAGCCTCTTCGGTACCGTGCATTGCCCTTTCTCACATTGAGAGTTGGTGCAAACTTCCCCGGTGCATCCAAACCCCATGATATGATACGCTCTTTCACACATAAACCTCCTTATATCTTCCTCAAAACAGCCACCATACCTACCTATTATGGCATTTCCATAGCCATTCCGAGATATATTGCCATGCAACTTTCCACCGTTCCGTTTATCATGACACGTTCATCATTGTCATATTGCTTTGCGTGATCATGTAGTTGACATCGTATTTGTGGCAAAGCCATCATTCATAATTTTTCATACATGTCACTCTTGAGTCGTTGCTATCCCGATATACCCCCGGAGGCATTCATATAGAGTCATACTATATTCTAGTATCAAGTTGTAATCATTGAGTTATAAATAAATAGAAGTGTGATGATCATCATTCATAGAACATTGTCCCAATAAAAAAAGAGAAAGGCCAAAAAAAAAGAAGGTCCAAAAAAAATAAAAAAATATAAAAGGGACAATGCTACTATCCTTTTTCCACACTTGTGCTTCAAAGTAGCACCATGATCTTCATGATAGAGAGTCTCTTGTTTTGTCACTTTCATATACTAGTGGGAATTTTTTTCATTATAGAACTTGGCTTGTATATTCCAACAATGGGCTTCCTCAAATGCCCTAGGTCTTCATGAGCAAGCAAGTTGGATGCACACCCACTTAGTTTCTTTTGTTGAGCTTTCATGCATTTATAGCTCTAGTGCATCCGTTGCATGGCAATCCCTACTCCTTGCATTAACATCAGTCGATGGGCATCTCCATAGCTCATTGATTAGCTGCGTTGATGTGAGACTTTCTCCTTTTTGTATTCTCCACATAACCCCCATCATTATATTCTATTCTACCCATAGTGCTATATCCATGGCTCACGCTCATGTATTGCGTGAAGGTTGAAAAGGTTTGAGATCACTAAAGTATGAAACAATTGCTTGGCTTTTCATCAGGGTTGTGCATGATGAGAGCATTCTTGTGTGACAAAAATGGAGCATGACTGAACTATATGATTTTGTAGGGATGAACTTTCTTTGGCCATGTTATTTTGAGAGGACATAATTGCTTAGTTAGTATGCTTGAAGTATCATTACTTTTATGTCAATATTAAAATCTTATCTTGAATCTTTCGGATCTGAACATTCATACCACAATTAAGAGAATTACATTGAAATCATGCCAAGTAGCATTCCTCATCAAAAATTCTGTTTTTATCATTTACCTACTTGAGGACGAGCACGGATTAAGCTTGGGGATGTTTGATACGTCTCCAACGTATCTATAATTTTTTATTGTTCCATGCTATATTATATTCTGTTTTGGACATTAATGGGATTTATTATACACTTTTATATTATTTTTGGGACTAACCTATTAACCGGAGGCCCAGCCCAGAATTGTTGTTTTTTGCCTATTTCAGAGTTTCGCAGAAAAAGAATATCAAACGGAGTCCAAACGGAATGAAACCTTCGGAACGTGATTTTCGGAACGAACGTGATCCAGAGGACTTGGACCCTACGTCAATACATCAACCAGGAGGGCACGAGGTAGGCGGGCACGCCTACCCCCCTCCCCCAGGCGCGCCCTCCACCCTCATGGGCCCCATGTTGCTCCACCGACGTACTTCCTCCTATATATACCTACATACCCCAAACTACCAGATACGGAGCCAAAAACCTAATTCCACCGCCGCAACCTTCTCAGTACCGTGAGATCCCATCTTGGAGCCTTTTCCTAGCTCACGGGGGGGCATCGATCACGGAGGGCTTCTACATCAACATCATAGCCTCTCCGATGATGTGTGAGTAGTTTACCTCAGACCTTCGGGTCCATAGTTATTAGCTAGATGGCTTCTTCTCTCTTTTTGGATCTCAATACAATGTTCTCCCCCTCTCTTGTGGAGATCTATTCGATGTAATCTTCTTTTGCGGTGTGTTTGTTGAGACCGATGAATTGTGGGTTTATGATCAAGTTTATCTATGAACAATATTTGAATCTTCTCTGAATTCTTTTATGTATGATTGGTTATCTTTGCAAGTCTCTTCGAATTATCAGTTTGGTTTGGCCTACTAGATTGATCTTTCTTGCAATGGGAGAAGTGCTTAGGTTTGGGTTCAATCTTGCGGTGTCCTTTCCCAGTGACAGCAGGGACAGCAAGGCACGTATTGTATTGTTGCCATCGAGGATAACAATATGGGGTTTATATCATATTGCATGAGTTTATCCCTCTACATCATGTCATCTTACTTAAAGCATTACTCGTTCTTATGAACTTAATACTCTAGATGCATCTTTGGATAGCGGTCGATGTGTGGAGTAATAGTAGTAGATGCAGGCGAGTCGGTCTACTTGTCTCGGACGTGATGCCTATATACATGATCATACCTAGATATTCTCATAACTATGCTCAATTCTGTCAATTGCTCAACAGTAATTTGTTCACCCACCGTAATACGTATGCTCTCGAGAGAAGCCACTAGTGAAACCTATGGCCCCCGGGTCTATTTTCCATCATATTAATCTTCGAACACTTAGTTATTTTTATTGCCTTTTATTTTACTTTGCATCTTTGTCATAAAAATACCAAAAATATTATCTTATCATATCTATCAGATCTCACTCTCGTAAGTGACTGTGAAGGGATTGACAACCCCTTTATCGCGTTGGTTGCAAGGATTCATTTGTTTGTGTAGGTGCGATGGACTCGTGCGTGGTCTCCTACTAGATTGATACCTTAGTTCTCAAAAACTGAGGGAAATACTTACGCTGCTTTACTGCATCACCCTTTCCTCTTCAAGGGAAAACCAACGCAATGCTCAAGAGGTAGCAGTGCGCCGTACCGATGTGTGACACAGTCCTAGTATGTGGCTGGGCTGGGGCATCCGGCTTTAGATGTTAGGCTTTGGTGCTATAACTGTTTGGTATTTGGCACGGATATGCGGCACCCCTTCATTAAGGGCATAGGAGTAGCGAGAGGTGTTGCTAAGATGGTAGCTTCAGGCTTACTGATGTATTACTTTTTAAGTTCTTCATAAATAATTAGTGGCTGTAGCATCACCCAAATGCAGAGGCTGGGGTGTATCCTCCGTTTCAATTTTCTTTTAATTATTGCCAAGTCACATACAACCGTGCGAAGTCTAAAACTACCGCTTTCGAAAATTACTTTAATTTTCGGCGTTTCATTTCCCAGCCAGGGTTAATGTGCTAAAATAGTTCTTTCTAGCTTGTGTTTGTTTCTCTTTTTAATTTTCTTTCAGGATAATCAATGCTTAAAGTTCTTGATGTTCGAAAAATGAACCCTAAGACTTTTTTTTGGCAATGTGAATCCTAAGATTTATTGAACATATATTAAACATCACTCCACATTTAGAATCAGAGCGAAACATGAATAGTTGGCTAGGAATATGACTGAAAAAATAAAAAAACATACACAAAAAATGTCCTTTTTCACCAAAACTTTGTGCACACATATAATCTCCGGATTTACACGCGGGGTTTTTCCTCGTAAATTTTTAACTTTTCAAAATGTTTATTTAGACAATGGATGCATATACACCTATGAGCCAAAGCCAATTTTCGTCTTGTAAATGCATAAAAACATCCAAAATTGATACTACAATAGTATGAAACAATAAAAAATTTATAAATACATTAAAGACGTATCATGTACTCGGTAGTACTGAAACCGCACATCATGTACTCGGTTTTAGTTCTAATAAGCCTAAACCCTTTCGATTCCAAGGTTTGTCTCCATAACTCTAACTTCCTATTTACCCCCATCTGACTACTAGAATCACATCATCCGCAAAGAGCATACATATGAGATATATCCTTGTATATCCCTTGTGACCTCATCCATCACCAAGGCGAAAATATAAGTGCTCAAAGCTAACCCCTAATGCAGCCCTATCTTAATCAGAAGTCATCAGTGTCGACATCACTTGTTCGAACACTTGTCACAACATTATTGTACATGTCCTTGATGAGGGCAATGTACTTTGCTGGGACTTTGTGTTTCTCCACGGCCCACCACATGACATTCCATGGTATCTTATCATAGGCCTTCTTCAAGTCAATGAACACCATATACAAGTCCCTCTTTTGCTCCCTGTATCTCTCCATAAGTTTTCATACAAGAAAATTGCTTCCATTGGCGACCTCGCAGGCATGAAACCAAACTGATTTTTTGTCACACTTGTCATTCTTCTTAAGCGGTGCTCAATGACTCTCTCACATAGCTTCATTTTATGGCTCATCAGCTTAATTTCATGGTAATTAGTACAACTCTGAACATCTCCCTTGTTCTTGAAGATTGGAACTAATATAAGCCTTCTCCATTCTTCTGGCATCTTGTTTGCCCGAAAAATGAGGTTGAGAAGTTTGATTAGCCATGCTATCGCTATGTCCCCAAGGCCTTTCCACACCTCAATGGGGATACAATCAGGGCCCATCGCCTTGCCTCTTTACATCCTTTTAGCCTCCTTGGCCTCAGACTCCTGAATTCACCACAAAAACACATGTTGGTCTCATCAAAGGAGTCATCGAGTTCAATGGTAGAACTCCCATTCTCCCCATTGAACAACTTGTCGAAGTACTCCCGCCATCTATACTTAATCTCCTCATCGTTCACCAGGAGTTGGTCTGCTGCGTCCTTGATGCATTTGACTTAGCCAACATCCCTTGTCTTCCTCTCTTGGATCTTGGCCATCTTATAGATGTCCTTGACAACTCGCTTTGCGGCCCTCTTCGCAATCTTTTACTTCTCTATGTTGTCTACACTCCTATCCAGGTATAGGTGTCTGAAACAATCTTTCTTCTCTTTAATCGCCTTCTGGACATCTTCATTCCACCACCAGGTATCCTTAGCTCCGTGATAACCCACAAGTATAGGGGATCAATTGTAGCCTCTTTCGATAAGTAAGAGGGTCGAACCCAACGAGGAGCTAAAGGTAGAACAAATATTCCCTCAAGTTACGTCGACCACCGATAGAACTCTCGCTTTACCAGACGTTAAACTTTACGAAACAAGTATGAAACTAGAAGTACTTTGTAGGTGTTTTTGGATAGGCTTGTAAGAATAAAAAGAGAGCGTAAATAAAAACTAGGGGCTGTTTAGATAAAGACACAACTAAATTAGTTTTAGTAGAGAGCTTTTTTTTACGAGAAAGTTATTTTTCCCTAGACAATCGATAACTAGACCGGTAATCATTATTGCAATTTTATTTGAGGGAGAGGCATAAGCTAACAAACTTTCTCTACTTGGATCATATGCACTTATGATTGGAACTCTAGCAAGCATCTGCAACTACTAAAGATTCATTAAGGTAAAATCCAACCATAGCATTAAAGCATCAAGTCCCCTTTATCCCATACGCAAACAACCTACTTACTCGGGTATGTGCTTCTGTCACTCACGCCACCCAACATAAGCAAATCATGAAAATATTGCAAACCCTACAGCGGGAATCCCTCACGCTTGCGCGACACGGAGAGCACCGTAGAACAGCACCAATAATAAAACATGCAACTCAAACCAATCTTTATCATCAAATAGCCCATAGGACAAAACGGATCTACTCAAACATCATAGGATAGCCATACATCATTGGGAAATAATATATAGCGTTGAGCACCATGTTTAAGTAGAGATTACAGTGGGTAAGAGAGAGGTTACACCGCTGCATAGAGGGGCGAAGAATTGGTGATGATGGCGGTGAAGTTGTTGGTGAGGATTACGGTGATGATGATGGCCACGGCGGCGTTCCGGCGCCACTGGAAGAGAAGGGGAGAGGGGGCCCCTTCGTCTTCTTCTTCCTTGACCTCCTCCCTAGATGGGAGAAGGGTTTCCCCTCTGGTCCTTGGCCTCCATGGCGTGGGAGGGGCGAGAGCCCCTACGAGATTGGATCTATCTCTCTGTCTCTCTCTGTTTCTGCGTTCTCTTCTGCTGCCCTTTCACCGTTTCTTTTATACCCGGAGATCCGTAACTCCGATTGGGTTGAAACCTTCGCCCAGATCTTTTTACAAAAAATAGCTTTCTTACGGCCAAAGTAGAGCATCAACCGCCTTACGAATGGCCCACGAGGGTGGGGGCGCAACTGCCTGTAGTGGCCGTGGGCCCCACCCTCATGGCCACCTCGGGCACCATCTCGCGTTGATTTTCTTCCCAAAAATCACAAATATTCCAAAATAATTCTCCGTCCGTTTTTATCCCGTTTGGATTCCGTTTGATATGGATATTCTGCGAAACCAAAAACATGCAACAGACATGAACTGGCACTGGGCACTAGATCAATATGTTAGTCCCAAAAATAGTATAAAAAGTTGCCAAAAAGTACATGGAACTTGTAGAATATTGGCATGGAACAATCAAAAATTATAGATACGACGGAGACGTATCACTCCGCTTCTCCTTCCCATGGACACTCCAAACTCCTCCGAGGCCACCTTACAAATTGAAGTCGCCATCTTCATCCACACATTGTCTGTATCCCCTCCTTCCTCCCAAGGGCCCTCCTTAATGACCCTCTCTTTGAATGCCCGAGCTACCTCCCCCTTGAGCTTCCACCACTTCGTTCTAGCGACTTTGGCACGCTTATCCCGCTCGACACGAATCCGAAAGTGGAATTCAGTAACCACCATCTTATGCTGAGGGGCAAAACTCTCCCCGGGTATCACCTTACAATCTAGGCACGCACGCATATCTTCTCTTCTCGAGAGGATGAAATCAATCTGGCTAGTGTTGGCCACTACTAAAAGTCACCTGATGCGATTCTCTCTTTTTAAAGAGGGTGTTAGCTACGATCATGCCGTATGCTAGAGCAAAGCTAAAGACATCTTTCTCCTTCTTGATTCCTGATGCCATAGTCAAAGCCCCCATGCACCCCTTTAAAACCTGTGTTAGATGTACCCACGTGGCCATTGAGGTCTCTTCCTATGAAGAGCCTCTCGCCAGTCGGTACACTCCTAACCATGTCCTCCAGGCCTTCCCAGAACTCCCTCTTAGTGTTCTCATTGTCGCCTACTTGTGGGGCATACGCGCTGATAACATTGAGAACTAAGTCCCCAACTACTAGCTTGACCAGGATAATCCGGTCCTCGCGTCTCTTGATGTCTACCACTCCATACCTGAGGCTCATGTTGATAGATGCCTACCCATTTCTGTTTGCAGCCGTCCCCGTGTACCACAGCTTGAAGTCGGTATCCTCCACCTCCTTCGCCTTCTGTCCCCTCCATTTGGTTTCGTGGACACAAAGGATATCAACACCTCTCCTCATCGCTGCATCAACTAGCTCCCGAAGCTTCCTTGTCAGAGACCCTACATTCCAGCTACCTAAGCGAATCGTCCTAGGCTCGGCTTGCTTCCTTACCCTTCGCACTTGTCGAGTCAAATGCGAAGACCCTTGCTCATTTTCCACTACACTCGGGCGCCGATGTAGCACGTCACTAAGGATGCGACGACTCGATCCTCGCCCACTTGCCACTGTATCCAGACGAAGATACGACGTGTCACTGGGGGGTGGGGGTGACAACCCGGCCCTTGTCCATTTGACACCACACCCGGGTTCCGATGTGGCACGCCGCTAAGAAGGTTACACCACAACGGATATCTTTTGGGTTTCATCTCCATAAGAGTAGCTGAGTTTTTATGTTGACTTGCCAAGCCTATCACAACCCTCCTCCTTTATTCGGGCTTGGGACCGGCTATGTTGAGAAAACATAGGCGGACTTATTCATTAACTCAATCAATTCAAATAAGATCAATTCTTAACAATATCGTAACTTTCTTTGCATTCCCTGCCCATACCCAAATCACTTATGAAAACCTCAATTAAATGAAAACTTTCATTGACTTCCCCCACCCGTATTCAAATCAAATTAAATCTTATCAAAATCTAGAATACAATGAGCGTAAGGTATACATCGGATATGATTGATGTTAAACTACTAGAATATTTATGTCCCCGTTGCAACACACAGGCAAATAGCTAGTTCTAGTACTATACTAGTAGTAAAACGAAAATTGGGAAAAGATTAACTGCAAGTAGATGTAGTGTTGACAAATGCAGCCCATGCTTGCTCACCCTATTTACAAAACGAGTGCAATATTTTGCTGCGCGTTTATGCAAGAACAAAGCAATCTTAGAACTTTAATCAGAAAAAGCAACAAATGAAACCAATAACTCAAAAACCAAGTTGCCTCTGAGCAATAACCATAGAGGACCAAATCCCTGCAATAATAAGCACAGATATAGGCATAGGTTTGCAACCAAAATACAACATTTGTTCAATGATCCTCCATAATTGGAAATTGATGAGTAGCACAATTATAAAAGTCTCCATTCTCCGATAAAATCCTAAAATAATAACTATGTCGAAGGAGAACATGAACTAGAACTTTTAGGATAATGATCTGAGCTGCCCGCAGTGTTGCTGGAAAAACACTGCTCACAATCAGATGGGTGCACGAATCTCTCAGCAATTCGATGGACCAGATAATGGGAGTGGGCACACCTGGGAGTAGCCACACCTTTCTGATGTCGAAGCATCTGAACTTATTCAAGTATTGTAATCAAGTGAAGGATAACTGGAAGATAAGTGGCAATTCATTCACCGGGCAGTGCTGAGCCCAAGCAGCATCTGGCCATTGTTGCCGGAAGGGATGTAGGAAACATTAGGTGAGCGCGCAATCACCCCAGCTATCTCCTTAGCAGCCTCGATCCTCCTGAGCTCGATCAGGCCATTGCCTACAAGAGCGGTGGCATCTGAGATGAGCCGTGCGGAGTCACTCTCTCCCTCCGCGCGAACAATAGCAGCACGCCTCTCCTGCTCTGCACGCGCAACGAGGAACCTGGAGCGCTCAGCCTCCTGCTGCGCGACCTGCTTCTTCTCAACGGCCTGGGCGAAGTCGTTCCCGTAGGCGAGATGGGTGATGGCGACGTCATCGAGCACGATGTTGAACTCGCCGGCGCGGCGGACGAGGGCTTCACGGACGAGGGCAGAGACGTGGGGACGGTCGGTGAGGAGCTGGTCTGCGTTGAACTGGGCGACGACGGCCTTGAGCACCTCGTTGCCGATGGAGGGGAGCACCTTGTCGTCATAGTCGAGGCCGAGGTTGGTGAAGATTTCAGGAAGGCGTTCCACATCGGGGCGGGCGAGGACGCGGAGCGTGAGGCTGACCATCTGCAGATCCTTGGTTCCGGAGGTGGAGGAGAAGCTGTGCGGGCGCGTGCGGATGTCGAAGAGGAAGGGCTTCTGGAGCCAGGGGACGAGGAAGTGGGTGCCCTCCGAGACGACCGCCGGGAGAACGCCCTGGAAGCGGTCGAAGATGACCGCCCGTTGGCCGCCGTCCACCGTGTAGAGGGACGTGGAGACGGCAGATGCCGTCAAGCCCAACCCGGCAGCCACCTTTGCGACCTTCGTCAGGAACGAGACCGCTGCTTGCCCGCCGCCAGCCATGGATGACCTAGTTCGGGGGTGGATGTTGGTTGGGGTCTCGGGGTTTGGGGGAGTTCTGCGCCGTGGGATCTGGTGGCTTTAACGCTGTACCATTTCTTGATATAGAAGAAGAAGCATAGTGCGGGCTGTGCAAGTGGATGGGCCTGATTGGCCTGTTGTGTGCGGTGGAGTGGGTGGATTGCTCTGTTTGAACGTAGACATTCGAGGTCTTGCCATTTCATCTTCAAAAAAGGTCTTGCCACTGGATTGGCTCAAATGTCAAATATCTCAAGATACTGATATTGAGGTTCAATGTCATTTTCTAGTGTTTGGCTCGATATGTATTTATCACTTGGAATCTAAGGGGAGCAATAATTCCATTTCTTGTTTGGATGGAGAGTGTAATATTTATCATTCTCTTAACATTCGTAATTTCATATTGTCTATACAACACATACACACATTGATCAATTTTTAAAATTGAGCGCAATCAGATAAAATACTCTAATAAAAGATTAGGCGGTATTTGTTAGGAATAAATTAGCGCGTGACTTTTACTCATTAATGAACAGTCGTTAAAGTGTACAACCTGAACAGACATTTAGGCTCCATAAGGCCCCTCCCAGTGCTCCACATTGTACATGTGCTAAGGCTGCCATGTAGGTGAAAAATCTGATGTGCCAAGGTAACTGAGATGAGAGAGATGGGTATGGTGACCCGAGAAAGAAACAATGCCAAGTGCGCGAACCTAGAGAAAACATTTAAATGAAAGAAGCCCACCAATGCATGAAAAACTTTAGTTGCTAAATCATTAAATTAAGGATGCTTAGCTACAACAAGTTAAACACCTATGCATTGGGGACCTTAGTTGCTAAACTATTTAATGTGCTTAGCACCTCGTTTAAGCACCGGTGCATTGGAAGAGGTCTAAGGATGTGTCATTTCTTCTCTCTCCCTAAGATGTAAGCGGGGCCTCTCCAAGCATCCCTTCGGGTGTCTATTAATATTTTCATCAATGAAATCCACATAAGTTTGTTTAGTAGCAAGCAAGGACAAAATAATATCAACTTTTTCATTAAGCGAGGAGATTTCCTTGACATAATTTACATTCCTACCAGTTGGAGCTCGCTCGGTGTGCAACTAAGAATAGTTTACGGTCATATTGTTGAGAAGTTTAGTTGCCTCTCCAAGAGTTATCCCCATGAAGATGCCACCTGCAGCTGAGTACACAAGGTTCCTAGACATAAAATTTAGTCTTGCATAGAAAGTTTGTACTACCATCCAAATATTTAACTCATGAGTAGGACAATTCTTTGGCATAGTTTTCATCCTTTCCCAAGCTTGGGCAACATGTTCTTGATCAATTTATTTAAATTCATAATCTAATTTCTCAAAAAATAATTTTACCTAGAGGATAGTATCTTCCAATAAAAGCATCCTTACATTTAGTCCAAGAATCAATGTTATTTTTAGGTGAAGACAATAATAATTCCTTAGCTCTATCTCTTGAGGAAAAGGAAAATAATTTTAGTTTTATAATATCATTGTCCACATCTTTAGATTTTTGCATATCACAAAGTTCAACAAAATCATTATGTGACGCCCCCGATTCAATCGTACACTAATCATGCACGCAAATGTGTACGATCAAGATCAGGGACTCACGGGAAGATATCACAACACAACTCTACAAATAAAATAAGTCATACAAGCATCATAATACAAGCCGGGGCCTCGAGGGCTCGAATACAAGTGCTCGATCATAGGCGAGTCAGCGGAAGCAACAATATCTGAGTACGAGACATAAGTTAAACAAGGTGCCATAAGATGGCTAGCACAAAGCGGGATACAGATCGAAGAGGAGCAGGCCTCCGCAGGATCCTCCTAGGTCACTCTGGTCGCCGTCGGCTGGCTGCACGTAGTAGTAGGCACCTCCGGAGTAGTAGTCGTCATAGGCGGTGGCGTCGGCTCCTGGCTCCATCGTCGATTGCAGCAATCGAGTAGAGATAGGGGAAAGGGGAACAAGGCAACCGTGAGTACTCATCCAAAGTACTACAAGCAAGGAGCTACACTACATATGCATGGATATATGTGTAAAGGCCATATCGGTGGACTGAATCGCAGAATGCCGAGAATAAGAGGGGATAGCTAGTCTTAACGAAGACTACGCTCGGACACCGCCTTACAACAGTAGGAGGGACAATCGGAAGTCCTCCAAGTAACATCATATAGCAATAATCCTACCCGCAATCCCTGCTCATAACCCCGAGCGAGAGCGACCACCGGTTATATCGGCACTTCAAGGGTGTGTTTTATCAAGTATCCGGTTCTAGTTGTCATAAGCTCAAGGTACAACTCCAAGTCGTCCATGCTATCAAGATCACGGCTATTCGAATAGATTAACTTCCTGCGGTGCACCATCTTACCCAACACGCTTGATCCCATTTGGCGGACACACTTTCTGGGCCATGCCCGCCGCGGAAGATCAACACGTCGCAGCCCCACCTAGGCACAACAGAGGCCAACACGCTGGTCAAACCTAAGCGCAGGGTGCAGGCCCATCGCCTCGAAAGCACACTGCACGTTATGTGACGTCTGTGAAGCGCAGCAGACCTAGCCAATGAGCGTTCACCAATCCGGCGCCGCCGCCGCTCCGTCGCCGACGTCTGAAGTACCGGTGATACCACGACGCCGGATACCCATAACTACTCCCGCGTAGATGGTTAGTGCGTATAAGCTCGTAGCCAACCCGATCAAATACCAAGACCTCGTTAAGCGTGTTAAGTAACCGCGAACGCCGAACAGGCAGGCCCACCTCTCTCTAGGCGGTCTCAACCTGCCTGTCGCTCGCCTCAAAGATCCACTCGCGGGTGCTCCATTAGCCGACCGACTTTAGTCTCACATGTATCATGTATAAGTAATAGTATATACCGTGATCAACTCCCGAGTGATCACGGCCCGATAGTATAGCACGCGACGGACAAGAAAGTAGGGCCACGATGAAAGTACTAGCATCCTATACTAAGCATATAGGATTGCGGTAAAGGTAACAATGAAGTTACAAGGACGAGGCTATGCAAAGAAGATAGGAGTATCACAAAAGTAACATGCTATACTACTCTAATGCAAGCGGTGTAGATAAGAGTAGGTGATATCCGGTGATCAAGGGGGCTTGCCAGTTGCTCGGCAAGAGAGAGGGTCGCCAACACCGTAGTCGAATCGGCACCGCAGCGTCGGTCTCGTAGTCTACCGGAGAGAAGAGGGGGAAGAAACAATGAATACCAAGTAAACAGATGCATATCGATGCATGACATGCCAAGAAGCGATGCTAGGCGTGCCCTAACGTGGTATGAGGGGTACTGGTTAGGGGGAAAAACATCCGGGAAGGTATTCCCGGTGTTTAGGGTTTTCGGGCAGAGGAGCCGGAGGGGAAAAGTTGCAGGTTCGATAGGTTAGGGGTGTGTGGCTGACGAACGGACTGCGTATCCGAATTCGTCTCGTTGTTCTGAGCAACTTTCATGTATAAAGTATTTTCATCCGAGCTACGGTTTATTTTATATGATTATTCGAAGTTTAAAAGATTTTCTGAATTTTCAGGATTTTTATTTTTAATTCGAAATTAAAACAGCAAAATACTTTTGTCACCTAGTGTTACTCCAGCCTATGAGTATTATTGTGGGGCCATGGGGTTGGGTTGACCCAGTCAAAGGTTGAATAGTCAAAGAGTGAATAGTGTAAGCGGGTTCCACGTGTCATTGACTATGGTCATTTAGACTTTAATTAAATTATATTAACTAATAGTGGGGGCTACTATCATTGGCTAGTTGTTAAACTAACTAGTGATTAGCCCCCCAAGCTAATTTGCAAGGGCCGGCCAGTGGTGGCTGTGCACGCACAAAGCACAAAGCTTGTGCTCGGCCATGGCCTCAGCCAAGGCCATTAGTAGCAGCAGCCAGCGGCTTGGAGCATCTAGGAGCAGCAGCGACGGCAAGAACCAACGAAGGAAGCAGAGTAGCAGCAGCAAGGTAGCAACAGCCAGCGGCAGTAGCACAAGAGCAGCAGGTACAGGCAGCGGGCGGACGCGCGAGCGTGGGCAGGCGCAGGGGCGCGTCCAGGAGCAGATGGGCGAGGCCACGCGCAGGCCGGTGCACGCGGAGGCGTGGCCGGGCACAACCGGTCGCTTCCAGAGGCCAGCGAGCGAGGGCACGGGCGTGCCGATGCGAGCAGCAGTAGGTAGAAGGCAGCAGCAACACACACCAGCAACAGAGGAGCAGCAACGCACATGTACGCGGAAACTGAACTTTTGCCATGGTGGACAAAGCTCACGGGACGGCCACAAGCGAAACGGATTGAACCGGAGAAGAGGGGGAATCGGACGAGGAGCTCACCGCGGAGGCACACGGAGGCCCGTTGGTGGCTTAGGAGTTGCAGAGGCGACGGATCGATGAAGAGCAGCGGCGACGACCGAGGAAGAAGATGGCGTCGATCAGGTCGATGTGGTGGTCCCCGGCTCGAGTTCTTCTGCGTAGATGAAGAAGAGGAGCACCGCGGTTCTTCTGGACGTCTCCGTGCGGCGCGGGGTGGCTGTTGGCCGCGGGATCGATGCGATGATGGAGGCGGCAGAACGGGCTCCGCACAAACCTTGTAGAGTGAGCGAGGGAGAGAGATTGGGGTGGCTAGGGTTGCGAGAGGAGAGAGAGGAGGGGCTCAGGGGGCTCTTCTCCATCCCCTCGACCGCTGGATGAACGACAGCAACGGCATCGGCGGCCATGGCGGGGTGGATGGCTGCCACGCCTCTGTTCGTGAACAGAGGAAAGGGAAGACCCCTTGTGGGCTGGGCCACGGGTCACTGTGTCACCTAAGCCCATATGCATAATACGTTTTAGGTCTGTTTATTTTGTTTACTGTTTTAAATATTTCATTTATTTTTTTATAGTAAATGACTTTTATGAAGGATGAGACCTGGCTCAATATTCACAATGCAATTTTAGTCACTGCTCTAAAATGATTTGCTGAGCATTTTAAAATAGTTTGGAATTTTTGTAATTTAAAATATTGCTTTGGCCTTTGCTTTAATTTTGTTTTGTCTTTTTCTTTTTTATTTATTTTCTGTTTTAGTTTTGTTTCCTATTATTTTAGTTTTATTAAAATACACACTTAGCATCTAATTTAGTATTTCAACTTAGTCCATAATCACAAAAGTCTAATCCTCAAATAAATTAGTTTGACATTTTATTAATTACAAAAGGTATTTAATTACCTTCCTTTGCTGTTGTTTAATTTTCCTTGAGCAATTAAACATTTTATAAAAAGGTGGTTTCACCACCATAATTACCTATGTATTATTTGGTTCACTCCGAACATTTAAATTTTAATATTTGAAAACTTTTATTGCTTGCTCGATTTTGAATTGAAACTCGAATCGGTTTCGATCTAACGCGAGGTTAGCAACAGTAATCGAGGTGACGTGGCAACATTAGTGGGAATTACTGTAGCTTAATTACCCGGGCGTCACAATTCTCCTCCACTACAAGAAATCTCGTCCGAGATTTAAGAGGGAGTAAGGGGAAAGGTCCAGTTACTGAAATTCTAACGGATCTTCTCGAAGAAGTTAATCCCTTTCGTTGATGTCTTCAATCCTTTATTCCGATGCATCATGATAAACTGGTCGTCATTTCTTCGAACTCCATCGTACTTACGAAAGATAAGGGCAGCTCACTCGACATAATGCTTTTAAGGGAAACAATGCTGGGCTAACCCATGAATTAGTATAAGATTATCTCTCGAGTTGAACATTTGAAATACCTCGAGAGTAAGGTACGAAGGTACCATAATAGGCTCCAAGCGGGTGAGAAGGGGTTCGAGTAGCGAGAGTAAGTATCGCGTCGATACGAAATAGATCACTATGACGGTGGCCCGTGAATTACATACGAGTCCACGCGGAGGAATAACTTTGGGAACAGGGGGTGTACAGGAGAGTCAGTTTCGATCCCTGTGGAACTGTGGGTTATGGGCCCACCATGTGGTTAAAAGTAGAAAGGTTGGTGACATCTTGCACGATCATGTAAGCTAGGCATGTCGAGGAGAGTCGAGGGTCATGTCGGCAACAACATAGGTACCAAGGGCGAGGGACGAAGAGAACCATTTTCACGCTTTCGTTGAGCGAGGCGGACCAATAGGCAAGGTTCTCGTCCATCGGTGGTCACCGGAATGTCATCAACAATAGTAATAGGGTCTTACTTACAGAGTGGTACAACGAGGTGCTTACCTAAGCAGGGGATTATCACTGCTTAGATTATATAGGTCACAAGAAGGGTCAAACAGACCCATGGAAAGGAAAATGTGATCATTAGGTTAAGCAGAACAATGGAAAGGAAAAATGTGTTTAAACACATATTTCAGGGTATATCCTTCCCAAGGATAAGCCGAGCATGATATCCATGACGGGATATAATGTAGAAAACCCTTTAGGTAAGGGAGAGAAATTTCATGACATTACCCATACAACGGTGTTCGGATAATTGAGCAAGAAACATTTAGCATTGGGCTTGAATGTTCTTGTTGAAAATCGAGTATCACGACATGCTTTGAGATAGCATTGACATGGTCTTCGGTGAAGATCGAATTTGGAAACACGAAGGATTCATCAGAATAACTTGTAGAATAAGTCTTACAATTTCCTCATGGATGAACGGATAACCTTGCTGAAAAGGAAACTATAATGATAGGTCCTCCACCGGGGGTGCTAGGCATGACATCATACTACCGGTTCATCAAAGGATCAACATCATAACTCTTGAAGTTGTCCCAACCATCATATCGACCGAGATTCAGATCCGATTGGTGTCGGGATACCTCGGACTTAGGATACCCGAGAAGAAAAGGTGCAACACGAAATTGACGAGATGACAATGTAAGATTCTCGGTGGAAAGGAGCTATGAAGTGATTTCCGTTAACAAGAGTCCATCATTAACCCAAGGAGAGGGCAAGGAGGTGTCTGGTGAACTCAACGGCAATTTACCGAGATTCCCAAAAGATGGATTTCCACAATTAAGTGAACAAGGAGATAACATTTGTCAGATCAAATGATATAAGGAAGTATGCTCGAGGAAAACATACACAAGTAAACATTGGTTGAAAGGTGCGCCCGATGGGTTGGGTTGCACGACCAATGTCGAATGGTGATTCGAGAGATGTATACGATCAAGATCGAGGACTCACGGAAGATATCACAACACAACTCTACAAATAAAATAAGTCATACAAGCATCATAATACAAGCCGGGGGCCTCGAGGGCTCGAATACAAGTGCTCGATCATAGATGAGTCGTGGAAGCAACAATATCTGAGTACGGACATAAGTTAAACAAGGTGCCATAAGATGGCTAGCACAAAGCCGGGATCTGATCGAAGAGGAGCAGGCCTCTGCAGGATCCTCCTAGGTCACTCCCAGTCGCCGCCGTCGGGCTGCACGTAGTAGTAGGCACCTCCGGAGTAGTAGTCGCCATAGGCGGTGGCGTCGGCTCTGGCTCCATCGTCGATTGCAGCAATCGAGTAGAGATAGGGGAAAAGGGGAACAAGGCAACCGTGAGTACTCATCCAAAGTACTGCAAAGCAAGGAGCTACACTACATATGCATGGATATATGTGTAAAGGCCATATCGATGGACTGAACTGCAGAATGCCGTAATAAGAGGGGATAGCTAGTCTTAACGAATAATACGCTTCGGACACCGCCTTACAATGGTAGGAGGGACAATCGGAAGTCCTCCAAGTAACATCATATAGCAATAATCCTACCCGGCAATCCCTGCTCATAACCCCGAGCGAGAGCGACCACCGGTTGTATCGGCACTTGAAGGGTGTGTTTTATCAAGTATCCGGTTCTAGTTGTCATAAGCTCAAGGTACAACTCCAAGTCGTCCTGCTATCAAGATCACGGCTATTGAATAGATTAACTTCCTGCAGGGTGCACCATCTTACCCAAAGACGCTTGATCCCATTTGGCGGACACACTTTCTGGGTCATGCCCGCCGCGGAAGATCAACATGTCACAGCCCCACCTAGGCACAACAGAGAGGCCAACACGCGGTCTAAACCTAAGCGCCAGTGCAGGCCCATCGCCTCGAAAGCACACCAAGACGTTATGTCTGTGGCCGAAGCGACCTAGCCCAAGCGAGCGTTCGGTCCAATCCGGCGCGCCGCTCCGTCGTTGACGTCTGAAGTACCGGTGATACCACGACGCCGGATACCCATAACTACTCCGCGTAGATGGTTAGTGCGTATAAGCTCGTAGCCAACCCGGATCAAATACCAAGACCTCGTTAAGCGTGTTAAGTAACATGAACGCTGAACAGAGCCAGCCCACCTCTCTCCTAAGCGGTCTCAACCTGCCTGTCGCTCCGCCTCAAAGATCCACTCGCGGTGCTCCATTAGCCGACCGACTTTAGTCTCACATGTATCATGTATAAGTAATAGTATATACCCGTGATCAACTCCCGAGTGATCACGGCCCGATAGTATAGCACGGCAGACGGACAAGAAAGTAGGGCCACAGATGAAAGTACTAGCATCCTATACTAAGCATATAGGATTGCGTAAGGTAACAATGGTTACAAGGACAAAGCTATGCAAAGATATAGGAGTATCTGAAAACAAGAATATGCTATACTACTCTAATGCAAGCGGTGTAGATAAGAGTAGGCGATATCGGTGATCAAGGGGGCTTGCCGGTTGCTCGGCAAGAGAGAGGGTCGTCAACACCGTAGTCGAATCGCCACCAGTGCGGCGTCGGTCTCGTAGTCTACCGGAGAGAAGAGGGGAAGAAACAATGAATACCAAGTAAACAGATGCATATCGATGCATGACATGCCAAGAAGCGATGCTAGGCGTGCCCTAACGTGGTATGAGGGTACTGGTTAGGGAAAAACATCCGGAAGGTATTCCGGTGTTTAGGTTTTCGAGCGGAGGGCGAAGGGAAAAGTTGCAGGTTCGATAGGTTAGGGGTGTGTGGCTGACGAATGGACTGCGTATCCGAATTCGTCTCGTTGTTCTGAGCAACTTTCATGTATAAAGTATTTTCATCCGAGCTACGGTTTATTTTATATGATTATTCGAAGTTTAAAAGATTTTCTGAATTTTCAGGATTTTTATTTTTAATTCGAAATTAAAACAGCAAAATACTTTTGTCACCTAGTGTTACTCCAGCCTATGAGTATTATAGTGGGGCCATGGGGTTGGGTTGACCCAGTCAAAGGTTGAATAGTCAAAGAGTGAATAGTGTAAGCTGGTTCCACGTGTCATTGACTATGGTCATTTAGACTTTAATTAAATTATATTAACTAATAGTGGGGGCTACTATCATTGGCTAGTTGTTAAACTAACTAGTGATTAGCCCCCCAAGCTAATTTGCAAGGGCCGGCCAGTGGTGGCTGTGCACGCACAAAGCACAAAGCTTGTGCTCGGCCATGGCCTCAGCCAAGGCCATTAGTAGCAGCAGCCAGCGGCTTGGAGCATCTAGGAGCAGCAGCAACGTCAAGAACCAACGAAGGAAGCAGAGTAGCAGCAGCAAGGTAGCAACAGCCAGCGGCAGTAGCACAAGAGCAGCAGGTACAGGCAGCGGGCGGACGCGCGAGCGTGGGCAGGCGCAGGGGCGCGTCCAGGAGCAGATGGGTGAGGCCACGCGCAGGCCGGTGCACGCGGAGGCGTGGCCGGGCACAACCGGTCGCTTCCAGAGGCCAGCGAGCGAGGGCACGGGCGTGCCGATGCGAGCAGCAGTAGGTAGAAGGCAGCAGCAACACACACCAGCAACAGAGGAGCAGCAACGCACATGTACGCGGACACTGAACTTTTGCCATGGTGGACAAAGCTCACGGGACGGCCACAAGCGAAACGGATTGAACCGGAGAAGAGGGGGAATCGGACGAGGAGCTCACCGCGGAGGCACACGGAGGCCCGTTGGTGGCTTAGGAGTTGCAGAGGCGACGGATCGATGAAGAGCAGCGGCGACGACCGAGGAAGAAGATGGCGTCGATCCGGTCGATGTGGTGGTCCCCGGCTCGAGTTCTTCTGCGTAGATGAAGAAGAGGAGCACCGCGGTTCTTCTGGACGTCTCCGTGCGGCGCGGGGTGGCTGTTGGCCGCGGGATCGATGCGATGATGGAGGCGGCAGAACGGGCTCCGCACAAACCTTGTAGAGTGAGCGAGGGAGAGAGATTGGGGTGGCTAGGGTTGCGAGAGGAGAGAGAGGAGGGGCTCAGGGGGCTCTTCTCCATCCCCTCGACCGCTGGATGAACGACAGCAACGGCATCGGCGGCCATGGCGGGGTGGATGGCTGCCACGCCTCTGTTCGTGAACAGAGGAAAGGGAAGACCCCTTGTGGGCTGGGCCATGGGTCACTGTGTCACCTAAGCCCATATGCATAATACGTTTTAGGTCTGTTTATTTTGTTTACTGTTTTAAATATTTCATTTATTTTTTTATAGTAAATGACTTTTATGAAGGATGAGACCTGGCTCAATATTCACAATGCAATTTTAGTCACTGCTCTAAAATGATTTGCTGAGCATTTTAAAATAGTTTGGAATTTTTGTAATTTAAGATATTGCTTTGGCCTTTGCTTTAATTTTGTTTTGTCTTTTTCTTTTTTATTTATTTTCTGTTTTAGTTTTGTTTCCTATTATTTTAGTTTTATTAAAATACACACTTAGCATCTAATTTAGTATTTCAACTTAGTCCATAATCACAAAAAGTCTAATCCTCAAATAAATTAGTTTGACATTTTATTAATTACAAAAGGTATTTAATTACCTTCCTTTGCTGTTGTTTAATTTTCCCTTGAGCAATTAAACATTTTATAAAAAGGTGGTTTCACCACCATAATTACCTATGTATTATTTGGTTCACTCCGAACATTTAAATTTTAATATTTGAAAACTTTTATTGCTTGCTCGATTTTGAATTCGAAACTCGAATCGGTTTCGATCTAACGCGAGGTTAGCAACAGTAATCGAGGTGACGTGGCAACATTAGTGGGAATTACTGTAGCTTAATTACCCGGGCGTCACACATTAGCATCCTCATTGTAATTTCTGGACAACTAATCTTTCATAGAAGGCTTAACACAGCAGGCTTAATACCATATGACTCAACACTAGTGGCGGGAGGGGCAATAGGAGTGCTAACAAAATCATTAACATTTGTACTAGTAAAATCATACAACTTATTATTCTAAGAAGTAGACATGATTATAGCAAGAACAGAAACAATAACTAAAGATATTTGGTATTCTTAATTTTATAGCAAGCAAAAGTTAAAAGTAACTAAGCAAGATAGATAAAAAAAGTAATGTGTGAAGGAACCTGTTTGTTTTCGAAAAATCTCCCCGCCAACGGCGCCAAAAATTTTGCTTGCTCCCTGTAGGTGCTAAACCATCGGATCTCACGGAGGGGGTCCCAAGCTTGGTGATATGATCTAGGTGATAACAAGAGAAAGTAGGAACACACCATTTACCCAGGTTCGGGCCCTCTCGAGGAGGTAAAATCATGTGTCCTGCTTTTGCTATATTGATTGTGAGGGGTACAAATTACAGTTTGATCTACTTCGAGATCGTATGAAGGAGTTCTAAGCTCTAAAACCTTTTTTATCATGCCTCTACCGACAAAATCCCGTGGTTTATATAGACATTAGGAGTATATAGGGTTTACAGATGGTCGGTTACAATTTAGGGATAAACATGTCGATAGTTTAAACATGTCTTGAAGTGTACGCCAAGTCTTTGAAGATTCTCATCTTGATTACACCGAGGGCCAGGGCCTGCATCGCCCATTCGTTAGTCAGTGGTGGGTCCTCAGCCTGGCCCACGTTGGCGGGCTGACGTGACAAGTACCCCTAGTCTAGGACACCAACAATAGCCCCTGAACTAGTATTCAAGCCGAGGACATCGGGCATCTGTTCTCCAGCAAAGTTACAATTTTAAGTCTTTAACTTCATAGGCGAGTTCCATCCTCCACACCAGCTCCCGATTCCGAGGATATGCTTGGCTCTGACGTCTTCTTTGCCTTCCTAATGGCGACCATGTGCTTTACATCAAAATAACCAGGGATATTCTTTAACGAGCTCCCCCCCATTCTCGGCACACTTTACCATCTGGTAGGACCGAGATATCCTTTTAGCTTAAACATGAAGGCTTGTTACAAGGAGCTTTGACTAGGTCAAACCATGATAGCTTTTTCGCATGAAAACCAAAGCATCACATCGGGCAGCCAAGCCGAGCCATCTCATCAACGGTTATTGCTAAGTATATCATGGCCCAAGGCGGTTTTCATTGGCACGTCTTATCAAAAAGAGATCGTGCTCTGGAACTTTAGTGATATCATCAACAAGAACGTCTCAATCCCCACGCGCATATACTACACGATGTATCAGGAACTGACAATTTTTTACTACGCGGTGGGGCAACCTTTGGTCTTTTACTTACCTACAAAAGGAAAGGGGGTGAATTGATTACATTTACGCTTTCATTCCCCAGTTTCATTGCCAGAAAGCCTCCCAAAAGCTCCACCACTCCGAGATCTGTTTTCTCATCCAGTCTTCATTCGGCATCCCTCCTCAAAGCAAAAGATGACCGTAGAGGGGAAATTCGCGACTGGTCAGGCGCTCGAGGATGCTAGCAAGAGAGGGTGGTGGCTGCCGTCCAACGTCACCATTGGCACCATCACCAAGCTCCGGCAGGTGGGTATCGCCCCACCACGGCGAAGTTTCGGTCTCCCCTCTTGCGAATGAGGTCCGTCTGGCCTCCGCTATCCTAGCTCCTTGTAAGGGATATCAGGTGGTCTTCATCTCCCACCTCATCTGATTTCTAGGGTTTCCTATGCACCCCTTTGTCAAGGGTCTTTTATTTTATTATGGGCTCGAATTTCATCATCTAGCCCTGAACTTCATTCTCCATATAGCGTCTTTCATCTTGATCTGCGAAGTCTTCCTTTGCATGGAGCCTCACTTTGGGTTGTGGCCCAAGGTGATCGGCATCAAGACGCATAGTAGTAGCTCCAAGCTTGCCGACTGTGGAGGGGCCATGATAAGCAAGATCCCCATGGTCACGTGGCCAAAGAGGACATTTATGGAAACCATGAAGCTCTGGCAGCAGGAGTGGTTCTACGTGGCTGACAACAAGGAAGGCCCGGCCTTCTCGGCTAAACCACCGAAGAGACTGTTCTCCTGGACTGATAAGAATGTCGCTAGGGTGAATGAATAGGAGGTGAAGGTGATCCAGGGTCGTCTCAAGGCCGTGGTGTATTCGGACATTACTTGATGGACGTGGTCCATGTGATGCTCCTCTGTGGCCCTTCCTCTCCAAATCCGAGCTACTCTGATGTGGGTACAAGCCGGATGGGGAGGCGATGTTCACCAGGCTCTACCAAGGAACAAGCCTCAACGTGATGTGGAAGCTTCTTTTCAAGACAAAGAAGGACGAGGTTGCATTTCGAGTAGTGGATATGATCGACATCCATGCCAATATCACTTCCTAGGTGATTTGCTTTATTTCTAATCTTTTGTTTTTTTCTTTCTCATCACTGCTTTTCTAATTGAGTGGTCAAATTATATGTTCCATACATAGGAATGGCGTGTGCATGCCAGGAAGATGCAAGCCCTTCCCCCATTGCCCGAGGACTCCATGTCCCCTGAGCTCGAAAATCTCCTGACCTTGGACCCCTGCAAGATCCCGGTCAAGAAGAAGAAAGGGAAGAAGTAGGACAGGACAAAGGGTGTGTCCATCCATGAGGGAACTTCGGGCGCTCTTGTCGGGAGCACCCACAATTCTTCCTTGGATCCGACCACCGAGGAAGAAGAGTGTGAGGATCACTCTTCCAAGCGTGGGAAGAGATTGGCCTCCAAAGAGGTCGAGGAGATTGCTCCTCCATGGACGTTTAAGCATCCGAGAAAGGCTCATGTTGTTTCAGCGGGCCAAACCTCAGCGCCCGTGGAGGCGATTAATTCAGGATCATCCAAGGACAGCCAACGTCCTCGGGAACACCCATAGGCAAAAAGGTAAGGCCACCTTTGGTTTAGAGGAATCTTGGAGGAATTTCATAGGATATGATTTCTATAGGAAAAATTCCTTTAGACCCCTTTGGTTTGTGGGAACGGAATCCTATTCCTACGGAGGAATTCTTCCTATCCTCCACATTTCATAGGAAAATAAACATTAGCCTAGACTCAATGGAAAAAATCCTATGATGTGAATTAAAAGGCATCTCCTTTCCTATTCCTACTCATAGGATTTGAGATACATGTGATCTCATTTCCTATGAATTTCCTATTCCTATGATTTTCCTACCCTATGAACCAAAGGAGGCCTAATTCTTATCTTCAGAAGATGTTTCTGACTGATGTTATTTACCTTACCTGCTAGTTACTTTCCTCGTGCCTGGTGCACGGCAGGCCCGGGGAGGATGACTTTGAGGGTGGAGCCTCGACGGACTCGTTAGCTCGAAACTCATCCGTGACAACCACTAATCTCCCACCCACGCATGATGGCCTTGGTGAGGGGACTTCCCACCCCATCCCTCCAACTCCTGGCGCTGGAGGAGGGCCCGATGTCCGCGTGGCCGAGGTCAATCCTTAGGCCATGGAGTGGGAAGCCGAGGAATAGAGAGAGAGAGGACTTCCCCTGTCCGGGAGATCTGGAGCTCCAACGCCCTGCATCCCCGGTCCCGACGGTCTCGAAGTCATCGGGTCGTGCGCGGACGCCTTCCCCCTTAGACAGGAGGTGACATAGGGAGAGTGTCTTCATCTCTGCTCGGTCTTGGAGGGGGCGAGCTATTGGGCGTCAGCAGGTGGTGCAAGCAGGTGTAAACAGGTCCTCCCTTCTACCTGACCACCGTGCCATTCTTGGCACGGCTCTTTCAAAATTTCAGTCAGCCGAGGCTGGGATTCTGGAAGTTTTTCTCAGCCTTGTGAAAGTCTTCAAGGTAAGCACACATGACCGCTTATATGCTTTTCTTCTTAAATGGCTTTATTAATTATCTAGGTATAGCCAGTAGCCCTCCAGGATGATATCCAAATATCGTCCGAGTATTATTTAGTAAGCACGCATGAAAGTTTTATTCTTTTAAAGATGGATATGTAGTAGAACCTGAGCTTTAAGTTAGTTTACCAAACTGGATTGAGGGTCGTTTACATATTTTCTGAATGCAAATACATATTAGCCCCTGAGACTCTAGTTGGATAAAAAAACAACCGGAGGATCGAACCTCATGCTCGGTTCTTATCAGCTATTTATTTGTATCTTCACGCAGGCCTCCACCTCTTCCTCCACTGCCAACTCAGCAAACTTGCGTGATCCGAAGATGATTTGAACTTGCTACGGTAGTAGGTGGTCCAAGCACAAGATAATGCATTGGGGCACTTTCTACTAATCTGCCTGCAAGAACAACTCAATTATTAATCAGTTTTGCTAAAGCACATCTAGATGTGCCATAAGTATTGCATATTTAAGTCCTACGTCATTGATCTTACGTTGAGATTCGTGTGGATATTTTTCTTTTTCTTGTTTCTTCTTCTCTTTATGCTTGATTCACTCATTTAGATGTGCAATAACTAGAGCACATCTAGATGTGCCCTAGACACATCCATTATTAATCTAAGTGCATCTGATACCTATACAGAATCTGAGAAGGACCTTGTGGTCCTGCGAACCGAGCTTAAGAAGGTGCGACTAGAGGCCAAGTGCGGAAGATCTCACTAAGGAGCAGAAAAATCGGCGAGTGTCCCAAGCTCGGATTGTCGAGATTAAGGACTTGAAGAGTGCAACCGATGACTGCGACGCTCTGAAGGTTTCTCGTGAGAAGGATGCGCCGAGCTAAAGAAGCTGAAGGCAGACTGTCAGGAGGCTGCTTCTCAAGCGAGAGCAGACAAGGATGAGATTCGACACGCTACTGGCATAGTTGTCGATAACATGTACTTATTGCAGTCCATTTTCGAACGTGAAGCATTCATGTGCTAACGTGATAATGGCATGTGTTATGCGAGTTCTCCGACCTCCCACATAGTGTGGAGCAAGCATGACAGTACTTTGGCAGTCGTGAGAACGCAACCGCCGAGAGGTCTTTCGTGATGCAATTCTAGGATTCGACTCAGCCTCGGCTACGCGGTGATTTGCTTAAGAAGATGGCCGAGCTACACGAGCTTGCTAGAATCGTCATGGAGGACCTCAACATGGCTTTATGGTTGGACACATCGCTGCCGACTAGCCTCTTTGGGCTAGTGCAACGTCTCGAGGGAGCTACTTCCCAGATCAAATTGTGGAAGCACTCTGCTTGCTTGGAGGGTGCCCCCGAGAGGCATATGCGGTTGTCCAGATGTGGTGGCCGAAGATGGAGCTGGAGCCCATGGAAAAACACGGTCCTCTGTGGAAGTCACGAGAACCCCGACAATATTATGAAAAGGTTATGCCAGCCGTTCGGTGTCCGAGTCTAAGTGCACGGAGGAGAAGACCCTAGATGGTCTCCAATAGTTTTGTTCATCTTTTACCTCGATATGCAGAGATTCTCCTGTATAAAGACAGGTTAACTCTTTGAATTAGATATGTCTTTTCCAAAATATGCTTTTGACACTTCTATGACTCTTTGAAGGTATAGTTGGCCAGTAATCGACTTCTACCCCTTATAGAATATATTGTGGGTGTTTCTTACTGATATAAAACCATTAGCCGACGTCTCGATGCCCAGAGGCGGTTTTATCAGAAGAAACAAGGCAATCAGACCATGAGGCTAAAACATACACTATGTCGTAGGAGCATATATTTGATGATAACTTAATAGCCCCCAGTATATGTCAACTCCTTGGCTGGCTGAGGTCGAACCACCCACAACTTTGGCTTTTCGAAAAAAATAAGGCCCTTCGTTTTACTCGAATAACCTGAATCAAATATTATTAGTTTAACACCACCTGCAGTTCACTGACAAATCTATGCTTGTTATGACGGTCAGCTCTCGGCTTTCTCTAACTCAGGCACTTAACCAGTTAAACCGGAAGTGACAATTGCAGTGGTTCTCCCTTTACCCCTTAGCCAAACAAAGTGGAAACATAAGGCGTAAGCACAGGATCCGAGCAATCCAGCTATTGACCAAAGAGACAACTTGAAATGATGCATATGACAACCCACAAGTATAGGGGATAGTTTGTAGCCTTTTTCGATAAGTAAAAGTGTCGAACCCAATGAGGAGCTAATGGTAGAATTTATATTCTCTTCAAGTTCTATCGACCACTGATACAACTCTACACACACTTAACGTTTGCTTTACCTAGAATAAGAATAAAACTACTTTGCGAGAATAAAACTAGAAGTACTTTGCAAGATAATAAATAATTAGTTGTTTAGTAGAAAGATTTTTGGAGAACGATGGGAATGATTGTTGCTACTTGTGAGCTGCGTTGGGATTTCCCCAAAGAGGAGAGGATGATGCAGTACAGTAGAGATAAGTATTTCCCTCAGTTAAGAACAAAGATTATCAATCCAGTAGGAGAACCAAGCAACACCTCGTTAGCAGTACCTTCACACAAAATAACTACTACTTGCACCCAACGCAAACAAGGAGTTGTCAATCCCTTGGCGGTTAATTGCAAGGATTAAATCTAATAGTGACAAAATAAATAAATAAACACCAAAGAAAATAATGTAAATAAAATTGCAGCAATATATTTTTGGATTTTAATATGTGATAGAAATAATACCCGTTTTTATAACCCACAAGTATAGGGGATCAATCATAGCCTTTCTCGATAAGAGTGTTGAACCCAATGAGGAGCTAGAGGTAGAATTAATATTCCCTTCAAATTCTATCGACCACCGTACGACTCTATGTAAACTTAACATTCGCTTTACCTAGAACAAGAATAAAACTAAAAATACTTTGTAGGTGTTGGTGAAGATGATGGATTTGTTGGAGTAGATCGCGTCACATGATGATTGCCCCGACGGTGTTCCGGCGCCACCGGGAGAGACAGGGAGAGCGCCTCCCTCCTTCTTCTTCTTCCTTGGCCTCCCCCCTAGATGGTAGGAGGGTTTCCCCTGTGGTCCATGGCCGCCATGGCTCCCGGAGGGTAGGAGCCCCTCCAAGATTGGATCTCTCTCTCTCTCTCTCTCTCTCTCTCTCTCTATATATATATATATATATATATATATATATATATATATATATATATATATATATATATATATATATATATATATATATATATTCTCTTTTGTTTTGTGTTCCTGTTTTCTGGCATTCACCGTTTCTTAAATTCCCAAAGATCCACAACTCTGATTGGGCTAAAATTTTACACGATTTTATATTGGATATTATCTTTCTTGCGGCGAAAGAAGGGCATCAACCTCCTTACAGGGGACCCACAAGCCTTCCAGGTGAGCCCTGGGTATGGGGGTGGCCCCTCCGAGCTTGTGGACCCCTCGGGCATTGTCTCGCGTTGATTCATTTTCCCAAAAATCACATATATTCCTAAATAAATCTCCATAAATTTTTTATCGTGTTTGGACTTTGTTTGGTATAGGTATTCTGTGAAACAAAAAACATGCAACAAACAAGAACTGACACTGGGCATTGGATACATATGTTAGTCCTAAAAATAATATAAAAAGTTGCCAAAAGTATGTGAATGTTGTAGAATATTCACATGAAAAAATCAAAATTTATAGATACGATAGAGACATATTACCCGGTTTACTTCGCTGCTGTGATTGGTTTCGTTTCAAAGTTTCGAAAGAAAATTTGAATCTCCCATTCACGCCCAATATACTCTCAGTCCTAGCACTTACCCCTAGGCTTATAGATATTGGGGTGGATAGGGCTTAAGCATAGGTTGGTTACATCTAGGGTGATCGTGACGAAGATGACCTCTGAGTCTTGGAGTATGCGCCAAGTATTCGGAAGATAACCGCCTTGGCATTCCTAGGCCCGATGAAAGTGGCCCACTGGTTAATTGTCATGGGGGGTCCTTGGTCTGGCCCACATGGTCAGGAGACGACATGGCAAACACGTCCTAGTCTAGGACACCATCAAGTTGGCCCAAGTCAACAAGGCCCAAGAGAATTCACATTGGCTTGCTAGCCTAAACTAGGCCCAGTAGTCGGGTGTATAAATTGCAGTACTTATAGCCGTTGTTGTGCTTCACTGTAATTTGGCTGGGATTTGGATGGCTAAGGCCGATGACTTATCTTGTTGTAATTGGATATATGTGAGGGGGGTTGGGAGGAACATCTATCATGAGTTCAAACTCTAGTTCGAGATTTCCATCAATCCTACACCCTTGTGAGCTAAATCTACTCAGTAGTGAACAGGGGTAATAGAGTTTTGTTCCATAATGATAAGGTTACAATCGAGAGGAAAAAGTTCCTCGATACAAGGTGGTCCTCACTATACCGATACTGCAATGCTACATTATAAATGATTATATGAAGTCAATTGATCTGCTACCATATTTTGCTCACATCTAATTTTCATTGGAATAAACTCTCTGTCAAACATAAGAAATTTAATCTCAGCTAACAAATTCCCAAACACCAAGCAAGCCAGACTTTCCCAGTCATCATTGCCAAAGACTTTTAGGAGTCTGACTAGACAATGACTGGACCTTCGCTATGTTGCACCGCCAACACCATATCTTGAATTAATACATGTGTTTTCGCTTCTAGCGTATCGTTGCAGTTGAAGAGATATTGTACGTCGTGAAGATCACATTGTCACCATTCTTTGAAGGATGACACCCGTTGTTGCCGAGCCATCTACTAGTAGTGGAAGCTATGGCAGAACTAGTTTACGTCTTAACTTTTCCTAGCCACTTACAATATACTAGTAGTGATAATTCTAGTGCCATCAATTTTGCTCCATGATACTTTTACATTCTCTCTTTGTTCAGGTTTATAAGATTCACACACAAAAACTTCGACCATTAAGTTGATCAAAATATCAGTTATATCACAAAAAGTATATCACTAGAATCACTTCAAGTGACCATCATCGACACTTGTGATCGGTACATTGATGTGATGTTGGTGAATGGCAGTACAAATGTCAGTTGGCGTGGAACATTTGTCTAAGGAGAATTGAGAGTAGAGAATTGGTATCTAATCTGGCAACACCTAGAGCGACTATGAGAGGTATTGAATGATCCATGGCTCGTCTATGGTGACTATAATGAGGCTCTTTGGGAACATGAGCACTTCTCAAGAACCTTGCAAGTCAAAAGCAAGATGAGTGTGTTCCAGGATACCCTGATTGTATGTGAGTTGGAGGATCTTGGAATTACAGAGGCTCCGTTCACATATGATAACGGTCAGGTGGGCAACTGCAATGTGCGTGTGCAACTGGACAGAGCTTGTGCGCATGAAGCGGGGAGGGTGATAACCCACAAGTATAGAGGATCATTTGTAGCCTTTTTTTGATAAATAAGAGTGTCGAGCCCAATGAGGAGCTAAAGGAAGAACAAGTATTCCCTAAGTTCTATCGACCACCGAGACAACTCTACGCACACTTGACGTTTGCTTTACCTAAAACAAGTATGAAACTATTTTCCAAGAATAAAACTACGAGTACTTTGCGAGAATAAAACTACGAATAAATTTCAAGGTAATAAAAGTGAATAGCTTTTGTCAACAAGAAAGTCATTTGTCCCAGGCAATCGATAACAAGTACCAGTAATCATTCTTGCAATTCTATATGAGGGAGAGGCATGAGCTAACATACTTTCTCTACTTGGATCATATGCACTTATGATTGAACCCCTAGCAAGCATCCGCAACTACTAAAGATCATTAAGGTCGTGAAACCCAACCATAGCATTAAGTATCAAGTCCTCTTTACTCCCATACGCCATAACCCACCTACTCGGGTTTAAGCTTCTGTCACTCTCGCAACCCACCATAAGCAAATCATGAACGTATTGCAACACCCTACAGCGGGGACCCCTCACGTTTGCGCGAGATGGAGGGCACCGTAGGATAGCACCATAAGTAAAATATACAATCATACCAACCAAGATCATGATTAACCCATAGGACAAAACGGATCTACTCAAACATCATAGGATAACCATAGGTCATTGGGAAATAATATATGGAGTTGAGCACAATGTTTAAGTAGAGATTACGGTGGGGAGAAGGGGTGTTACACCGTTGCATAGAGGGGGAGAGAGTTGGTGTTGACGGTAGCAAGATTGTTAATGTAGATCGTCGTCACGATCCTAGCCCCGGCGGCACTCCGGCGCCACCGAGAGAGAGAGGGGGAGAGAGCCCCCCCTCCTTCTTCTTCTTCCTTGGCCTCCCCCCTAGATGGGAGGAGAGTTCCCCCTCTGGTCCATGGCCTCCATGGCGGCGAAGGGGCGGGAACCCCTCCGAGATTGGATCTCCCTCTCTGTTCTCTTCTGTTTCGTGTTCTCCAGATCTGACCGAAAACCGTTTCTTATATTTCGGGAGATCCGTAACTCCGATTGAGCTGAGATTTTAACACGATTTTTTTTCCAGATATAAGATTCCTTGCGCCCGAAGTAGAGCTCCAGCCGACGTTCGAGGAGGGAACAAGCCACCACCACGCGCCAGGGTCCTCTGGCGCGCCCTGGTGTCTTGTGGGCTTGATATCTACTACGCAACCTTCTTCTTGTAGACGTTGTTGGGCCTCCAAGTGGTGAGGTTTGTAGGACAGTAGCAAATTTCCCTCAAGTGGATGACCTAAGGTTTATCAATCTGTGGGAGACGTAGGTTGAAGACGGTCTCTCTCAAACAACCCTGCAACCAAATAACAAAGAGTCTCTTGTGTCCCCAACACACCCAATACAATGGTAAATTGTATAGGTGCACTAGTTCGGCGAAGAGATGGTGATACAAGTGCAATATGGATGATAGATAAAGGTTTTCGTAAACTGTAAATATAAAAACAGCAAGGTAGCAAGTGATAAAAGTGAGCATGAACGGTATTGCAATGCGTTGAAACAAGGCCTAGGGTTCATACTTTCACTAGTGCAGGTTCTCTCAACAATAATAACATAATTGGATCATATAACTATCCCTCAACATGCAACAGAGAGTCACTCCAAAGTCACTAATAGAGGAGAACAAACGAAGAGATTATTGTAGGGTACGAAACCACCTCAAAGCTATTCTTTCTTATCGATCTATTCAAGAGTCCGTAGTAAAATAACACGAAGCTATTCTTTTCGTTCGATCTATCATAGAGTTCATACTAGAATAACACCTTAAGATACAAGTCAACCAAAACCCTAATGTCACCTAGATACTCCAATGTCACCTCAAGTATCCGTGGGTATGATTATACGATATGCATCACACAATCTCAGATTCATCTATTCAACCAACACAAAGAACTTCAAAGAGTGCCCCAAAGTTTCTACCGGAGAGTCAAGACGAAAACGTGTGCCAACCCCTATGCATAAGTTCACGAGGTCACGGAACTCGCAAGGTTATCACCAAAACATACATCAAGTGGATCACGTGATATCCCATTGTCACCACAGGTAAGCACATGCAAGACATACATCAAGTGTTCTCAAATCCTTAAAGACTCAATCCGATAAGATAACTTCGAAGGGAAAACTCAGTCCATTACAAGAGAGTAGAGGGGGAGAAACATCATAAGATCCAACTATAATAGCAAAGCTCGCGATACATCAAGATCGTGCCGAATCAAGAACACGAGAGAGAGAGAGAGAGAGAGAGAGAGAGAGATCAAACACATAGCTACTGGTACATACCCTCAGCCCCGAGGGGGAACTACTCCCTCCTCGTCATGGAGAGCGACGGGATGATGAAGATGGCCACCGGTGATGGATCCCCCCCTCCGGCAGGGTGCCGGAACAGGGTCCCGAATTGTTTTTGGTGGCTACAGAGGCTTGTGGTGGCGGAACTCCCGATCTAGGTTATGTTCTGGGGGTTTCTGTATATATGAGAGGTTTTGGCGTCGGGAACAAGTCAGGGGGGGTCTCCGAGGCGGCCACGAGGTAGGGGCGTGCCCATGGGGGGTAGGTCGCGCCCCCACCCTCGTGGGTGCCTCGGGACTCTTCTGGCCCATCTCCGATACTCCGTGGGCTTCTTCTGGTCCAAACACAATCTCCATGAAATTTCAGGTCAATTGGACTCCGTTTGGTTTTCCTTTTCTGCGATACTCAAAAACAAGGAAAAAACAGAAACTGGCACTCGGCTCTAGGTTAATAGGTTAGTCCCAAAAATCATATAAAATAGCATATAAATGCATATAAAACATCCTAGATGGATAATATAATAGCATGGAACAATCAAAAAATATAGATACGTTGGAGACATATCAGCATCCCCAAGCTTAATTCCTGCTTGTCCTCGAGTAGGTAAATGTAAAAACAGAATTTTTGATGTTGAATGCTACCTAACATAATTTTCAATGTAATTTCATTTATTGTGGCATGAATGTTCAGATCCATAAGATTCATGACAAAAGTTTAATATTGACATAAAAATAATGATACTTCAAGCATACTAATAAAGCAATCATGTCTTCTCAAAATAACATGGCCAAAGAAAGTTGTCCCTACAAAATCATATAGTCTAGCTATGCTCTATCTTCATCACACAAAATATTTAAATCATGCACAACCCCGATGAAAAGCCAAGTAATTGTTTCATACTTTTGATGTTCTCAAACTTTTTCAATCTTCACGCAATACATGAGCGTGAGCCATGGACATAGCACTATAGGTGGAATACAATGGTGGTTGTGGAGAAGACAAAAAGGAGAAGATAGTCTCACATCAACTATGCATATCAACGGGCTATGGGGATGCCCATCAATAGATATCAATGTGAGTGAGTAGGGATTGCCATGCAACAGATGCACTAGAGCTATAAGTATATGAAAGCTCAAC
This sequence comes from Aegilops longissima, assembly GCA_021605205.1. Classification (NCBI taxonomy): domain Eukaryota; kingdom Viridiplantae; phylum Streptophyta; class Magnoliopsida; order Poales; family Poaceae; genus Aegilops; species Aegilops longissima. The sequence continues at coordinate 444,720,417 of CM038681.1, forward strand.
AAAAGAAACTAAGTGGGTGTGCATCCAACTCGCTTGCTCACGAAGACCTAGGGCATTTTGAGGAAGCCCATCATTGGAATATACAAGCCAAGCTCTATAATGAAAGATTCTCACTAGTATATGAAAGTGACAACATAGGAGACTCTCTATCATGAAGATCATGGTGCTACTTTGAAGCACAAGTGTGGTAAAAGGATAGTAGCATTGCCCCTTCTCTCTTTTTCTCTCTTTTTTTCTTTTTTTATTTGGGCCTTTTTTTATGGCCTCTTTTTTTCATCCGGAGTCTCATCCTGACTTGTGGGGGAATCATAGTCTCCATCATCCTTTCCTCACATGGGACAATGCTCTAATAATGATGATCATCACACTTTTATTTACTTACAACTCAAGGATTACAACTCAATACTTAGAACAAGATATTACTCTATATGAATGCCTCCGGCGGTGTACCAGGATGTGCAATGAATCAAGAGTGACATGTATGAAAGAATTATAAAGGTGGCTTTGCCACAAATACGATGTCAACTACATGATCATGCAAAGCAATATGACAATGATGAAACGTGTCATAACAAACAGAACAGTGGTAAATTGCATGGCAATATATCTCAGAATGGATATGGAAATGCCATAATAGGTAGGTATGGTGGCTGTTTTGAGGAAGGTATATGGTGGGTGTATGATACCGGCAAAAGGTGCACGGTATTAGAGAGGCTAGAAATGGTGGAAGGATGAGAGTGCGTATAATCCATGGACTCAACATTAGTCATAAAGAACTCATATACTTATTGCAAAAATATATTAGTTATAGAAATGAAGTACTACGCGCATGCTCCAAGGGGATTGATTGGTAGGAAAAGACCATTGCTCGTCCCCGACCGCCACTCATAAGGAAGACAATCAATAAATAAAGAGTTAATTGCACAGAAGTACCACAATTGGGGCATTGAAAGCAGATTGGTACCAAGATTGGTAATTTTTACGTGTCAGTACCAAGATAGGGGCGAGCCGTTGCAAAAAAGACTAAAAGTGCATTTTATACGTATTGACGGTGTATCTGACCGGCAGGGTCCACCCGTCAGGTGTCGACGTGGCATATTTTTTGTAGAAAACCCCCTTACGTTGTATGTAATCACAAAAATGCCCAATTTTTTGCGGGAAAAAGGCTCCATGAGAGGCATTCTTTTTTGTTCGCAATTTTTCACCACCGAATCTGGACTGGTTTGAAATAGAAAATCAGGCAAGGCGGGAATCGAACCTGCGACCTGCAGTGCAGGTGCGCCACACGCTAACCACCACGCCACAGCGCAGCTCGAGTTTTAACACAGGCGTTTCCTCTCTTATACCATGTCTGAAGCGCTGGGCCGGCCCACCGAGGCCTGCAATTTTTTTCGATTCGCACTTCACTGCCGCTTGTGTTGGGCTCGTTCGCTGCCCCTATTCGTTTCATTTCTCTTATGCTTTTAGAATGCGCGGTGAACATTTTTTTAATATACGCTGAACACTTTTTCTGCTTATAGTGAACATTTTTCAATGCACGATGAACGTTTCTTTACAAAGGGTGAACATTTTCTTAATAAAATAAACTTTGGTAATAGCCGTTGAACATATTTGAAATGCAAATTGAACATTTTTGTACTATAGGTTGTTCAATTTTCTTACGATAAGGAACATTTTACTTAATTCGTGGTAACTTTTTTTGTAATTTATGGTGACATTTTATTAATACACGGTGAGTTTCAAGATTGTTATGGCGAATATTTCCTTAATACATGGTGAAATTTTGTATTTCACAAAATGTTCAGTATGTATTAAAACTTATTGTGTAAAATCAATTTGCATTTCCAGAATCACTTGATTATTTTAATAAAAGTTGAAAAGTTTTAATACATTTCTAAAATTTATTATGATTACACAATTATTTTTAATACATGTTCTGCGCCATGTTTCTAAAATTTAATGCATTTAAAATTATATGTTCAACTTTTAATGCATTGATTGCAAGAATGATTAAGAAACTGGGCAAAAAGTTCTTGAAACTCATCGTATCAAGAAAATGTTCACCATAAATTACAAAAAGTTCACGCAAGCAGTATGTAAAATGTTCATCATATCTTAAGAAAAACTTCAAGATATATTACAAAATCTTCGATTTTCATTTAAAATATGTTCAATGTTTATTATAATGGAGAAAATGTTAATCGTTTGTAAAGAAAAAGTTGACAACTTGTATTAAAAAAAATTGTGTAATCTAATAAATTTTAGAAATGCATTAAAATTGTTCAACTTTTATAAGAAATGCACTAAAACTTTTATAACAAATTTAGAAAATGTTCACCATAAATTACAAAAAGTTCACCGCCCATTTTAAAAGCATAAGAGAAATGAAACGAATAGGGGCAGCGAACGAGCCCAACACAAGCGGCAGTGAAGTGCGAATCGAAAAAAAATGCAGGCCTCGGTGGGCCGGCCCAGCGCTTCGGACATGGTATAAGAAAGGAAACGCCTGTGTTCAAACGCGAGCTGCGCTGTGGCGTGGTGGTTAGCGCGTGGCGCCCGTGCACCGTAGGTCGCAGGTTCGATTCCCGCCTCGCCTGATTTTCTGTTTCTTTTATTTATTTGTTCAAGTGGCGGAAAATTTCAAACCAGTCCAGATTCGGTGGTGGAAAATTGCGAACAAAAAAGAATGCCTCTCATGGAGCCTTTTTTTCGCAAAAAAATGAGCATTTTTGTGATTACATACAACGTAAGGGGTTTTCTGCAAAAAACATGTCACGTCGGCACCTGACGGGCGGGCCCTGCCGGTCAGATACACCTTCAATACGTATAAAACCCACTTTTAGTCTTTTTTGCAACGGCTCGCCCCTATCTTGGTACTGACACGTAAAAGTTATCAATCTTGGTACCAATCTGCTTCCAATGTCCCAATTGTGGTACTTCTGTGCAATTAACTCATAAATAAATCATGCTCCGACTTCATCACATAACGGTTCACCATACGTACATGCTACGGGAATCACAAACTTTAGAACAAGTATTTCTCAAATTCACAACTACTCAACTAGCATGACTCTAATATCACCATCTTCATATCTCAAAACAATCATAAGGAATCAAACTTCTCATAGTATTCAATGCACTTTATATGAAAGTTTCTATTATATCCCTCTTGGATGCCTATCATATTAGGACTAAATTCATAACCTAAGCAAATTACCATGTTGTTTAAGACTCTCAAAATAATATAAGTGAAGCATGAGAGTAAATGACAAACTACTCCAAAAGATATAAGTGAAGATCAATGAGTAATCGAGTAATTATGTAACTATGTGAAGACTCTCTACCATTTAAGGATTTTAGATCTTGGTATTTTATTCAAATAGCAAGCAAAACAAAATAAAATGACGCTCCAAGCAAAACACATATCATGTGGTGAATAAGAATATAGCTCCAAGTAAAGTTACCGATGAACGAAGATGAAAGAGGGGATGCCATCCGGGGCATCCCCGAGCTTAGGCTCTTGGTTGTCCTTGAATATTACCTTGGGGCGCCTTGGGCATACCCAAGATTAGGATATTGCCACTCCTTATTCCATAGTCCATCGAATCTTTACCCAAAACTTGAAAACTTCACAACACAAAACTCAACAGAAAACTCGTAAGCTCCGTTAGTATAAGAAAAAAAATCACCACTTAGGTACTGTTGTGAACTCATTCTAAATATATTGGTGTAATATCTACTGTATTCCAACTTCTCTATGGTTCATACCTACTATGCAAAATAAGCAAACAACACAATGGAAACAGAATCTGTCAAAAACAGAACAGTCTGTAGTAATCTGTATCAAATGTATACTTATGGAACTCCAAAAATTCTGAAATAACTTGGTGGACGTGAGTAATTTATCTATTAATCATTTGCAAAAAGAATCAACCTAAAATAACTCTCCAGTAAAAAAATACAGCTAATCTCGTGAGCGCAAAAGTTTCTGTTTTTTACAACAATATCGCATAGACTTCGCCCAAGTCTTCCCAAAGGTTCTACTTGGCACAAACACTAATTAAAACATGAAGCCACATCTAAACAGAGGATAGATGAATTATTTATTACTGAACAGGAGCAAAAAGCAAAGAACAAAAATAAAATTGGGTTGCCTCCCAACAAGCGCTAACGTTTAACGCCCCTAGCTAGGCATGATAATTTCAACGATGCTCACATAAAAGATAAGAATTGAAACATAAAGATACCATCATGAAGAATATGACTAGCACATTTAAGTATAACCCACTTCCTATGCATAGTGATTTTGTGAGCAAACAATTTATGGGAACAAGAATCAACTAGCATAGGAAAGCAAAACAAGCATAACTTTAAAAATTTAAGCACATAGAGAGGAAACTTGATATTATTGCAATTCCTACATGCATATGTTCCTCCCTCATAATAATTTTAAGTAGCATCATGAATGAATTCAACAATATAACTATCATGTAAAGCATTCTTTTCATGATCTACAAGCATATAATTTTTATTACTCTCCACATGTCTTCTTGAGGGGAAAGACATGTTCATATGTGCTTATTTGCATTAGCTCTGTTCATTTGTTTCTTTGAGCTCTGATTTTCGGTTCCCTATCTTCTCCTAGTATCCCATGCTAGATTCAGGGGGAGCAAGACACCTAAGGGAAAGAAATTTCTTAAATTCATTGCATATCTTTACCTTTGGGGACATGTCTATATCTATTGTGGTACTTAGTACTCACTCTACATGTCATCCCAGTCTTGGTACTCTTGTGGTTTCTTTTGTTTGCTCTGGCTAGTAGGTGTATCTGTGTTATCTAACCTTGTTTACGCAGGTTCATCCCATCCTTAGCCAACTCAAGACCACAAGGTAAGTATATGCATCATAATCATGTGTATGAGGAATTCTTGCTGATGTACATACTGTTTGCAAGAAGGACTCATGAGCATGAAGGTACATTTCCCACATTCACATCTTTTGCTCTGATGCATATAGCCAAGATACATGTAACACATTGCCTACTCTATCATGGTTATGCTCTCACATGCTTCTATATTCCATATTCACGTGATTGCATACATGTAGGGGGAGCCTATGCATGTTACATGTCTTTCCAAAGCTTTACTTGCTATTCTCTATATCTTTATCTAAAGCTTTCATGTATGTTGCCATCAATCAAAAAGGGGGAGATTGAAAGCACAAGTGCTCCTTGGGTGGTTTTGGTAATTAATGTCAACATATCTCTTGTTGGACTAACACTTTTACCTAGTATGTTTCATACAAGTTCAACAAATTAAGTGGCATGGACTAAAGGATGTGGAACCCCTTCAAGATGCTAAGGACAAAGGATTGGCTCAAGCTTCAAGTACAAGACTCTACATTTTGTATTTTAGTGATCCAAGATCACATTGAGTCTATAGGAAAAGCCAATACTATCAAGAGGGGCTGAGGTGTTGCTTAATGGCTTGCTTGCTCAAAGTGCTTAGTGATATGCTCCAAAGCCCTCAACTACTTTCTCACATCCACATATATACTATACTAAAAGTCTAACTCGGCCCCACCGATTCTTTCTATCCGGTGCCACCGAGTTCAGATGTCATAGCCACTGCCACAAACCCTAGGCAAATCGGTCTCACCTATAGGGATCTCAGTCTCACCGAGATGGGATTGTAATATCTCTGTGTATGTCCATTACCAAAATTGGTCTCACCGAGTTTGAGTAATCGGTACTACCGAGATTACAATGCAAACTTTCTGGTTAGCTTATTACCAAAATCGGTCTCACCGAGTTTGTGTAATCGGTCCTACCGAGTTTGCCTGACCAACTCTCTGGTTAGCTTATTACCAAAATCGGTCCTACCGAGTTTGTGTAATCGGTCTCACCGAGATTACGTTATGCCCTAACCCTAACCATATCAGTCCTACCGTGTTGCATGTCGGTCCCACCGAAAATCCTAACGGTCACTAGATTTGCTGAATCGGTCCGACCGAGTTTCTCAATTCGGTCCCACCGAGTTTGGCAAGTTGTGTGTAACGGTTAGATTTTGTGTGGAGGCTATATATACCCCTTGTAGCGACCCGACCCGAATGGATCAAGTCTCTATGCTTAAGTGTCATCCCTGGATCGGTATGCTGACACACATAGTACTCGAGGATTTATAACAGAGGTAAATCACATGTATAAAGTAACGTAAATACTATTACCTCAATCCAAATAGCGGAAGTAACAAGGTTGTGGATTCCCATCAACACCAACGGCAAAGTTGAGTGTAGAAATTGTAACCCTAACGTAATCACTTACTCGTCGTAAGATCCGGCAACATGAGACGTTGCAGCCACAAAGGGTCAGTACATTGAATGTACTGGCAAATTCACACCATAGTATAATGATGAATAAAGGCTATCACTACATGCATATTTGGCTGGTGGAAAAGCTCTATGGTTATAATGTTTTTGCGAAAAGCCAATTTTTCCCTACTGCAAAGGAACAAATTTTATTTAACTATCATGGTGGTTGTTAAACATTGAGAATGTTGACAGCATTCTCAATCCCAATTAAAAATATCATCATTAACCCAACAAAGTTATTTAAAGTAACATGATGAGATTCACATGATAATCCAAGTACTAGATACTCAAGATGTCCATAACCGGGGACACGGCTAACCATGATTAGTTTGATACACTCTGCAGAGGTTTGTGCACTTTTCCCCACAAGACTCGATCTCCTCCGTTGGGATTCTCGCACTACACGGTGTTTGAGAAACGGATGACCGAGACATAGTCTTTCGGAAGCACTAGCACCTTACGAACGGGTAGACAGTACCAACCTACATCCCCTACATCTGCTAGTCTACCACTGTAAGAGTTCGCACGACTTAGCCAACTATGCTAGAGACCATAGTAGCTTGTGGCTGCACACGGAAGTTTCTAGCATGAATAATCTCATGATCCCTTTGAGCCTGGGTGGCGGTCCAAAAGAAACAGCAATCTGGAATACCAGTACCTCAATCCACCCAGATGTGTGTTTAAGTTGCCACCTTAAATAAACCATTAATTAAAATCTCACATCTGTCATGGATACACTCACCCAATCCACGTCGACTAGCATAGCATGGCAATATAAGCAAACGTAGAAGTAACTCCCAAGGGTTTGATGATAAAACAGGTAATAGGTACTACCTCGTCTACTTTTCCCCCAACCCACAATCTAATTAGATCCTAATCATGCAATGTTTGAGGATTGATCTAATGCATAAAAACTGGGTATGAAAAGAGATATGATCAAAGTGTGAACTTGCCTGCAATGTTGATGACGATGATTCGCACTCAAAATTCTTGATATTTCTACTCGTCACACTCCGGTCAATCTATCGTAAGCAAGCAATAGTAACCACACATAAGCAATCACTCAAAAGATCGGAAAGAACGAAGAAAACAATTCGGAAAACATGAAAACCAAACAAATAACTCTTGCAAGATAAAGCAATTTATAACAATACCAAAATTATGTGAATTTGGCCTTATCATAAAGTTTAGGTCAAGAGCTTCGATTTGCAAAAAGAATCGACTAAATTTGAGTTACGAAACTCAAGTTATGATCAAACGAAGTTCAAATTCAAATCTGATCTAATTCAAATTTTAAACTTTCAAAAACATGTTTGAGTTGGATTACGGCATAGAGGAGATCATAACAAAGAAGTGGGCGTTGGTTTCATCTAATTTGGATGAACGAGTAAAAAGTTATGGCTATTTGAAAAATCAGGGCCAAGCTGTTTTACAGAAAAAAAATAGATACGGCTAAAGGAATTCTAGGTCTAACGTATAAATACAGAGAACGAATAAATATACCTTTATAAGGCAGCGAAAAGACAACTTCGAAGAGAGAAGACAATTTCCAGAAGTCGCGCCGGAGAGGAGAAAAATATTTTTCTTAAATAAATCTAGTCAAACCAAAATATTGATTTAACCCGAATTGAATGATTTTTGAAAACTCTATGAATCTATATTTATAGATGGAAAAGAGGTTTAAGGGTTAAAGGCTAGACAATGTGGGACTAAACGTAAACATAAATAAACGAAGCAGAGATGAAAAAGGCTAACGCCTCGCACGGGCCTAAAACCCATCGGCCAGCCGCGCGCGTACGTGCTGCACTTTTTTTTCCAAAGGAAAATAAAATCTGAAAAAGAAAAGGCTGGCTGGGCCTGGCCCATATAGGAAAAAGAATGGGGCGCTCGCTGTTACTATGATGCGCACGTGGGGGACAAATACTTATGGCCGCACATACAATTTTTTTAAAAAAAACAGATAGAAGGAAAACCGAAATAACGAAAATAAACGTAAAACTATATGTAGGCATATTATATATAAAAATTTTCAGAAAAAGATTTCCTACAAGCTGAACAAATTTTAGAGTCAAATAAAATACACACAAAATCAAATAAAACAAAGAGTGCTTCCGCCTAGTAAAATCCAGTAAAAATCATTTTAAAAATACCAAAATTAATACAAATTTATTTCTCTCAAATTTTCTGATGTAGGGAATCATGTTACCCTATTTTCCATATATTTTATTTTTGGAGAAAAATAATTTGAATAAAACTCAAATAACTCCAAATTGAAAATAAATTCAAAAGGACTTTAAATTTGATCCTTTTAAACTCCCAACTCATATTTCATATATTTTGAAGAAGTCATTTTATCTTCTCTCATGAAAATCATTGAGTTGCTTGGAGTTTTCTGAATTTGAAAATATTTCCAAATAAAATTCAAATCTTTTCGAAACCCTTTTCATTTATTTAAAATGGAAGAAGTCATGTCATCTTCTCTCCAGGGTTTTGTGATGAAAAGAATTTGAATTCATGGAGATCAAAATGCAAAACGAAAAGTTTGGGAAAGTCCTTTTATTCCCTCTCATTTAACTTTCAAAAAGTTTCGAATTTCACTCAATTTCACACAATCAATCAAACAATCAATCAAATCTATCTATTTATTATAACATTCCAAAATTTAGAATTTTGGGATGTTACAAATCTACCACCCTTAAAATGAATCTCGTCCTCGAGATTCGGAGAGGCTAGAAAGAAATAGGTTAGGTTTGGGGTCTTCTCAAAAATCCATCGATCATCTCCGGGGGTCTCGGTTGCTACCACCCTTAGAAGCATGGTTACGGTTCCATCAAAACTCATATACTCCATCCTTATTGTTAGCAGTGTCGATCTTCTCAGATCCTCTCGATAATTACTTCTCTGGGCTCTTTTGGTAGTGGCATAACCTTTACCGCAATTCTTCTGTCCTTTCATCTTGGTACGGTTATTCCGAGACTGGGTCTTCTTAGCTGACAGGTCTGGCGCCAATACTAATCAGCTATCGATATCTCATGGTGGTCAACAATTTATGATTTCTCCTGCAGAAAACGGGTCTGGGTTGAACCTCACCGTGTATCCTACGATTGGCAACAGCTGTCGTGTACAAGGGAAAATACTTATACCATTCTAAGGTTCAAACAAGGTTTTGGTCGTCGTCTCTCTACTATAGGTAAGTCACTCAGATTTACCATCCCATATAGCAAGGCGAATAATAAGAGTAAGTCGGTATGGTGATCAATCCATCCCGCACCCAAATCATTACCTTGTACATGGTTTAGCGAATCTCGCATTCTAACACTTGGTCATCCTCACAAGCATTGCAGAATTTCTCTTGTCGAAGAACCAAGTTCGGGTAAATCCATTGATTCTGCAAGCCAAACAAACATCTATCGTTCCTTAACAACTCTCAGGTTTTGCGTCAACTCCTATAGAATCGTCGGTTGATAAAATCGTAACTTCTTCCAGGGTTTTTCCTTCAGCAAGAATGTGCTTGCTTCTTGGCAGGTCCTGGGGCTTGTGGGTTATGGCCCATCTCATCACTTATAGTCCTTGAACTTATCCTCAGGCTTCTGGTCATTATTCCAACTTCCAACTTCCTAGTATTCTTAAATCCATCCAATTGTAATGTCTTCCTTCCTTCTATTGGCACCAAACTGGGACATGATTACTCAGACTCATCATGGAATTTCCATTGATCCATATTTCCAACATCATACCTCCTTTATATCCAATAGTAATTCATCTCTTCATCCTCGTGGGATATCCCACATACCGAGATAAAAACTTATACTTATGAAGTCCATACTCCACTTCGTGGAACATCATTATCCTTTCCAGGGTCAAGCGTCCTTACAGGGGAATATTGGCCATCTCGCATGGCACTTCTTCAAGCTGGGAAGCGTGAAACACATCATGAACTCCTGACAGTCCTTCGGGTGACTCCAACTTGTTGGCCACTTCTCCCATACGCTCCAAAACTCGGTATGGTCCTACAAATCTCGGGGCTAACTTTCCCTTAACTCCAAATCGTTTGACTCCTCGCAGAGGGGACACACGAAGACATGCTTTGTCTCCAATTTCATAGACTACCTCCTTGCGTTTTTGAGTCTGCATAACTCTTCTGCCTGGACTGAGCTACCTTCAGTCTATCTCGAATCCACTTAACATTCTCTTCTGACTCCTTGATCACATTTGGTCCAAACAACTGACGGTCTCCAACTTCATCCCACATCAATGGTGTCTGGCTCCTTCTCCCATACAAAGCATAAAAAGGGGCCATCTTCAAACTGGCTAGGTAACTGTTGTTGTATGAGAACTCCGCGTAAGGTAGATTATCATCACTACTAGATCCATAATCTAGCGCACACACTCTCAACATGTCCTCCGGAATCTGATTGACTCTCTCGATTTATCCATCATCTCATGGATGAAAGGTTGTCTTGAACTCTAGCCTAGTACCCAAAGTCCAGTGCAGTGATTCCAAAACTTTGAGGTAAACTGTGTTCCTCTATCCGATCGATGGTCCTCGGAACTCCATGCGGACATACGATCCTGGTCAAATATATCTTGGCCAACTTCTCACTTGTATAGGTGGTTTTCATCGGGATAAAGTGAGCCACTTTGGTCAAGCGAATCAACTACTACCCAGATAGAATCATGTCCCGTTTGGGTTACGGGAAATCCGTAATGAAATCCATGCCAAGCTTATCCCACTTCCATTCGGGTATCGGCATAGGCTGTAGTAATCCTGCCGGCTTCGATGCTCGCTTTTACTCTCTCCGCATACATCACCTCGACTACATACTCCGCAATATCCTTCTTCATACCAGTCCACCAGAAACGCTCCTTCAAGTCCAAATACATCTTGATGTTTCCAGGGCGAATCGAGTATGGTGAGTCATGAGCCTCCTGAAGTATTAACTTCCTGATCTCTGCATTATTGGGTACATGTACACTATCCTCAAACCATAAGGTGTCGTGCTCATCCTTACGAAAACCTTTGGCCCTTCCTTTGCTCATCCTCTCTTTTACCTCAGCAATCTCTTTGTCATCCTTCTGAGCTTCACGGATCTTTCCCAACAATGTAGACTGAACTTCCATTGCTGCAACAAAACCTTTGGGAACAATCTCCAACCGAAGTTCCCTGAGATCCTCGGCTAACTCCTTTGGTAATCCCCCACTTATGAGGGTATTCATCCTGGTGTTCTTTATGGTTGTGTCCTATTTCTCCACAAAGCTTGCATGCACTTTCTCCATATCATTTCCATAAGGCTTCAACTTCTGGGACACAAGTCGAGACTTTAGCAGAGTCAACTTAAATTCTTCCCAAACGGTTACTCCTTGCCATCCATTGATGGTTTGGTACATCCTCCACTAGGTAGCAGCACCTCTTTCAAAGAACGGAAGAGCATGCTAGGCCATATCCTTTCTGACTATAGGGTTATTCTTCATGTGATCCTCCATGTTATGAATCCATTGGTCTGTCTCCAATTGACTCATTGGTCCAGACAATACAAGCTCATCTCCATTCATCCCCTATGGGGTCCATGGGTTTTGGGGTGGGATAAGAGAGATAGAGAGGGATACACACAATACAAACAAGAGTTTTGAAAAGACAAATTTTATTTGTGGCTGTCGGAAAAACATCAAACAAATGACAGCTCACAATCGTCGCATCTAACGCAGGTATATAATAGGCATTTGGGCTTCTAATGGTCAATAAATCTTCAAAGTCATCAAGCTCTTTGATTCTTGTTCATGTCTCCGATGGCTTCTTCCGATCATGCTTGTCCTACTCAAGTTCTTTTGCCAGATCATCTCTGTTGTCGCAAAGTCTATCATGACGTCCTTTAATATTTTGGACTTGCATTCCAAACTTCTGGTTTCAACATCCTTGACATGATCCACAGTCCTACTGTCCTTCAGTTCCTGACAAATCTCCGGTATCTCGAGGTTTAGCTCCTCCTGCTTGGCTATTTTAATCTTCTGGGACCTGGGTTCTTCACGAACTGCTTCCTTGTCAAATATTGTTTCTTGTAGGTCCATCTTAAAATCATTGATGTAATACTCCAGATCCTAGTGATACACCAGCTAAGGTTAAAACTGCATCATTTGCTTGATAGATGCTCCATCAGCCTTCTAACATTCAATCCTTCCATGCAACTGCATGCTTATCTCAGCACGGTGACAATAGCATAAGCGGCAATAATACCATGGTCAGCCGTGTCTATGCCCATGTTACCGCCATGAGCTTCATTCCATAATTGATATCTCCTGCCTTAGGGTTTTCTTAACAAAAACTTTAAGTTCTAATGCTCCATATTCCGGTCTTTCTCCGATACACTTTGATCTCGGGTATTGACAACTTCCATAGTCTGCCAAGTTCCATAAGAGGTGCCTTCCTAGGTCATAGAAATCTGGAAATTCTTCAAAAGCCATCAATTCTCCTAGTATTCGGGGTCTTCAACCGTTGTAGTTTCCATAATGCATGGTAAAATCATCACCATTCCGAACTGGCCTTGGTTGTCCGATATCTTGTCCTTCTTGGAGTGGTCTAATCAGCCGAATCTTCGTGTGGTTAAACGGGAAAAAAAGGTATGGTCTCACTAAAAGGAAATTTTTGAATAAGCTCGGAAGAGAAGAGAGGTAAAAGATCTTTTTAAAAAAGGAAGTTTTAGAGAAAATCTTTCCTATGGGCTTGTCAGTTTCTAGGGGTCACGTCCTACAGTCAACATGTGCTCTGATACCATCTTGTAGCGACCCGACCCGAATGGATCAAGTCTCGTGCTTAAGTGTCATCCTCGGATCGGTATCTTTGACACACACAAGACTCGAGGATTTATAACAGAGGTAAATCACATGTATAAAGTAATGTAAATACTATTACCTCAATCCAAATAGCGGAAGTAACAAGGTTGTGGATTCCCATCATCACCAACGGCAAAGTTGAGTGTAGAAATCGTAACCCTAACGTAATCACTTACTCGTCGTAAGATCCTGCAACATGAGACGTTGCAACCACAAAGGGTCAGTACATTGAATGTACTGGCAAATTCACACCATAGGATAATGATGAATAAAGGCTATCACTACATGCATATTTGGCTGGTGGAAAAGCTCTATGGTTATAATGTTTTTGCGAAAAGCCAATTTTTCCCTATTGCAAAGGAATAAATTTTATTTAACTATCATGGTGGTTGTTAAACATTGAGAATGGTTGATAGCATTCTCAATCCCAATTAAAAATATCATCATTAACCCAACAAAGTTATTTAAAGTAACATGATGAGATTCACATGATAATCCAAGTACTAGATACTCAAGATGTCCAAAACCGGGGACACGGCTAACCATGATTAGTTTGATACACTCTGCAGAGGTTTGTGCACTTTTCCCCACAAGACTCGATCTCCTCCGTTGGGATTCTCGCACTACACGGTGTTTGAGAAACGGATGACCGAGACATAGTCTTTCAGAAGCGCTAGCACCTTACGAACGGGTAGACAGTACCAACCTACATCCCCTACATCTGCTAGTCTACCACCATAAGAGTTCGCACGACTTAGTCAACTATGCTAGAGCCCATAGTAGCTTGTGGTTGCACACGGAAGTTTCTAGCATGAATAATCTCATGATCTCTTTGAGCCTGGGTGGCGGTCCAAAAAGAAACAGGCAATCCTGGAATACCCAGGTACCTCAATCCACCCAGATGTGTATTCAAGTTGCCACCTTAAATAAACCATTAATTAAAATCTCACATCTGTCATGGATACACTCACCCAATCCACGTCTACTAGCATAGCATGGCAATATAAGCAAACATAGAAGTAACTCCCAAGGGTTTGATAATAAAACAGGTAATAGGTACTACCTCATCTACTTTTCCCAAAACCCACAATTTAATTAGATCCTAATCATGCAATGTTTGAGGATTGATCTAATGCATAAAAACTGGGTATGAAAAGAGATATGATCAAAGTGTGAACTTGCGTGCAATGTTGATGATGATGATTCGCACTCAAAGCTCTTGATAATTCTACTTGTCACACTCCGGTCAATCTATCGTAAGCAAGCAATAGTAACCACACATAAGCAATCACTCAAAAGATCGAAAAGAACGAAGAAAACAATTCGGAAAACATGAAAACCAAACAAATAACTCTTGCAACATAAAATAATTTCTAACAGTACCAAAATTATGTGAATTTGGCCTTATCAGAAAGTTTAGGTCAAGAGCTTCGATTTTCAAAAAGAATCGACTAAATCTGAGTTACGAAACTCAAGTTATGATCAAACGAAGTTCAAATTCAAATCTGATCTAATTCAAATTTTAAACTTTCAAAAACATGTTTGAGTTGGATTACGGGATAGAGGAGATCGTAACGACGAAGTGGGCGTTGGTTTCATCTAATTTGGATGAACGAGTAAAAAGTTATGGCTATTTGAAAAATCAGGGTCAAGCTGTTTTACAGAAGAAAAATAGATACGGCTAAAGGAATTCTAGGTCTAACGTATAAATACAGAGAACGAATAAATATACCTTTATAAGGCAGAGAAAAGACAACTTCGGAGAGAGAAGACAATTTCCAGAAGTCGTGCCGGAGAAGAGAAAAATAATTTTCTTAAATGAATCTAGTCAAACCAAAATATTGATTTAACCCGAATCGAATGATTTTGGAAGCTCTATAAGTCTATATTTATAGGTGAAAAAGAGGTTTAAGGGTTAAAAGCTAGGCAATATAGGACTAAACGTAGACGTAAATAAACGAAGCAGAGAAGAAAAAGGCTAACGCCTCGCACGGGCCTAAAGCCCATCGGCCGGCCGCACGCGTACATGCTGCACTTTTTTTTGCCAAAGGAAAATAAAATCTGAAAAGGAAAAGGCTGGCTGGGCCTGGCGCATATAGGAAAAAAAATGGGGCGGTCGCTGTTACTATGATGCGCACGTGCGCGGCAAATACTTATGGCCGCACATACAATTTTTTTAGAAAAAGAGATAGAAGGAAAACCGAAATAACGAAAGTAAACGCAAAATTATATATAGGCATATTATATATAAAAAGTTTCAGAAAAAAATTTCCTACAAGCTGAACATTTTTCGAGAGTCAAATAAAATACACACAAAACCAAATAAAACAAAGAGTGCTTCCGCTCTAGTAAAATCCAGTAAAAATCATTTTAAAAATACCAAAATTAATAAAAATTTATTTCTCTCAAATTTTCTGATGTAGGGAATCATGTTACCCTATTTTCCATATATTTTATTTTTGGAGAAAATTAATTTGAATAAAACTCAAATAACTCCAAATTGAAAATAAATTAAAAAGGACTTTAAATTTGATCCTTTTAAACTCCCAACTCATATTTCATATATTTTAAAGAAGTCATTTTATCTTCTCTCATGAAAATCATTGAGTTGCTTTGAGTTTTCTGAATTTGAAAATATTTCCAAATAAAATTCAAATCTTTTCGAAACCCTTTTCATTTATTTAAAATGGAAGAAGTCATGTCATCTTCTCTCCAGGGTTTTGTGATGAAAAGAATTTGAATTCATGGAGATCGAAATGCAAAACGAAAAGTTTGGGAAAGTCCTTTTATTCCCTCTCATTTAACTTTCAAAAAGTTTCGAATTTCACTCAATTTCACACAATCAATCAAATCTATCTATTTTTTTATAACATTCCAAAATTTAGAATTTTGGGATGTTACACCCCCTCCACCCACTCTTCATTGGTGGAGAGAGCCGTCAGAACGAACCTACACTTCCAATACACATTTTCTAAGAGAGAACCACCTACACTTGTGTTGAGACCAAGATATTCCATTCCTACCATATGAATCTTGATCTCTAGCCTTCCCCAAGTTGCTTTCCACTCAAATCTTCTTTCCACATTATCCATATCCTGTGAGAGAGAGTTGAGTGTTGGGGAGACTATCATCTGAAGCACAAGAGCAAGGAGTTCATCATCAAAACACCATTTGTTACTTCTTGGAGAGTGGTGTCTCCTAGATTGGCTAGGTGTCACTTGGGAGCCTCCGACAAGATTGTGGAGTTGAACCAAGGAGGTTGTAAGGGCAAGGAGATCACCTACTTCGTGAAGATCTACCGCTAGTGAGGCAAGTCCTTCGTAGGCGACGGCCATGGTGGGATAGACAAGGTTGCTTCTTCGTGGACCCTTCGTGGGTGGAGCCTCCGTGGACTCACAAGAACTGCTACCCTTCGTGGGTTGAAGTCTCCATCAACGTGGATGTACGATAGCACCACCTATCGGAACCACGACAAAAACATCCGTGTCTCCAATTGCGTTTGAATCCTCCAAACCCTTCCCTTTACATTCTTGCAAGTTGCATGCTTTACTTTCCGCTGCTCATATACTCTTTGCATGCTTGCTTGATATGTATTGTGTTTGTTATACTTGTGCCAAAACTCCAATTTAACATTAAGAAGTTAAAAACTGCAACTTTTGGTACTTAGTGTCTAATCACCCCCCCTCTAGACACCTCTTCTCAATCCTTTCAATATCCCATTGTCACCACAGATAAGCACATGCAAGACATACATCAAGTCTTCTCAAATCCTTAAAGACTCAATCCGATAAGATAACTTCAAAGGGAAAACTCAATCCATTACAAGAGAGTAGAGGGGGAGAAACATCATAAGATCCAACTATAATAGCAAAGCTCGCGATACATCAAGATCATGTCGAATCAAGAACACGAGAGAGAGAGAGAGAGAGAGAGAGAGAGAGAGAGAGAGAGAGATCAAACACATAACTACTGGTACATACCCTCAGCCCCGAGGGTGAACTACTCCCTCCTCGTCATGGAGAGCGTCGAGATGATGAAGATGGCCACCGGTGATGGATCCCCCCTCCGGCAGGGTGCCGGAATAGGGACTCAATTGGTTTTTGGTGGCTACAGAGGCTTGCGGCGGCGGAACTCCCGATCTAGGTTATGTTCTGTGGGTTTCGGTATATATATAAGAGGTTTTCGCATCGGGAACAAGTCAGGGGGGTCTCCAAGGCGGCCATGAGGTAAGGGCGCGCCCAGGGGGTTAGGGCGCGCCCCACACCCTCGTGGGTTTCTCGGGACTCTTCTGGCCCATCTTCGATACTCTGTGGGCTTCTTCTGGTCCAAAAACAATCTCCGTGAAATTTCAGGTCAATTGGACTCCGTTTGGTTTTCCTTTTCTGTGATATCCAAAAACAAGGAAAAAGCGAAAACTGGCACTGGGCTCTAGGTTAATAGGTTAGTCCCAAAAATCATATAAAATAGCATATAAATGCATATAAAACATCCTAGATGGATAATATAATAGCATGGAACAATCAAAAATTATAGATACGTTGGAGACGTATCAGGGCTATGTGGGCCTCCGTGTGCGGTGATTCCAACTTCGTAAAATTTTATTGCATTTGGACTTCGTTTGATATGGATTTTCTGTGATACAAAAAACATGCAAAAAACAGGAACTGGCACAGGGCACTGGATTGATAGGTTAGTCCAATAAATCATATAAAAAGTTGCCAAAAATATGTGAAACTTGTATAATATTGGAATGAAACAATCAAAAATTATAGATACGACGGAGACATATCACCATCCCCAAGATTAATTCCTGCTCGTCCTCGAGTAGGTAAATGGTAAAAAAATTGATGTGGAATGCTACCTAGCATAAACTTGATCATATATCTAATCATGGCATGAATATTAAGACATAAGTGATTCAAAGCAATAGTCTATAATTTGACATAAAGACATCAATACTCAGGCATCCCAACAAACAATCATGTCTTTCAAAATATCAAGCTAAAGAAAGCTATCCCTACAAAATTATATAGTCTTTTCATGCTCTGTCTTCTTAATACAAAGTATTTATCATGCACAACCCCGATGACAAGCCGAGCAATCGGTTCATACTTTTTAACGTGCTTAAGCTTTTTCAACCCTCACGCAATACATGAGCGCAAGCCATGGATATTGCACTATAGGTGGAATAGAGTATGATGATAGGGGTAAATACAGAGAAGACAAAAAAGTAAGGAAGTCTCACACCGACGCGGCTAACCAACAGGCTATGGAGATGCCCACCAATTGATATCAATGTGAGGAGTAGGGATTGCCATGCAACGAATGAACTAAGAGCTATAAGTGTATGAAAGCTCAATATGAAAACTAAGTGGGTGTGCATCTAATCCTATAATGAAAAATTCCCACTAGTATATGAAAGTGACAACATAGGAGACTCTCCATATGAAAAACATGGTGCTACTTTGAAGCACAAGTGTGGTAAAGGATACTAACAATGCCCCTTCTCTCTTTTTATATTTTTTCTTTCTTTTTTCTCTTTTTCTTTCCTTTTTTTCTTCTTTTTTTCTTTCTTTTTCTTTTTCTCTCATTGTCCGGAGTCTCATCCCGACTTGTGGGGGAATCATAGTCTCCATCATCCTTTCCTCACTGGGGCACTGCTCTAAAAATGAATAATGACGATCATCACACTTCTATTTACTTATAACTCAAAAGAAATAAAAACTACAACTCGATACCTATAGCAAAGTATGACTCTATATGAATGCCTCTAGCAGTGTACCAGGATATGCAATGATCTAGCATAACATGTATAAAAATGATGAACGGTGGCTGTGCCACAACTACTATGTCAGCTATATGATCATGCAAAGCAATATGACAATGAATGCTCAAGTCATCAAACGGAAGCGGTGGAAGTTGCATGGCAATATATCTCGGAATGGCCATGGAAAAGCCATAATAGGTAGGTATGGTGGCTGTTTTGAGGAAGATATAATAAGGCTTATGTGTGATAGAGTGTATCATATCACGGGGTTTGGATGCACCTGCGAAGTTTTCACCACGTCTCAATGTGAGAAAGGGCAATGCACGGTACCGTAGAGTCTAGCAAATTGCAGAAAGGAAGAGTGTGTATAATCCATTGACTCACATTAGTCATAAAGAACTCATATACTTATTGCAAAAGTTTATTAGCCCTCGAAGCAAAGTACTACTACGCACGCCCCTAGGGAGATAGATTGGTAGGAAAAGACCATCGCTCATCCCCGACCCCCACTTATAAGGAAGACAATCAATAATAAATCATGCTCCAACTTCATAGCATAACGAGAGACTATACGTGCATGCTTCAGGAATCACAAACCTTAACACCAATATTCTTACTAACCACAACTGTTTACTAGTACCTCCCACATATTCCATCTCTATATCACAAAACTATTGCAAGGAATCAAACATATCATATTCAGTGATCCACAAGTTTTATGTAGGATTTTATGACTAACCATGCAATTGACCAATTCATGTTGACTCTCTAAATAGATATAAGTGAAGCATGAGAGTTTAATTCTTTCTCCAAAATATGATGCTCTAACAAATATAAGTGAAGCGAAATAGCATTCTTCAAACAACGATTTTCTATGTGAAGAGAAACAGGCAATCCAAACTTCAAATGATATAAGTGAACCACATGAAGCATTTTATAAAGCCACACTCAAAAGATATAAGTGAAGTGCAATGAGCATTCTATAAATCAACCATGTACTATCTAATACCATAATGGTGCATAAAATAAAAGTAAAAACTAAATGCAAAAGACACTCCAAGATTTGCACATATCACATGAACGAAACAAAGACTAAAACATACCGATACTTGTTGAAGAAAGATGATATGCCTTCCGGGGCATCCCCAAGTTACGCTTGAGTCTCCTTGAATATTTACTTAGGGTGCCTTGGGCATCCCCAATCTTGAGCTCTTGCCTCTCCTCCTTCTCCTCATATCGAGACCTTCTCGATCTTTGATCACTTCATCCACACAAAACTCAACAGAAAGCTCGGTAAGATCCGTTAGTATAATAAAGCAAATCACTACTCTAAGTACTGTTGAAAACCAATTCATATTTTGTTTTTGCATTATAGCTACTGTAATATAATTTTTTCATGGCTTATACCACCGATAGAATCGATAGTTTCATCAAAACAAGCAAAACAATGCATCAAAAACAGAATATGTCTTAAACAGGACAGTCTGTAGTAATCTGAAAATTCACCATACTTCTGGTACTCCAAAAATTCTGAAAAAAATAGCAAAAATAAAAAATATGTATAGCAAGACTATGCAAAAAGTTTCATAAGCTTTCGACGTTCCAGTAAAAAAGCTAAAATCGCGCACTACAGCCAAAGTTTATGTTTCTGCACCGCACATACCAACAAGGGATTTAAACATCCTAAAGGCAACTCTTGGCACATTATTTTTATAATACAATGGAATTTTACAAGGGGATAATTTTTTTTGTTGAAAATTTTCTGCAATTCAATACTCACAAAGTTTCCATGGGCATGAAGAAAGTTCAAGGCATGCTCCCGCTTCCACGGTGCTCGTCTATCTCACTTTCACTTTTCTTTTTGTGAAGTTTTAAGTTCCCCTCTATATTTTTTTGTTTCTAAACTATATAAAAGCACTCAACAGAAATAAATGACTCTCTAAAACTTCCAGGTTGTCTCCCTGGCAGCGCTTTCTTTAAAGCCATTAAGCTAGGCATAAAGTGCTCAAGTAATGGATCCACCCGGATCCCAAGGTATATCAAAGCCAATTTTAATTAACAATGATTTGGCATTTAGTAGTGAACACAAAGCAACATATATCATGCAATGATGAGGTCTTACTCTCTTCCTATGCATCGGCATGTCATACAAGAACAATTCATGCACATCAAGTAAAGGCCAATACATAGCATAAGCAGTTTCTTGCAATTTTATCGTGTTGGAAACGTAGAGAGGTGGAGATATAGTTCCTACCTCATAATAATTGCAAGTAGGAGCAGCAAGCACATGCATATTGTACTCATCAAAATTATCATGTGTAGTAGCAAAACGTAACCCATCAACGTAATCCTTAAGAAGAGCAAACTTCTCCAGTATAGTGTAGTGGGGAGAATTCAAAAAGATAATAGGACTATCATGTGTGGGTGCAATAGCAATAATTTCATTCTCAATATAAGGAACTATAGCAAGTTCATCTCCATAAGCATAATTTAAATTGGCATCATGGCCACAAGCATAGCAAGCATCGTCAAAAAGGGATATTTCAAACGAATCAATGGGATCATAGAAATTATCATGGCATTCATCCTTTGGTTAGAACGAAGGGAAATTAAACAATGTATGAGTTGAAGAGTTACTATCATTAGAAAGTGGGCACGGGTGATCAATCCGCTCTTCCTCCTTTTGTTCTTCGCTCTCCTCCTCATCTTTTTCATCCAATTGGCTCACAATATCATCAATTTCTTCTTCCATAGACTCCTGCAAAATATTAATCTCTTCTTGGACAGCGGAGACTTTCTCAATAAATAAATCAATATCGAAATTGCATTTATAATTGTCATAGCAATATTTAAGGATAGCAAAATTTTCAGGTCTATAAACTGAAACATCAAAATCTTCGAACAAAGATTCAATTTCATAAGCACCCTTAAAAGCAACAAATTCTTCTATTCGTTCCACATCATAGTAATCATATATACCATTAGCATAAGAAGCCAAGGTTTCATATTCATTAAATTTGCATGAAAAGGGAAGATGTGGAGCGTTCATCCTAGAGCAACAAGTATAATAATATCTCAAGCATAGCTCCCGAGCATACCAATGCAACATATGAATTTGATCCCATAACAATTTCCCTTTATGAGTCAAGCGATAATCCCTAAAGTATTCACGTTGATCCAACGTTACTCCCATTATCAAGTTGAATGGGGTTTTCTCAGGATTATCAAAGTAGTGCATAATATTTTTCACATAACGAGCATCGAGGGTTTTACGAGGTTCCCCATCTCCATGAGTAGCAAGTACCACTAATTTTTTTGGTGTTTTGTGTTCCATATCCATAACTAAAGATAGAGAACAACTTAGAATAGAAAATAAAAACTACTTAGTGATAAAGCAAACAAGCACACACGAGAATATTCACCCCACGCTATTGCTCCCCGGCAATGGCGCCAGAAAAAGGTCTTGATAACCCACAAGTATAGGGGATCATTTGTAGCCTTTTTTGATAAATAAGAGTGTCGAACCCAACAAGGAGCTAAAGGCAGAACAAATATTCCCTCAAGTTCTATCGACCACCGATATAACTCTACGCACACTTGACATTTGCTTTACCAAAAACAAGTATGAAACTATTTTGCAAGAATAAAACTACGAGTACTTTGCGAGAATAAAACTACGAATAAATTGCAAGGTAATAAAAGTGGATAGCTTTTGTCAACAAGAAAGTCATTTGTCCCTAGGCAATCGATAACAATTACTGGTAATCATTCTTACAATTTTATATGAGGGAGAGGCATGAGCTAACGTACTTTCTCTACTTCGCACTTATGATTGGACCCCTAGCAAGCATCCGCAACTACTAAAGATCATTAATTAAGGTCGTGAAACCCAACCATAGCATTAAGTATCAAGTCCTCTTTACTTCCATACGCCATAACCCACCTACTCGGGTTTTAACTTCTGTCACTCTCGCAACCAACCATAAGCAAATCATGAACATATTGCAACACCATACAGCGGGGACCCCTCATGTTTGCGTGAGACGGAGGGCACCGTAGGACACCACCATAATAAAATATACAATCATACCAACCAAGATCACGATTAACCGATAGGACAAAACGGATCTACTCAAACATCATAGGATAACCATAGATCATTGGGAAATAATATATGGAGTTGAGCACCATGTTTAAGTAGAGATTACACAAGGGAGGAGTGTTACACCGCTGCATAGAGGGGGAGAGAGTTGGTGTTGACGGTAGCAAGATTGTTGATGTAGATCGCCGTCACCAGGAGAGAGGGGGAGAGAGCCCCCCTCCTTCTTATTCTTCCTTGGCCTCACCCCTAGATGGGAGGAGAGTTCCCCCTCTGGTCCATGGCCTCTATGGCGATGGAGGGGCGGGAGACCCTCCAAGATTGGATCTCCCTCTCTGTTCTCTTCTGTTTCGTGTTCTCCAGATCTGGCCGAAAACCGTTTCTTATATTCCGGGAGGTCCGTAACTCCGACTCGCTGAGATTTTAACACGATTTTTTTCCGGATATAAGCTTCCTTGCGCCCGAACTAGAGCTCCAACCGACGTTCGAGGAGGGCACAAGCCACCACCACGCGCTAGGGTCCTTTGGCGCCCTTGTGTCTTGTGGGCTGTATGGGCCTCCATTTGTGGTGATTCCAACTCCCAAAAATCACATATATTCCAAAATAATTCTCCATAAAATTTTATTGCATTTGGACTTCGTTTGATATGGATTTTCTACGATACAAAAACATGCAAAAACCAGGAACTGGCACTGGGCACTGGATCAATAGGTTAGTCCAATAAATCATATAAAAAGTTGCCAAAAATATGTGAAAGTTGTATAATATTGGCATGAAACAATAAAAAATTATAGATACGACGGAGACGTATCAGAGGGGTCTATTCCTGGCTACGCGGGTGTTACACTTGGTGACGTCATGTTTTGACCACAACCCTGTGGTGGTGCAACTCATAGCCAAGGAAGGACGTGTAAAGAATCATAGGTCGTCAAGGTATGAAATTATGTGGGAGCGGGATCCCACCCTCCCAACGATCATCTTGGAGGCCTTCCATAGGGGACAACCGGCATGGTCCTTGGTTTAGTGTTTGTTTCACTGAAGGATGTGATGCGACAGTTGGAAGGATGGAGTGTGAAGAACTTTGGCAACATTCTTTGTGACATTGAAAAACTTTGATCTGAGTTAGAATCACTAAAAATGCATAGTGTGGACCGTCTTAGAATCAGAGAGGGAATGAATCAACTAGATGAACTATTGTATAGAGAGGAGATACTTTGGTTACCAAGATCGTGCCACGTGGTTGAAAGAAGGAGAAAGGCTACAAAATATCTACATCGAAGAGCGGTGTGGAGGGCTAGGAGGAACTTTATTCAGAGATTGAGGAAGCAAGATGGGACACGATGCTCTACACCTACTGAGAGGAGAGGATGGCAACTCATATTTCCAAGAGGTGTATACAAAGGACCCCACTATATCTCATGGTGTGGTTCTTGATTGTATTAATCCTAAGGTAACATATGTCATGAATGATTCACTTTGTGCAACTTTCTTTGAGAAAGAAGTGTTTGATGCCTTGTTTCAATGGGCCAATCAAGGCACAAGGATTGGATGGCTTGCCTGCTCGGTTCTATCAGCAAAATTTGGTTGCATTAAAGGAAGAAATTATTGTGGCCGTGTTGAACTTTTTTTATACCGGTTATATGCCAGGTGGGGTGAATGATATTATTCTCGTTTAATTTCCTATGGTGTAATACCCCAAGAAGTTGAAGGATTTCATACCCATTAGTTTATGTACTGTGATCTACAAGATCGTGTCCAAATGCTTGGTGAATCATCTAAGGCCTCATTTAACTGATTTAATCTAAAAAAACAAAGTTCTTTCATTCCAGGGAGACTTGTTTCAGACAATTTGATAATTGCTTTTGAGTGCATTCACCATATTCAAGCTATCACTACTTCAGGATGCTGCTAACGCGACACTACGATCAGAGACCCATCAAACACGGTTTAGATTTTAGTTGCATGTGCGAAGCTGGGCATACGGTTTAGTTCAATTAAATGTTTGCGATGAGGAGGAACAAAAGAAACGGGCATCCAGATGGAGGTGTGTGCGATATACACCATACGGTTCACTCGGATGAACTGTTTGTGATTAGGCAACACAAAAGAAACGGTCAGCCAGATGAAGGTGTGTGCGATATACGGTATGCGGTTCACTCGGATGAATTGTTTTGCGTTGAGACATGAGAACAGAAACGGTTCAACTTAACAAGATGTGTGTGATACGCGGCAAACAGGTCTGTAATCAGAAATGTGTGTGAAGACCGATAATAACAAAACGGTTGCTGCTAATAAGACATGTGTGTTGTGCGATGGGATTGCATACAGAACAACAACATTATTCTGCTAACAGGGTGGGTCTATTCTAATAACACCCTTAAGACCATATTCAGCTAACACCTAACCTTATTCTGCTAACAGTCCTGAACTAGTTAACCCCACTGCCTCCCTCTTCCTCCTCCACGCTCGAGCCCCCACCTCCCCACCTGTGACCCAACCCATCCTCCCCCCTTCTCCGCTATAGTGCGGCCCACCCGTGCCGCCTCCCTACCTTCTCCGGCCAGAGCCGCCGCCCCACCCTCCCCACCTTCTCACCCACCTACCACCGGCACCCGACCAACCTCCAGCGCCACCACGAGCCAGCGCCGCTTTCCTCCTACAACATAGCTGCCCCCTCCCTGATATGTCCATTTTGCATCTTGCTTTCATGTCGATATTTATCGCATTATGGGCTGTTATTACACATTATGTCACAATACTTATGCCTTTTCTCTCTTATCTTACAAGGTTTACATGAAGAGGGAGAATGCCGGCAGCTGGAATTCTGGGCTGGAAAAGGAGCAAATATTAGAGACCTATTCTGCACAACTCCAAAATTCCTGAAACAACACGAAGTCAATTTTGGAATATATTAAAAATATTGGGTGAAGAAAGCACCAGAGGGGGCCACCCACCATCCACGAGGGTGGGGCGTGCCCTACCCCCTGGGCGCGCCACCTACCTCATGGGCCCCCTGGCAGGCCTTCGGTGCCCATCTTCTGGTATGTGAAGTCTTTCGCCCTGGAAAAAATGAGAAGGAAGCTGGACGGCGCCACTGCCTCGAGGCGGAACTCGCGAAACTAATCTAGGGCTCCATGAGCTGTTCTACTGGGAAACATCCCTCGGGAGGGGGAAATCATCACCAATGTCATCACCATCGATCCTCTCATTGGGAGGGGGTCAATCTCCATCAACATCTTCACCAGCACCATCTCCTCTCAAACCCTAGTTCATCTCTTGTATCCAATCTTTGTTCCAAAACCTCAGATTGGTACCTGTGGGTTGCTAGTAGTGTTGATTACTCCTAGTAGTTGATGCTAGTTGGTTTATTTGGTGGAAGATCATATGTTCATATCCATTATGCATATTAATACCCCTCTGATTATGAACATGAATATGATTTGTGAGTAGTTACGTTTGTTTCTGAGGACATGGGAGAAGTCTTACTATAAGTAGTCATGTGAATTTGGTATTCGTTCGATATTTTGATGAGATGTATGTTGTCTTTCCTCTAGTGGTGTTATGTGAACGTCGACTACATGACACTTCACCATTATTTGGGCCTATGGGAAGGCATTGGGGAGTAATAAGTAGATGATGGGTTGCTAGGGTGACAGAAGCTTAAACCCTAGTTTATGTGTTGCTTCGTAAGGGGCTGATTTGGATCCATATGTTTCATGATATGGTTAGGTTTACCTTAATACTTCTTTTGTAGTTGCGGATGCTTGCAATAGGGGTTAATCATAAGTGGGATGCTTGTGCAAGAAAGGGCAGTACCCAAGCACCAGTCCACCCACATACCAAATTATCAAGGGACAATTGCATTTTTACCCCTAGTTGGTTCCTACCCATGGGTTTTGCCCTTACTTTTCGAGCTTGCTCAGTTTTGCCCTTCATTTTTCCATCATGGTCCCTCGAATGCCCTTTGACCGTTTGACCAAAACTTTGAAAATTCATAACTAATTCATACAAACTCAGAAAAATGCAAATAAGATATCAAAATGTTCAGATAAACATTACCTTTATGGGCATATCATTTGCATTCAAGAAAAAAAGCATCGTTTAAACTACCCAAGGTAATTAATGTTATTAACATTATTAAAAATAAATAGGTATAAACAATATTTTTTTCATGAAAAAAATTATATGCAAATGTAGGTGATGTTTTCTGAACATCCTGATACCTTATTTGCATTTTCCTGAGTTCATATCAACTTGTTATGAAGTTTCCAAATAATGGTCAAAGTCGTTAGAACATTCATAAAAATTGATACAAACTCGAAAAATTCAAATAAGTTATCAGATGCTCGTAAAACATCACCTACATTTGCATGTAATTTTATTCATGAAAAAATATTGTTTATACCTATTTATTTTTAAATAATGTCAATAACATTAATTACGTCAGATAGTTTAAACGATGCTTTTGTCCTGAATGCAAATGATATGCCCATAAAGGTAATGTTTATCTGAACATTTTCATATCTTTTTTGCATTTTTCTGAGTTTGTATGAATTAGTTATGAATTTTCAAAGTCTTAGTCAAACGATCAAAGGGCATTCGAGGGACCTCAATGGAAAAAGTAAGGGCAAAATGGAGCAAGCTCGAAAAGTAAGGGCAAAACCCGTGGGTGGGAACCAACTAGGGGTAAAAATGCAATTGTCCCAATTATCAAAGTAACGAACGCGAATCATATTAGCGTGATGAAAACTAGCTTGACGATAATTCCCATGTGTCCTCGGGAGCGTTTTCTTTATATAAGAGTTTGTCCAGGCTTGTCCTTTGCTACAAAAAGGATTGGGCCATCTTGCTGCACCTTATTTACTTTTATTACTTGTTACCTGTTACAAATTACCTTATCACAAAACTATCTATTACCGATAATTTCAGTGCTTGCAGAGATACCTTACTGAAAACCGCTTGTCATTTCCTTCTCCTCCTCGTTGGGTTCGACACTCTTACTTATCGAAAGGACAAAGATAGATCCCCTATACTTGTGGGTCATCAAGACTCTTTTCTGGCGCCGTTGCCGGAGAGTGAAGCGCCTTTGGTAGGTGGAATTTGGTAAGGGAAAATTTATATAGTGTGCTGAAATTTACTGTCACTTGTTACTATGGAACATAATCCTTTGAGGGGCTTGTTCGGGTATCTTCACCCCGACCAAGAGAGCAAAGAGTTGCTCCTCAACCCATCGAACCTACTGAAAATGTTTACTTTGAAATTCCTTCGGTATGATAGAGAAACTGCTAGCTAATCCTTTTACAGGAGATGGAACATTGCATCCCCGATTTGCACCTAATCTATGTGGATGAAGTTTGTGGATTATTTAAGTTTGCAGGTATGCCCGAGGATGTTATCAAGAAGAAGGTATTCCCTTTATCTTTGAAGGGACAGGCATTGACATGGTTTAGGCTATGTGATGATATTGGAGCATGGAACTACAACCGATTGAAATTGGAATTTCATCATAAGTTTTATCCTATGCATCTGCTTCATCATGTTCGTAATTATATATATAATTTTTGGCCTCACGAAGGAGAAAGTATCACTCAAGCTTGGGGGAGGCTTAAGTCAATGTTATATTCATGCCCCAATCATGAGCTCTCAAGAGAAATTATTATTCAAAAATTTTATGCTCGACTTTTTCTCAATAATCGCTCCATGCTCGATACTTCTTGTACTGGTTCTTTTATGATAAAGACTATTGAATTCAAATGGGGTTTATTGGAAAGAATTAAACGCAAATCTGAAGATTGGGAACTCGACGAAGGTAAGGAGTCAGGTATAACACCTAAGTTTGATTGTGTTAAATCTTTTATGGATACCGATGTTTTCCGTGAATTTAGCACTAAATATGGACTTGACTCTGAGATAGTAGCTTCTTTTTGTGAATCATTTGCTACTCATCTTGATCTCCCTAAGGAGAAGTGGTTTAAATATCATCCTCCCATTGAAGTGAAAGTAGTTGAACCTATTAAAGTTGAAGAAAAGACTATCACTTATAATGTTGATCCTATTGTTCCTACCGCTTATATTGAGAAACCACCTTTCCCTGTTAGAATAAAGGATCATGCTAAAGCTTCAACTGTGGTTCATAAGAGTAATACTAGAACACCTACACCCCCTGAGCAAATTAAAGTTGAACCTAGTATTGCTATGGTTAAAGATCCCTTGGTCGATAATATTGACGGGCATGTTATTTACTTCTGTGATGAAGCTGCTAGAATTGCTAGACCCGATACTAAAAATAAACATAGACCTGTTGTAGGCATCCCTGCTATTTCTGTTAAAATAGGAGATCATTGCTATCATGGTTTATGTGATATGGGTGCTAGTGCAAGTGCAATACCTCATTCCTTATACAAAGAAATTATGCATGATATTGCACCTGCTGAGATAGAAGAGATAGATGTTACAATTAAGCTTGCCCATATATATACTATTTCACCAGTTGGGATTGTTAGAGATGTTGAAGTCTTGTGTGGGAAATTTAAATATCCTACTGATTTTCTTGTTCTTGGTTCCCCACAAGATGACGTTTGTCCCATTATATTTGGCAGACCCTTCTTGAATACTGTTAATGCTAAGATAGATTGCAAAAAGGATGTTGTTACTATTGGTTTAGGGGATATGTCTCATGATTTTAATTTTGCTAAATTTCGTAGACAACCCCATGATAAAGAATTGCCTAGTAAAGATGAAATTATTGGTCTTGCTTCTATTGCCGTGCCTGCTAATGATCCTTTAGAACAATATTTGCTAGACCATGAAAAGGATATGTTTATGAATGAAAGAAGGGAAATAGATGAAGTATTCTTTAAACAAGGACCTATTTTGAAACACAACTTGCCTGTTGAAATTCTAGGGGATCCTCCTCCACCCAAGGGTGATCCCGTGTTTGAGCTTAAACCATTACCTGATACTCTTAAATATGCTTATCTTGATGAAAAGAAGATATATCCTGTTATTATCAGTGTTAACCTTTTTCAAAGAAGGAAGAAGAGAAATTATTGAAAACTCTGAAGAAGCACCGTGCTGCTATTGGATATACTCTTGATGATCTTAAGGGCATTAGTCCCACTCTATGCCAGCACAAAATAAAACTGGAGAAAGACACTAAACCGGTTGTTGATCACCAACGACGGTTAAATCCTAAGATGAAAGAAGTGGTAAGCAAAGAAATACTAAAGCTTCTGGAGGCAGGTATAATTTATCTTGTCGCTGATAGTCAGTGGGTAAGTCCTGTCCATTTTGTCCCTAAGAAGGGAGGTATTACTGTTGTTCCTAATGATAAAGATGAATTGATCCCACAAAGAATTGTTACAGGTTATAGAATGGTAATTGATTTTCGCAAACTAAATAAAGCTACTAAAAAGGATCATTGCCCTTTACCTTTTATTGATCAAATGCTAGAAAGATTATCCAAACATACACATTTTTTTGCTTTCTAGATGGTTATTCTGGTTTCTCTCAAATACATGTGTCAAAAGAGGATCCATAAAATACCACTTTTACTTGCCCTTTCGGTACCTTTTCTTATAGGCGTATGCCTTTTTGGTTTATGCAAGGCACCTGCTACCTTTCAAAGATGTATGACTGCTATATTCTCTGACTTTTGTGAAAAGATTGTTGAGGTTTTCATGGATGATTTCTCCGTTTATGGAACTTATTTTGATGATTGCTTGAGCAACCTTGATCGAGTTTTGCAGAGATGTGAAGAAACTAATCTTGTCTTGAATTGGGAGAAGTGCCACTTTATGGTTAATGAAGGTATTGTCTTGGGTCATCAAATTTCTGAAAGAGGTATTGAAGTTGATAAAGCTAAAGTTGATGCTATTGAAAAGCTGCCGTGTCCTAAGGACATTAAAGGTATAAGAAGTTTCCTTGGTCATGCCGGTTTTTATAGGAGGTTCATTAAAGACTTCTCAAAAAATTCTAGGCCTATGATTAATCTCTTACAAAAAGATGTTCCTTTTGTTTTTGATGATGATTGTGTAGAAGCATTTGAAATACTTAAGAAAACCTTGATTTCTGCACCTATTGTTCAGCCACCTAATTGGAATTTACCCTTTAAAATTATGTGTGATGCTAGTGATTATGCTGTAGGTCCTATTTTAGGAGAAAGAGTTGATAAGAAATTAAATGTTATCCAATATGCTAGTAAAACTCTAGACAGTGCCCAGAGAAATTATGCTACTACTGAAAAAGATTTTATAGCAGTTGTATTTGCTTGTGATAAGTTCAGACCTTATATTGTTGATTCTAAAGTAACTATTCACACTGATCATGCTTGTCGGTGTACAAAAGTGGGGGCTCTTGTTTTGACACCTTTACTTGTGCACGGCAACAGAGCCATAGGCCACGGCCACACTTAGCGAGGCGGAGGAGGAAGCCGAGAGAAGCCGAAGCCCAAGACAAACAAGACAACGCCAAGACCAAGAACCCAAAGAGCAGAGGGGCGAAGCAGGTTCCCCCGGCAAGGCCCTTGCCGGGGCAGCTCGCCCAACACCAGCGGAGCAAGCCACCCTTGAGCCCAGGAGTTCCAGCACCAGCCAACCAACTACATTGGAACCAGGGCTCGGGAGGCGCCTCTGTGGTGGCATGCAGATCTTCGTCAAGATCATGAACACACAAGATCAGATGAGGACCAGAAGATGGCGACCCTCGGCAGGATCCTAGCCGAGGAGATCCACAGGACCCCCGGCAAGCGCCTTGCCGGGGACAACTGCAACGCCGCAGCAAGACCCTTGTCGGGCCCCCGGCAAGACCCTTGCCGAGGGCATCAGTGGGGCCACTGCCAGGCCCGCACCAGCCAAGACTCCACCTCCGTCCCCAAGCAGCTGCTAGCTCAACCAGCTGGGCAGGCACCTGCGTGGCGACGGGTGGCCTCTACACCAACTCAGCAAGCACCTGCGTGGAAGCATGTAGATCTTCGTGAAGACCCTGCCAACATGCCACCTCAGCAGCCTGCCTGCCTACATGGCACCGCATGCATCGCTGGCCTGGGCGCGTGTCGAAGCGAGACGGAGCGGCGATGGACGGGATGGGCCTCGTTCCCCTTCCAGATAAAGCTAATGGACATCTAAGTAGCGCATTTAATGCGTTTTTTCCCCTAACGCCAGGAGATAAGCTCGCGCGCTGTACACCTTTCCACCTCCTGTGTGCCACTGTGGCAACCCCTTTTGCCTATAAAAGGAGGCCCGAGGCGACCAGGAGAGGAATTCGGCTCTTTTGGGCAAGTTACACCCCGTAGCTAGCTCAAGAACACAAGAACACTCAATACATCCACCCAAGCAGGACTAGGGTATTACGCATGCTCACGGCCCGAACCTGGGTAAACGATCCGTGTGCTTCCTGTTAGACATGCTCTTCTCACAACCCCGCGCCCGCCAACCGTAGAAGGCATTACAGTGATCCCATAGGTGTCGTTCCCACCGACATCTTTGGCGCGCCAGGTAGGGGTCACGCAGTTGTGAGAATCTGGTTTTGCAACCAGCTTAGCAGTTTCTCGTGGCCACGGTTCCTAAGGAAGAAGACGGCCAAGAGGACGGCGCCGCCTGCAAGCACGAAGGGCGCCAGTATGCCGACATGAAAGCTAAGTCATGCCGAACTTTAAATATTTCCTTTTTATATAAGGTTATTCCCCTCGGAGATCTCGTTCTGTGTATGGAAAACCTGCACGCAAAGGGGCCCTCCCGTGATTGGCAACGCCCTTGTTCTGTTTCGAGTCCGCTCAACAGCTCAAGCGGCCGCGTCGAGAGTGGCAAGGTAGCCTTCTGCAACTGGCAAGGCTCTCGATTCTGACTCGAGTCAAGCTCGACAGTTCGAGTGGCCGCATTGGGGGCGGCAAGGTGGTTCGCCCGGCAGCAAGCACACCCGGCAGGCCATTGGGGGTCCATCCTCAAGACGCCGCCCTGGGTTTACGCGTCGGCAAGCCTACCCGGTTAACGTAGGGTGGACGTACAAAGGAAAATCGAACAGGAAAATAACATGCATTGTATCAAAAGTACTGCAGAGTTATATTACATAAATTGTTGTCGCGGTTCTAACTAAAGATAGAAATTGTCTTGGTCATGAACCTACAGTGGCAATGAGAAACGGGGTGCCTAATCCTGGCGCTGGCCCTCCACCCTCTGGATTCCGTCGATGCGACTGATGATGGGCTTGATACGCTCCTTGAGCGCCGCGATGTACGCATCCTCCGGCAAGCTCTCCAGCGCGGCTTCGAAGTCGAGGTTAGGATTCCTATGCGCCACCTTGGCGAGGACCTTGGTCATGGCACCCCAGCAAAGCCTCCAGGACTCATCGGCCAGGGAGGCCGCCCGGTTGGAGTGAAGCTGCTCCAGGGCCCCGAGGACGCCCTCGAAGAAGACGGTCAGCTTGGCGTTGGGGCTCACGTTGCGCTCCGGGGTATACCTCACATTTGGCATCCCCATGGTAGCCAGCTACGTGGTGATCCTGCCGGCGACGTTCTCGAGGCGCCCGATCCAGCGATTCTCACCCTCCATAAAGTCTTTGTGGTTGGCGGTCTCGTTCTTCTGCAGCTGCTTCTCGGCCTCCAGATTCTTGGCCAGGGTCCCTTCCCGGGCCTTGGCCTCCGAGAGCGTCTTCTCAAGACCCTCCAGCTTCAGCGTCAGATCCTTGATGGAGTCGTTGGCCTTGGAGAGCTGCTCAGCCTTGCCAAGGACTGCGCCTTGCGCCTCCACCAGGGCACCGTTGAGCGTGTTCTTCTCCTCGGCCAGCTTCAGGGTCTGGTCCTTCAGCCCGTCCGGCTCCACCTCCAGCTCCTTCACCTTGTCGGCGTGAACTAGAGCCTGGGCATCGAGTGCGTCCCTGTGCCTCTGCTCCAGCTTCCGGGTCCGCTGCACGACGAGCTTCTCCACCTCCTCATCCATGTCGCGGAGCGTTGCGGCAAGCTTCTCCTCGCGAGCGGCAAGGTCCTCCTCCTGGGAGTTCAGCGCGGCCTGGTGTTGGGCTCGAGTGGCCTTGGCTGCGGCGGCCAGGTCCTTCGCCGTCTCCTGGGCCTTCTTGATGTCGGCCTGCTTCATGGTGAGCTCCACATCATGCTTGGCCAGCTTACCCTGGGCGTCCTTCAGCTCCTCACAAGCTTGGCGGAACCAAGTTTGCATCTCGGCGACACGTCCCTTGAGGTACGCCTCCGCCTTGTCCACCATTGCCATCCTGGACTTGGCCTTGTCCAGGCGGGCACGGTGGAGTGCCTGAAGCCTCTGAAAGTTGGCGCCCATGGCCTGGAGAAGCCGCTCTTCCTGGGAACTGTTGCCACCGACGCTCGGCTTGTCAACAACCTCGAGCCCAACGGCGGCAAGCACCTCCTCATCGAACACCTCTCCCTCGATGGGTGCCCTGGAGCTGGACGTCCCTGGAAGGTGGATGAAAAGGTCGTCGCTCACCTTCAGATACCTGTCGGAGCCAGAGGTAGCGGAGGAGGAAGGCTGGTCATCAACCACCTCCTCCTCGGCAGCGGACTTGCCAGCCTCCCAGCGGGCCCCTTGCCAGCCTCCTCGGCAGGCCACTTGCCGGCCTCCTCGGTAGTGGCCTTGCCGGACTCCCCGGCGGGCCCCTTGGCAGCATCCTCGGCAGCGCCCTTGGCAGTCTCCTCGGCAGCAATCTTCTCGGCCTCCGCCACGGCATCCTTGGCGACATCCTCGATGACGGTGTCGATGTCCTCTGGGTCCACCGAGGGGAAATCTAGATACCGATAAGGGGATGAGGCGAGGCCAAGATCAAGATTCAGAAAGAACAGAAAAAAGAACAGGGACGGAAGGCAAGCGACTTACCCGTGCCGGGCTGGAAAGAAGAGGCCCCCCCCCCCGCCGACGTTTGGCGCCGAAGCAAAGCCACTAGCACTCGTGTTCGCCTCCTCCTCCTCCGTGTGCATGGGCTCGGTGCTTGGCGCCCTTGCTGGGGACGCCCCTCGGGGCGGCGTGGTCGATGGGGCGGCGTGTTGGGGGTAGCCCTCTGTGGCTCCTCCTGCTGCTGTCCCCCTCCTGCAATCACAGCAAGGTTAGCACCAAGGGATCGTACGCCTAACACACGTTGACGAGGGGCGAGTGATGAACTTACGCTGGGGGTTGTGCTGGGGGCTGCTGTCTGGACTACTCAACACCACCAGCAGTGTGCCAGCAGCGCCTGCCGGGGGCTGGCCACCCGCCGAGGCCTTGGCCCTCTTCACCCGCTGGGCCAGCATCTCCGCGTCCCAAAGATGAAAACAAGTCAAGATAAGCAGCACGGTCTGAGGGGATGGAGATGACAGAGAGGAACAAGATCCTTACTCGTCCTCCACCTCCTCCTCTGCTGCTTTCCTCTTCCTCCTTGGGCTGAGAGACCCGAAGTCAAAGATGACCCCCGTGTCATCATCTGCCGGAGGAGGGGAAGCTGATGGAGTCCGAGGACGCTTGGACGAAGAAGAGGTAGTTGCTCTCTTCTTCGCCACTGCGGCTTTCACCGACTTCTTCACCGCCGCGGCCCTTGTGTGGCGACCGATTTTCCGGGTAATAAATTCCAGAAAATGGCCGTCGTGCTCACCAGCCCCGTGGATTACATTAGTGATGAGGCTCCAACTTGATACTGTAATTTCCAAGCAAGGTACAAAATATGTAGTACAAGACCATCTGGTCTGTGAGTACAACAAATGGTTTCTAGTGGTTGATGGCGAAGCGGTTTGTGGAATCATCGGTGTCTATGGGACTCCATTTCCCACGGAACAGTGACCAGTGTTAACTCCTATCTTCGTGGGGCTGCTATCGTCGTTGCTTAGTCTCCGGGGCTGTCGTCGCAATGTTCCTCTCCACGCGAGAAATCTGGCCAAGACAATAGCCAGGGACAAGCCAGTGAGTACTTTGAATGTACTCGCAAACATTATGAACACAGGTATAATCTAACAACCGATAATCATGCCTTGAAAATATTCTATGATCACAATGTCAGTCATAAAAATGAAACCCTTGATGCATGCATGTATGTTATTAATAAGTAACAAAAAATATGTAATGACGGAGCAGAAATAAATGCCTCAGTCGGGTGTCTTAGCGACACCACATAAAGGGCTTATAAATAAAATAAAAGCAATGCCACAGTCGGGCGTCTGAGCGACACCACTTAAAGGGCTTATAAATAAAATAAAAGCAATGCCACAGTCGGGCGTCTTAGCGACACCACATAAAGGGCTTATAAAGTAAATAAATAACAAGCAATGCCACAGTCGGGCGTCTGAGCGACACCACATAAAGGGCTTATAAAGTAAATAAATAACAAGCAATGCCACAGTCGGGCGTCTGAGCGACACCACATAAAGGGCTTATAAATGAACACAACGAATATCCAGGAGGTAGAACCATCCCAGGGATACTCGATAATTCAAATAATATAATGGGTTAGTCCATAAAAAATTAATATTCATAAATATTACAAGTCTCAATTTGCGATCCAGTTCTGTTTTAACAGTTTCTCCTCCGAAGACCGACACCTGACCCATCCCAGACTGAAATCCTTAACCAAGGACACGGCTATTCGAATAGGTTTAATCTCTGCAGAGGGTGTACTCTTTACCCACGAGTAACGGATTCCTTTAGTCCATCGGGACTAATTCATCTCACGGCGTTTTGTTGAAAACACACCTAACTTGCACACACCACTTAACTTACCCGTGTCCGAATCACCCATGACACTTGTTAAGCAAAACTCTAAGTGGGAGGCTACAACCTCGCGTAGCATGGGATCAAATTTATATCGCGCTCCTAAGGGGTGGCCTCCTCTCGGTCTCAACCGAAACACCCATGCCCCCGACCAGGTGGCATGCCTATCGGCTTCAACCGATATCTTCCACCATGGCCTCTCTGTACGGTGTGTGCTTGAAAGAGGTTGACGACTGACTGAACCGTACCCTACTTGTTGTAGAGACGAGTGGTAGTACGAAACAAGTATGGGGTTTATCGAACAAGACTCGATCTACTATCGACTCAGAGGTTTATAAATTCCTGCATGACATATATAACAAATATATTTCAACCAACAAAGTCACCCCTCACTATACCTTACCATGCCATACCGGACATAACCGTCCCGACGGGACCGGCGACAAGCTCACGCCTACCCAAGGCAGAGGCCTTCCCAGATTCCTTTCCGGCATGCATGCAAGGCACATGAGAATGGTTACCATCACAAGTATATTCATTTCCAACAACAAGGAGATCACTAATATGCACCCATGCAAATGTTCATATCACATGAAATAACGAGCTCTTCGAAATGAGATGGTGTTATAAACGTGTCGGCTAACACACCAAAAGTATTATGCCGGGGTTCAAAATGCTTGCCTTCAAGTTGTGGAGGGGTGAGGTTCTCTCCAAAACTTTTGAAAGTATTCTCTTCTCCTCCAAAAATTCTATTTTCAAAAATATTCAAACAACACATACTTTAAAAACAGCACAAAAAAGTTGTGTGAATTTTTTTGAAATAAGTCTTAAAATAAACTAGGCAATATTTGAAAGAGGTAGGAAAAAGAATCAACTCATTTGGAGTTGTATTTTAAAAGTTACAGCCTTTCGAAGTTTTGATCAAAATATGTTATTTAAATTAAAACAGAAAAAGAAAACGATTCGAATAAACACGTACACGTTGAAAGCGTGTTTGGGAAGTACGCTTTCACTTATCCAGCGTGGACGGCGCTGGGAGTCACTGACAGTGGGTCCAGGTGGCCCACTAGTCAGGTTTGACTAGTCCACGCGCACGTTGCCTCCTCCGGCCGAAACAGAGGCAAAGCTCCGGCGAGGCTCGCCGGCGAATGACGGCGCCGTTCGGAAAACGGAGGCTATCTGCAGGCTCAGGGGATCAAGACGGTCACTCCGGTGGTCGTTTTGGCCTCTGGGGTGGACGGAGCTGCCGGCGGCGAGCTTCGCGGCGGACGGTGGCCGTCGGGCAAAGTGGTTTTGGGGCTGCGGTGGTTCCCGATCAAAATCGAGCAGGGGGAAGGGTTCACGGGAGGAAGATAGGGCTTCTGGTGGAGAGAGTGGAGAGGGGGAGGTCCTGGTGGCGCCGAAATGATCGTGGTTGTAGCGGCGGCTGCGGTTGCCGGAGATGGAGAAGAAGACCTCCCCGGGTCGATTTCGAGCTAGGGAAACGCCATTGGGGTGGCCTGAGGTTGGCTGCGTGCGGGGACAGGCTCGGGGCTTCCTTAAATAGGTGAGTCGAGGCGGTTCAGCGGCGGCCGCGGATAAGGTTGCCGGCGACCGTCTTTCTGTAGCTTGGACGACGTGGCGGTGACGAGCGCTAGTGGACACGCTTGAGGATGAGCTTGCGCTGTTCAAGGGGGTAGGTGGCGAGCGCTGGCGAATTGGGCGGCGCCGATCTGGCCGAGACGCGCTACGGACGCCGGCGTGCCGCCAAGGGCTCGACGGCGGTGCTTTGTAGGGCTGCCGAAGCGGCTTAGCGCGTTCGCTATGGGAGAAGGTTAGTGAGTGGCGTGGCTCCACAGGCGGTGGCAAACCAGGGCGCTGACGCTGTTAGCTCGGACGCGGCACGTGCAATACGCGTGCTCTGCTCGCGCCCAGAGCACGCGCAGGACGTGCTCGACGAAATGCTATGGCAAGCTAGGGGGCTCCAAACTACAAGAGGGTTAGCAGGGTGGGGTTATAGGCTAGGACAAAACTATTGGACATGCTGGTCTGGTCAGGGGATTAAGTTCACAGTGTAAACAAAAACTCATGCCAAAACAGATCATGCCCATAAGGTGTTTGACAGAATGCCAAGGGCACTTAGGCATTTCTTGGAGTGGCCAAAACTTCCAGAGTGGGGTCTCTTTAGATGAAAGAAAGGGTGGTAAGGTTAGTTTGTCCAAAGCACAAACTTGCTAGTGCAAGTTTCGCAAAACTTCAATCCTGGACAGAAAGCAAATGGCATTGTTGCAAGCACTTAGAATCATCTAATGGGTCCAATCTCCTGGACTTAAGGGTTTGGCATGGAGGACTATTAGTAGGAAAAGGAATCAGGGATCAAGGAGCAACTAAAAAGGTGGTTGTTGTACAAAACCTCAATTTGGGCCAGAATGGAAAAGAGGATGATTCACTCAGTTTTTCCAAAGAACATCACTAGGTTATTGCATAAAGTGGAATAATATGCTCCTACTAACATCCCAAAATTTTGGTAGAAGTTTTAAAGAAATATTTGAATAGGTTGTAGTGTAAAAATGCTCTCTGGACCAGATTTGAAAATATGGTGTAGAGCTCAAAATATTCAATGGGCAGAAGATATTTTTGCACAAAAGTGGTTCAAATACTCCATATGACATCTCCCAATTTTGGTGGGATTTTTGAATGAATAAAGAAAAGGTTGTAGTACAAATGGGACCATAAAACTATGGGAAACCATTTTTTTCAAGAAAATAAAGATCTGGAAGAATATTATATAATTAATTCTTCTGATAAAAGAAAATATTTTCTTGGGAGGGTAAACAAGTCCAATATCATAAGTGAAAGTTTTTCATCTTAGGGAACAACTCCAAGATAACCAAGAAAAGAATGGTTCTGAAACCAAGAAAACCAAGAAAAAGAAAGTTAAATTTCCTGGCAAGATTTTAATCAACAAAACATGGTTAAAATTTTTGGGGTGTCACAACACTACCCCCCTTAAGAAAAATCTCGTCCTCGAGATTTGCTAAGAGTTATCTCTATAGCAAAATTTGCATCAAAACAGAAGCGGCTACAGTGAGAGGGCAATAAGTGGTGCAAAAAATACAGTGTGGGGACACTGGTGCTGCGTGGAAAAATCCATGGTTAGGAGCAAAAACTAGAGATTTCTACGCTGGATATAGATTTAGAAATAATTCTAAATCTTAAAATACGCTGGTCGCACCCGAGAGCACGAGTGTCACGACAGTGGACCCGGCCCACCGTCAACCTCTTCTTCTTCCTCCGCTCTTTCTTCTTCCTCTCTCCGCGTGCTCCTGCTTTTTTCCACTGTGGACGCCTAGCGCCAGAGGGGCATCTAGGCCATACTGCGGTAGTGCGCGGGCGTGCTAGCTGCCGGTGCAGCGTGCACTCACTTCATGGGCCAGGCGCTTGTTGTCGGCACTCGCCGAGGATTCGCCTCCAACACCGGGCGATCGGGCGACGAGCGGCGCTGGTGGACCTCGCCCACCGTACACCGAGGTCGAGCTATAAAACGGCCGAGGTGTTCTTCTCTTTTCCTGGCCTCGCTTCTCCTTCTCCTTCCTTCTCCTCTGTTTCCATTTGTCGAGGCTCGAGGCGAGGCTCTAATGGCGGCGGTGGTGATCACGAGGAGTAGGTGGGGTGTGTCGGGCGCTGACTGTTGTCGGGAGGTGCTCAGTTAGATGTAACACCGTTGCAAAAAAATTTCAAGGAGTGTGTGTGTGTGTGTGTGTGTGCTCGAGTAGTTGTGGTTGTGAGTCTGCATGTCATGGTGCTGCGGAAATAAAAATAATCTATGTCGTGAGGAGATGTATGATGCAGCAATTCAGGGAAGAGAAATCTCACTCCAGGATTTCTCGCGAGAGAAAACAGTAATACATTAAAGTTAAGCGCAACAGAACTACCCACAATAATAGAAAAACAAAGAAATTGCTCGTTGCGCAAACTCAGGGTACCGCGCATAAGTTACAACACACAAACAAATGTTGCAGCAAGGAACACAGCAGTGACGTCTACATTGTAAACGGTAACTGGACGGGGTCCCGAGAAAATGTCTTTGGTACTGGGATACACTCTTCTTCTATCGGAGAAAGTGGATTGACCATACGATGAATGTGCCTCTCCTAGTCGGGCCTCAGTGATCTGCCGATGGCGATCTGAGGATTTAAATCCGCGAGACTTTGGAGATAACCCATCACGCATTGGGTTAAACGCTCTTGGGCGATGACGTACTGGACGAGGTTGGCCAGGACTGGGTCTCTCTCAATTCGCCCACTGGGAAAAGATGTTACTCCTCCGGTTGCTGCATGGCTCGGAAAGTAATAATACCCTCGTTCGCTGGCATAGGGTACCGCGAATCAAAGGCGAGCAAGTGCTTCATATGCCGCAGCTTCTACGGCCATATGTGGGGTTGGCATAGATTTCCCCACGAAGGAGACCTCCGTTCGGTCTTGGTTTGGGTTTAGAGGAGGGATGTGCACTGCTGCCCAATACCTCGAGGTGGAAGGGGTGATCCTTGATTTGAACAGCTCGTACTGGGGTGGCTGGGTAGCGCCCATGGTACTGCAGGTAAAATCCCACAATATATTGACAAAACTACCTGGGGTTGCATCTGGGGTTCTCAGATAAAAACTAGGGCTCGGCATGGCAAGAAATGGTTGTGAGGAGGGTGCACAAGGCGAGGGATGCTTGGCAAGGTCACGCGGTGGCCTTTATATAGCACTGGAGCTGGGTCATTTTACCGTGGTGAAAGGTAATAAATTTGCCAGCTCGGCGACAAGGGTCGGGGTCAAAGCCACAGATACATATTTCACCAAAGTGACGTATCACTGTGGGGAAAAGTCGGGGTGGTTTTGGTAGCTGTGCCTGGGATAGAAAAATCACACTGCATGCTAATATATCCATGCAAGGTTACTATTTAAAATTAACGCACGACGACAGGCTGCGTTAATATAAGTGATCACAGGATTACAAAGCGAGCATACACTGGGACTCGACACTACTTGAGTGACTTAGTCTACCTCGTTTACATCCAAGCGGGCGTGCCTTGTGGACGTCGAGGCTTCTCCATGGTTCTCACCGTCGGAATTAGCTGGAGAGGGTTGAGGGGCTGCAGGCTCGGGGTAGTGATGATGACCATCGCGGGGATTGTTGGCCACAACCCCGTTGGAGTGTGCTCCCAAGAGGCGACGAAGCACTTCTGGGGTCATCAGAGCACCTTGGTTGATGGATGGGGCTGACCTCAGGGTCTCAATCGGGTGTCCGAATAGTACGACTGGGTTGTCGGTGTCGGGCTCGTTTCCTTCTCTTGCCGGGGCTCGACGAACCAGCTCTCCACGAGCTGCGATCAGATCAATGGTGATTTGATCGAACAGTTCCTCCAGTGCACCTACATAGTGCACTAGGTGCAGCAATGCAAGGTCCGTCTCGTGATCTCCGTTGGCAACTTGGGGTGTTCTACCATACCCTTCACGCCTGGGGTAGTAGTGGAACGAGCGACAGTTAACTCTGGGCGACAGGTGCCTGAGATGAACTATAGCCTCTCGAGCAGCTAGTTGGATGGCTTGTGGCTCAAAGGAAGTTGTTCTTCCGGTGAACTCAGAGGGCTCGGGTGCTAGACCCCTACCATAGATGTGTACAAAGGCCCAGAATTGACGGCTCTCACCACTCATGGGTCCTTGGTACACAACATATTCGGGTGGCTCTTCTAACGCATAGGCACGGCGGGTGAGGTTTGCGAGTATGGTCACAAAGCCCCCAAGGTTGGTTGCTGTGGTCTCATTGTGCATGACGGGACCAGGCATTGTGGCTCGGTTTGGGGTAGCGGTTGTGCTGTGTTGGGG
Organism: Aegilops longissima; assembly: GCA_021605205.1. NCBI lineage: Eukaryota > Viridiplantae > Streptophyta > Magnoliopsida > Poales > Poaceae > Aegilops > Aegilops longissima. The sequence continues at coordinate 444,763,027 of CM038681.1, forward strand.
CTAGCGTGCCCTTTTATAGTAAAAGGGGAAGGAGTCTTCCTTCGCACGCTTGTGAATGAGATACCTTGGGTGCTGGTCACGGGTGCGTGATAGACGGGCTAGGTTGATAGGTTGGGCACCGACTACCAAAAAGCGCCGGGTCACTGTGTGGCTATCTTGCACGAGAAGCTTGGCTGGGGTTCGGTTATGGTCTGGTGGGTTGGTTTGCCTAAGTTTATTGACCTGGCTAAGATAGGATTAGCCAATGGTCAGCCTGGCTCTGATACCAAGTCTGTGGCAACCGATTTTCCGGGTAATAAATTCCAGAAAATGGCCGTCGTGCTCACCAGCCCCAGGATTACTGTTAGCTGATGAGGCTCCAACTTGATACAGAATTTCCAAGCAAGGTACAAAATATGTAGTACAAGACCATCTGGTCTGTGAGTACAACAAATGGTTTCTAGTGGTTGATGGCGGAAGCGGTTTGTGGAATCAGCAGTGTCTATGGGACTCCATTTCCCACGGGAACAGCTGACCAAGTTAACTCCTATCTTCGCGGGGCTGCTATCGTCGTTGCTTAGTCTCCGGGGCTGTCGTCGCAACGTTCCTCTCCACGCAAGAAATCTGGCCAAGACAATAGCCAGGGACAAGCCAGTGAGTACTTTGAATGTACTCGCAAACATTATGAACACAGGTATAATCTAACAACCGATAATCATGCCTTGAAAATATTCTATGATCACAACGTCAGTCATAAAAATGAAATGCTTGATGCATGCATGTAGGTTACTAATAAGTAACAACAAATATGTAATGACGGAGCAGAAATAAATGCCTCAGTTGGGCGTCTTAGCGACACCACATAAAGGGCTTATGAATAAAATAAAAGCAATTCCACAGTCGGGCGTCTGAGCGACACCACTTAAAGGGCTTATAAATAAAATAAAAGCAATGCCACTGTCGGGCGTCTTAGCGACACCACATAAAGGGCTTATGAAGTAAATAAATAACAAGCAATGCCACAGTCAGGCGTCTGAGCGACACCACATAAAGGGCTTATAAAGTAAATAAATAACAAGCAATGCCACAGTCGGGCGTCTGAGCGACACCACATAAAGGGCTTATAAATAAACACAGTGAATATCCAGGAGGTAGAACCATCCCAGGGATACTCGATAATTCAAATAATATAACGGGTTAGTCCATAACAAATTAATATTCATAAATATTACAAGTCTCAATTTGCGATCCAGTTCTGTTTTAACAGTTTCTCCTCCGAAGACCGACACTAAGACCGAACCTGACCCATCCTAGACTGAAATCCTTAACCAAGGACACGGCTATTCGAATAGGTTTAATCTCTGCAGAGGGTGTACTCTTTACCCACGAGTAACGGATTCCTTTAGTCCATCGGACTAATTCCGTCTACGGCCTTTTTGTTGAAAACACACCTAACTTGCACACACCAGCTTAACTTACCCGCGTGTGGAATCACCCATGACACTTGTTAAGCAAAACTCTAAGTGGGGAGGCTACAACCTCGCGTAGCATGGGATTAAATTTATATCGCACGCTCTAAGGGGTGACCTCCCCTCTCGGTCTCAACCGGAAATACCCATGCCCCCGGATCAGGTGGCATGCCTATTGGCTTCAACCGATATCTTCCACCATGGCCTCTCTGTACGGTGTGTGCTTGAAAGGGGTTGACGAGTGACTGAACCATACCCTACTTGTTGTAGAGACGAGTGGTAGTACGAAACAAGTATGGGGTTTACTGGAACAAGACTCGATCTACGGTCGACTCAGGAGGTTTATAAATTCCCTCCATGACATATATAACAAATATATTTCAACCAACAAAGTCACCCCTCACTATACCTTACCATGCCATACCGGACATAACCGTCCCGACGGGACCGGCGACAAGCTCACGCCTACCCAAGGCAGAGGCCTTCCCGGATTCCTTTCCGGCATGCATGCAAGGCACATGAGAATGGTTACCATCACAAGTATATTCATTTCCAACAACAAGGAGATCACTAATATGCACCCATGCAAATGTTCATATCACATGAAATAACGAGCTCTTCGAAATGAGATGGTGTTATAAATGTGTCGGCTAACACACCAAAAGTATTATGCCGGGGTTCAAAATGCTTGCCTTCAAGTTGTGGAGGGGTGAGGTGCTCTACAAAACTTTTGAAAGTATTCTCTTCTCCGCCAAAAATCCTATTTTCAATAATATTCAAACAACACATACTTTAAAAACAGCACAAAAAAGTTGTCTGGAAATTTTTTAAATAAGTCTTAAAATAAACTAGGCAATATTTGAAAGAGGTAGGAAAAAGAATCAACTCATTTGGAGTTGTATTTTAGAAGTTACAGCCTTTCGAAGTTTTGATCAAAAGCTGTTATTTAAATTAAAACAGAAAAAGAAAACGATTCGTATAAACACGTACACGTCGAAAGCGTATTTGGGAAGTACGCTTCCACTTATCCAGCGTGGATGGCGCGGGGAGTCACTGACAGTGGGTCCAGGTGGCCCACTAGTCAGAATTGACTAGTCCACGCGCGCGTTGCCTCCTCCGGCCGAAGAGGCGGAGCTCCGGCGAGGCTCACCGGCGAATGACGGCGCCGTTCGGAAAACGGAGGCTATCTGCGGGCTCAAGGGATCAATATGGTCACTCTGGTGTTCGTTTTGGCCTCAGGGGTGGACGGAGCTGCCGGCGGCGAGCTTCGCGGCGGACGGTGGCCGTCGGGCAAAGTGGTTTTGGGGCTGCGGTGGTTCCCGGTCAAAATCGAGCAAGGGGAAGGGTTCACGGGAGGAAGATAGGGCTTCTAGTGGAGAGAGTGGAGAGGGGGAGGTCCTGGTGGCGCCGAAATGACCGTGGTTGTAGCGGCTGCGGGTCAATTTCGAGCTAGGGAAACGCCATTGGGGTGGCCTGAGGTTGCCTGCGTGCAGGGACGGGCTCGGGGCTTCCTTAAATAGGCGAGTCGAGGCGGTTCAGCGGCGGCCGCGGATAAGGTTGCCGGCGACCGTCTTTCTGTAGCTTGGGCGACGTGGCGGCGACGAGCGCTAGTGGACACGCTTGAGGATGAGCTTGCGCTGTTCAAGGGGGAAGGTGGCGAGCGCTGGCGACTTGGGTGGCGCCGATCTGGCCGAGACGCGCTGCGGACGCCGGCGTGCCGCCAAGGGCTCTGACGGCGGTGCTGTAGGCTGCCAGGGCGGCTTGGCGCGTTGCGGGGAGAAGGTTAGTGAGTGGCGTGGCTCCGCAGGGCGGTGGCAAACCAGGGGCGCGACGCGTTAGCTCGGGCGCGGCACGTGCAATACGCGTGCTCTGCTCGCGCCCAGAGCACGCACGGGACGTGCTCGACGAAATGCTATGGCAAGCTAGGGGGCTCCAAACTACAAGAGGGTTAGCAGGGTGGGGTTATAGGCTAGGACAAAACTATTGGACATGCTGGTCTGGTCAGGGGATTAAGTTCACAGTGTAAACAAAAACTCATGCCAAAACATATCATGCCCATAAGGTGTTTGACAGAATGCCAAGGGCACTTAGGCATTTCTTGGAGTGGCCAAAACTTCCAGAGTGGGGTCTCTTTAGATGAAAGAAAGGGTGGTAAGGTTAGTTTGTCCAAAGCACAAACTTGCTAGTGCAAGTTTCGCAAAACTTCAATCCTAGACAGAAAGCAAATGGCATTGTTGCAAGCACTTAGAATCATCCAATGGGTCCAATCTCCTGGACTTAAGGGTTTGGCATGGAGGACTATCAGTAGGAAAAGGAATCAGTGATCAAGGAGCAACTAAAAAGGTGGTTGCTGTACAAAACCTCAATTTGGGCCAGAATGGAAAAGAGGATGATTCACTCAGTTTTTCCAAAGAACATCACTAGGTTATTGCATAAAGTGGAATAGTATGCTCCTACTAACATCCCAAAATTTTGGTAGAAGTTTTAAAGAAATATTTGAATAGGTTGTAGTGTAAAAATGCTCTCTGGACCAGATTTGAAAATATGGTGTAGAGCTCAAAATATTCAATGGGCAGAAGATATTTTTGCACAAAAGTGGTTCAAAGACTCCATATGACATCTCCCAATTTTGGTGGGATTTTTGAATGAATAAAAAAAGGTTGTAGTACAAATGGGACCATAAAACTATGGGAAACCATTTTTTCAAGAAAATAAAGATCAGGAAGAATATTATATAATTAATTCTTCTGATAAAAGAAAATATTTTCTTGGGAGGGTAAACAAGTCCAATATCATAAGTGAAAGTTTTTCATCTTAGGGAACAACTCCAAGATAACCAAGAAAAGAATGGTTCTGAAACCAAGAAAACCAAGAAAAAGAAAGTTAAATTTCCTGGCAAGATTTTAATCAACAAAACATGGTTAAAATTTTTGGGGTGTCACACCTTGTCTGGCGCCCGGACCCCTCGTGGGCTTGCCACAGTTGTACGGCCCTGTCGGGCCAGACCGGCTCGCCAGAAGTGGCCCGCCGCAGGACTCGCTCTCTCCTCGTGGTCGGAGGGTCGACAGCCTCGGCCTCCTCCGACGATGATGATTCGTCAACCACATCTTCGACGAGAGGGGCCCTGGTGCCGGCGCTGCTGGCCTCCCCAGCAGACTCCGCCCACTGGGCAAGCTCCTTCTCCTCCGCCTCCGCGGCGGCCTTGTCCTCCACGACGTCGGCGCTCCCGGCCTCCCTGGCGAGCTTCGGCTCCGCCGCCCTGGCGGCAATGTAGTCCAGCTCCGCCTGGGTCGTATCCTGGATGAGCCGCGGCTCGGCTGTGACATACTTCTCCTCCAAGGTGTCGAAAAACTCCTGCACCTGGTCCTCCGGCGGCTCGGCTCAATTTGGGACGAGGCCGTGCGCGTTGAACTCCGGCATCATGGCGGCGATGTCGCCCGACGCTGAATTGTTGCACAGGACCACCCCGCCAAAGAACTTAAACAAGGGCCCTTAAGCGACCTTGCCGCCTTCGCGCCTTGCTGCATCGCCGACCTCGCCGTCGCGGTTCACGTCGAGCTGGAAGAGCCGCTGACAGAAGTGGGCGTGCCCATCACCGTGAAGTTGTGGTCCAAGCCGGGTAGGAGCCTCATGATGTCGGCGGCGTTCGTAAAGAGCCAGGCCGGCCTCCCCTTGTTGTGCAGTGGAGAGATTCGGCGGCGGATGAAATCCGCCCCGATCATCTCAAGGGTGAGCCCGGCCTTGGTGAGACGAAGGATCCTGGTGGTCGCGACCGTGAGCTTCTTGTTGTCGACATCGACATCACTCCAGTCGCTTCTGCGGACTGGCGGCGCCTGGCGAACCTCGCAGAATGCTGGTGGGTCCTTCTCCTCAATCCAGCACCACCGGCCTCGCCACTCCTCCCACCTCTCCTTTTGGGCGCTGTCCGGATATGTCTCTTTCTCCTGGGTCCTAGGGATCCAGGCGACGCAACCGAAAATGGCGCCCCCCTTTTGGATGCGAGGGAAGAAATAGTGGCGGAAGAGCGCCGTGTTGGGATGCACCCCGGCGAAACCCTTGCAGAGATGCGCAAAAAGAGCCATGCACGCCATGGCAGTTGGAGTAAAATCCAAAAGTTGGAATCCATAGGTGTGCATGATGTCGCTGAAGAAATCAGAGAAGGGGGGCAGAGGCCGCAAGAAAAGTAGTCGACGAAGAACGGGTACCGATTCGGGCTGGCTTCAGCGAAGGCGCGGGAATGACGCGCGTGGCCGGATGCCCCGTTGTCTCGCTTCCCGTCTTGCACACCCACAGGTGCTTGAAGTAGCCCCGGAGTTCGACCGCGTCGACTGTCGACGGGAAGTAGGCGTGCTCCGTCCGCCGCACCGCCAACTCGCTCTCCGGCGACTCCTTCTCCCCGGCGTCCTTGGCCACTCCCTTGCCTCTGCTGGTCTTGGGTGCCATGGCGGTTGCGGGAAGCGAGGAATGGAGGATGGCAAAGGCGCGGCGGCGGCGAGCGAAGGCAAGAGCTTGAGAAGGAGTAAGAAGGGGACGGCGGTTCCGAGATTGGGGACAGCACGAAGGGTAAATGAGCAGCATGCCCGCGATTGTTCCTTTTTACGGGGAAGGCGCGGGCCGCCTCTTTTCCCATTAACTGTGATGTGATGCATGCGTGCGGAAACCACCCCACGCATGACCCCCAAGTCATGCACGATCCTCCACGTCGCGCGTTCAACGCAGGTCGTGGGGAAGCGCAGTGAACGAAATAGTTATTGTGGTAAAAATCCGCCCCACCTGGCCGCGCACCGTTCTGGGCCTGGCCCAACAACGTGTCGCGCTTATGTGTGGCCCAGGCCCGGGGGCTCCTATCGGTGTACAAAAGTAGGGGCCCTTCTTTTGACCCCTTTACTTGTGCACGGGCAATCAGAGCCGCGCGCCACGGCCACACTTAGCAGGGCAGAGGAGGGAAGCCGGAGAGAAGCCGAAGCCCAAGACAAACAAGACAACGCCAAGACCAAGAACCCAAGGAGCAGAGGGGCGAAGCAGGTTCCCCCGGCAGCCCCGGCAAGAGCCTTGCCGGGGAAGCTCGCCCAACACCAGCGGAGCAAGCCACCCTTGAGCCCAGGAGTTCCAACACCAGCCAACCAACTACATTGGAACCAGGGCTCGGGAGGCGCCTCTGTGGTGACATGCAGATCTTCGTCAAGATCATGAACATACAAGATCAGGTGAGGACCAGAAGACGGCGACCCTCGGCGGGATCCTAGCCGAGGAGATCCACAAGACCCCCGGCAAGCGCCTTGTTGGGGACGACTGCAATGCCGCGGCAAGATCCTTGCCGGGCCCCCGGCAAGACCCTTGCCGAGGGCATCAGCGGGGCCACTGCCAGGCCCGCACCAGCCAAGACTCCACCGCCGTCCCCAAGCAGCTGCTAGCTCAACCAGCTGGGCAGGCACCTGCGTGGCGACGGGCGGCCTCCACACCAACTCAGCAAGCACCTGCGTGATGGCATGCAGATCTTCGTGAAGACCCTGCCACCACGCCACCTCAGCAGCCTACCTGCCTACATGGAACCGCACGCATCGCTGGCCTGGGCGCGTGTTGAAGCGAGACAGAGCGGCGACGGACGGGACGGGCCTCGTTCCCGTCCCCGATAAAGCTAATGGACACCTAAGTAGCGCATTTAATGCGTTTTGTCCCCTAACGCCGGGCGATAAGCTCGCGCGCTGTACACCTTTCCACCTCCTGTGTGCCACTGTGGCAACCCCTTCCTATAAAAGGAGGCCCGAGGCGACCAGGAGAGGGATTCGGCTCTTTTGGGCAAGTTACACCCCGTAGCTAGCTCAAGAACACAAGAACACTCAATACATCCACCAAAGAAGGACTAGGGTATTACGCATCCTCGCGGCCCGAACCTGGGTAAACGATATGTGTGCTTCCTGTTAGACCTGCTTGATAAACCACAAGTATAGGGGATCGCAACAGTTTTCGATAAGTAAGAGTGTCGAACCCAACGAGGAGCTAAAGGTAGAATAAATATTCCCTCAAGTTCTATCGACCACCGATACAACTCTACGCACACTTGATGTTCGCTTTACCTAGACAAGTATGAAACTAGAAGTACTTTGTAGGAGTTTTTGGATAGGCTTGCGAGAAAGTAAAGAACACATAAATAAACCTAGGGGTTGTTTAGATAAAGACACAACTAAAATAAATATAGCGAGTGTGGAAAAGTGGTGGTAGGAATTGTGGAATTGTCCCTAAGCAACTGACTATGTTACTAGACCGATAATCACTATTGCAATTCTATTTGAGGGAGAGGCATAAGCTAACATACTTTCTCTACTTGGATCATATGCACTTATGATTGGAACTCTAGCAAGCATCCGCAACTACTAAATATTCATTAAGGTAAAACCCAACGATAGCATTAAAGTATCAAGTCCCCTTTATCCCATACGCAAACAACCTACTTACTCGGTCTCAGGCTTCACCACCACGCCACCCACCATAAGCAAATCATAAACATATTGCAAACCCTACATCGGGAATCCCTCACGCTTGCGCGACACGGAGGGCACAATAGGACAGCACCAAAAATAAAATATGCAATTCAAACCAATCATAGCAATTCATCAATCACCGATAGGACAACGAAAATCTACTCAGACATCATAGGATGGCAACACATCATCGGAAAATAATATAAAGCATAAAGCACCATGTTCAAGTAGAGGGTACAGCGGGTTGCGGGAGAGTGGACCGTTGTAGATAGAGGGGGGAAGGTGATGGAGATGTTGGTGAAGATGACGGTGGTGTTGTTGAAGATCGCGGTGATGATGATGGCCCCCGGCAGCGCTCCGGCGCCACCGGAAGCAAGGGGGAGAGGGCCCCCCTTCTTCTTCTTCTTCCTTGACCTCCTCCCTAGATGGGAGAAGGGTTTCCCCTCTGGTCCTTGGCTCCCATGGCTTGGGAGGGGCGAGAGCCCCTCCGAGATTGGATCTATCTCTCTGTTTCTCTCTGTTTCTGCGTTCTGTTCTGGCTCTGTTTCACCGTTTCGCGTATATATGGAGATCCGTAACTCCGATTGGCCTGAAACCTTCGCCGTGATTTTTTTCCGAATATTAGCATTCTTGCGGCAAAAGAAGAGTGTCAACCGCCTTACGGTGGGCTCACGAGGGTAGGGGGCGCGCCCAGGGGGGTCAAGCGCGCCCCCCTACCTCGTGACCACCTCGGGCACCGTTTCGCGTGGTTTTTTCTTCCGAAATTTTCCATATTTTCCGAAAATAAGCTCCGTCCGTTTTTATCCCGTTTGGACTCCGTTTGATATGGATATTCTGCAAACATAAAACATGCAATGACAGAACTAGCATCGAGCAATCGGATCAATATGTTAGTCCCAAAAATAATATAAAAGTTGCCAAAAGTATATGAAAGTGAATAATATTGGCATGGAACAATAAAAAATTATAGATACGACGGAGACGTATCACTGCTCTTCTCACAACCCCACGCCCGCCAACCGTAGAAGGGATTCCGGTGATCCCATAGGTGTCGTTCCCATCGACAATGCTGCTATTAAATATTTGATGGAAAAGAAAGATGGTAAACCTAGACTTATTAGATGGGTTCTCTTGCTACAAGAATTTGATTTGCATATTATTGATAGAAAGGGAGCTGAGAACCCCGTTGCAGACAACTTGTCTAGGTTAGAGAATGTCCTTGATGGCCCACTACCTATTGATGATAGCTTTCCTGATGAACAATTAGCTGTCATAAATGCTTCTCGTACTGCTCCATGGTATGTTGATTATGCCAATTACATTGTTGCTAAATTTATACCACCTAGTTTCACATACCAGCAAAAGAAAAAAGTTATTTTATGATTTAAGACATTACTTCTAGGATGACCCACACCTCTATAAAGAAGGAGTAGATGGTGTTATTAGACGTTGTGTACCTGAGCATGAACAGGAATAGATCCTACGCAAGTGTCACTCCGAAGCTTATCGAGGACACCATGCTAGAGAGAGAACTTCGCATAAGGTATTGCAATCCAGTTTTTATTGGCCTACTCTTTAAAGATGCCCGAAAGTTTGTCTTGTCTTGTGATGAATGTCAAAGAATTGGTAATATTCGTAGACGTCAAGAAAAAATGCCTATGAACTATTCACTTGTTATTGAACCATTTGATGTTTGGGGCTTTGATTATATGGGATCGTTTCCTTCCTCTAATGCGTATACACATATTTTAGTTGTTGTTGATTATGTTACTAAGTGGGTAGAAGCTATTCCAACTAGTAGTGTTGATCATAACACCTCTATTAAGATGCTTAAAGAAGTTATTTTTCTGAGGTTTGGAGTCCCTAGATACTTAATGACTGATTGTGGTTCACATTTTATTCATGGTGCCTTTCGTAAAATGCTTGCTAAGTATGATGTTAATCATAGAATTGCGTCTCCATACCACCCATAGTCTAGTGGTCAAGTAGAATTGAGTAATAGAGAGATTAAATTAATTTTGCAAAAGATTGTTAATAGATCTAGAAATAATTGGTCCAAAAAACTTAATGATGTTGTCGGCGTTCTGGAAACGGGGGTCCCCAAACTTTCCTGCCTGCGGCCCATGGCATGGCTATGCTAGCAGGCCTGTACGGCCCATCTTCATCAACAAAGCATTCAAGACCCTCGCGAGGGGCCAAGCCTCGCAAGGCGGACGACGCAAGACCTAATCAGGAGCGGCCTCGCCAGGCAGGCTCACGAGGAGCGGAGAGATCAAGGCAAAGCAAACCTTGCGACTCTCTCGTGACGTGAGCCATGACGATCAACGCCAAGCGCCAGCACGCGCAGCGTCCTTGTTTCCTCTTTGGCGCTAAGGAGGCAGGCGCAGGCGCGGAGTACCGAGGCATCAAGCAAAGGTTTCCATATCAGTGCAACGAGACCAGGACCCGAAGGAAGGCAAGACGGAGGTCACCGTGGAGCCCAAGGCGGCGTCACCACCAGAGCCTTTTGCAGGCGAAGACCACTTTTGTCAGGATAAGCTATACTAGTTGTCCCCTTTCAAATTGGTTGTTGTTTCCGGCTCAATATTTGGGGAGAGGACCAGGGCCTATATAAGTAGAGCTAGCCACCACCATAGGGGATAAATCAATCAGAGGCATCTCTCACACACAAGCTCTCCAAGCACAAGAACACCTCAACCTCAGGAGGTTGTTCTTCCCCTTGTACTGTTCTTCATCAGCCCAAGAGGCAATCCACCACCACCACACTGGAGTAGGGTATTACACCACGACGGTGGCCTGGACCAGTATAAATCTTGTGTCTTTGTGTTGCATGTTCGTCGAGTTCGTCCGCGAGATCTTAGAGAGCTAGGGCGTAGATAGGTAGGGAGGAAATCTTCGCGCGCACCCCAGTGTTCGAACCTTAAGGGTTTTGCCGGAACCCGTGATCCGACATTTGGCGCGCCAGGTAGGGGTGCGCCATAGCTTCTCTTCCGTCGATCTGCGCTCCGACGCCACCGCGCTCCGCCCTCATGGCAGACGCCCCGCCACCGACTCCGATGGCCAGCGTTGACGATGGGGCCAGGGGGCTCCGGCCCTCGCCCCTGCCCTGCGGCGGGTGCGGTGGCCACCCAAGTTCAAGCTGGAGATTCCTCCGCGCTACGACGGCGCGGTGGACCCGTCGGCTTTCCTGCTGGCATACGAGGAGGCCGTCCTCGAGGCTGGGGGTGACGAAAAGGTCATGGTCAGTTGGCTTCCCATGGCCCTCGCCAGCGAGCCACGCGCCTGGCTACTCAACCTTCCCGGATCCATGGTGGCGTCTTGGGAGGAGCTGCACGGCCTCTTCACTGCGTGCTACGCGGCACCAGCGCACCACGCAGTCGCGGCTCTGCTAGGTGATACGTCTCCAACGTATCTATAATTTTTGATTGCTCCATGCTATATTATCTACTGTTTGGGAAATATTGGGCTTTATTATCCACTTTTATATTACTTTTGGGACTAACCTATTAACCGGAGGCCCAGCCCAGATTTGTTGTTTTTTGCCTATTTCAAGATTTCAAGAAAAGGAATATCAAACGGAGTCAAACGAACGAAATCAAGCGGAGAAGTTATTTTGGAAGGAAAGCTACCAGATGGACTTGGACCCCACGCCAAGGAAGGATCGAGGAAGCCACGAGGGTGGGGCGCGCCCTGCCTCGTGGGGCCCTCGTGGCTCTCGGCGTGCTTCTTCCGCCTATATAACTCCATGCACCTAAAACTTCCGAACAGAGATAAGATCGGGAGTTCCGCCGCCGCAAAACCTCCAGAGCCACCAAAACCAATCGGGACCCTGCTCCAAGACCCGAGGGGGGAACCTCACCGTGGCCATCTTCATCATCCCGCACTCTCCATGACGAGGAGGGAGTAGTTCACCCTCGGGCTGAGGGTATGTACCAGTAGCTATGTGTTTGATCTCTCTCTCTCTCTCTCTCTCTCTCTCTCTCTCTCTCTCTCTCTCTCTCTCTCTCTCTCTCTCTCTCGTGTTCTTGGTTTGGCACGATCTTGATGTATCGTGAGCTTTGCTATTATATTGGATCTTATGTTGCTTCTCCCCCTCTACTCTCTTGTAATGGATTGAGTTTTCCCTTTGAATTAATTTTATCGGATTGAGTCTTTAATGATTTGAGAACACTTGATGTATGTCTTCTTTGTGCGATCTGTGGTGACAATGGGATATCACGTGATTCACTTGATGTATGTCTTGGTGATCAACTTGCGGGTTCCGCCCATGAACTTATGCATAGGGGTTGGCACACGTTTTTGTCTTGATTCTCCGGTAAAAACTTTGGGGCACTCTTTGAGGTTCTATGTGTAGGTTGAATAGATGAATCTGAGATTATGTGATGCATATCGTATAATCATACCCACCGATACTTGAGGTGACATTGGAGTATCTAGGTGACATTAGGGTTTTTGTTGATTTGTGTCTTAAGGTGTTATTCTAGTACGAACTCTAGGGCTGTTTGTCACACTTATAGGAATAGCCCAATGGATTGATTGTAAAGAATAACTTTGAGGTGGTTTCGTACCCTACCATATTCTCTTCGTTTGTTCTCCACTATTAGTGACTTTGGAGTGACTCTTTGTTGCATGTTGAGGGATAGTTATATGATCCAATTATGTTATTATTGTTGAGAGAACTTGCACTAGTGAAAGTATGAACCCTAGGCCTTGTTTCCTATCATTGCAATACCGTTTACGCTCCCTTTTATCTTTAGTTACCTTGCTGTTTTTAATTTTCAGATTACAAAAACCTATATCTACCATCCATATTGCACTTGTATTACCATCTCTTCGCCGAACTAGTGCACCTATACAATTTACCATTGTATTGGGTGTGTTGGGGACACAAGAGACTCTTTGTTATTTGGTTGCAGGGTTGCTTGAGAGAGACCATCTTCATCCTACGCCTCCCACGGATTGATAAACCTTAGGTCATCCACTTGAGGGAAATTTGCTACTGTCCTACAAACCTCTGCACTTGGAGGCCCAACAACGTCTACAAGAAGAAGGTTGTGTAGTAGACATCACTAGGTGGCTCTCAAGCGCCGCCTTCAGATCGCCACATCAAGCCGTTCCTCCGCCAGATCGGTGCCGCTTCCAAGCTCTCGGGGGCTCCGCCCGGCTGGGCTGCGCCTGAGGCCGACCTCACCTTCAGCTCAGAAGACCACCCCGTCACCACCGCCGACTCGGGCATGCTTCTGATGCTTTGCACGCCCACCATCTGCAACGTGGTCGTCACCAAGACCATCGTCGACGGCGGCGCCGGCCTCAACTTGCTCTCCGTGGAAGATTTCAGCCTCCCTCACGTGCTGCTCGAGCGGCTCAGTCTTAGCAAGCCTTTCTCAGGAGTTGGTGGCGGTGCTTCCCACTCCCTGGGGTAGATCCGCCTTCCCGTCACCTTCGGCATGCGCGACAACTACCGCACCGAGCTGGTCGACTTCGACATCGCCCGCATCGGCCTCCCATACAACGCCATCCTCGGGTACCCAGTTCTGGCCCAGTTCATGGCGGCGACTCATCCGACCTACAACCTCATGAAGATGCATGGAAGCAAAGGTGTCCTCACCATCAAGGGGGACACCAAGGAGGCCGTGACAGCGCTCAAACTCGCCTTCAAGGCTGCTGCACCGATGCAGCCCATCGGCACCGGTGCCCCCGAGGTCAAGGAGGTCGCGCCAACCAAGAAGAAGTAGTTGTTCACCCAAGACAAGGCAGAAACTAAGCAGGTGCCGGTCGATGAGGACGGGTTGACCCGAGCCAAGAGGAAGCGTTGGTAAAATTCTTGCGCGCAAACAAGAATATATTCGCATGGGAGCCCAACCAGCTGGTGGGGGTCCCGAGAGAGGATATTCAGCATCACTTAAGGGTATGCCCCAATGTGCGCCCTGTCAAGCAACGAGCGAGACGGCAATCCACGGAGAAGCAAGCCTTCATCGTCCAGGGGACCCGCAAGTTGGAGGCAGCGGGTGCCATCCGCGAGGTTCGGTACCCCGAATGGCTGGCGAACCCCGTCGTAGTACCAAAGAAAGGCGGAAAGGTGCGAATGTGTGTCGACTTCACCAACCTCAACAAGGCATGCCCGCAGACCCGTTCCCTCTCCCACGCATCGACCAGATCGTCGACTCCACTGCTGAGTGCGACCTATTGTGCTTCCTAGATGCGTTCTCAGGGTATCACCAAATCAAGATGGTGGTGGAAGATGTGGAGAAGACAGCCTTCCTGACCCCGTATGGGGTGTACCGCTACACCTGCATGCCCTTCGGACTGCGCAACGCAGGCGCGACCTTTCAGCGGCTGATGCACATCGCATTAGGGCGGAAACTCGGGAGAAACACAGAGGCCTACGTCGACGACATTGTGGTGAAGTCTCGGGAGGCGAGAACCTTGATCCAAGACCTGGAGGAGACCTTCACGAGCCTGAGCCGGGTGAACTTGCGACTTAACCCGGAGAAGTGTGTGTTCGGTGTCCCTTCCGGCAAGCTGCTTGGGTTCCTCGTGTCCCACCGAGGGATCGAGGCAAACCCAGAGAAGATCAAGGCCATCGAGGACATGAGCCCACCGCAAACCCTCAAGGACATGCAGAAGTTGGTTGGTCGGGTAACCGCGTTGGGACGCTTCATCTCCAAGCTGGGGGAGCACGCCTTACCCTTCTCAAGCTGATGAAGAAGAAAGGCCCATTCGAGTGGACCCCGGAGGCCGACCAAGCTTTTCAAGACCTCAAGAGATACTTGACCAGCCCCCCGGCGATGGTGGCACCAAGGCCACTCGAGCCTCTTGTTCTCTATCTTGCCGCCACCCCGTACTCCGCTAGCGCGGCGCTGGTGGCAGTTTGGGAGGAGCACCAAGCCAAGGGCGCTCTGCACCAGGCTACACCGCCGGCCGGGAAGGCGAAAGATCACGAAGGCGCAGCAAGAGCCGTGGCGGAGCCAATAGAAGTCCAAGCTCGGCAGGACGACGTCACAGAGACCCCCGCAAGCGACCAGGCACCAGGAGTTCCACCTCCTCAGGAGACGTCCCGGCCTCCGCAAGACACAAGCCTCACCTACGCGCCGGCCCTTGTCGAGCACCCTGTTGGAAATATGCCCTAGAGGCAATAATAAAATGGTTATTGTTATATTTCCTTGTTCATGATAATTGTCTATTTTTCATGCTATAATTGTATTAACTGGAAACCGTAATACATGTGTGAATACATAGACCACAACATGTCCCTAGTAAGCCTCTAGTTGACTAGCTCGTTGATCAATAGATGGTTATGGTTTCCTAACCATGGACATTGGATGTCATTGATAACGGGATCACATCATTAGGAGAATGATGTTATGGACAAGACCCAATCCTAAGCATAGCACAAGATCGTGTAGTTCGTTTGCTAAAGCTTTTCTAATATCAAGTATCATTTCCTTAGACCATGAAATTGTGCAACTCCCGGATACCATAGGAATGCTTTGGGTGTACCAAACGTCACAACGTAACTGGGTGGCTATAAAGGTGCACTACAGGTATCTCCGAAAGTGTCTGTTGGGTTGGTATGAATCGAGACTGGGATTTGTCACTCCGTATGACGGAGAGGTATCTCTGGGCCCACTCGGTAATGCATCATCATAATGAGCTCAATGTGACTAAGTAGTTAGTCACGGGATCATGCATTATGGAACAAGTAAATTGACTTGCGAGTAACGAGATTGAACGAGGCATTGGGGTACCGACGATCGAATCTCGGGCAAGTAACGTACCGATTGACAAAAGGAATTGTATACGGGATTGCTTGAATCCCCGACATCGTGGTTCATCCGATGAGATCATCGTGGAACATGTGGGAGCCAACATGGGTATCCAGATCCCGCTGTTGGTTATTGACCGGAGAGATGTCTCGGTCATGTCTGCATGATTCCCGAGCCCGTAGGGTCTACACACTTAAGGTTCGATGATGCTAGGGTTATAGGGAAGGTATGTACGCGGTTATCGAAGGTTGTTCGGAGTCCCGGATGAGATTCTGGACATCACGAGGAGTTCCGGAATGGTCCAGAGGTGAAGATTGATATATTGGACGAAGGGTTTTGGAGTCCGGAAGTGTTCCAGAGGTACCGGGTGATGACCAGCATGACTGAAAGGTATTCGGGAGCCCCGGCAAGTGTTGGGGGGCTTCATGGGCCAAGGGAAGGGGGCAAACCAGCCCACTAAGGGGCTGTGCGCCCCCCCCCCCCCTCACCTATTCCCACGTGACCAGGGGGTTTGGGGCGCCCCATCTAGGGTTCCCACCTCCTGGCTTGGGGGCCAAGTCACCCAAAGGGGAGATCCCATCTGCCCTGGCTGCCGCCCCCCCTAGGGGAAACCCTAGGGCACCTCCCCTTCCCCCTTGCCCCTATATATAGTGGAGGTTTTGGGCCTGCCCAACACATGAGTCTCTCTCTCCCAAGGCGCAGCCCTACCTCTCTCCCTCCTCGTCTCTCGTAGTGCTTGGCGAAGCCCTGCTGGAGTACCACGATCCTCCACCACCACCACGTCGTCGTGCTGCTGCTGGACGGAGTCTTCCCCAACCTCTACCTCTCTCCTTGCTGGATCAAGGCATGGGAGACGTCACCAGGCTGCACGTGTGTTGAACGCGGAGGCGTCGTTGTTCGGCGCTTAGATCGGAATCGACCGCGATCTGAATCGCCACGAGTACGACTACCTCATCCGCGTTCTTGCAACGCTTCTGCTTAGCGATCTACAAGGGTATGTAGATGCACTCCCCTTCTCTCTCGTTGCTAGTCTCTCCATAGATTGATCTTGGTGATGCATAGAAAATTTTGAATTTCTGCTACGTTCCCCAACAGTGGCACCATGAGCTAGGTTTATGCGTAGTTTCTATGCACGAGTAGAACACAAGTTGTTGTGGGCGTCGATTTTTTCAATTTACTTGCCGTTACTAGTCTTATCTTGATTCGACGGCATCGTGGGATGTAGCGGCTCGGACCGACCTTACACGTACACTTACGTGGGACAGGTTCCATCGACTGACATGCACTAGTTGCATAAGGTGGCTAGCGGGTGTCTGCTTCTCCCACTTTAGTCGGATCGGATTCGATGAAAAGGGTCGTTATGAAGGGTAAATAGTAATTGGCATATCACGTTGTGGTTTTGGCGTAGGAAAGAAACGTTCTTGCTAGAAACCTATAACAGCCACGTAAAAACTTACAACAACAATTAGAGGACGTCTAACTTGTTTTTGCAGCATATGCCGTGTGATGTGATATGGCCAAAAGAATGTGATGAATGATATATGTGATGTATGAGATTGATCATGTTCTTGTAATAGGAATCACGACTTGCATGTCGATGAGTATGACAACCGGCAGGAGCCATAGGAGTTGTCTTAATTTATTGTATGACCTGCGTGTCATGAGTAACGCCATGTAATTACTTTACTTTATTGCTAAACCGTTAGCCATAGTAGTAGAAGTAATAGTTGGCGAGACAACTTCATGGAGACACGATGATGGAGATCATGATGATGGAGATCATGGTGTCATGCCGGTGACGATGATGATCGTGGAGCCCCAAAGATGGAGATCAAAAGGAGCAAAATGATATTGGCCATATCATGTCACTATTTGATTGCATGTGATGTTTATCATGTTTATGCATCTTATTTGCTTAGGACGACGGTAGCATAAATAAGATGATCCCTCACAAAAATTTCAAGAGATGTGTTCCCCCTAACTGTGCACCATTGCGAAGGTTCGTTGTTTCGAAGCACCACGTCATGATCGGGTGTGATAGATTCTAACGTTCGCATACAACGGGTGTAAGCCAGATTTACACACGCGAAACACTTAGGTTGACTTGACGAGCCTAGCATGTACAGACATGGCCTCGGAACACAAGAGACCGAAAGGTCGAACATGAGTCGTATAGTACATACGATCAACATGAAGATGTTCACCGGTGATGACTAGTCCGTCTCACGTGATGATCGGACACGGCCTAGTTGACTCGGATCATGTATCACTTAGATGACTAGAGGGATGTCTATCTAAGTGGGAGTTCATTAAATTAGATGAACTTAATTATCATGAACATAGTCAAAAGGTCTTTGCATATTATGTCGTAACTTGCGCTTTAGTTCTACTATTTTAGATATGTTCCTAGAGAAAATTTAGTTGAAAGATGATAGTAGCAATTATGCGGACTAGGCCCGTAAACTGAGGATTGTCCTCATTCCTACGCAGAAGGCTTATGTCCTTAATGCACCGCTCGGTGTGCTGAACCTCGAACATCGTCTGTGGATGTTGCGAACATCTGACATACACGCTTTGATGACTACGTGATAGTTCAGTAATGTTAAACGGTTTAGAATTGAGGCGCCGAAGACGTTTTGGAAACGTCGCGGAACATATGAGATGTTCAAAGGGCTGAAATTGGGATTTCAGGCTCGTGCCCATGTCAAGAGGTATGAGACCTCTGGCGAGTTTATTAAGCCTGCAAACTAAGGGAGAAAAGCTCAATCATGAGCATGTGCTCAGATTGTCTGAGTACTACAATCACTTGAATCGAGTGGGAGTTAATCTTCCAGATAAGATAGTGATGGTTCTCCATAGTCACTGCCACCAAGCTATTAGAGCTTCGTGATGAACTATAACATATCAGGGACAGACATGATGATCCTTGAGCAATTCGCGATGTTTGACACCGCGATAGTAGAAATCAAATAGGAGCATGAATTGTTGATGGTTGGTAAAACCACTAGTTTCAAGAAGGGCAAGGGCAAGAAGGGATACTTCATGAAACGGCAAATCAGTTGCTACTCTAGTGAAGAAACCCAGGGTTGAACCCAAACCCGAGACTAAGTGCTTCTGTAATGAGGGAACGATCACTGAAGCAGAACCACCCTAGATACTTGGTAGATGAGAAGGCTGGCAAGGTCGACAGAAGTATATTGGATATACATTATATTAATGTGTATTTTACTAGTACTCCTAGTAGCACCAGGGTATTATATACCGTTTCGGTTACTAAGTGTTAGTAACTCGAAATAAAAGGCTATGGAACAAATGGAGACTAGCTAAAAGGTGAGATGACGATATGTGTTGGAAGTGTTTCCAATGTTGATGTGATCAAGCATCGCATGCTCCCTCTACCATCGAGATTGATGTTAAACCTAAATAATTTTTATTTGGTGTTTGCGTTGAGCATAGACATGATTGGATCATGTTTATCGCAATACGGTTATTCATTTAAGGAGAATAATGGTTACTCTGTTTATTTGAATAATACCTTCAATGGTCTTGCACCTAAAATGAATGGTTTATTGAATCTCGATCGTAGTGATACACATGTTCATGCCAAAAGATATAAGATAGTAATGATAGTACCACATACTTGTGGCACTGCCATTTGAGTCATATTGGTATAAAACGCATGAAGAAGCTCCATGTTGATGGATCTTTGGACTCACTCGTTTTTGAAAAGATTGAGACATGCGAACCATGTCTATTGGTAGATATGCATGAAAAAACTCCATACAGATGGATCATTTGGACTCACTTGATTTTGAATCACTTGAGACATGCAAATCATACCACATGGGCAAGATGACCGAAAGGCCTCAATTTCAGTAAGATGGAACAAGAGAGCAACTTGTTGGAAGTAATACATTTGATGTGTGCAATCCAATGAGTGCTGAGGCACGCGGTGAATATCATTATGTTCTTACTTCACAGATGATTTGAGTAGATGTTAAGTATATTTACTTGATGAAAAAAAGTCTGAATTATTGAAAGGTTCAAGTAATTTCAGAGTGAAGTTGAAGATCGTCGTGACAAGAGGATAAGAGGTCTATCATATGATCATAGAGATGAATATCTGAGTTACGAGTTTGGCACACAATTAAGACATAGTGGAAATTGTTTCACAACTAATACCGCCTGGAACACCATAGTGTGATGGTGTGTCCGAACATCATAACTGCACCCTATTGGATATGGTGCATACCATGATGTCTCTTATCGAATTACCACTATCGTTTATGGGTTAGGTATTAGAGACAACCGCATTCACTTTAAATAGGACACCACGCAATTCCGTTGAGACGACACCGTATGAACTATGGTTTAGAGAAACCTAGGTTGTCGTTTCTTGAAAGTTTGGGGCTGCGACGCTTATGTGAAAAAGTTTCAGGCTGATAAGCTCGAACCCAAAGCAAATAAATGCATCTTCATAGAATACCCAAAATAGTTGGGTATACCTCCTATTTCAGATCCGGAAGCAAAAGTGATTGTTTCTATAAACGGGTCCTTTCTCGAGGAAAAGTTTCTCTTGAAAGAATTGAGTGGGAGGATGGTGGAGACTTGATGAGGTTATTGAACCGTCACTTCAACTAGTGTGTAGCAGGGCACAGGAAGTTGTTCCTGTGGCGCCTACACCAATTGAAGTGGAAGCTGATGATAGTGATCACAAAACTTCGGATCAAGTCACTACCAAACCTCGTAGGTCGACAAGGATGCGTACTACTTCAGAGTGGTACGTAATCCTGTCTTGGAGGTCATGTTGCTGGACAACAATGAACCTACGAGCTATGGAGAAGCGATGGTGGGCCCGGATTCCGACGAATGGCTCGAGGCCATAAAATCCGAGAGAGGATCCATGTATGAAAACAAAGTGTAGACTTTGGAAGAACTACTTGATGGTCGTAAGGCTGTTGGGTACAGATGGATTCTAAGAGGGAAGACATACAATGATGGTATGTATCACCATTAAGAAAGCTCGGCTTGTCGCTAAGATGTTTCCAACAAGTTCAAGGAGTTGACTACGATGGGACTTTCTCACTCGTAGCGATGCTAAGAGTCTGTTGGAATTATATTAGCAGTTACTACATTATTTATGAAATCTTGCAGATAGGATGTCAAAAACATTATTTCCTCGACAGTTTTCTTGAGGAAAGGTTGTATGTGATACAACCAGAAGGTTTGTCAATCCTAAAAGATGTTAACAAGTATGCAAAGCTCCAGCAATCCTTTTAAGGACTGGAGTAAGCATCTCGGAGTTGGAATATACACTTTGATGGGATGATCAAAGATTTTGGGTTTATACAGAGTTTATGAGAAACTTGTATTTCCAAAGAAGTGAGTGGGAGCACTATAGAATTTCTGATGAGTATATGTTGTTGACATATTGTTGATCAGAAATGATGTAGAGTTTTTGGAAAGCATATAGGGTTATTTGAAAAGTGTTTTTCAATGGAAAACCTGGATTAAGCTACTTGAACATTGAGCATCAAGATCTATAAGGATAGATCAAAAACGCTTAATAGTACTTTCAAACGAACACATACCATGACAAGATTTTGAAGGAGTTCAAAATAGATCGGCAAAGGAGTTCTTGGCTGTGTTATAAGGTGTGAGTATTGAGTAAGACTCAAGACCTGACCATGGCATAATAGAGAGAAAGGACCAAGGTCGTCCCCTATGCTTAGACGTAGGCTCCATAGTATGTTATGTTGTGTACCGCACCTGAAGTGTGCCTTGCCATGAGTCAGTCAAGGGGTACAAGTGTGATCCAGGAATGGATCACAGGACAGCGGTCAAGGTTATCCATAGTAACTAGTTGACTAAGGAATTTTCTCAATTATGGAGGTGGTAAAAGAGTTTGTCGTAAAGGGTTACGCTGATGCAAACTTTGACACTAATCTGGATGACTCTGAGTAGTAAACCGGATTCGTATAGTAGAGTTGTTATTTGGAATAGTTCCAAATGGCGCTTGATAGCTGCATATAGGAGATGACATAGAGATTTGTAAAGCACAAACGGATCGGAAAGATTCAGACCCGTTGACTAATAAACCTCTCTCACAAGCGAGATATGATCAAACACCATGGGTGTTGGATTCAATGCAATCACATAGTGATGTGAACTAGATTATTGACTCTAGTGCAAGTGGGAGACTGTTGGAAATATGCCCTAGAGGCAATAATAAAATGGTTATTATTATATTTCCTTGTTTATGATAATTGTCTATTGTTCATGCTATAATTGTATTAACTGGAAACCGTAATACATGTGTGAATACATAGACCACAACATGTCCCTAGTAAGCCTCTAGTTGACTAGCTCGTTGATCAATAGATGGTTATGGTTTCCTGACCATGGACATTGGATGTCATTGATAACGGGATCACATCATTAGGAGAATGATGTGATGGACAAGACCCAATCCTAAGCATAGCACAAGATCGTGTAGTTCGTTTGCTAAAGCTTTTCTAATGTCAAGTATCATTTCCTTAGACCATGAGATTGTGTAACTCTCGGATACCGTAGGAATGCTTTGGGTGTACCAAACGTCACAACGTAACTGGGTGGCTATAAAGGTGCACTACATGTATCTCCGAAAGTGTCTGTTGGGTTGGTACGAATCGGGACTGGCATTTGTCACTCCATATGACGGAGAGGTATCTCTGGGCCCACTCGGTAATGCATCATCATAATGAGCTCAATGTGACTAAGTAGTTAGTCACGGGATCATGCATTATGGAACGAGTAAAGTGACTTGCCAGTAACGAGATTGAACGAGGTATTGGGGTACCGACGATCGAATCTCGGGCAAGTAACGTACCGATTGACAAAAGAAATTGTATACGGGATTGCTTGAATCCCTGACATCGTGGTTCATCCGATGAGATCATCGTGGAACATGTGGGAGCCAACATGGGTATCCAGATCCCGCTGTTGGTTATTGACCGGAGAGATGTCTCGGTCATGTCTGCATGATTCCCGAGCCCGTAGGGTCTACACACTTAAGGTTCGATGACGCTAGGGTTATAGGGAGGGTATGTATGCGGTTACCGAATGTTGTTCGGAGTCCGGATGAGATTCTGGACGTCACGAGGAGTTCCGGAATGGTCCGGAGGTGAAGATTGATATATTGGACGAAGGGTTTTGGAGTCCGGAAGTGTTCCGGAGGTACCGGGTGATGACCAACATGACTGAAAGGTATTTTGGGAGCCCCGGCAAGTGTTGGGGGGGCTTCATGGGCCAAGGGAAGGGGGCAAACCAGCCCACTAAGGGGCTGTGCCCCCCCCTCACCTATTCCCACGTGACCAGGGGGTTTTGGGCGCCCCATCTAGGGTTCCCACCTCCTGGCTTGGGGGCCAAGTCACCCAAAGGGGAGATCCCATCTGCCCTGGCCGCCGCCCCCCCTAGGGGAAACCCTAGGGCGCTTCCCCTTCCCCCTTGCCCCTATATATAGTGGAGGTTTTGGGGCTGCCCAACACATGAGTCTCTCTCTCCCAAGGCGCAGCCCTACCTCTCTCCCTCCTCGTCTCTCGTAGTGCTTGGCGAAGCCCTGCTGGAGTACCGCGCTCCTCCACCACCACCATGCTGTCGTGTTGCTGCTGGACGGAGTCTTCCCCAACCTCTCCCTCTCTCCTTGCTGGATCAAGGCATGGGAGACATCATCGGGCTGCACGTGTGTTGAACGCGGAGGCGCCGTTGTTCGGCGCTTAGATCGGAATCGACCGCGATCTGAATCGCCACGAGTATGACTACCTCATCCGCGTTCTTGCAACGCTTCCGCTTAGCGATCTACAAGGGTATATAGATGCACTCCCCTTCTCTCTCATTGCTAGTCTCTCCATAGATTGATCTTGGTGATGCGTAGAAAATTTTGAATTTCTGCTACGTTCCCCAACACACCCGGTGTATTTTGTCAGCACGGTGTTGCAGGACACAAGGGCACGATATCCCATGCCTCGGAAGCTCCTGCTCGCACTCTTGGTGGCCTCGCACAAGTTGCAGTACTACTTCCAGGGCCACCCCATCAAGGTCGTCTCAGCCTACCCGTTGGAGATAAGTGCTCAGGAGCCTAAACTCCGCGGGAAGGGTCGCTGAGTGGAACATCGAGCTGCAAGCATTCCAGTTGGAGTTCAGCACTACCCGGGTCATCAAGGGAGTCGCGCTCGCTGATTTTGTGGCGGAATGGACGGATGCCCCAGCGCTTGAAGTAGGCGAAGACCGGTCCACCTCACCAGGAAGCGAGGCGCCGGACGGTTGGGTCATGTATTTCGATGGCGCCTTCGCGCATCAGGGCACGGGGGCTGGAGCAGTACTCATCTCTCCCACTCAGGGCAAGCTCTACTACGCCGTGCAGCTCTGCTTTCAGCAGGGCGAGAAGGTCACCAACAACATCGCAGAATACGAAGGCCTCATAGCTGGCCTGAAGGCCGTGACAGCTCTAGGGGTGAAGCGCCTCACCGTTAGGGGCGATTCACAGCTCCTCGTCAACTTCTTCAACAAAGTATACGAGCCAAAGGACGAGCACATGGTGTTGGGGAACGTAGTAATTTCAAAAAAATTTCCTACGCACACGCAAGACCATGGTGATGGCATAGCAACGAGATGGGAGAGTGTTGTCTACGTACCCTCGTAGACCGAAAGCGGAAGCGTTATAACAACGCGGTTGATGTAGTCGTACGTCTTCACGATCCGACCGATCCAAGCACCGAACGTCGGCACCTCCGAAGTTCTGCACACGCTCAGCTCGATGACGATCCCGGACTCCGATCCAGCAAAGTGTCGGGATGAGTTCCACAAGACGACGGGCGCAGGTGACGATGATGATGCTCTCATCGCGCAGGGCTTCGCCTAAACTCTGCGACGATATGACCGAGGTGGAATATGGTGGAAGGGGCACCGACACGGCTAAGAGATCCAAGGGATCAATTGTTGTGTCTTTAGTGCTAGCCCTGCCCTCTATTTATATGTTGAGCCCTGGTCGAAACTTGGAGCAAAAACCTCCTCAAAGTCGGTTTTGCCCGAAAGGCAAGAGTCCCACTCGGACTCGTGACCAAACGCCACAATCCTTGGCGTCTGCCCAGACGCCATGGGCCTCGGCGTCTGGCCCAGGCCGACGCCAGGTCTCCGGCGTTTGGCCCCAGCCTCCATAAAACTCCTTTTGCACCGACCTAAAGCCTCATGGGCTTGACCCTTGGCCTAAACATATCATCCAATATATGAATCTTTACGCCTCGATCATTTCGAGACTCCTCGTCATGTCCCCGATCTCATCCGGACTCAACTCCTTCGTACATCAAAACATGCAAACTCATAATATAACATCGCATCGAAACCTTAAGCGTGCGGACCCTACGGGTTCGAGAACTATGTAGACATGACCTAGAACTATTCTCGGTCAATAACCAATAGCGGAACCTGATGCCCATATTGGCTCCTACATATTCTACTGAAGATCTTTATCGGTCGACCGCATAACAACATACGTTGTTCCTTTGTCATCGGTATGTTACTTGCCCGAGATTCGATCGCCGATCCAATACCTAGTTCAATCTCGTTCTCGGCAAGTCTCTTTACTCGCTCCGTAATACATCATCTCACAGCTAACTCATTAGTTGTAATGCTTGCAAGGCTTAGTGATGTGCATTACCGAGAGGGCCCAGAGATACCTCTCCGACAATCGGAGTGACAAATCCTAATCTCGAAATACGCCAACCCAACATCTGCCTTTGGAGACACCTGTAGTACTCCTTTATAATCACCCGATTCGTTGTGACGCTTGGTAGTACCAAAGTGTTCCTCCGTAAACGGAGTTGCATAATCTCATAGTTATAGGAACATGTATAAGTCATGGATAAAAGCAATAGCAACATACTAAACGATCGGGTGCTAAGCTAATGGAATGGGTCATGTCAATCAGATCATTCAACTAATGATGTGACCTTGTTAATCAAATGACAACTCCTTTGTCTATGGTTAGGAAACTTAACCATCTTTGATTAACAAGCTAGTCTAGTAGAGGCATACTAGTGACACTGCTTGTCTATGTATTCACACATGTATTATGTTTCCGGTTAATACAATTCTAGCATGAATAATAAACATTTATCATGAAATAAGGAAATAAATAATAACTTTATTATTGCCTCTAGGGCATATTTCCTTCATCTCCCACTTGCACTAGAGTCAATAATCTAGTTCACATCGCCATGTGATTTAACATCAATAGTTCACATCTATATGTGGTTAACACCCATAGTTCACATCGACATGTGACCAACACCCAAAGGGATTACTAGAGTCAGAATCTAGTTCACATCGCCATGTGATTAACACCCAAAGAGTACTAAGGTGTGATCATGTTTTGCTTGTGAGATAATTTTAGTCAACGGTCTGTCACATTCAGAGCCGTAAGTATTTTGCAAATTTCTATGTCTACAATGCTCGCACGGAGCTACTCTAGCTAATTGCTCCCACTTTCAATATGTATCCAGATTGAGACTCGAGTCATCTAGATTAGTGTTAAAACTTGCATCGACGTAACCCTTTACTGACGAACCTTTTCCACTTCCATAATCGAGAAACATATCCTTATTCTACTAAGGATAATTTTGACCGCTGTCCATTGATCTACTCCTAGATCACTATTGCACTCCTTGCCAAGCTTAGTGGTAGGGTATGCAATAGATCCGTACACAAATGACATACTTTATAGAACCTATGGCTGATGCATAGGGAATGACTTTCATTCTCTTTCTATCTTCTGTCGTGGTCAGGTTTTGAGTCTTACTCAACCTTGTAACACAGGCAAGAACTCTTTCTTTAACTGTTCCATTTTGAACTACTTCAAAATCTTGTCAAGGTATGTATTCATTGAAAAACTTATCAAGCGTCTTGATCTATCTCTATAGATCTTGATGCTCAATATGTAAGCAGCTTCACCGAGGTCTTTCTTTGAAAAACTCCTTTCAAATACTCCTTTATGCTTTGCAGAATAATTCTACATTATTTCCGATCAACAATATGTCATTCACATATACTTATCGAAATGCTGTAGTGCTCCCACTCACTTTCTTATAAATACAGCTTCTCCAAAAGTCTGTATAAAACCATATGCTTTGATCACACTATCAAAGCGTTTATTCCAACTCCAAGATGCTTGCACCAGTCCATAGATGGATCGCTGAAGCTTGCACATTTTGTTAGCTCCTTTAGGATTGACAAAACCTTCTCGTTGCATCCTATACAACTCTTCTTTAATAAATTCATTAAAGAATGTAGTTTTGACATCCATTTGCCGATTTCATAAAATGTGGCAATTGCTAACATGATTCGGACAGACTTAAGCATCGCTACAGTTGAGAAAATCTCATTGTAGTCAACACCTTGAACTTGTCGAAAACCTTTTTGTAACAAGTCGTGCTTTGTAGATAGTAACACCACTATCAGTGTCCGTCTTCCTCTTGAAGATCCATTTATCTACATGGCTTGCTGATCATCGAGCAAGTCAATCAAAGTTCATACTTTGTTCTCATACATGGATCCTATCTCAGATTTTATGGCCTCAAGCCATTTCGCGGAATCTGGGCTCATCATCGCTTCCTCATAGTTCGTAGGTTCATCATGGTCTAGTAACATGACTTCCGAATATGATTACCGTACCACTGTGCGGATCTTACTCGAAGACCTGCGAGGTTTGGTAGCAACTTGATCTGAAGTTTCATGATCATCATCATTAACTTCCTTACTAATTGGTGTAGGAATCACTGGAACTGATTTCTGTGATGAACTACTTTTCAATAAGGGAGAAGGTACAATTACCTCATCAAGTTTCTACTTTCCTCCCACTCACTTCTTTCGAGAGAAACTCCTTCTCTAGAAAGGATCCATTTTAGCAACGAATGTTTTGCCTTTAGATCTGTGATTCCACGGCATACTGCATCCAGGACGGCGAGTTGTATAGGAAGCGACCAAACGATGTTTCGCTGCGTTGCATTTCCAGTGACTAGGGGAAGGAGTTGCTGATTGACATACACGGCGGGGACTGCGGACTCCACTCGTCATCACGGACTCTCGTCGGCAAGGTGTTCCGCAGTGGATTCTACTAGCCCACGATGCTCAACGACGCAGCCGTTGGTGAAGTCCTGCGAAGCTTGCCAGTTCCACGCCAAGCAGATACATCAGCCAGCTCAGGGCCTCCAGACCATACCACTCACATGGCCGTTCGTAGTTTGGGGGCGGGATATCTTGGGACCCTTCCCTCGGGCGCCAGGGAGCTACCGCTACCTGTACGTCGCCATCGACAAGTTCACCAAGTGGGAGAAAATGGAAGCCGTTCGCACCATCCCAGTTGGTTCTGCGGTCAAGTTCATCAAGGGCATCGTGAGCCGTTTCGGAGTCCCCAACCACATCATCACCGATAATGGTTCACAGTTCACCAGTGACCTCTTCAAAACATACTGTGCTAACCTTGGAACGTAGATCTGCTATGCTTCGGTGGCGCACCCCAGGAGCAACGGTCAGGCCGAATGCGCCAACGCAGAGGTCCTGAGGGGCCTCAAGACCAGGACCTTCAAGAAGAAGCTCGAGGCCTGCGGCAGGGGCTGGTACGACGAGCTCCAGTCCGTGTTGTGGTCCATCCGCACCACCGCCACCAAGCCGACGGGCGAGACCCCGTTCTTCCTCGTCTATGGAGCTGAAGCGGTCCTCCCTCACGAAGTCAAGCATCGCTCCGCACGGGTCCTGGCATTTGATGAAATGCAGCAGGGCGCCTTGCGGGGGATGGACCTCGTGCTGGGGGAGGAACGCCGCTGCGAAGTTGCACTAAGGGCGGCAAGGTACCAGTAGGCGTTGCGGCGATACCACTGCCGCAACATCCGCTCCAGGACGCTCGAGACGGGTGACCTTGTCCTGAGGCGGGTCCTCTCCAAGGGAGGGCCGCATAAGCTTTCACCCATGTGGGAGGGCCTGTTCAAGGTCGTCCATATCTCCAGGCCTGGCGCCGTGCGCCTGGAGACGCAGGACGGGGTACCCATCCAGAACGCCTGGAACATCCAGCACCCCCGGAAGTTCTACCCGTAAAGCAAGGCCCGTCGCCTGTGAAGAAGGCCCAGTGCCTGTGAAGAAGGCCCTGTGCCTGTGAAGAAATCGCCGCCCGTGACACTCTCACGTAATAATGAGTGGGACTGTACACGCCCAGGAGTGTTCGGAGAGCCGCCCTCGGGCCTCAGGGGCTCCCTCCCACGCCTAGTGGCAGAACTTAGCTCCGCGCTGGTGAGAAGACTTGAAGACTAGACTAGGTGCCGGACGCGGATTTTCATTTGCTTTCCGTAGTTGGCTCGTTTTCTCTTAATCGGAGTTGCTTCCAGTGTTCCTTGCTGATTTGGTTCTGTTTGCTGCTATCCCCGACTTTAGTTCTCTTGTGTTCTCTCTCTCTCGCATACCTCGCGAGGGGGCTAGGCAGGTGCCCTCGCGAGCGTTTTTCCCTTCTGTCTCTCTGCCTTCAGTCTGTTTTCTCGCAAAGCACCCTCGTTCGAGCCCACAAGCTTGCGCACCTCTCCTAATCCGTGCCCCTCAGGTACCGTGATATGAAGCGCTGGGTCAAGGCTCGGGTGAACGACAAGTCTCCTAGCGAGCTTCCTAACGAATTTTCTGCAGTTCTTGAGCAACTACTAAGCCAAGACGAGCACAAGGAAACAAGTGCCTCGCGAAGAGGAGGCAGCCCCGAACACGCCAAGCTAAGTTATCTCTGCACCAAACAAATGACACAACATGGAAGCACAAAGCATAGCGTAATGATCAAGGAACCACAATTCGATACACGCCCCTCCGGGCCCATACTGGTCTCATTTTTGATGCAGGAAAGAAAAGAAGAGCAAAACAAAAGCAGCGTGCAGCGATCCACCGGGACAGACTCCTGGCGACGTCTCAAGCTTAGCCGGATCCCTCCTCGCGCTTCACGGAGGCGCGATGACAAGATGACTCGCTACCACCTTCGAAGCGAGCGCGGCGGCGTGTTGGCTGGTCGTAGCCGCCACTGCTGGAGCTTTCGCCGAGAGAAGAACCTCTGTAGTTGGACGAGGCGTGGTCGGTGGGCTCGCCCTCGCCCTCATCACGACCATCGCCGAGACCGAGCACCTCCTTGTTGTCGTTCGTCTTGGGGCAGCACCCGGTGCAGCGACCATCTTCCCCAAACACCCTCACGTAGAGGGTCGCATCACCATCATACTTGAAGTGGACCAGAGGACGGCAGCTCGTCGACGAAGAAGCGCGGGAGCTGAAGCCAGTTGCCGGCCGGATCCTCCGACCAGACGACGAACTCCGGCAGCACTTTCGCCGGGTGGAAGCGCGGCCGGGGAGGCCGCGCAACCACGGCACGTCTTCCCTCATCGATGGGGCTGCCGCGACCGGAGCGACCCCCGCCATGCGCAGCGGCACCACCCCGGGAGCGGAGGGTCGCGGCGGGAGTCGCGGTATGCTTGCGGGGACGACCACGTCCCCGCTTGGGCACCGGGGAGCCGGGCCCCTCGCGAGGGGCCTTTCCTTTCTCTACGGCGGAGAACCGCTTCGACGGCGCCATTGGAGTCGGCGATGGAGCAGAGAGAAAGAAGCGAGCGGAATGGGAAGAGATGGGCGACGGGGGCTCCGCCCCCTCCCTCATTTATAGCAGGAGAAGGCCAACCAGCGCCCCCCATGATCACAGGTAATGATGGTTTTCCTTGCATGTCGCAGGGACTTGTCAAGTCGAGCAGTTGCCGAGGCAGCGTGGGGAAGCGGAGACGCCCACGTCCAATCAACCGCCACGCGTCAACCGAGGCCGCAGGCTTTTGGGGCCCGCGGTGCTCCGCACTTGACCTTTGGCTTCGCCTCGAAGCCAAGCCCGAGCGCGCCTCGGGCCCAGGGGCTACTGTCGGCGTTCTGGGAACGGGGGTCCCCAGACTTGCCTTCCTGCGGCCCATGGTGTGGCTATGCTAGCAGGCCTGTATGGCCCATCTTCATCAACAAGGCATTCAAGACCCTCGCGAGGGGCCAAGCCTCGCGAGGCGGACGACGCAAGACCTCATCAGGAGCGGCCTCGCCAGGCAGGCTCAAGAGGAGCGGAGAGATCAAGGCAAGGCAAACCTCGCGAGGCTCTCGTGACGTGAGCCATGACGATCGACGCCAGGCGGGCGCCAGCGCGCGCAGCATCCTTGTTTCCTCTTTGGCGCTAAGGAGGCAGGCGCAGGCGCGGAGTACTGAGGCATCAATAAAAGGTTTCCATATCGGTGCGATGAGATCAGGACCCGAAGGACGGCAAGACGGAGGTCACCGTGGAGCCCAAGGCGGCATCACCACCAGAGTCTTTTGCAAGCGAAGACCACTTTTGTCTGGATAAGTTGTACTAGGTGTCCCCTTTCAAATTGGTCATTGTTGGCTCCCTTCCCGCTCAATATTTGGGGAAAGGACCAGGGCCTATATAAGTAGAGCTAGCCACCACCGTAGGGGATAACTCAATCAGAGGCATCTCACCCACACAAGCTCTCCAAGCACAAGAACACCTCAACCTCAGGAGGTTGTTCTTTCCCTTGTACTGTTCTTCATCAGCCCAAGAGGCAATCCACCACCACCACACTGGAGTAGGGTATTACACCACGATGGTGGCCCGAACCAGTATAAATCTTGTGTCTTTGTGTTGCGAGTTTGTCGAGTTCGTCCGCGAGATCTTAGAGAGCTAGGGCGTAGATCGGTAGGGAGGAAATCTTCGCGCGCACCCAAGTGTTCGAACCTTAAGGGTTTTGTCGGAACCCGTGATCCGACAGATGCATTGTGGGCCTATAGAACTGCATATAAAAATCCTATGGGTATGTCTCCGTATAAAATGGTATATGGAAAAGCATGTCACTTACCTCTCGAACTAGAACATAAGGCATATCGGACCATTAAAGAGCTCAATTATGATTTCAAACTTGCCGGTGAAAAGAGGCTATTTGACATTAGCTCACTTGATGAGTGGAGAACCCAGGACTATGAGAATGCCAAACTGTTTAAAGAAACGGTTAAAAGATGGCATGACAAAAGGATACAAAAGCGTGAGTTTAATGTAGGTGACTATGTTTTGCTATACAACTCTCGTTTAAGATTTTTTGCAGGAAAACTTCTCTCTAAATGGGAAGGTCCTTACGTTATCGAGGAAGTCTATCGTTCGGGTGCCATAAAAATCAACAACTTCGAAGGCACAAATCCAAAGGTGGTGAACGGCCAAAGAATCAAACATTATATCTCAAGTAATCCAATAAATGTTGAAACTAATGTTATTGAAACCGTAACCCCGGAGGAATACATAAGGGACACTTTCCAGAACGTTTCAGAGTCCGAAAAGGAATAGGTATGTGGTACGGTAAGTAAACCGACTCCAAAACAGTTCTAATAGCAATTTTCTCCATTTTGGAATATTTAAGAAAATAGGAAAATAAGAACACGAGGCATGCACGAGGGTGGAGGGCGCGCTCTACCCCCCTGGGCGCACCCCCCTGCCTCGTGGGCACCTCGTGTGCCCTCCGGACTCCGTTTTCTTGCACGATACTTCTTTTGGTCGGTAAAAATTCATTATATAATCTCCCGAAGGTTTTGACCAACGTACCATGCAAATATCCTCTGTTTTTGTATCGAGTTGTTTCAACCGCAGATTAGAGCAAGATGTCTTCCCAAGAGTCAGTCGGGGAGAGCCGGGTGTCTCATCCAACACCGGGACTAGGAGTAAACAGTGATGCTGACCACTTTGGGCCATCAACGGAGGAAGGGATGGAGGCCGACTTGAAAAGGATAGATGCCATGGAGGAGGATCAAGAAGTTACTTCTCGTTTCTGAACCGGATTCACGATGGGGGAACTACATAGCTCATCTATTCCAAACTCGGTCATCCCCTCCAATGTTAGATTTCTTTCTTATGAAAATATTAAAAGGAGTGTTACTTGTTCTCCCGCAGCTATGCAACATCCACGGGTGAAAGGAGCTTTAGCCGTCACGAGCAAGCTCCGTAAGGAAATAATGGACCTCAAGCAGCAAGTCAATAAGCTCGAGGAAGAAAATCGTATCCTGAGGGGCATCATCGCCAAGAATATCACATCACCACCTACGAACAAAGATAAATAATCACATGGGTATGGGCACTCCCCTTGGCAACTGCCAAGCTTGGGGGATGTGCCCCGGTATCATATCACCATCACACTCCTATCTTTACCGTTTTTCTTAGTTCGATCCTTTCGGTAATATCTTGATTTAGTAGAATAAAGTTCTAGTATGATTTAGTTTTGAGTTTTGCTTTATGATCCTTCTATGTAATCGAGTCCGTGAGCTATATACAATAAAGGTTAGTTTTGAGTCAAGGGCCTGTTTATCTTGCTATGATCTTGAGGGAATAAAAATAAAAGAGAAGAGAAAAAACAAAAAGAATTAAAGAGATCATATTGATCTTATGGAGAGTAATGACTTCACATATAAAAGAGTATGATGATAAAAGTTGTTGAGAGTTGTCAAATATAGTTTTGGTCATCGTTGCAATTAATAGGAAGTAATAAAGAAAGAGAGGTTTTCACATGTAAATATACTATCTTGGACATCTTTTAAGATTGTGAGCACTCTTTAAAATATGACATGCTAAAAAGTTGATGTTGGACAAGGAAGACAACATAATGGGTTATGTTTTCTTATATCCTAAATAAAGTATATTGTCATGGATCATCCAACATGTTGAGCTTGCCTTTCCCCCTCATGCTAGCCAAATTCTTTGCAACAAGTAGAGATACTACTTGTGCTTCCAAATATCCTTAAACCCGGTCTTGCCATGAGAGTCCACCATATCTACCTATGGATTAAGTAAGATCCTTCAAGTAAGTTGTCTTTGTTGCATGCAATAAAAAAAATTGCTCCCTAAATATGTATGATATATTAGTGTGGAGAAAATAAGCTTTATACGATCTTGTGATGTGGAAGCAATAAAAGCGACGGACTGCATAATAAAGGTCCATATCACAAGTGGCGATATAAAGTGACGTTCTTTCACATTAAGATTTTGTGCATCCAACTGTAAAACCACGTGACAACCTCTGCTTCCCTCTGCGAAGGGCCTATCTTTAATTCTTGTCTTATACCTTATACAAGACTCATGGTGATCTTCACCTTTCCTTTTTACATTTTATCCTTTGGGAAGCACATTGTGTTGGAAAGATCCTGATATATATATCCAATTGGATGTAAGTTATCATAAACTATTATTGTTGACATTACCCTTGAGGTAAAAGGTTGGGAGGCAATATTATAAGCCCCTATCTTTCTCTATGTCCGATTAAAACTCCATACCCATAAGTATTGCGTGAGTGTTAGAAATTGTGAAAGACTGAATGATAGTTGAGTATGTGGACTTGTTGAAAAGCTCTTATATTGACTCTTTTCTATGTTATGATAAATTGCAGTTGCTTCAGTGACTGAGATTATAGTTTGTTGGTTTTCAACGAAGTTTCTGATTCATACTTGACATTGTGAATAGATTGTTACTTTAGCATAAGAAATCATATGACAATATATATATATATGTGTGTGTGTGTGTGTGTGTGTGTGTGTGTGTGTGTGTGTGTGTGTGTGTGTGTGTGTGTGTTTCTGTTATAAGAATGATCATGATGCCCTCATGTCCGTATTTTATTTTATCGACACCTCTATTTCTAAACATGTGGACATATTTTTCGTTATCGGCTTCCGCTTGAGGACAAGCGAGGTCTAAGCTTGGGGCAGTTGATACGTCCATTTTGCATCATGCTTTCATATCGATATTTATCGCATTATGGGTTCTTATTACACATTATGTCACAATGCTTATGCCTTTTCTCTCTTATTTTACAAGGTTTACATGAAGAGGGAGAATGCCGACAGCTGGAATTCTGGGCTGGAAAAGGAGCAAATATTAGAGACCTATTCTGCACAACTCCAAAAGTCCTGAAACTCCATGGAAGTAAGTTTTGGAATATTTAAAATATTGGGCGAAGAAAGCACCAGAGGGGGGCCACGCACCATCCACGAGGGTGGGGGCGCGCCCTACCCCCCTGGGCGCACCCCCCTGCATCGTGGGCCCCCTGGCAGGCCTCCGGCGCCCATCTTCTGCTATATGAAGTGTTTCGCCCTGGAAAAAAATGAGAAGGAAGCTTTCGGGATGAAGCGCCGCCGTCTCGAGGCGGAACCTGGCGAAACCAATCTAGGGCTCCGGCGAAGCTGTTCTGCCGGGGAAACATCCCTCCAAGAGGGGGAAATCATCACCATCGATCCTCTCATCAGGAGGGGGTCAATCTCCATCAACATCTTCACCAGCACCATCTCCTCTCAAACCCTAGTTCATCTCTTGTATCCAATCTTTGTTCCAAAACCTCAGATTGGTACCTGTGGGTTGCTAGTAGTGTTGATTACTCCTTATAGTTGATGCTAGTTGGTTTATTTGGTGGAAGATCATATGTTCATATCCTTTATGCATATTAATGCCCCTCTAATTATGAACATGAATATGATTTGTGAGTAGTTACGTTTGTTCCTGAGGACATGGAAGAAGTCTTGCTATAAGTAGTCATGTGAATTTGGTATTCGTTTGATATTTTGATGAGATGTATGTTGTCTTTCCTCTAGTGGTGTTATGTGAACGTCGAGTACATGACACTTCACCATTATTTGGGCCTAGGAAAGGCATTGGGGAGTAATAAGTAGATGATGGTTGCTAGAGTGACAGAAGCTTAAACCCTAGTTTATGCGTTGCTTCATAAGGAGCTGATTTGGATCCATATGTTTCATGCTATGGTTAGGTTTACCTTAATACTTCTTTTGTAGTTGCGCATGCTTGCAATAGGGGTTAATCATAAGTGGGATGCTTGTCCAAGAAAGGGCAGTACCCAAGCACCGGTCCACCCACATATCAAATTATCAAAGTAACGAACGCGAATAGAGCGTGATGAAAACTAGCTTGACGATAATTCACATGTGTCCTCAGG
This sequence comes from Aegilops longissima, assembly GCA_021605205.1. NCBI lineage: Eukaryota > Viridiplantae > Streptophyta > Magnoliopsida > Poales > Poaceae > Aegilops > Aegilops longissima. Next base: position 444,798,771 of record CM038681.1, read on the forward strand.
AGCGTTTTCCATATAAGAGTTTGTCCAGGCTTGTCCTTTGCTACAAAAAGGATTAGGTCATCTTACTGCACCTTATTTACTTTTATTACTTGTTACCCGTTACAAATTACCTTATCACAAAACTATCTATTACCGATAATTTCAGTGCTTGCAGAGAATACTTTACTGAAAACCGCTTGTCATTTTCTTCTGCTCCTTGTTGGGTTCGATACTCTTACTTATCAAAAGGACTACGATAGATCCCTTATACTTGTGGGTCATCACTCCCCTACCTAGCGTGCCGCCGGCGGTCAGATCCGAGAGCCCTGTGCTGGCTATCCCCCAGCGAGGCCTCCTCCACCGGATCCGGCAGCCATGGCCGCACAAACTGATCTAGCCGTCAAACACCGGCCACCCCGACTGCCCCTTTCTCCCTGTCATTCAATCCCCGCGAGTTTGGCCCGTGCTGCTGTGCACTGCCCGGCGATGGATTGAGCCCCACCTCCTCTGCAGTTCTTAGGGATCTTGGTGGTGCTCATCGACGAGACCTCGGCCTCGACCCCAACCAGGAGATGCTCCCCGGCGCACCGGCCTCCCCCCACCAAGCCTCTCCCCCGTCTACCTCGCGGCGGCCCATGCAGGTGTAGTTCGCCCCCTACTTCCCGACGTGGTTAGGTCGCCCCGGCGCTGCAGTGCGGTTCCCTCGTGCGTGCAGTTTGAGCCGCCCCCTCCAGTGTGGCTAGCCTCTCCGCCGCAATAGTTTGGAAGAAGTCAGGGGCATGGTCTGCAGTTCGGTGGAGCACGCCGTGGAATTCAACAACCGCGGGTGCGACTCCCCCTGCTACCTCAATCGAGGGAACGACCATGGCCTCCTCCTATCTTCGTTCTCGTAGGTGCAGGCCACCGCAAAACCGACCCCCCCCCCCTCTCCTCCTCTCCGTGTTGTTCTTCACCGACGGCGAGCAGTGCAGGATGCTCCCTGACGTATATCAGCTGGGTCGTCCTCTCTGGGATGAGGAGCAGGGTGTCGCTGATGCAGTCCGTACAGCAGGCGCGCGCGGCCAACGTCGATTCCCCATGCAGTGCACTTCTGTGATGCAGGTCACTACGTGATGGCCCACCTCCCCCTGGTTTGTGTTGGACGCCGATGACCATTGGCGAATGAAGCCTTGCCGTGGTCCACCTAGACATGGAGGACGGCAGCTACTCGAGCCGTGCTGCCCAGGCCCCGTCATCATGGTCCTCCTCGCCTCATCTGCTGCGAGAACAATGCCGGCAAGGCACGCAAAAAAAAGTAGGACGACAGCCATGCAGGCAGCGACGTAGCCGTGCAGTTGGCTGGTCATGGTGCGTGATTCTGGCTGTGCCGACAAGCAGTACATGCCTACATGGCCACTCCTGCGTCCTAGTGGTGTAGTCCGGTGTCCGCGGAACATGCAGCTCGCTAGCTCATTGCACACTCATTGCACACGGTTCCGGCGGCGCGGGAAAGCAGTACAAGGCCACGCCCGTGTCTGAATGGTGCAGCTCGATGCTCTTGTCCGTGCAGTTCGCTATTGTATTCGACGACAATGGCAACAAAAGCTTGGTCCCTGGTGAGCTCCTTGTACATCTCCCTATTTTGTTTCTTGCCTGAGTTATCATCTTCGGCTTTTTCAGATTTGATGCTCACATACTCTGTTAACGCCATCCATCATTTTTATGCCTATGTTTTCTGCAGCTAGATTAGGAACATATGGAACCGATTGCATCTTGCTGACGGAAAAGAGGTAATAATACAAGGAGTTCTTCAGACCGGGCAGTGTTGTCACCTGAGAAGGGGATGGGAGTTCAGACTGAACATGAACACGATAGGTGTTGTTCAGTTTCAGATATTGAATTCAGTTACAGCCACATCAACGATTCAAATAAATTCTCACAAAAGATGTCGAACCCAAACCTGTATAAAGGTTACGTGCATGCATTGCTAGGCTGCTAGCCCCTTGGACTTGTGAAGGATCGGCCAACTTGTTCATGGCTAAACTATACTCTTTTGTTTTGTTTAGATTAAGCACACTCTTCTTAGATAATATGTATTATCAGCCCGCGCACACACTCTTTTGTTTTCTTTTACTGTTATTTTGTTTGTACAATTCTTGGAAGCGAAGGCATCAAACAGGGCATTTGACGGTGAGCTGCTCCCGGCCGACTGCAAGGACAAAGGTCGTGTGCCCGTGCGGGTGAAGTTCGCTCCGCTTCTCGATGGGGTTCGCTTGCCTCGGTGCTGCAGTGCGCCTAGAGGTTTTCTTCTCCTCGGGTGCGTGAAGGTTTGGTCGTCGTGCGGGCGTGAACATGCAGTTCACCAGGGACCTACAGAAGAAAGAAAAACATTTTTTTTATTTTCACTTTGTTCTTGAATGTGCGAGAAAAAAATGTAAAGGTATATAAAATAGATGTAGTCTGTTGGTGCACTCCTTGCGGCTCGCGTGGCTTGTGATTGAAGTTTTTTTGTATTTTATTTTTTCGACCTATTTTCTAAAAAGAGAATGTTGAAAGCATGATGCAGTTTTCACTGTTAAAAAACCTTGGTGGTTTTCTTTGTAAAAAATGGACCGTGTAGTCTAGATGACTTAAAAAAAGTCAGAAAATGATGAAAAAATGCATGCAGATTGTTTTTTATTTGAGGCGTGGTTAACTTCTTCTGATGCAAACTGCACTCGTTCTTGTGCGGCGTCGTGTGTTCAAAATAGTGAATTGCATCGACACTTGCAGTACACTTCGTCCTCCGCGCGGTTCACTACATTCGGCCTAGCAGTTGAGAAGAAACTATAAAAGAAAATGTTAGCAAAAATGCATCGACACTAGCAGTGCACTTTGTCCTCGCGTGTCGTTCACTACACTCGGCCTGGCATCTGAGATATAATTATTAAAAGAAAAAATATTAGCAACAAATAATAAGAATGCAGTTTCATCTACTCACGTCGTAGTGCGGTTTTCAGTCTGAAGCAGTGCGATTTTCTGTCGGATGAAGTGCACGCATCGATTTGGATGTCGTGAAAAACAGAGTGTCCACATTTCGGTAATTTTAAAACCGCTCTTAACCCGTAACGAATTAGAGAGAGTCTTCTACATGAAAAAGTTGCGTCTCGTCGACATCTTTACAAGGGCATATCATTCGAGTCATTTCGACAAGCGGTTCGAAAAAAATCACGAAAAACCGCCGCTGCCACTCGTCATCCAACGCACGATTTCTAAAATTAGCTTAAAACCGCAAAGAATCTCAAAAATATTTGTACATATGAAAGTTGCGTATTGTATGTAGCTTTCCAATAGTGTATCACATGCCTCGTTTCGACAAACGATTAAAAAACTGGAGAAAAAACTGTACGAGAAAATCAAAAAAAATTGAAAAACACAATTCCGCGATTTAGTAAATATGAAACTGCTCTTAACCTGTAACAAATTAGAGAAAATAATAAATATGAAAACAATGCGCCTCGATGATATATTTCCAACGGTGTATCGTTTGCTTCATTCCGACGAGCGGTTTACAAAAAAAGGCGAAAATATGCTCGCTGCCACTCGCCGTGAGCCGCACCGTTTTCAAAACTGCTCTTAAACCGTGATGAATCTTGAAAAAATTTCAACGCGGCGAAGTTGCGCCTAATCCATAGCTTTTCAACGGTATATTACATGCTTCGTTCCAATAAACGGTTAAAAACTAGAGTGAAAACAGTACCGAAAAAACACTGCGTGCAGTGTTTTTCGACGCGAAGTTCACTAGTCTATGTGCTGCAGTGCCTTTGCTACAGAAAGTGCAGTGACCTCGTGTTGAGCGTGTAGTGCGGAAGTGTTAGTAGAATAAGTATTCTGCTAATATTAGCAGAATAGACCGGTTGTATATATATATAGGAAAAATCAATCCTACCACCCAATGATAGTTACCTCATATGTCTTATATACTACCATGTGGTACTATATATACTATTTTATTATTTTAAATATGTTCATATACTATATCTAAAATATTTCAAAGCAAGTTTTATAAAAAATTGCATATGAACACATAGTTTTTGTTATATTTGTGAAATACATATATATTTATACGTAAAAAGCATACTCAAAACATGGTACATACTACCTAAAATTGGTATATATACTACCTGATCATTGTTATATACTACATACTACACGTATATACTATCGGTTTCGATAAATACTATAGACAATATACAAAACGCAAGTGATATTAACTACCACTATATATATATATATATATATATATATATATATATATATATATATATATATATATATATATATATATATATATATATATATATGCTTATTTGTCACCATGGGTGAGGAATAGTTATTCTTCACCCCTGTCTATTTTGACATCAATGCACCATATTTTTAGGTTTCGTAATTTTGTCTTATTTCATACGTAAAAGAGAACGTAAAAAAATATACTACCCGTAAAGAATATTTTATGTTACTTAACGTAAAAACATACATGAAATGCGATATTTCTGGTCTTATAATCTATTTTTGTTTTCTTATATCAATTTTACGTGGTGAATCAATATGAATGTAACTATTTGTATTCCAAACATAATTTATTTATGAAGATATCATAAGATTACCTCGGTAAAAAATAATTTATTCTGCAACATGGGTGATGAATAGTATTAGTATATATATATACACACACATACTTATAAGGACATGCTTGCATGACCAAATTAAACATCTACTTACATAGATGGCTACTACAATCATGGCATTTGCACACACCAAAGTAAACTATTACATGCATAATTACATAGGTGACTACTGCACACATGACATTTCCACACACCAATAAAGTAAACTATATATTACATGCATGATTAACTAGCATAAACGATCATTTGATCATCATCTACTTGTTGTGACGCTTGCTCTGCTTGTGGCTCGATCCGGACTCGTCGATTTGGGTAACGAGGCACTTCCTCATGTCAGCGATCCGCCTGTGCATCTCGTAACATGTGTACACGCTCTTGGCCGCGACCTGAGGTGAAGTTCATCCAGTTGCCGCATCCAGGCCCTGTGCCAGGATAGGGGACTTGTTGGTTAACTGTTTGGTCTTCTATTAGGAGTATGTTATATTGTGCAATATGGTGCTCAGTTAATGTTTGGCTCATTTGTTGTGGTGTTTAGTTAACTGCTTGGTTCAATTCTGCAATGCGATGTACAATTGTCGTGGGTAGAATTTTGTATTGTTGTGCTTGTGAGGAATAAATCGAATTTGACTGCACGTAATACATGAGAAACATATACAAGTGCTATATTTTCTAGTTCTTAATCATGCTTGCTTTGCATAAATGGGTTTTCCATGTGGCTTGAATTAATCTGATGAATCTGCAATGTGCTTATTTTTCATCAACATATTTTACTGATAGCATGCGAACCCTTACTTAACCTGATGACTAGCTACCTTATATGTGTTGCAGGGAAACAATGGGAAGCACTGAGGTTTACAATCGAGGTTAGCACGTGCATGGTCCATTGTCTAATAGCATATTATTGTGCAATTGCAGGAACCATTCTAATATTTAGGTTTTTAACAATTTGGTCTTGCACATGTAGGTCATGCTGTCAGAGGTTTTGACCCACTATTCGACCATTTTTGCATATGGGGAAATAAGTTGTCCATGAATATCAGTCAAGTCAAGAAACTCAGAAAGATTGTTAGGATAAAGAAGTTAGCGACAAAAAACAATAAGATTTTTGTCTGCACAATGAAGAAGACATCAGTTCACTACAGGATGGTACTAACTATTATACCTTGCCTTTTTTTATTCCTTTGCCCCATTTTCAATATAGAGAAGATATTTATGCACATCCTTGTTTTCAGGCCTTTCCAAAGCAGTTCACTGATGATTACCTCTCAAACCACCTGTATGGTCAGGAGGCGAGGAAGGTATTCATACAACACCCACGGTTCAATATTGAAGTGTTCCTGAAGAGGACGAAGGATGGACGGTCAATCATCCACAGGCACTAGCCTAAAGTTACAAAGACCTTCAACATCAATGAAGGCTCAATATTCGTCTTCTGCTTGAGCAGTTTTCCAGATGAGATACATCTGTCTATGTACCGTTTATGATGTTAATTTCGAAAGGTTATAGATGTTGCATGTGAAACTTGGTCCTGGTGTAGTTGTGTAATGGGGTAGCTGAGTGTTGAAGCTATATGATGTTGTACTCTGATGTATTTAAATTGTGAAAATAAAATATATTGTGTGCTTAATATGAATTGTCAATTAGATTAATAAATGGATTATGAATAATCAGATAATTAGCCTGCTAATTGGATTTTTTTATTGCAAACGGTTATTGAGAAAACACCGTGTGCGATGCATTTAATAACGCACGCAGTTTCTAGAAATAAACCGTGTTAGATTAATGAACAATCACACATGACATCCTCTTGAAAACTGTTTGCGTTAGGCCACCTAGCGCAAACGTTTACCACATGAAAACTATGTGTGATGGACAGCCCTTGATACACGGTTTTTTCTAGGCACCGTGTGTGATGAATTCAATAACGCAAACGACAAAATTATTAATACCGTGTGCAATGGAAACTCTATCACAAACGAATTAACCGGGAAAATTGTGTGTGATGTACTTGCGAACAGAAAGGTTTCCCTTGGAGCAACTGTGTGGGATGTATATACGAACAGAAACGTTTAGCGCTGGCTGGCTGTGTAGGATGTACTTACGACCGAAAATGATTTCGCCTGTATAATGGTATTTTTTTAGCACTATTGTATGTATTTCTGTATTTGAGTGCTCGTCGGTCGCACACGACCTCATTTTGCCGAGAGTGTGTGCCAGGAGGGCATATCCCCGACGGTTTCTGGGTCGTGTGGGAAGGACCCCTCTATCGCCCACACTCACTTGGCGACGGTTCCAAATACCGTCGCGGAAAGGGGTTAAAAATCGTTGTTTAGCACCTCGATGTACTAGTGTATGAAGAGGGGTGCACCACTTTGTGCGCACAAGTTGGACCTATCAAAGGCCTATGATCATGTGGCTTGGGATTTTCTAGAAGGGGCCCTAGCAAAGTCGGGCTTTTTGGCAAAGTAGATTTCACTTATTATGGCGTGCGTGCATTCGGTGAAATACTCAATGAAATTTAATGGAAAATTACTGGATTCCTTTTCTCCTACGAAGGTCTTTGACAAGGTGATTCGTTATCGCCCTTATTATTTTTATTTGTTGATGACGTGCTTTCTGCCTTGGTGATATGTGGAAGAGGAAGGATTTAAGGGTGTGACAATATGTCGGTGTGCATCGACTATCACACACTTATTATTTGCGGACAATTCTCTTTTATTCTTTGAAGCCTCACAGCAACAGGCAGAGATGGTTAAAGGTTTTTTGAGCACTTACTTGGCATCTACGGGGCAACTTATTAACCCCTCAAAGTGCTCCGTCTTTTTTCTGGCAATTGTCCTCGTGCAGTGGTGGATGATGTAAAAGGACCTTTAGATATATCTTAGCTAGTGCTTGATCCAAAGTACTTGGGATCACCAGTTCCAGATGGAAGAATGAACACGGGTATGTTTTAAACTCTGCAGGCCAGTCTTAGTAGAAGGCTTGTGGATTGGAGCAAGCAGTACATGTCAGTTGGCAATAAGGAAATTATGGTAAAAGCATATGCTCAAGCAGTTCCCACGCATGTCATGAGCGTGTTTCGATTGCCTACATCGGTGTGGGATGATATTACGCGCATGATGCGGCAATGCTGGTGGGGAGTGGAGACAGGTAAGATAAAGATGGCTTGGTTAAGTTGGAACAAAATGGTACTCCCAAAATCTAAAGGGGGTATTGGTTTTCATGATAAGCGTGCGTTTAACCACACAGAGCTTGTGTGCATGATTACTACGTGCGAAATACTAGCCTAATGGTAATATTCTTGACACGGATTTTACTGGGTCTGTTGTGTGGAAAGGTGTTGAGTATGGCCTAGAATTATTGAAGAAGAGGGTGGTCTGGTGTGTGGGGAATGGAGAATCTGTGAGAACAAGGAGGGATCTATGGATCCCTAAGGGCCTGTCACTCAGACCGATCACACCTAAAGGTAATTGCGGGCTTTATCATGTTTCTGATTTTCTTGATGAACATGGTGCGTGGAAATCCCAGTTATTAGCTTATTATTTTTGGCCAATAGATGTGGAAGAAATTTGGAAGATCCGTACATCTCCAAGACAAAGAGAGGATTTTATAGCAATGCAACCTGAGCAGACGGGGGTATTTATTGTTTGAAGTTCTTATCGTCTCGTCATGGTTGGCCATGAACTATAGTTTGGAGATGGTGCTTCTAGTTCCAACCTGAATGGATCGACGAGGTTGTGGGATTTGATTTGGCGAGCAAAGATTCCATAAAAATGAAAATTCACGCATGGAAGGCATGCTCTGAAGCATTAGCGACAGCAAAAGAAAAATCGAATCGTCATTTGCAACAAGGGTGTCGAGTCCCATGTGTGGTGTGCATATTGAATCATCATTTCGTGCTCTAGTTAATTGTGATCATGCAGCCCAGCTATGGGATTTGTATGTGTCTGGTTTGGTCACTTCCAGCTAGATAGTCGTTGTGGGATACTAGCCAGTGTTGGCTTCACTATGTTCTTGATGGATGCCAGCAAGATGTACACAACATGGTACTCCTTATTTAGGTAATATGGCAACTAAGGAATGATATTGTGCATGGAAAGGAAGTTCCTCCCGTTACTATTTTTGTGGAATTCCTATGGAGCTATTGGCAGTCCCTTGATCATGCCCTTAGGTTTTCAACGAAGGAGATGCTCAAAGGAAAAATGCCTCAAGTTCAAATGTCGAGACCTGTGTCGATAGATACTCCTCTTACATGGACACCCCCGCCAATGGACAAGGTGGCGCTTTCGGTAGATGGTGCTTTCTTAAGTCTTGACGGCACTGCACGGGCGATACTCGGAAACATGATGGGATGATAATCTTCACAAGCTATAGGTATTCGTTTGACTACAATGATTCATTAGAAGCAGAGATTCATGCTATGATGTAGGGCATGGCGCTAGCCCTGCAACACACGGAACTTCCGGTCATTGTGCAGTCGGACTCATCCATGGCCCTAACTATCTTCAGTGATGGGTCACTAGTCCGGTCTCCATATGGACATATGGAATTGGAGGTTCTAGCCTTACGAGAAATTTGGGAGTTTATTCTGCAAAAGCTTCATCGTTCTCAAAATAGAGTGGCAGGTTGTTTAGCGAGGTATAGTCGTGTTGAATGTAGCACTGATGTTTGGCTACACAAAGGGCATTCATGTATGCAGGAATTCTTGCCTCTGCACTGTAACTCTATAATTTTGCAATAAAACTCCTTTTCACCCTGCAAAAAAAAAAGATTCACGTCTAAAAGAAAAAATGCAATGGTATTATTTTATGATATATAACTCATATTTTTGCAAAGTTTAACATTAATTATGCGCTTGGCCACCTACTTGCGTTTTTCTAGCTTAGACGCAATTAGGTGTTAGAACTGTAGCGCGAACAAATAAACTAGATGTGTTGGCCTAGCCCATTAAACCATAGGCTCGTCTTTCTATTTCCCCACTAAAGCTCTCGTATGTGTAGAGTTTACACAGAACCTAGGTTTGCTATTCACACCGAATATCTCCCTTCTACATGATGCCGCCTCTCTCCTTTTTCCTTTTCCCTACCTCAATATCTCGTTGGAGAAGCTCAATCCCTTGCTGGAATCAATCAATTTGTCATCAGAGTGGTTGAATCATCGCCAGCAAGGATCGGGGAGGCCAAATCCTCGTTGGGGAGATTGGTTTCTCACCTGGGAGACGTGATTCCTCTCCAAAAAACATCGTCGGCCGCTTTTCGAAACGCCTAGGGCTAAAGCGAGGCGTTATGCCAACGCCCAGCCCTTCAGCACGCCTAGGCGAGCGTCTAATAGCGCTTTTTTGAACTATATATTTTGTACTGAATTAATGGTAAAAAGGATATCCTTCATGTTCAGTTTCATACACATACATTGTCTTAAAAAGCGTGCTATGTCAAATAGCGGCGGTCCTCCAAATAGCAAGGCTATAGCCGGTTATTTCAGAACTTATTCGAGCAATTGTACATTAATCCTATAACCTATCATTTAGCGACATCCTGCACAAACCGCTATAGTAGGGCCATGGCTGGGGCTTGGCCATAGCCAGCTATTTAAAACTTTGCACATGGCAGCATCTCCAAGGCGAACTCCTCAAATCGTCCCTATTTTAGCTGAAATGGGCATTTATATTGTTGGACTGATGGAGTGATTGCAGTTGCAGTTTTCCGTTTTCCGTGCCACTTCGACGCGTCCACCCTTTCTAGTTTTTCCTTGCTCTCCTCGCATCACGCGACACGGCTGGGAGAGAGCCAAACAAGAACCTGAGCTCAGAGCATCTCCAGCCGTTGGCCCCCCAGGTGGCGATTTTACGCGCCCCCTGGGGGGTGAGCCGGCGCTAAAATCGGCGCGGGGGCGAGCCGCTCGCCCCAGGGTCGCCCCAGACACTTTTTTTATTTTAAAAAATATGAATTCGGCAAAGTTCGGCTAAAATTCGGCAAACTTGACATTAATATTCAACATGTTCAGCGTTTTACATAAATTATTTAAAAAAGGCATCTACGGGGCGAAGAAGTCGCCGACGTCCTCGTCGTCGTCGTCGGACCTCTCCTTGATGGCGCGGCCGCACCTGCTGGACCCCTGCTCGGCTTCTCCATGGCAGATCGGTGGTGGCGGCGCGTCGTCGTCGTCATCGCTGTCGTCGAGGATGACGATGCCCCCCTCGTCCCGGCCACGGCGATGAGCTGCTAACTGCGCTAAGGCGACGCACTGGCGCTCCCTCTCCGTCTGCAGCCAGTCGTCGTGCGCCCATTTGAGGGCCGCTTCGTCGCCGAGCGCCTCCTCCTTGACGGTGGGGAGGCCCGGCTCCGGCTTGACGGCGGCGAGCCCCGGCTCCGTCTTCGGCTTGACGAAACGCGGAGGAGCCGAGGAGGAGGCACGCTGTCCACCCTCGTTGATGACGATGTCGGTGCTGCGGGTGCGCCGGCCGAGTGGTGTCTCCGCGGCGGGCTCTGCCTTGACGCCGAGGAGCGCCGGCGAGCCGGAAGAGTGGGAGGAGGAGCGGGAGGAGGATGAAGAGTGGGAGGAGGAGCGGGAGGAGGATGAAGAGTGGGAGGAGGAGCCGCCAAACCTCCTGGGCACCCACGGCCCGGCGCTCAGGCGAGGGGCCGTCGCGGCGGGTTGTTACCGCCCTCGAGGTGCGCTATCACCTCGTGTAGGGTTCGGCCGAGGACGCCCCACCAGAGGCGGTGCCCGTCGCTGTTCTTCGCGCCGCCGACCACCGGCGCCCCGTTCGTGGACGCCAGCCACTGCGCATGCCGCCGCTGGAAGTAGTCCGCCCACGCGGCGTTGTTGTCGGCGGCGTATTGGGGCAGGGCGCCTGCTCCTCCGACAAGGACGACCGCACGCGGTCGACCTCGGCGGCGAAGAAGCCAGGGCGCGTGTCGACGTCGGGAACGGGGGGACGGGGATGCCACCGTTGCTGAGCTTCCACCCCATCGGCCCGGCGTGCATGTCCGGCGGCGCCGGGATGTTCGCCTCGAAGAGCAGCCACGATTCGCACTCCTGGAGAGAGCGGCGGCCGAAGCCGTTGGCCGTCACGGCGTCGCAGGGAAGCGTTCCGCCATGGAGAGAAGGAAGGGAAGGGGAAGGAAGGGGAGAGTGGCAGTGCTCGTCGGCCGAAGGGAGGGACGGCGGCTGGTTTGGGCTCAGCGGACTGGGTGGCCAGCGGCGAGGGAAGCCTCTAGTTTTTATAGCCCCAGGCGCCGTGTGAACGCGTGCCGGAAGGGGAGGCGTCGCCGCGCCAGGCAGCCCGTGACGCGCCGCCCGTGAGGAATCAATGGCAAGGCTGACCGGTGGCAGCCTTGCCATTGATTCCTCACGGGAAATCGAGGCGTTCTGGGAAAGATGAGGCGCGTGCCACTGACTCGGCGGGCCCGCCGTGTTTTCGTGCCAAAACCCCTCGCCCTGGCGCCCTCCAGCGCTCCGGGTTCGGCCTGGGGCCACCGGCACCAATTTTGACCCAAGCCGGCGAAAAACAGGTTCTTGGGGGCATGACTGGGTCAATTTTTGGGCGCCGACGCGACAAAAACGCCTGGGAAGGGCCTGTTGGGGCCGCGGCTGGAGATGCTCTCAAGCCGAGGCGCCCCGGGATCTCCATTTTAGTTGTTTATTTCAGGTGTGTTTTCCCCCCTTTTCCCTCCTGGTCTGTATGTGTCCCGTTTCTTTGCTTGCCTTCATTTATGGAGAGAATTCCTTATTTGGCCCTTTCTTAAAATTCGCTTCCCTATTTGGCCCAAAATAAAAATTTCTCCCTTATTTGACACCTAAAATAATTTTTGTTCCTTATATGACACTTTCGTCATTTTTAGTCAATAACGGGGTTAAGTGTGAAATGAAAAGACCATCTTGCCCCTAGCGCATTGTGTAACTATCCTGAATGTTGTAGAAGAAGCAGTCAGTTCACCCAAGTTTTAGGGTTCAACAGATGCTGCCCATGTATATGTATGCTCCAATATTTTGTTCCTTAGGTAAACTGACCTGTACGTGTAAAACTCGTACAAAACATTCATAATACTAGCACAAGTGCAATAGTAGAGAGACGGCTCATGACGCTGAGGCCGTGACGCGATCGGCAATCTGGGCGATGTGTGCGAGCTGCGGCCGTGACGCCTTTGAGGCCGGCCGTGATCGGCAATCTGGGAGATGTGTGCAACAGGTGATTGGTGGATGGCAGCGCATGTGGTGGGTAGAGGAGGTTGACACAGGTCTCGACTCGTGTACCTTCTGATGAAACGTAGCTTGAAGTACGGCCGAGTACTTACCGGCGAGATGCACGTACAAGCTAGCCCCAGCTGATTACTTTTCGGCCGCGGATCGAGAGACGTACAAGCAGTACGTAACCAACTGGATTGATATGCACTAATGCACTTACACGTACTACTAGTCGCCGGTTAGTAGATCGACGATGGCACAACTCGAGACACATGCACGCGAGGAACAGGAAACGCCAACTGATTGCCACGGGAGTTTGTCGCTCCCTTTAATCTCTTCATATACGTGCGTTGAACATCCCAACAACATGGGTGAACTGATTGCTTTTCTATTTCATCTAGGATAGTTAAACAATGCATCAGGGGCAAAATGGTCTTTTCGCCTCACACTTTACATTTTTAGTGCCTAAAATGAACGGAAGTGCCATAAGGAACAAAATTTACTTTAGGTGTTAAAAAGGGAAGAAATTTTATTTTAGGCTAAATAGGGAAGCAAATAGGGAAAATGTCCCAAGCCTAGTTCCGCTGTAGATTGCGTGGTCAGAATTTGGGTTCTTGCTTGCTTTGGGGAAGGACTTCCGGATGCTCGGGGTTGAAGAAACTTAGTCCTAATTAGATGGTTTAAAGTGTACTCAGCAAATTCATGTCCAATTTGGCGCACTAAGCTGCTTCCTGTGTGTTTATCTGCAGAGTGGAGGAGTGCTCCACTGCTTCGGGCTCCTGCATTTGCCCTCTTGCTGGAGCAGAGTGGAGAAGTCTGGATCTTGGTGGAGCCATTTCAAGTGCAGAGAAACTGCGGCGCTCCCTGCTGCTGAAGCTTTGTTTGGTGCCAGGAAAATTAGAAGGCAAAAATATTATCCCGAGTTTTAATCCTGTCGATTGTTTGACGAATTGCCTCATTTGGTGGACAGAATCGCCCAGGGGCTACCACATATTGCTGGTGATGGTTTGATGGAGGTGGTTCACAAGATTGCCGAGCCAGAGGGCCCTTCGCTGGCCACTGCTCAGCAGCCAAATAATTTAGAGTGAGTAAAATGCAACGGTGGTCACTGGATTGCATGACGCCACTTTGGCATCATCTTTAAGAATATGGTCAATATGATCACTAAATACGAGTTGTGGTGATTATACGGTCACTATCACACCCTACAGTTTCGTATTTTGTTGAGTTGACCGGTCAAACAATTTTAATGATGCCTCTTCAGCTCATTTTCTTTTCTCTGTACCGACGCAAGCAAAATAAAATAGTGACGCGGTGAGGATTCGAACCCCAAACGGTATACACTTATAACAACGGTGCGCTAGCTGATTGAGACGGTTTCAAGTCAGCCGAAACATCTAGTGTACCTTATGACCGAACTAATGGCTGCGCCATCCAACGGGTACCCTCCCATTTTGCACACTAAGCAGCCATGTCTACCTTGGTTTCGTGCCATCCCACCAACGGTTACATAGCGGCGAGCTAGCTATATGCAAGAAATAAAAACGAGACCATGCACGTGAACAAGGTTGGGGGCTCACACTACATGCTCTCTTAATCTTTGATGAAACTGAAGAAATATTAGCGCCTAGCAGCCGGAACGTGCAGCTTGATTGACAGACTAACACGGTAAATGAGAAGAGCATGAGAGTTTTTTTTTTTTTGAGTAACAGAAGAGCATGAGAGGTGCATCAGAGTAATTGGACTGAAGAATGAATTATGTATTGATGGGCTGATAATACGCTCCCCGGCCACACAACGTCGCCAATCCGTCGCTCTACTGCCCAAGGCCTTGCGCACACGTCTTCTACGTGACCACTGTGCTATGTACCCTCCCAGCCGTCCATATCCGGTCCGCATGCAGCGCAGCCCGCCTCTACTCGGTGCGCATGTGCAGCCGTTGCGGCCTCTGACTTATCCTTCCTCAACGTCTTCTCCTTGTCCGTGCTCACGCAGATCACACATATACATCCCAAGCATGCACTGACGCACACACCCATCACAAGCATCTTGTACACAAATATCACAAGCACGTACAATATGCATACGCACACAAACACAAATTTTGCACGTAGCCATACAAAGCTCAAGCGCAGCAAGCAACAAACGACGTGTCATGGCTGTCACGTGAATGCATAACGATACAGTAGGATGCCTTTCTCCAGTTTAGACACCAGGGGAGATGCGCACAGCGGGCTAGCTTGCTGACATCCTATAGTTATGTTTGCAGTTCGATTCCACACTATGCCACCATTTTATTTTGCCTCTATTTCTTTCTTCCACTCACAGACAAGTGGGGTATGCGTCGGTAGAGAAAAAAAATAGCTGACAAGGCATCATTCAAACTATTTGACCGGTCCACTCAGTAAAATACAAAGCTATATGAAAAGACAGTGACCGTATAATCACCACAACTTGTATTTAGTCACCGTATTGACCGTATTTTTAAGTATAGTGATCAAAGTGGGCGTACACGACAAGTTCAGTGACCACCGATGCATTTTACTCATTTAGAGTTGCGAGCATCAGCAGTGATAGATGCAGCTAGGGAAGGGGAGGGCACACAGCAGCCGGATGAGAAGGACCGGTCGGCAGAAGGCGAGGAGAGCTTCCGGTTCCGGGGCGAGGAATCGTCGGATGAGGGTGGCCGGAGTTCGTTCTCCGGGGCGAGCCACCCGCCGGAGCCACCCGCCGGGCCGGATCTTATGAGCACCTTGTATGTTTCAGTTGACAAGGAGAAGCCCGGGCCACCGGGGTGCCTGGTACGAGGCCTGTCAGCCAACGCACCGTCCATGGAAGACATTTCTGTCCATGCCACAGACGTGGAACCCGATGTGGTTGCTTTGGTTGAAGAGATGATGGTGCCCAGTGCCCCTGTTCCAGAGCCTCCTGGCGAGGCCGTGCCCTCAACTCGGCCGTCGGAGGAGAAGGATCGCGTGTGGGGTGGCAATGGCAGTTCTCATAGCGGTAGTGACAGCGCCGGTGCCGTCGCTGCCACAAGCATCAGGAACAGCCTCACAAACACAAGCAGAAGTGGATCCATTGCCAGTGAGCCCGCGGTGACCGCCGGGAGGAGGACGCAAGACAGCGCAAAGGGCAGCTTTCGAGGCAGCTCAACGGAGAGCACAAAGACGGGCGCGAGCCAAGCGAGCGACAGCAGCGACGACAGAGGCCGGAGCAACAGCGTCACCGGAGCCGCCAGCAAGCCTCACAAGGGCAACGACCCTCGGTGGCGGGCGATCCTCGCCGTCCGGGCCCGGGGCGGCGCGCTGGGGATGAGCCACTTCAGGCTGCTGAGGCGGCTCGGGTGCGGCGACATCGGCAGAGTGTACCTGTCGGAGCTGAGCGGGACGAGGTGCCACTTCGCGATGAAGGTGATGGACAAGGCGTCGCTGGCGAGCCGGAGGAAGCTGAGCAGGGCGCGGACGGAGAGGGAGATCCTGCAGCTCCTGGACCACCCCTTCCTCCCCACCCTGTACACGCACTTCGAGACCGACCGCTTCTCGTGCCTGCTCATGGAGTTCTGCCCCGGCGGCGACCTGCACGCGCTGCAGCAGCGCCAGCCGCGGAAGCACTTCTCCGAGTACGCGGCGAGGTAATCATCCATCCATGTTCCGTTACATGGAAGTTTGTATTATTATTAGGTGAAAATGCTTTTCTTCCTGGTCATGTTTATGCTGATATCTTATCTTGTTCTTTAAATTTTTGGAATTCGGTGTACATGTTTGCTTAAACATTCTTTAGTTTTGAAAATGATAGTACTCTGCCTTTCATCACAATAGATTCGAGAAATGGTACATGAGGAAAAGTCGGAGAAACAGAAGTTCAGTAGAGTATTTATTTTCTTTCTTTGCTGAAAACAGTACCGTATTTATGGACATACGGTCCCTGATTCTTACACGGTACTGCACTGCGATCTCCACGGATCAGGACACATCGGTGCATATATGGTACAGTTACGGCATGAACAGCATGGCAAACAACCGAGCATGCTCAATTCTGTTTCAATTCACAGTTACGTACAATGCTAGCGCCATGGTCTGTTAAAAGTAATTACCGCTGTTACGTACTTCCTCCGTTCCTAAATAATTATCTTTCTAAAGATTTTAATAAATAACTACATACGAAGCAAAATAAGTGAATCTACAATTTAAAACATGTCTACATACATCTGTATGTTGTAGTCCATTTGAGATGGCTAGAAAGACAAATATTTGGGAACGAAGGGAGTAGTATATTGCCATTAAGCCACACTGGATTCTCTCTTCCGGATGAAGTGCTGACGTGATCAGCGCGTGTGCTGGGCAGGTTTTATGCTGCGGAGGTGCTCCTGGCTCTGGAGTACCTGCACATGCTGGGGGTGGTGTACCGGGACCTCAAGCCGGAGAACGTGCTGATGCGCGACGACGGCCACATCATGCTCTCCGACTTCGACCTGTCGCTGCAGCAGTGTGCGGTGTCGCCGACGCTCGTCAGGACGCCGGCGTGCGACTCCGACCCCAGGAGGGCAGGCGGCGCCTTCTGCGTGCGGCCCTCCGCGGCCTGCGTCCAGCCCGCGTGCTTCATGCCCAAGCTCTTCGGCCAGAGGAGCAGGAGGCGGCGGCAGGGTTCCGAGCTCGGGCAGGGCGTGCCGGAGCTGGTGGCGGAGCCGACGGCGGCGCGGTCGATGTCCTTCGTGGGGACGCACGAGTACCTGGCCCCGGAGATCATCAAGGGCGAGGGCCACGGCAGCGCCGTCGACTGGTGGACCTTGGGCGTCTTCCTACACGAGCTGCTCTACGGCCGGACGCCCTTCAAGGGGTCGGGCAACCGCGCCACGCTCTTCAACGTGGTCGGCCAGCAGCTGCGCTTCCCGGAGTCGCCGTCGGCGAGCCACGCCGCCAGGGACCACGTCAGGGGCCTGCTGGTCAAGGAGCCGCAGCAGCGGCTCGGCGTCAAGCGGGGCGCCGCCGAGATCAAGCAGCACCCCTTCTTCGAGGGCGTCAACTGGGCGCTCATCAGGTGCAGCACGCCTCCCGAGGTGCCCAAGCCCGTCAAGGCCGAGCCGCCGGCCAAGTGCGGGGCAACCCAGCAGCCTCCAGCGAGCGGCTGCGGCAAGACGGTGATCGGCGCAGCCAGGGCAGGAGATTCGACCAGACCAGAGTTCTTTTAGACCAGAGTTTGTCCCTGGCTCTGATTCGACCAGTGCTATTTAAGCTTGCGAGTTTGTACAAACACACCATGGGAACCAGGGCAGGAGATTTATCATAGTATACTGGTATAACTGAGCCACTGAATCACAACAACAGATGAAAGCAGGTCAGGTGCATCGACAGACACTGGATGATCTTATTCCTATCACAACACTCCCTTTCTAGACTGGGGTTTTATATGACCAATTTTGGTGGCTATGCACCATCTTATCTGTAAGAGATCTGTAATGTCAACTAGCCGGCACTGTCATCAACTTACCTTGCCACCCCCACACATCATTTACACACTACAGGTTAAGCTAAATAAACGACTAATTTAGCCTAATCTGTGGTGGACTCTCCAGGCAATCGCTCATACAGCCGATAAATCAGCCGCGATTTCGTCATCTGAGGCTCCCTCTCCAGGACGCAGATTACATCCTTCACAGAAACAGTTCGCTGAGGCCCATGCGAGTGGCGATTCGCAAATGAGCCCTTGCCTTGCCTTTCCGTGCCTCCTGAAATGAACAGTATCATGTGTGCCCTGAGTTTACAACACTCTGATAGAGAATGCCGAGGGAAAATGATGCCAGAATGCCTCTTTACCAGTTCCGAAGGCAGCAAGATGGCTCCTCTTTGAAGCCTCACTGCGTTCTGCAGACCCTTTTCCAGATACATGGGATGGTCTTGGAGCTGGTGCCCGCTTCTGCTTAGCTTGTTCGGCCATCAGCTGCCACTTTGAAAACATATCACTTCCTCCAACTGCCTGCCGAGCGGCAACATTTGCAGCTGTTGTTCTCATTTTATCGTCTTCTTCTTTGTTGGGCTGCAAGAGATTAAGAATATCAGGAAAAGAAGACATGTCAAACTAGAGAGATCACATCAGACACTTACCTTCGCATTCTTTGGACGGCTTTCCTCTTTTTCTTTCTCCAATTCTGCGCCACCACTGCCCCCATCCTGCACACAAGTCGCCAACACACACTTCCATAAAATTTTGCTATATAAATGAGTGCATACATCTTCTAGTACGAAACCGGGGGCACATTTATTACCCAACACTCTTGTTCAGTTTAGACCAACATCAGTACGATAAAGATGCCAAAATTGTAATCCAATATATAACAGCTAGATTGATTCGACTCATATTTATTTTCTCCTTGGAATTTTTTATCAAGACACAAATAGAACTGACAGACACTCGAGGATTTAGAACTAACCAACATGCGTATAAATTCCAGAGACACGTGGATAAACACTTAATCCTTAACTTCGGACACCATGCAAGTAATCATCTAATAGCATGATATTTTAACGGAACAAGCCCGTCATCCAAATTGAATATGCGTAAAATGGAGATTATGTAGCACCTCAGTCTGCTTCTTGTTCTTGTCAGTTTCTGCTTGCTTTTTGTCCCATTCTTCTTTAGCTTTCTGGTTCATCTGCAAAATTTGACGGCCGACATCTGAAGTAATAACTAGTCGATGACCAGTCTTTTCTGCATCAGTTCTCTAGCAACAAGAAAAGCATGGTTAGTATCTCATGATACCCAACTATACCACAGCCCGATAACTGAATGATGTGAAATGACTAACCTGCTTTGAAACTCTTATGAGAGTACTTATGAATCTTCGCAGCCGCTCCTCCACACACTGAGTAAGAGTTAAGCTTTAGACATAGTGCCACAAAATTCTGGCGGACGGTCCTATGAACAACTTACCATTGATAAACAACGTCCAACATCAGCGCCAGCGTTCTTCAAGTTAGATTTAAGAACTGCCAAAAACATGTCATCAGCAGTGTTGCTTTAAATATTTATGGTGTATGTAAATACAGTTTTATGGTGTCAATATAAGTTCAAAGGGATTAACCGATTTCTGCTAATTTCTTCAGAAGAGGGCCCTTCTGCAGAAAGAGGTTTTCTTCCTCCTCCTGTACAATTCTCCGTGCTGCTTCTGTGGCTGGGCTCTCTTCCTTGGGGGCAGAGAGCAGTTGTTCCTCTTCTTCCTGTTGAAGTAAAAATGTACCAATAAAATACAAACAAGACACACAAGTAGTATTAGAAACCAAACATCAACCAGGAAGATTCGTACCCTAAGATTAACACCACTAACAGCTGTGACATCATTAAGTTGATCGATGCTTTGTTCCTGGAAGGCTCCAGCTGTCTTTTGTCTTTTGCTAGAAACAGAAAGGAAATCAGATTGGGGTTATCCATAAAATGCAACTACTCCGTAAGCTATAATGCATTCAGAATCAGATAATAAAACAGAACAGGTGGGATGACGTGAATTATGAAACCTGGTTGGTGGTGGTGCTGAACCAGCCGTTTCCAATGATTTCTTCTGGCCA
Source organism: Aegilops longissima (assembly GCA_021605205.1). Classification (NCBI taxonomy): domain Eukaryota; kingdom Viridiplantae; phylum Streptophyta; class Magnoliopsida; order Poales; family Poaceae; genus Aegilops; species Aegilops longissima. Next base: position 444,819,145 of record CM038681.1, read on the forward strand.
CCCGATTTCTTAGTCCTTGCAGCAGGTGGTGTAGATGTTTTAGGGGCCGCCTGACAGTTAAGCCAGATGAGTAGATGCACAAATTATATTTGAAGACATTTTAAAATTGCGAAGTTCTGAGGTATGAGAAAAATGCATAGCGCCACAAATCCCCTACATTTTTTTCTCCTCATTTGTAACTAGATTACATGGCTAGGCGCATGGGCGTGGCAGAAGGAGGTGAGAGCAAAGGCGGGGTGCGCTGCGAGGTAGCCGGCAGCGTGAGCAACACAGAGAGACAGATGGGGGTTCGGGAAAGATGCAACCTCGCGAGAGAGGAGAGTCGAGGGAGTAATAACCCGTGGAAGAGGAAATTTCTTGACTCGTCAGTTACGGGAGGCAGAAGAGGAAGCAGCCGCTCGCTTCAGTGACCGTGGGATCGTATGCATGGAGCAGAAGAGAGGAAACACAAGGATGAGAAGAGATCAGATCAGACGGCTGCAGATGGCTGGGCTATATTGCATCAACGGCTAGAACAATTCAGATGACGTGGCTCACTGAGGCTGCAGGGCACTCCTATTCAGATATAGTAGATTACATGGCTAACACTCATTTAGAAAATGCATAGCAAACAAACCTTGCACTTCAGCTGATCCAAATCTGGATGAAGCCTTAAATATATGCTAATTAAAGAGTGGAACTTTACATATATGCACTATAAAAAACGAGCATTTCTACATATGCTATTATAGAGCATCTAGTTTCATAAACACTGCTAACAAAATATCCCCAATACTACATTGTACACGGTACTCCCTCCGTAAAGAAATATAAGAGCGTTTAGATCACTATAAAGTAATGATCTAAACGCTCTTATATTTCTTTACAGAGGGAGTATTAGTTAATTTTGTGAATATTATGGTTATAAGATATTTGTGTATATGCATATTTTACTATTCAGAAGCTTCTTCCCTAAATTAATTGTTACTATTGTTGGCGGGTATAAGACCGAACGGTAAACTTGTGGCATCCTGGTTGAAACACATGTCCAACAAGGAGTGGGTAAAGGAGAAACGAGCTTCTCTCTAGCGCCTTAGTCTCCGCCATGCCTTCGCGTCTTCTCGTCCGTCTGTAGTGTCCTGTTGTGTCCACCTGATCCAACATGCAACAAGAGCAATGCTGCTCCAACGAGAGGTGAAGAGATCTAAAGTCCCAACCCTCTTAGATTAGGTTCCTAACCTAAGAGAGGGATGGGCCAATGTGATTCGTAGAGAGCTAATTTAGCTGGGGCCTAAAACCCTAAGTGACCCATGTGTATGCCATGTCCATCCCCAGCAACATCCAACAACACCTGAACAGGTATTTTTGCAGACTGTACCTACCTAATCATTTCCATTTAAAGTGAGATTTCACAGCACCCAACCGATTAGATGATGAGGCGTAAACGGGGTGATGCCTTGATAGCAATGGTCTTGAAACTATACATGTGACGACTAACAACCATACTTTGTGATGTGGATGCTCAATCAATCCACATTGTCAAACCGTTTGGTGTCAACAAAACTGGCAACTCATGAGAGATATGATGGTTGGGCCGGGAGGTCTTGTGTCCCGTAATTAGATGGTGTGGGTGGTGCAGCAGCTAGGGCAGAGGGAGAGAGACTGGGAAATCCTATATATACCTAAATAGTTGGTCCCCGCTACTTCCATTTTTCTCAACACGCACACATCCCACCTCACAACGCATGTCATGTAGTTCATCATCAAGTACATAAAATCCCTTCATATTACATTTTCTGCCACATGCATTCCCTCCACATCATCAAGCATATGCAGGCCTTCCATGTCATCCTTTTTTTCTAGAAACAAATCATCCCCCCAGAGCCAGAAGGTAACGATGCATTACAATGTGAAGTCTACCCTCCATTTACTGCTACCGTTCATATATCGCGAAAGTGGAGGGGCATTATTCTCATATATCCTAATTTTATTCTTGGAAATTTATTGATATAAATTCCCACAGCAATGCGCTAGTTATTGGTAACTTATTATTATCACCCTATTCAATAGCTCGTATCCCCTTGTATAGATGGAGACACCCCAAACCTCCTTAAGGACTCCAAACTCTTTGGTAACATTCTGGGAAAAGGAAACCTACACCTTGTTGCACCATCGGCTTGCCTTGCGCGTGCCTAAGGGCGGCCCCACCGCTTATACTACTGCCCCCACATAACAGGGGGTAGATCAAAGGGAATTACCACGTGAATTGGTATGTATTTAGTGTAAATCAATACTTCAATTCCAGTGTAACAGATAAACACCAGTTTTATTTTCTAATATACATAAATGCTTCAAAAGTTCATTCTGGCAAGATGCTAATACTCCCTCTGTAAAGAAGTAGTGATCTAAACGCTCTTATATTTCTTTACGGAGGGAGTACAATAGAAGTGCCAAATATCCTAGATAATACAATGGAAGTGCTCACGGACATGTGAGATTTCCTTTTCTGTTTATTCTGGTATTCATAAAAACGCTGCATGTGAGGGGAAGCATATACTTCTAGGAGTTTATTTTCCTGCAATTACCCCTTGTATCATGTTGAACTTCATATTAAGTAGTTCAGATTATTCATAGGGAACTAAAATGAATTAAATGCACTGAGATTTGGAAATCGGCAACAAGGGACTGTGTAACACAGAGGTGAGAGACTGCTGGAGGACAAATTACCTGCTTTCCTTGCAATTTCGCCGAAGGACCTCCTGGGCCAACCTGGCGGGCCTTGCTTGCAGGCTCAGAACCTTGTTTTGTATTAGCACTTGGGTTATAAGCATTATTTTTTATATCCTTGTTTTGTTGCATTTGGCGTGCCGATGCATTCTGGGGCATTGTCGGATGAGTAGGAACGGTTCCGATTTTCGCAGGAATCCTTCCATGAGGATGAAAGGGAGGTCGTGTTTCAGGCGCTTGAGTCTGTGGTCTAAGAGGCATCGAACCACTGGTTGGCCGAGGGTACGACTGAGGGGTGTTAGTAGTTCCATATAATTGCTGTGAGGCTTGCTGGATTTCCGTGGGTTGCAGCTGTTTGTTACTTGTCTGCAGTGGAATTGGCAGGCTCATACCAGGTGGTCGATTCGGCACAGCATGCACCCCCTTTACATCTGGCTTTTGGATAGAATTATCATGAGCAAAGTAATGCATACTGCTTTGCATTTGTGTGCCTGAAAGTGGCACAAAGTTCTGAGGTGAAGATGATGTCTGGCTTTTGTGACCCTGGTTAGGTGGGGTGGGCATGCGAACAAGCTGATCAGGCAATTTTGCCGATCCACTCGCAGCTGTAGATGCTAGAGATGACGAAGGATGTTGATTTGCATTTCCCTGGTTATTATTCCGTTGTGCCTGAGCTTGCATCTGCAAACAAGAGCAAATATAGGCATGAGAACACAAGATATTACTCAAAGAATTGAGTCATTCAATAAAGACGGAAACTCAAACTGGCTCCACGCTTGTCAAGCTTGATGAATAGTTAGCTATCAAGGGAAAAAGGGCAGGGATGGTGTTAACACCATGCATTCACCTGTGCAAAAACTTTATGGGCCGCCTGCTTGAGCATTTGATCCCCAACGATATTCCTTATGACTCTCAAGAAATCATCTTTATGGACTTCATTACGCTGCAAACACAGCATAGACGATCTTAGTAAACAGTTTCTATGTTGAGGTGCCTTTGTTACTCTTCTTTCATCAGTTCCCTCAACTTGTACAACAATTTGTAACAAGAATGACAATCTGTTCTTTCAAAACAACATGTTCTCCTCTTCTGTTAGACAAGGAAACAAAGGAAAAATGCAGACTTTGCATTACTCTCTTCGCATTAATTTGATAAATAGATGCCTCGGAATCTTTATTAGTACTGATAGCATAATAAAAGGGCAGCATAATCTGTCACAAATTGGCAGCACAATCTATCATAGCCGCCACACCCTCACCCATACGTGGCCCTAACTAATGTTATCGGTCAAATGGCTTCCAAAAAGAGCAACTCATTCTTTTCTTTTTTTCCTTAGTAGTAAATATTGTTGGTCTCCACTAGTGTTATTATGGCCTTTTGCTCTACCAGTTTTTGCAACAAATACACTTAACGAATCTATAGTGTCGTAGCTATACAAGAAACAAATAAGTTTGACCAAACTAATAAATAAAATATGGAAATTTTCTCCACGCAATCAGTTTTCTTTTTACGAAACACATCAGCTAATAATAGAGTAATGAACAAAAACGCACCCTAAGTTTTGCCCATACAGATTGAAGCTGCATGTCTTTATCTCTGTCAAGATGAGCCTGTAGGATTGGAATCAACATATTAAATGGTATAGATGGCTGATATCCCCTCTTCCTTGTTTCCTGGGCACCATGTGGTGCTTGCTGACCAACAACTGGATTTACATGCTGCTGATCTCCTGAAGGCTGAGCGACATCTTCCATGGAGCCTGTCAAACTCTGCTGACCAGCATAATCTGTTCCTTTTTCTGCCAACTGGAAGCTATTTGCTTCTGCCTGCTGCAGTTGATTCTCACAACGTGGCTGCTCTTGTTCTGGCTGGTAATGGTGTTCCTCCTGTTGGATAAAGTTTTCATTTTCTGAAACTCCAGTTTCCAGTTTTGGTTGAGCCAACTGATATGATGGATTCATATGTGGTTGCCCTGCCTGCTGGCTTGACTGGGCACTTGCTTTCTGATCTGCTGCTTGCAGCTGATCAACTGTAGATTTGGACACATCACTTATGTCCTGCGGCAAAGTACCTGGAGTGCAGAAATAGAGATTGTTCATGTTTCACAGAGACTCAACAGCAAAAGGAAGGGACCATCACATTACTGAATAGCTAGGACACCCAGAATCTCTAGGAATAGCAAGTTCCAAATAAAAACACATAGTTGAAAACGCAACTCCTCGAAACTAAACAATAAAAAAAATAGTGGTAAAAAAAGAAAGACAAGAATTTTATCTGAATCAGACAATGACTCATTAGGTAGGCATAAGTATCATGAAATCCTGACATGATTTCGTGAAATGTTTTGCAAGGTCCGATAAGTGTGCCATAGGAAACAATTATTCTTTCCACCCATATACGAGCTGCTGAAACTTTTCCAAACTACTGACTGACGTGGATACAGGATGCAGAACTGTACCGATACAGGCGACTCAAATGCTACAAATAATCCTTCAAATTATGAGCAATCCATTCGCATTTTCGAGTTTTAACATGCTGTGCTTGCTGCACCAATTCCTACGCTCCAACCTTTTTGCTAAAAACAGCACTAGCTCCATAAAAGTCTTGGCTTTTTCAGTGGACCTGATTTCTTCCTTATGTATCTTATGTATTCCCCAGCATATAAAAACAAAATAATATCCATTAGTCTATTTTGACAAAACAACATTGTGGCTGTTAGCAAAATTTTATTCCTTTATCAATATCGTAGAAAAACATTTATTTCCAATTGTTGACCTTCCACGACAACCCGACGAACTTTCAGCATTGGTTTTGACAGAGTTACCAATGCGCTGCAGGATTAATTTCACAAGTTTGCGGAGGAGCGAGGTGCCCATAACCCAAGATAAAGATTTCTTCCATGATGCCAAATAATCCGCTTAGCAACAAGACAGCTCGAAAGCCAGCCACGAATGCCTCCACGCCAAAAAAAGGGGGGAAAGGCAAACTTGCATGCCAGCATGCAGCTGCGAGTGAATTACAAGCTTAGCAGGTTCCCAATACATCATAGCAGACAAACCTAGCATGCAGACAGATACAAAACTCTATAGGCATCGAAAAGCAAATCAAGACAACCTAATCGTGCAAATAGACCAAAACCTGGACTTCGGAAGCTAATTACACAGCACTACGATACAAACGAGGGAGGGGGGATGATGACTGATACCGCTGGATGAAGGGGCACCAGCGTCCCCCACGGCTTCCGGCGGCGGGGAGGACATGGAGGCAGCAAGCAGCGGACCCGGAAACACGAGCCGTACGCGGCTCCGGCGTTCTAGGGTTTCGCGGGGCGGCGACGCTTAGGCCGTCGCAGAGGCACCGGGGAGCGCTGCCGTACGGAGGCCGCGGCGGAGCAATCGAGGGGATCTGCCACGTTTCCTCGGCGGCGAGGTGGAGACGCGGTGGGGACGGCGGGGGGCGGCAGCGCCGAAGTGTGTTGACGCCGGTCACGGTCTCGAGCCACGGGCCCACGCGCGTCGCGTGCGGCGCGGAGGGTAGGTAGGATAGCGGCGGCGGTGCGGCCTGCTGGGCTTCAGTTTACGACTTGGGCTGCGCCGAGTTTGGAAAAGGCTGTTATATAGCGCCCTCGAGAGTGGATTTTTGGAAACCGGGTGTATTGGAGGGCTTTATTTTAAATACTTTGAAAATCATATTTAAGGTTTCAAAAAATTCTGAAAAAAAATCTACGTGATCATATGGATGTGTATTACACATGTGTAAAGTTTGGTAATGAAATAAGTAAATATGTGACCTATAGAAAAATGACAAAATGATGATTTCCAAATAGTGAATAATGCATGCACTGTTCATCTTTTCAAAATCACGTTTTTGTTGTTTTTGTGTAACTCACATGGTTAGTTATTTCAGCATCAAAATATACACATGTGTAATATACATTCATATAAACATGTTGATTTGTTTTCAGACTTTTTTGAAACTTCAAAATAGCATTTTGGCATAGTTCAAAAAATAGGGCTCCAATGCACCCCGAGTCTCCTGTTACACGCGCACCGCGCAGAGTAACGAGTAAACACCAAAGCCGACTCGCTCAGGTGGGCCAGCCATATCCTGGTCATGGACGATTTTTAAGGGTCAGATGTGTCCGGCCCGCTCCTCCACCCTAAAAAACAAAAATCTGGCGCTTCACGTCAAAAAAAAATCTGGCGCGCGCCCGGTTTTTATTGGCCTAATGCTTTTTTGTTTGGAAAATATTTTCAAAAAAGGGAAAATCAAAATAAGAAATCTAAAAAGTGCTCAAGAATATTTTTAAAAATGTTCACACATTTTTTTAAATGATATATTTAAAAGATGTTTGCAAACTAAATTTTTTACACATGCACCACGCATAGTAACGGGGAAACACACAACACGCACTCGCTCAGGTGGGCCGGACCAAATCCTGGTCTTGGACGGTTTCCTTTGGTGGTCGGTTGTAGCACATCTGGCGCTTGCCCCGGTTTTTAGGAAGAAATTAGGGCAAAAGTTAGCACCATGATCATGGAAGTAGCTGTCGCTGCTGATCTAGGCACCATTATGGTGGTCTTGGAAACGGATTGTCAACTCCTATCTGAAGCTTTAGATCTACGAAAGCTTGATTCCTCGCCTTATGTTGTCATTGAGGAGATCAAATTCAAAGCTGCAAATATGGCTCTCAAAACAAAGTATTACTGTTTCTAGGTGTGATGCAAACTCGTTATCACATGAACTATTGTACCGCCCCAAGTGGTTGTTTGTGTCTCACGTGATTTGCCTAGATTCTGCTTTGCCTCAAAAAGAATATAAGGGACATGCTCTTGGGCCAGCTGATTTTTGAAAAAAAAAATCAGAAACAAGGGAAGTGAATATATGAAATTTACAAGGTGTTCAAGATTTTTTTAAAAGTTCATAAACTTTAAAAGGTGCTTGCGAGTTGAAAAAATATTCACCGATTATTCTTGAACTTTAAAAGATGTTCACCAATTTTTAAAACGTCATGCTTTATAAAAACTAACAAATCGGAAAAATATTTGCAGATTTTAAAAACATTTTAGAATTTCTGAAATTGTTCACCAATTTTGAAAAATATTTAATTTTATAAGAAAAGTTCAAGAATTTCAGAAAATATTGACCAATGAGACACGTTGACTAGAGTACACATGCAGTTGATGTCAGCTCTATTCTGACATTGGAAATGATATTTTCAGCAAGTAGACTATGCAATCTAATCAGTGAAAATTAGATCCCATGTTTTCGACGCAAACATAAAGAACTAGAAAAGACACAAAGTTGTGTCTGTGGCACAAAACGACAATGTCAACTACGGTCTAAGAGAATCACATTTACGCATAGGAGAAGGACATGCCACGTTTTAGACATCAAAATGTGAGTTGGATGTCAGACATGCATCAAAATTATCCATGGAGACAATGAAGTATTTGTTGCACAGTTAAAGAAACTCATGAAGTGTATCAACCCTAGACTATTCTCATGAATTGATACTAATGAACATATGTAAAAGTGTTGCATACTAAATCATGCGACGATCTACTCGCCAACCCACTCTATGCAGTCACATTCAATAATGCGTCCAACAATTAGAATGGGAAGACTTAGATAAGTGCATATTTTGGGGTTCAGAGGGGGCTTCATATGTCACACAAAAGTATGGTAGTGACCATCTTTGCTGAAAACTTGAATGATGGCTTTACATATTTACAACAACACGAGCAAACAGAGTTTGTAAAAGTTTTTCTTTATCACTTTCAGTTTATCAACTGAATTGCTTGAGGACAAGCAAAGGTTTAAGCTTGGGGGAGTTGATACGCCTCCATCGTATCTACTTTTCCAAACACTTTTGCCCTTGTTTTGGACTCTAACTTGCATGATTTGAATGGAACTAATCCGGACCGACGTTGTTTTCAGCAGAATTGCCATGGTGTTATTTTTGTGCAGAAATAAAAGCTCTCGGAATGACCTGAAACTTCACGGAGAATATTTTTGGAATATATAAAAAATACTGACGAAAGAATCAAGACCAGGGAGCCCACACCCTGTCCACGAGGGTGGGGGCGCGCCTACCCCTGGGCGCGCCCCCTGTCTCGTGGGCCCCCTGAGGCTCCACCGACCTCAACTCCAACTCCATATATTCACGTTCGGGAAGAAAAAAATCAGAGAGAAGGATTCATCGCGTCTTACGATACGGAGCCGCCGCCAAGCCCTAAACTCTCTCGAGAGGGCTGATCTAGAGTCCGTTCGGGGCTCCGGAGAGGGGAATCTGTCGCCATCGTCATCATCAACCTTTTTCCATCACCACTTTCATGATGCTCACCGTCGTGCGTGAGTAATTCCATCATAGGCTTGCTGGACGGCGATGGGTTGGATGAGATTTATCATGTAATCGAGTTAGTTTTGTTAGGGTTTGATCCCTAGTATCCACTATGTTCTGAGATTGTTGTTGCTATGACTTTGCTATGCTTAATGCTTGTCACTAGGGCCCCGAGAGCCATGAATTCAAATCTGAACCTATTATGTTTTCACGAATATATGTGAGTTCTCGATCCTATCTTGCAAGTCAATAGTCACCTACTATGTGTTATGATACGATAACCCCGAAGTGACAATAATCGGGACCACTCCCGGTGATGACCGTAGTTTGAGGAGTTCATGTCTTCACTAAGTGTTAATGCTTTGGTCCGGTACTCTATTAAAAGAAGGCCTTAATATCCCTTAGTTTCCAATAGGACCCCGCTGCCACGGGAGAGTAGGACAAAAGATGTCATGCAAGTTCTTTTTCATAAGCACGTATGGCTATATTCGGAATACATGCCTACATTACATTGATGAACTGGAGCTAGTTCTGTGTCGCCCTATGTTATAACTGTTGCATGAAGAATCGCATCCGACATAATTATCCATCACTGATCCAATGCCTACGAGCTTTTCACGTATGACTATATTCCAAATACATGCCTACATTGCATTGATGAAGTGGAGCTAGTTCTGTGTCGCCCCGATGACCCACAAGTATAGGGGATCTATCGTTGTCCTTTTGATAAGTAAGAGTGTCGAACCCAACGAGGAGCAGAAGGAAATGACAAGCGGTTTTCAGTAAGGTATTCTCTCCGAGCACTGAAATTATCGGTAACAGAGAGTTTTGTGATAAGGTAATTTGTAACGGGTAACGAGTAATGAAGTAAATAAGGTGCAGCAAGATGGCACAATCCTTTTTGTAGCAAAGGATAAGCCTGGACAAGCTCTTATATAAAGGAAAACGCTCCCGAGGACACATGGGAATTATCGTTGATACGTCTCCAACGTATCTATAATTTTTGATTGCTCAATGCTATATTATCTACTGTTTTGGGCAATATTGGGCTTTATTATCCACTTTTATATTATTTTTGGGACCAACCTATTAATCGGAGGCCCAGCCCAGATTTGTTGTTTTATGCATATTTCAGTGTTTCGAAGAAAAGGAATATCAAACGGAGTCAAAACGGAACGAAATCAACTGGAGAAGTTATTTTTGGAAGGAAAGCCACCGGATAGACTTGGACTCTACGTCGGAGATACGGAGGTGCTCACGAGGGTGGGGCGCGCCCACCCCCCTAGGGCGTGCCCCTGCCTCATGGGCCCCCTTAGCTCCACCGACGCACCCCTACACCCATATATACCTCGTGTCGTAAAACTTCCGCAATGAAAGATAGATCGGGAGTTCCGCCGCCGCAAGCCTCTGTAGCCACCAAAACCTCTCGAGACCTGTTCCAAGACCACCGAGGGGGGACCCATCACCGTGGCCATCTTCATCATCCCGGCGCTCTCCATGACGAGGAGGAGTAGTTCACCCTCGGGGCTGAGGGTATGTACCAGTAGCTATGTGTTTGATCTCTCTCTCTCGTGTTCTTGATTTGGCACGATCTTGATGTATCGCGAGCTTTGCTATTATAGTTGGATCTCATGTTTCTTCTCCCCCTCTACTCTCTTGTAATGGATTGAGTTTTCCCCTTGAAGTAATCTTATCGGATTGAGTCTTTCAAGATTTGAGAACACTTGATGTATGTCTTGTTCTGCGTATTTGTGGTAACAATGGGATATCACGTGCCACTTGATGTATGTTTTGGTGACCAACTTGCGGGTTCCGCCCATGAACCTATGCATAGGGGTTGGCACACGTTTTCGTCGTGATTCTCCGGTAGAAACTTTGGGGCACTCTTTGAAGTACTTTTATGTTGGTTGGATAAATCTGAGATTGTGTGATGCATATCGTATAATCATGCCCACGGATACTTGAGGTGACAATGGAGTATCTAGGTGACATTAGGGTTTTGGTTGATTTGTATCTTAAGGTGTTATTTTAGTACGAACTCTAGGGCTGTTTGTGACACTTATAGGAATAGCCCACCGGATTGATTGGAAAGAATAACTTTGAGGTGGTTTCGTACCCTACCATAATCTCTACGTTTGTTCTCCGCTATTAGTGGCTTCGGAGTGACTCTTTGTTGCATGTTGAGGGATTGTTATATGATCTATCTATGTTATTATTGTTGAGAGAACTTGCACTAGTGAAAGTATGAACCCTAGGCCTTGTTTCCTATCATTGCAATATCGTTTACGCTCACTTTTACCACTTGTTACCTTGCTGTTTTTATATTTTCAGTTTACAAAAACCCATATCTACCATCCATATTGCACTTGTATCACCATCTCTTCGCCGAACTAGTGCACCTATACAATTTACCATTGTATTGGGTGTGTTGGGGACACAAGAGACTCTTTGTTATTTGGTTGCAGGGTTGTTCGAGAGAGACCTGAAGGAAATATGCCCTAGAGGCAATAATAAAGTTATTATTTATTTCCTTATTTCATGATAAATGTTTATTATTCATGCTAGAATTGTATTAACCGGAAACATAATACATGTGTGAATACATAGACAAACAGAGTGTCACTAGTATGCCTCTACTAGACTAGCTTGTTAATCAAAGATGGTTAAGTTTCCTAACCATAGACAAAGGAGTTGTCATTTGATTAACAAGGTCACATCATTAGTTGAATGATCTGATTGACATGACCCATCCCATTAGCTTAGCATCCGATCGTTTAGTATGTTGCTATTGCTTTTATCCATGACTTATACATGTTCCTATAACTATGAGATTATGCAACTCCGTTTACGGAGGAACACTTTGGTACTACCAAACGTCACAACGTAATCGGGTGATTATAAAGGAGTACTACAGTGTCTCCAAAGGCGGATGTTGGGTTGGCGTATTTCGAGATTAGGATTTGTCACTCCAATTGTCGGAGAGGTATCTCGGGCCCTCTCGGTAATACACATCACTAAGCCTTGCAAGCATTACAGCTAATGAGTTAGCTGTGAGATAATGTATTACGAACGAGTAAAGAGACTTGCCAAGAATGCGAGATTGAACTAGGTATTGGATACCGACGATCGAATCTCGGGCAAGTAACATACCGATGACAAAGGGAACAACGTATGTTGTTATGCGGTCCGACCGATAAAGATCTTCGTAGAATATGTAGGAGCCAATATGGGCATCCAGTCCCGCTATTGGTTATTGACCGAGATGTGTCTCGCCATGTCTACATTGTTCTCGAACCGTAGGGTCCGGACGCTTAAGGTTTCGATGACGGTTATATTATGAGTTTATGTATTTTGATGTACGAAGGAGTTCGAGTCCGGATGTGATCACGGACATGACGAGGAGTCTCGAAATGTTCGAGACATAAAGATTGATATATTGGACGGCTATATTCGGACACCGGAAAGGTTCCGGAAGTTTCCGGAGAAAACCGGAGTGCCGGAGGGGTTACCGGAACCCCCCGGGGAAGTAATGGGCCTTATTGGGCCAAGAGGGGAGAGAGAGGGCTGCACCAGGAGGTGGCGCGCCCCCCATGGGGAGTCCGAATTGGACTAGGAGGGGCGCAGCCCCCCTTTCCCTCTCCCTCTCCCTCTCTTTCCTTCCCCCTTCCCTCTTCCTAGTAGGACTAGGAAAGGGGAGTCCTACTCCTACTAGGAGGAGGACTCCCCCCCTGGCGCCCCTAGGGCTGGCCGCCCTCCCCTTGCTCCTTTATATCACGGGGCAGGGGGCACCCTAGAACACACAAGTTGATCTTCGTGATCGTTCCTTAGCCGTGTCGGTGCCCCCTCCACCATATTCCACCTCGGTCATATTGTAGCGGTGCTTAGGCGAAGCCTGCGACGATAGAACATCAAGATCGTCACCACGCCGTCGTCTTGTGGAACTCCTCCCGACGCTTTCTTTGGATCGGAGCCGGGGATCGCCATCGAGCTGAGCGTGTGCCAAGAACTCGGAGGTGCCGAGTAACGGTGCTTGGATCGGTCGGATCGTGAAGACGTCACGACTACATCAACAGCGTTGATTTAACGCTTCCGCTTTCGGTCTCACGAGGGTACGTGGACGGACACTCTCCCCTCGTTCTCGTGCCATCACCATGGTCTTGCGTGTTCGTGGGAAAATTTTTGAAATTACTCGTTACCCAACAAAGGTATCGAGCCAGGTTTTATGCGTTGATGTCATATGCACGAGTAGAACACAAGTGAGTTGTGGGCGATATAAGTCATCTTGCTTACCAGCATGTCATACTTTGGTTCGGCGGTATTGTGAGATGAAGCGGCCGACCGACATTACGCCAGACGCTTACGCGAGACTGGTTTCACCGCTGCGAGCACTAGTTGCTTAAAGGTGACCGCGGGTGTCTGTCTCTCTCACTTTAGTTGAACCGAGTGTGGCTACGCCCGGTCCTTGCGAAGGTTAAAACAGCACTAACTTGACAAACTATCGTTGTGGTTTTGATGCGTAGGTAAGAACGGTTCTTGCTCAGCCCGTAGCAGCCACGTAAAACTTGCAACAACAAAGTAGAGGACGTCTAACTTGTTTTTGAAGGGCATGTTGTGATGTGATATGGTCAAGACGTGATGCTATATTTTATTGTATGAGATGATCATGTTTTGTAACCGAGTTATCGGCAATGGCGAGAGCCATATGGTTGTCGCTTTATTGTATGAAATGCAAGCGCCATGTAATTGCTTTACTTTATCACTAAGTGGTAGCGATAGTCATAGAAGCAATAGTTGGCGAGGCGACAACGATGCTACGATGGAGATCAAGGTGTCGCGCCGGTGGCGATGGTGATCATGACAAAAGCTTGAGATGGAGATCACAAGCACAAGATGATGATGGCCATATCATATCACTTATATTGATTGCATGTGATGTTTATCCTTTATGCATCTTATCTTGCTTTGATTTACGGTAGCATTATAAGATGATCTCTCACTAAAATTATCAAGTAGTGTTCTCCACGAGTATGCACCGTTGCCAAAGTTCGTCGTGCTTGAGACACCACGTGATGATCGGGTGTGATAAGCTCTCGTCCATCTACAACGGGTGCAAGCCAGTTTTGCACGCCGCAGAATACTCAGGTTATACTTGACGAGCCTAGCATATGCAGATATGGCCTCGGAACACGGAGACCGAAAGGTCGGCGTGAATCATATAGTAGATATGATCAACATAAGATGTTCACCATTGAAAACTCTGCATCTCACGTGATATTCGGTTATGGTTTAGTTGATTTGGATCACGTGATCACTTAGATAACTAGAGAGATGTCTCTAAGTGGGAGTTCTTAAGTAATATGATTAATTGAACTTAAATTTATCATGAACTTAGTACCGATAGTATTTTGCTTGTCTATGTTTCTTGTAGATAGATGGCTCGTCTTTGTTGTTCCGTTGAATTTTAATGCGTTCCTTGAGAAAGCAAAGTTGAAAGATGATGGTAGCAATTACGGATCGGGTCCGTAACTTTGAGGATTATCCTCATTGCTGCACGTAAAAGTTACGTCTGGATGCACCGCTAGGTGCAGACTCTTCTTGATGCAACCGACGACGTTAAGAACGTGTGGCGAGCAAAGTCGATGACTACTCTATAGTTCAGTGTGCCATGCTTTACGGCTTAGAACCGGGTCTTCAACGACGTTTTGAGCGTCATGGAGCATATGAGATGTTCCAGAGTTGAAGTTGATATTTCAACAAAATGCCCGGATTGAGAGATATGAAGTCTCCAATAAGTTCTATAGCTGCAAGATGGAAGAGAATGGATCTGCGGTGAGCACATACTCGTAATGTCCGGGTATTACAATCACTTGACTCAACTGGGAGTTAATCTTCCGGATGATTGTGTCATTGATGAAATTCTTCAATCAACGCCACCAAGCTACAAAGGCTTCGTGATGAACTATAATATGCAAGGGTTAGTAAAGACTATGCTCGAGCTCTTCGCAATGCTAAAGGCTGCGGAGGTAGAAATCAAGAAGGAGCATCAAGTGTTGATGGTCAATAAGACCACTAGTTTCAAGAAGAAAGGCAAAGGGAAGAAGAAGGAACTTCAAAAGAACAGCAAACAAGTTGCTGATCGGAGAAGAAACCCAAGTCTGGACCTAAACCTGAAATCGAGTGCTTCTCTTCGCAAGCGGTAGTCATTGAAGCGGAACTGCCCCAAGTATTTGGCGGATAAGAAGGATGGCAAGGTGAACAAAGGTATATGTGATATACATGTTATTGATGTGTACCTTACTAGAGCTCGCAGAGTACAGGTATTTGATACTGGTTCATTGCTAATATTTGCAACTCAAAGCAGGACTACGGATTGCTTAAACACCGGCAAAGGACGAGGTGACGATGCGCGTGGGAAATGGTTCCAAAGTCGATGTGATCGCAATGGCACGCTACCTCTACATCTACCTTCGGGATTAGTTTTAGACCTAAATAATTGTTATTTGGTGCCGGCGTTGAGCATGAACATTATATCTGGATCTTGTTTGATGCGAGACGGTTATTCATTTAAATCAGAGAATAATGGTTGTTCTTTTATATGAATAATATCTTTTATGGTCATGCACCCTTGAAGAATGGTCTATTTTAATGAATCTCGATAGTAGTGATACACATATTCATAATGTTGAAACCAAAAGATGCAGAGTTGATAATGATAGTGCAACTTATTTGTGGCACTTTGCCGTTTAGGTCATATCGGTATAAAGCGCATGAAGAAACTCCATGCTTGATGGACTTTTGGAGTCACTTGATTATGAATCACTTGGCACTTATGAACCGTGCCTCATGGGCAAGATGACTAAAACCCGTTCTCGGCACTATGGAGAGAGCAACAGATTTGTTGGAAATCATACATACAGATGTATGTGGTCCGATGAATGTTGAAGCTCGTGGCGGATATCGTTATTTTCTCACCTTCACAGATGATTTAAGCGAGATATGGGTATATCTACTTAATGAAACATAAGTCTGAAACATTTGAAAAGTTCAAAGAATTTCAGAGTGAAGTTGAAAATCATCGTAATAAGAAAATAAAGTTTCTATGATCTGATCGTGGAGGCGAATATTTGAGTTCTGAGTTTGGTCTACATTTGAAACAATGCGGAATAGTTTAGCAACTCACGCCACCGGAACACCACAGCGCAATGGTGTGTCCGAACGTCAGAATCGCACTTTACTAGATATGGTGCGATCTATGATGTCTCTTACAGATTTACCGCTATCATTTTGGGGTTATGCTCTTGAGGCGGCCGCATTCACGCTGAATAAAACACCATCAAAATCCGTTGAGGCGACACCTTATGAACTGTGGTTTAGCAAGAAACCAAAGTTGTCGTTTCTTAAAGTTTGGGGATGCGATGCTTATGTGAAAAACTTCAACCTGATAAGCTCGAACCTAAATCGAGAAATGTGTCTTCATAGGATACCCAAAGGAGACAGTTGGGTACACCTTCTATCACAGATCCGAAGGCAAGACATTTGTTGCTAAGAATGGATCCTTTCTAGAGAAGGAGTTTCTCTCGAAAGAAGTGAGTGGGAGGAAAGTAGAACTTGATGAGGTAATCGTACCTTCTCCCTTATTTGAAAGTAGTTTATCACGAAAAACGGTTTCTGCGACATCTACACCAAAAAGTGAGGAAGTTGATGATGTTGATCATGAAACTTGAGATCAAGTTACTCTGTAACCTCGTAGATCAACAGAGTAAGAACCGCACTGAGTGGTACGGTAATCCTGTTCGGAAGTCATGCTACTAGATCATGATGAACCTACGAACTATGAAGAAGCGATGGTGAGCCCAGATTCGCAAAATGGCTTGAGGCCATGAAATCGAGATGGGATCCATGTATGAAAACAAAGTATGGACTTTGGTTGACTTGCCCGAGGGTCGGCAAGCAATAGAAAACAAGTGGATCTTCAAGAAGAAGACCGACGCGACGCGGTAATATTATCGTCTACAAAGCTCGACTTGTCGCAAAGGGTTTTCGACAAGTTCAAGGGATTGACTACGATGAGACTTTCTCACCCGTGGCGATGCTTAAGTCTGTCCGAATCATGTTAGCAATTGCCGCATTTTATGATTATGAAATTTGGCAAATGGATGTAAAGACGCATTCTGAATGGATTTCTAGAAGAAGAGTTGTATATGATGCAACCGAAGGTTTTATCGATCCAAAGGAGCTAACAAAGTGTGCAAACTCCAACGATCCATTTATGGACTGGTGCAAGCATCTCGAGTTGGAATAAACGCTTTGATAGTGTGATCAAAGCATTTGGGTTTATATGAGACTTTTGGAGAAGCTTTGTATTTACAAGAAAGTGAGTGGGAGCTCAGAGCATTTCGATATTATATGTAGATGACATATTACTGATCGGAAATGATATAGAATTCTGGATAGCATAAAGGGATACTTGAATAAGAGTTTTTCGATGAAGGACCTCGGTGAAGCTGCTTACATATTGGGCATCAAAATCTATAGAGATAGATCAAGACGCTTAATTGGACTTTCACAAAGCACATACCTTGACAAAGTTTTGAAGAAGTTCAAAATGGATCAAGCAAAGAAAGGGTTCTTGCACGTGTTACAAGGTGTGAAGTTGAGTAAGACTCAATGCCCGACCACCGCAGAAGATAGAGAGAAATGAAAGATGTTCCTATGCCTCAACCATAGGCTCTATCATGTATGCAATGCTGTGTACCAGACCTGATGTGTGCCTTGCTATAAGCTTAGCAGGAGGTACCAAAGTAATCCAGAGTGGATCATCGGACAGCGGTCAAAAACATCCCGAAATACCGAAAAGGACTAAGGATATGTTTCTCGATATGGAGGTGACAAAGAGCTCATCGTAAATGGCAGTTACGTTGATGCAAGCTTTGACACCGATCCGGACGATTCTAAATCGCAAACCGGATACGTGTTTACACTAAGCGGAGGAGCTGTCGGTTGGTGCGAGTTCTAAACAAAGCGTCGTGGCGGGATCTACATGTGAAGCGGAATACATAGCAACTTCGGAAGCAGCTAATGAAGGAGTCGGATGAAGGAGTTCATATCCGATCTAGGTGTCATACCTAGTGCATCGGGTCCAATGAAAATCTTTTGTGACAATCTCGGAGCAATTGCTTTAGCAAAGGAATCCAGATTTCACAAGAGAACCAAACACATCAAGAGACGCTTCAATTCCATCCGGACTTAGTCCGTGGGAGACATAGAGATTTGCAAGATACATACGGATCTGAATGTAGCAGACCCGTTGACTAAGCCTCTTCCACGAGCAAAACATGATCAACACCAAGACTCCATGGGTGTTAGAATCATTACTATGTAATCTAGATTATTGACTCTAGTGCAAGTGGGAGATCAAGGAAATATGCCCTAGAGGCAATAATAAAGTTATTATTTATTTCCTTATTTCATGATAAATGTTTATTATTCATGCTAGAATTGTATTAACCGGAAACATAATACATGTGTGAATACATAGACAAACAGAGTGTCACTAGTATGCCTCTACTAGACTAGCTTGTTAATCAAAGATGGTTAAGTTTCCTAACCATAGACAAAGGAGTTGTCATTTGATTAACAAGGTCACATCATTAGTTGAATGATCGATTGACATGACCCATTCCATTAGCTTAGCATCCGATCGTTTAGTATGTTGCTATTGCTTTTATCCATGACTTATACATGTTCCTATAACTATGAGATTATGCAACTCCGTTTACGGAGGAACACTTTGGTACTACCAAACGTCCACAACGTAATCGGGTGATTATAAAGGAGTACTACAGGTGTCTCCAAAGGCAGATGTTGGGTTGGCGTATTTGAGATTAGGATTTGTCACTCCGATTGTCGGAGAGGTATCTCTGGCCCTCTCGGTAATACACATCACTAAGCCTTGCAAGCATTACAGCTAATGAGTTAGCTGTGAGATAATGTATTACGGAACGAGTAAAGAGACTTGCCAATGCTTGAGATTGAACTAGGTATTGGATACCGACGATCGAATCTCGGGCAAGTAACATACCGATGACAAAGGGAACAACGATGTTGTTATGCGGTCTGACCGATAAAGATCTTCGTAGAATATGTAGGAGCCAATATGGGCATCCAGGTCCCGCTATTGGTTATTGACCTGAGATGTGTCTCGCCATGTCTACATTGTTCTCGAACCGTAGGGTCCGCACGCTTAAGGTTTCGATGGCGGTTATATTATGAGTTTATGTATTTTGATGTACCAAGGAGTTAGTCCCGGATGTGATCACGGACATGACGAGGAGTCTCGAAATGTTCGAGACATAAAGATTGATATATTGACGGCTATATTCGGACACGGAAAGGTTCCGAAGTTTCGGAGAAAACCGAGTGCCGGGAGGGTTACCGAAACCCCGGGAAGTAATGGGCCTTATTGGGCCAAGAGGGAGAGAGGGGCTGCACCAGAGGTGGCGCGCCCCCATGGGGAGTCCGATGGACTAGGAGGCGCAGCCCCCTTTCCCTCTCCCTCTCCATCTCTTTCCTTCCCCTTCCTCTTCCTAGTAGGACTAGGAAAGGGAGTCCTACTCCTACTAGGAGGAGGACTCCCCCCCTTGGCGCGCCCTAGGGCTGGCCGGCCTCCCCTTGCTCCTTTATATACGGGGGGGGGGCACCCTAGAACACACAAGTTGATCTTCGTGATCGTTCCTTAGCAGTGTCGGTGCCCCCTCCACCATATTCCACCTCGGTCATATTGTAGCGGTGCTTAGGCGAAGCCTGCGACATAGAACATCAAGATCGTCACCACGCTGTCGTCGTCTTGACGAACTCCTCCCCGACGCTTTGCTGGATCGGAGCCCGGGATCGCCATCGAGCTGAACGTGTGCCAAGAACTCGGAGGTGCCGAGTAACGGTGCTTGGATCGGTCGGATCGTGAAGACGTCGACTACATCAACCGCGTTGATTTAACGCTTCGCTTTCGGTCTCACGAGTGCGTGGGCGGACACTCTCCCTCTCGTTCTTGTGCCATCACCATGGTCTTGCGTGTTCGTAGGAATTTTTTTGAAATTACTACGTTACCCAACAAGACCATCTTCATCCTATGCCTCCCACGGATTGATAAACCTTAGGTCATCCACTTGAGGGAAATTTGCTACTGTCCTACAAACCTGTGCACTTGCAGGCCCAACAACGTCTACAATAAGAAGGTTGTGTAGTAGACATCAAGCTCTTTTCTGGCGCCGTTGCCGGGGAGGCTAGGTAAGTGAAGGTATATCTTTAGATATTGCAATTGAATCTTTTTGTTTCTTGTTTTAGCACTAGTCTAGTTTATAAAATAAAACTACCAAAAAATGGAATTAAGTTTGTCACATACGCTTCATCTTTTTAATATCTTTCGTGAGTATGATGGAAAGGAAAATTGTGCCAAAGTGTTAGAAGAAGAATGCATTAAATTGTTTGGCACTAAATCTTTGAATGATGAGCATGATTGCAATGTTGTTAGTATGAACTCCTTGAATATCCATAGTACTAATGATGATTGCACTAGTTATGATGAAAATGCCTCCTATAAACATGTCAATTTTTGTGGAGTGCATTGGGTTTGCAAGTACACACCAAATAGGGAAGATAGATATTGCAAGAGGCATAAGTACTTAGATACTAAATTGTTGCAAGAAAGTCTTGATGATTGCGCTGAAAGATTAAATATTTTTCGTGCCCCTTGTGAACTTTGCAATGAACATGGTCATTTAAAGCTCCATTTCTATTTGTTTCATGATCAAGTCGTGTCCAAATATTGTGATAATTTGATTACCCTTGAGCATCATAAAGAGCTTAGCCTTCTTTTGGGGTATGAAGGAATGAAACGTATAACTGAGGGTATTCCAAAAGATAATCTTGATAGAATTCTTGATTTTGATCTAGAGAAGATTTATATGTATTGTGCGGTGAATTGCATTGAAAATCCTTATATTGCCAATTACATAAAGAAAGGAAAACAAATATAAGATGAAGAGAATACTAACGAAAGGGAAGAGACTTCCCAATATTCTTCTATTATTTCTTATGATGAATCAGGTAACAAGGAGGAGCCTTCCATTCAACCAATCTCATTAATAAGGAGCTCCAAAAAGAGGATTGAACCCACACATGATGTGGTGAAGAAGAAGAAAAGAAAAATGAAGAGAGGTAAAAAGGTATCCCTTCCAAATGATGTTGCTCCTACTACTCATTGTGATGATAGTAATTGCTATACTATTGGTGCTATCCATACTATTAATAATGAGAATGATTATACTTATGATATGAAAAGGCCCAAGCTTGGGGAAGCTATGTTTGATGAGGATGACATATTTGAGAATATATTTGCTGCAATTGTTTGTCCAAAGCTTGGGGATGCTATGTTTAATAATGATGATATTTTTAGTCTCCCAAGTTTTGATATACAAAGTAGTTATGATGATAGCATGCCTTCTACTTATGATGATTATATTGATGAATGTGGGTTTGGAAGAGTGTCAACTTTAGGAAGTAGTGATCCCACTATTTTGGAGGATGTTGAATCTTATAGTATTTATGAAAGTGGATTTGGAGAGGTCATGACTTTACTTAGTAATGATTCCACTATCTTGGACGAGGTTTCAATCGATTATGATGAGAACAAAGTTGCTAATTATGATGATTATTGTGATAAAACTTATGCTATAAAAAGTAGTGATGATTATATTTACAAAACTTGTCATGACTATGATTACCATTTTTCTGAACATTAATCTTTTAATGTGGAAACAATTTTTAGTGTTCAAGTCTCTTATGATACTCCCACTATTCCGAATGAGAAGAATTTTGCTTATGTGGAGAGTAGTAAATTTTTTATGCTTGTAGATCATGAAAAGAATGATTTAGTTGCTGTTTATATTGTTGAATTCATTCATGATGCTACTGAATATTATTATGAGGGATGAATATATGCTTGTAGGAATTGCAATAATATCAAGTTTCCTCTCTATGTGCTTAAAATTTTAAAGTTATGTTTGTTTTACCTTCCTATGCAAGTTGATTCTTGTTCCCATAAGTTGTTTGCTCAAAAAATCCCTATGCATAGGAAGTGGGTTAGACTTAAATATGCTAGTCATATTCTTCATGATGCTCTCTTTATGTTTCAATTCCTATCTTTTATGTGAGCATCATTGAAATCATCATGCCTAGCTAGGAGCGTTAAACAATAGCGCTTGTTGGGAGGCAACCCAATTTTATTTTAGTTTCTTGCTTTTTGGTTCTGTTTAGTAATAAATAAATCATCTATCTTCTGTTTAGATGTGGTTTTATGTTTTAATTAGTGTTTGTGCCAAGTAGAACCTTTGGGAAGACTTGGGTGAAGTCTTTACGATCATGCTGTAAAAAACAGAAACTTTAGCGCTCACGAGATTAGCTAGAACTTTTTACTGGAGAGTGATATTTAGTTGATTGTTTTTGCAGATGATTACTAGACAAATTCCTCAGGTGCACCAATTTATTTTAGAATTTTTGGAGTTCCATAAGTTTGCGTTAGTTACAGATTACTACAGACTGTTCTGTTTTTGACAGATTCTGTTTTTCGTGTGTTGTTTGCTTA
Organism: Aegilops longissima; assembly: GCA_021605205.1. Lineage (NCBI taxonomy): Eukaryota > Viridiplantae > Streptophyta > Magnoliopsida > Poales > Poaceae > Aegilops > Aegilops longissima. The sequence goes on from CM038681.1 coordinate 444,841,836, forward strand.
TTTTGATGAATCTATGGCTAGTAAAATAGTTTATAATACATAGAGAAGTTGGAATACAGTAGGTTTAACACCAATATAAATAAATAATGAGTTCATTACAGTAACTTGAAGTGGTGTTTTGTTTTCTTTCGCTAACGGAGCTCACGAGTTTTCTGTTAAGTTTTGTGTTGTGAAGTTTTCAAGTTTTGGGTAAAGATTCGATGGACTACGGAATAAGGAGTGGCAAGAGCCTAAGCTTGGGGATGCCCAAGGCACCCCAAGGTAATATTCAAGGATAACCAAGCGTCTAAGCTTGGGGATGCCCCGGAAGGCATCCCCTCTTTCGTCTTCGTTCATCGGTAACTTTACTTGGAGCTATATTTTTATTCACCACATGATATGTGTTTTGCTTGGAGCGTCATGCCATTTTATTTTATTTTGTTTTGCTTGCTGTTACTTCTAATAATTTTTTGCATCTTGAGTTTCAATAAAAAAAGTCAAGGATAGCCTTTGCCATGCTTATTTTGCTAGTATACATGTTGCTGTTTGAAAACAGAAAGTTTACCGCTGTTGCAAAAATTCCCTAGAAAAGTAAGAGCATGATATAATGTTGAAACTTTTTGCATATTGAGCTCTGATAAATTTACTACAGTGGGAATTAGTTCATAATTTTTGGAGTTAGGGAAGTATTGATACTCTTGCATTCTTTACAGACTATACTGTTTTGACAGATTGCTGTTATGGTTGCATTGTTTGCATATGTTTGCTTGTTTTATGATTCTATTTGAGGATAGGAGTGTTAAGTATGTAGAGGCAATGTTTAATAATAATGTTAGTGATTTGTTACAGAAAAAATGATAAGGTTTTGCATTGGTTTATACTAACCTATCTCACGAGTTCTTGTTGAGTTTGTTGTGAATGAAGCTTTTGATAAAAAGAGAAACCATGATATGAGAGGAATTAAGGAGACACAAAATTTCAAGCTTGGTGATGCCCAAGGCACCCCAAGATAATATTTCAAGAAGTCTCAAGCACCTAAGCTTGGGGATGCCCCGGTAGGCATCCCACCTTTCTTCTTCAACAACTATCGGTTAGTATCGGTTGAGCCTAAGTTTTTTTGCTTCTTCACGTGAGTTGTGCTATCCTTACAGTGTCATTTTATTTTGTTTTGCTTGCTGTTTGGATACAATACCAAGATCTGAAGTTCTTAAATGAGAGAGAGTCTTCGCATAGTTACATAATTATTTAGCTACTCATTGATCTTCACTTATATCTTTCGGAGTAGTTTGTCATTTTCTCTAGTACTTCACTTATATCTTTTAGAGCACGGTAGTGGTTTTATTTTGAAGAAATAGATGAACTATCATGCTTCACTTATATTATTTTGAGAGTCTTAAATAGCATGGTAATTTGCTTAAAATCCTAATATACTTGGTATTCAAGATATGTGAAACTTTCTTTTGAGTGCGTTGAATACTAAGAAAAGTTTGATGCTTGATAATTGTTTTGAGATATGGAGGTAGTGATATTAAAGTCATGCTAGTTGGGTGATTATGAATTTAAAGAATGCTTGTGTTGAAGTTAGCAAGTCCCGTAGCATGCACGTATGGTTAAAGTTGTGTAACAAATTTGAAACATGAAGTGTACCTGGCTTGTGCATCCTTATGAGTGGCGGTCGGGGACGAGCGATGGTCTTTTTCCTACCAATCTATCCCCCTAGGAGCATGCGCGTAGTACTTGATTTTTGATGACTTCTAAATTTTTGCAATAAGTATATGAGTTCTTTTGACTAATGCTGAGTCCATGGATTATACGCACTTTTACCTTTCCGCCTTTGCTAGCCTCTTCGGTACCGTGCATTGCCCTTTCTCACCTTGAGAGTTGGTGCAAACTTCGCCGGTGTGTCCAACCCCGTGATATGATACGCTCTATCACACATAAACCTCCTTATATCTTCCTCAAAACAGCCACCATACCTACCTATTATGGCATTTTCATAGCCATTCCTAGATATATTGCCATGCAACTTTCCACCGTTCCGTTCATCATCATGACATACTTTACTTTTGTCATATTGCCATTGCATGATCATGTAGTTGACATCGTATTTGTGGCAAAGCCACCATGCATTATTTTTCATACATGTCACTCTTGATTCATTGCACCATCCTGGTACACCGCCGGAGGCATTCATATAGAGTCATATCTTGTTCTAGTTTCGAGTTGTAATCCTTATGTTGTAACCAATAGAAGTGTGATGATCATCATTATTAGAGCATTGCCCAAAAAAAGAGAAAGGCCAAAAAAAGGAAAGGCCCAAAAAAAGGGCAATGTTACTATCTCTTTTTCCACACTTGTGCTTCAAAGTAGCACCTTGTTCTTCATGTAGTGAGTCTCATATATTGTGCTTCAAAGTAGCACCATGTTTTTCATATAGTGAGTCTCATAACTTGTCTTTTTATACTAGTGGGAATTTTTCATTATAGAACTTGGCTTGTATATTCCTACGATGGGCTTCCTCAAAATGCCCTAGGTCTTCATGAGCAAGCAAGTTGGATGCACACCCACTAGTTTTCTTTCGTTGAGCATTCATAGCTCTAGTGCATCTGTTGCATGGCAATCCCTACTCCTCATGTTGACATCAATTGATGGGCATCTCCATAGCCCGTTGATTATCCTTGTCAATGTGAGACTTTCTCCTTTTTTGTCTTCTCCACACAATCCCCATCATCATATTCTATTCCACCCATAGTGCTATATCCATGGCTCACGCTCATGTATTGCGTGAAGGTTGAAAAAGTTTGAGATTCTTTAAGTATGAAACAATTGCTTGGCTTGTCATCGGGGGTATAGAAGTTGGGAACATCTTTGTGTGACGAAAATGAAGCATAGCCTAACTATATGATTTTGTAGGGATGAACTTTCTTTTGCCATGCTATTTTGAGAAGACATGATTACTTTGATTAGTATGCTTGAAGTATTACTATTTCTTTTATCAATATGAACTTTTATTTTGTATTCATTCGGATCTGAATATTCATACCACAATTAAGAAGATTTACATTGAAATCATGCCAAGTAGCACTCCGCATCAAAAATTATCTTTTTTATCATTTACCTACTCAAGAACGAGCAGGAATTAAGCTTGGGGATGCTTGATACGTCTCCAATGTATCTATAATTTTTGATTGCTCCATGCTATATTATCTACTGTTTTGGGCAATATTGGGCTTTATTATCCACTTTTATATTATTTTTGGGACTAACCTATTAACCGGAGGCCCAGCCCAGGTTTGTTGTTTTATGCCTATTTCAGTGTTTCGAAGAAAAGGAATATCAAACAGAGTCAAAACGGACCGAAATCAACTAGAGAAGTTATTTTTGGAAGGAAAGCCACCGGATAGACTTGGACTCTACGTTAGGAGATACGGGAGGTGCTCACGAGGGTGGGGGCGCGCCCACCCCCCTAGGGCGCGCCCCCTGCCTCGTGGGGCCCCCGTAGCTCCATCGACGTACCCCCTGCACCCATATATACCTACGTATCGTAAAACTTCCAGAACAGAAGATAGATCGGGAGTTCCGCCGCTGCAAGCCTCTCAGAGCCACCAAAACCTCTCGGGACCTGTTCCAAGACCACCTATGAACGCCCGGATTCGATCGCGCCAGTGTCTCGCCATTATTCGCCGTCGCTGCCATGTCATTTTCTTGCGTGTTGCATTTTGCCATGTCATCATCTGCATTTTATATCATGTCATCATGTGCATCGCATTGGCATACGTGTTCGTCTCATGCATCCGAGCATTTTCCCCGTTGTCCATTTTGCAATCAGGCACTCCTATGTCTCCCGGCGCCCTCTTTTACCTCTTTTCGTGTGCGGGTGTTAAACGTTCTTGGAATGGACCGAGGTTTGTCAAGCGGCCTTGGTATAGCACCGGTAGACCGCCTGTCAAGTTTCGTGCCATTTGGAGGTCGTTTGATACTCCAACTGTTAACCGGGTAACCGCAAAGGTCTCTTTTGTGCGCAGCCAAACTCCCCCTCCAAAGTGGCCCAAAACCCAACAAACTCCCCTCCATGCTCTCGGTCGTTCGATCACGATCGCGTGGCCGAAAACCGCACCTCATTTGGACTCTCCTAGCTCCCTCTACCTATACATATGTGCACCCCTTCGAAATTTCGGGTCCAAAACCCTAGCTCCTTCCTCCTCCCGCCGACGGACACGTCCACCCGCCGCCCGGACGTGTCCGCCCGTCAGCGTCGCCGCCCTCGCCCTACCAGAGCTGCCACGTGGCCCGGCGCCCGCCTTGCGCCGCCCCGGCCGGCCGAGCCAGATCTCGGCCCCATGGCCCATCCCGCCGCCGCCCGGCTCCGCCTTGGCCCGGCCCGCGCCGCCTCTCGCCGCCTCGCGGCCGGAGCCTCGCGCCCGCGCCCGCCTCGCTCCCTGCCGGCGCCCCTCGGTCGCCGCCGGCGCCCTCCGGCCGTCGCCGCCCTGCCCGTCCGTCCCTCGCCGGAACCCGCCGATCGTCTCCCGGCGATTCCGGCTGGCGGCGGCGGATCCGCCCCTCCCTGGTTGGCCGCTGCCCTTCTCTGCCGCCTCCGTCGAGCGCCATCGCCGGCGCGGCCATGGCCGATCGGGAGGAGCCCCGATCCGCCCGATCCGCCCGCGTTGACTTCGCCCCCTCTCGAGGTCGAATTCCCCTAAGTCCCCAGATTCTGTAATATTTTCATGCTTTTTCATCGCATCTTATCTCTGCATCCGTAGCTCCGTTTTACGCGTGTAATATTTCAGTTTGTTCATCTCGACGAGTACATCATTTCATTCCATTGCATCATTTTCATTTGAGCTCATATTGAAGCCCGAAATGCTGTTAGAAGAGTGCTATGTGATGTTAGTTTCAGATTCTTATCAGAACATGCACTTTTGTCATTTTTGCCATGATTGATGTGTGCACCCTATGAACTTGAGTCCTACATGTGTTTTGTAATATGCCATGCCATATTTACAGGGGTGTATGCCATGTATTTTTGTGATCTCTGTGGTGACTAGCACAAGCATGCAAACTAGGCTTCATGATGTTGCTGATTTCAGCCCTATTTTGCTAATATTTTTATACCTTGTTAACTTGATGCTACTGAGAGATCCATGCTTCTTTTGAGATACTTCAGTAAGGATGTTTTGAACATATGGTTATTCTCTATCCATCCATGCCCTTGTTTGCAATTATGGAGTGCCATAGCTTGAGTCAATCGAGCTCTACTTTTGCTATAAAATGTTTCCTGGCAGGTTGTTTACATGTTATTCAATTTTGCCAAGGTTGTTGTAGTTGATCCGTGTGTGCTATGATGTTGTTCTTGCCATGTATAGCTTCTATGCCATGTCTTCTTACTGTTGGTTGCCTTGCCATGCCATGTATTGCTCTGTGGTGAGTGATTCAAGCTCACCAACATGCCTACTTATTGTTGTTCCTGCCATGTTTAAATCTGTAATATAACTTGCCATGTTTACATGGGTGCCATCATATCTTATGATCCTTTTTGGCTTATGGTCAGTAAGGTACTTTTGTTCTATGCAATTAGTAGATTCATGGCATGCCTTTGTTTGCCATGTTAAGTTCCTGTAACATGTTGTTTGATAGCTCTAAACATTGCAACCTGATGTTATTTCTGCTAAAGTCTGAACTGTTATTATTTGCAATCTTGCCATGTCTTTTTGAGCATGTTCTAGTTGTTTCTGGATATAGCTCAGTGTTCATGTTTTGTCATGATTTACCTGTACATCATGCCCATGCCTTTTTTTATTATGTTGAGATGCTGTAGCATAGTGTTTTGATGCCTGCAATATGCCTAGTTGCTGTTTTGGACAGATTGTTGCTATAACTTGTATAGTGTGTATGTGTTGAACCGTTGCTCCGTTTTGAGTGTGCGCTATATGAAACTTGCTTGATTTTGCATGTAGTTTCATATTATCATGTTGAATCCTTGTTTTGAGGTGTTTGTTTGATGTTTGAATGCATTTTGCATCAATGCCATGTTTATCTTGTTTTGCTCATATCTTCTAGACCGTAGCTCCGAATCTAATGAACTTTATATGTAACTTGACTAGAATTTCGTGTAGATCATCGTGGTGCATCTTAAATCGCTGTTTAACAACTTGAACTTAAGGTTTAATCAGATCTGGACTAATTTCAAAATTTGCATATGAGGACTTACCGGAATTGTTCTATGTTGTTCCCGGCCTCATTTAAACTTGCTTTGATGTGTTGCTCTTGTTTGCATCATCTTTTGCCATGATTAGCTTCATGTAGTCTTGTCATGCATCATGTTTGTTGTGCATCTTGTCATGTTCATGTGTGGTGTGTTTACTATGTTGTGTGCTTCTTCTTGTTAGTTCCTGTTTCGTTGCGATCGTGAGGATTCGTTCGTCTATGCTTGGTTCGTCTCCGTGGCTTCATCTTCTTCATGGACTCGTTCTTCTTCCTTGCGGGATTTCAGGCAAGATGACCGCTACCCTGGATCTCACTACTATCATTGCTATGCTAGTTGCTTCGTTCTATCGCTATGCTGCGCTACCTATTACCTGTTTAGCAAGCCATCCCAAATTGCCATGTCAGCCTCTAACCTTTGACAGCTTTCCTATGCAAACCGTTGTTTGGCTATGTTACCGCTTTGCTCAGCCCCTCTTATAGCGTTGTTAGTTGCAGGTGAAGTTGAAGTTTGTTCCTTGTTGGAACATGGAGGTGTTGTTCCTTGTTGAAACATGTTTACTTGTTGGGATATCACAATATATCTTATATTATTAATGCATCTATATACTTGGTAAAGGGTGGAAGGCTCGGCCTTATGCCTGGTGTTTTGTTCCACTCTTGCCGCCCTAGTTTCTGTCATATCGGTGTTATGTTCCCGGATTTTGCGTCCCTAACGCGGTCGGGTGATTTATGGGACCCCTTGACAGTTCGCTTTGAATAAGACTTTTCCAGCAAGGCCCAACATTGGTTTTACCATTTGCCTCACCTATGCCCTTTTTTCCCTTGGGTTTCCGGAGCCCGAGGGTCATCTTTATTTTAGCCCCCCCGGGCCAGTGCTCCTTCGAGTGTTGGTCCGAACCGACCAGACTGCGGGGCCACCACGGGGAAACTCGAGGCTTGGTTTTGATCGTAGGCTGACTTATCCGGTGTGCCCTGAGAACGAGGTACGTGCGACTCCTATCGGGATTTGTCGGCACATCCGGGCGGCTTTGCTGGTCTTGTTTTATTGCTGTCGAAATGTCTTGTAGCCGGATTCGAGACTGCTCGGTCTTCCGGGAGAAGGAATATCCTTCGTTGATCGCGAGAGCTTATCATGGGCTAAGTTGGGACACCCCTGCAGGGTATAAACTTTCGAGAGCCGTGCCCGCGGTTATGTGGCAGATGGGAATTTGTTAATATCCGGTTGTAGTAAACTCGAAGCAAACCCTTCTAAAATACACCAACCGTGTGCGTAACCGTGAGTGTCTCTTTTCGGGGTTGATCAAGAGGAGAACACGGTTTCTGGGTTATGTCTGACGTAAGTAGGAGTTCAGGATCACTTCTTGATCATTACTAGCTTCACGACCGTTCCTTTGTTTCTCTTCTCGCTCTCATGTGCGTATGTTAGCCACCATATATGCTTAGTCGCTGCTGCAACCTCACCACTTTACCCTTCCTTTCCCATTAAGCTTTGCTAGTCTTGATACCCATGGTAATGGGATTGCTAAGTCCTCGTGGCTCACAGATTACTACACCACCAGTTGCAGGTACAGGTTTGCGATGATCTTGACGCGAGAGCGATGTTACCTGTTTTGGAGTTCTTCTTCTGCTTCTTCGATCAGGGGATAGGTTCCAGGTCGGCAGCCTGGGCTAGCAGGGTGGATATTGTTTGAGTTACTGTTTATGTTTCATCCGTAGTCGAATGTTGATCTTTTATATGATGTTGTTGTATTCTTGTGGCATTTGTGCCTTATGTATGTATCCCCATCTATTATGTAATGTTGATGTAATGATATCCACCTTGCAAAAGCGTTTCAATATGCGGGTCTATCCTTGGTGGGACCGTCGAGTTCCTTTTGGATAGGGTCGCATATTGGGTGTGACAAGTTGGTATCAGAGCCTCGACCGACACTAGGAGCCCCCTTGATTGATCGTGTAGTTTGGCCGTTGTTGAGTCTAGAAAAAAACTGTTTTCGGAGTCTAGTTATATCGGAGAGTAGGAATTCTTTTTACTCCTATGCCCCTTTGTCACTCTGGTGAGGAATCTTGACGTAGGTGTTTTGAATTACTCCTCTTCCCGTTCAAATTTTTCTTTAGGATCACGTAGTTGGTTTTCCGGTAGTTGTTCCTCAGCTCTTTTCATCCGGTGCATTTTCTCGTCAAGGCGACTCGAGCCTCTTCATCGTTGTCAAGTCCAATCCTCAGTTTTCTTATTTTCCCACCCGCCCTCCCTGTTCTTCTTCTCGGAACCGGAGTCCGTAATCGAGTATCCATCCTACTCGTGCGAAGTCTTTGCTTTCTTTCCTCAATGATTTCAACTGGTGTTTTCTCTTCAAGATATTCGTCGATTTCCCCTTCCAAGTGGTCTTTGTTTTCCCGCCCTCCCACCCTATTATTCCCGGAGTTTGAGTTTCTTCCGACCATCAATTCCATTCGTGTGGAGCCTCTTCAGTCTTCTATCAATCATTTCAACCGGTGGTTTCTCGTCTAGTTCGTCATTCTTCATCTCTTTCTTTTCCGGTGGTTTCAATTCAAGTTTTTCGGGTTAATCATATTCTTTTCCTTCGAAGTGTTCTCTTTGCTCGTTCGCCTCTCGCCAGTTTATCATTCCGGAGTTCCGAAGTCATCTTAGGAGATTTGTCGGTGTTCCAATTAATTCGAGGCTGTCACCTCATTCAAATATTTCAATTCTTCCGGTGCATCATCTACCTCTTCAACAATCCTTTCCAACGGTGCTTTCCTTTAGTGGGCCCTAACCCACAGGTCTTTCCCAGGATCTTACCTGACTCTTCTAATTTCCCCGGAGTTATTCTCAATTCTTTTCGAGTTTGACGTAAGAATGGATCCCATCAGTCAGATGCTTTTCCAAGATCAATTTCAAATCATTTCATTGTTGGCTCAACCTCTTCGCTTTTCGTTCCCCCGGAGTGCCTTAACAATTTTGGTGGTGTTTCTCATCATCATTTGAAGATTGAAGTAGAGTTTCTCTTAAATCTCGTCCGTTCTCCCGGAGATTCGTGGTTCTAGCTTCATGCTATCCTCTCGAATTATTCCGTTTGTCAGATATTCTTTCTTACCCATCCGGAGTATTTCAGGAGTTGTTTTCCGTCTCGATCATCCGGAGGTCATCTTTTCGGAATATTTCTTTGTTCCAAGTTTTCAGCTTCGTTCATCTCAATATTCTTCCGGTGTTTCGTTCAAGTATTCTTCTATCAGTTCGCGATCTCTTTGTTCTCTTGCATTTTAATTCCCTCAAGTATCTTCGTGTTTTTCTAATTCTTTCCGGCGATCCGTTCTCTTCTCTTTGTTCAGTTTCATTTTCACGGTGGTTCCTTCAGATTCTTTTTCCATGATTATCATTTTAATCCATTCGTTCTTTTAATCCTACCGGTGGTTCAAGAAGACTTTCTCAAGTTTTGTGCTATACCCCCCTCAATCCTTTTCAAGAGGAATAAGTAGTATGCAAAATCCATTGCTTGTCATCAATTTAATTTGATGAAGGATAAGCATACAATAAATCTTATTCTTATTTCATCCAAGTGATTAATCTTTTTCTTCGGAGTTTGTTCTTGAGGAATAAATTCTACTTTCAAGTGTTTTCATTTTTTCTTTTCCGGAGTTCCAAGTTTTTCCGCATTATCGTCGCGAAGCTCCATCTAATTCATCGCAGGCTCATCTTATTCTTTCTTCCTTCATTTTATCTCGTCATCCTCTTGTTACCGGAGTTCTTCATGGTGGTTCTTCATGATTTAATTCATTCTTCAAGAGTTCATCAAGATTTTGTTGGCGGAGTTCAAGTATCTTTTCCTCTCGCGTCTCGAAGTGCAATTAATTCTCCGTATTCTTTTGGAGTGGAGTTTTGCATCTCTTCGTTCTTCTCAGCTATCCAATCATTTCCGCTTGTGGTCGGTTATCACCTCATGATCTTGAGATGTTACCTATAAGTCCACAACAAGCTTATTCTTTCGTTGTTGATTTTCTCAACAACTTCATTCAATCCTTCCTTCTAAGTTCTTTTCATTCAATTCTTTCAATTCTTCCGGAGGTATTGCGTTGCTTATGTTGTCAAGTGTCATTCCATCTTGTGAAGTTCGTGTTCTATTATTTCCTTGTTCAACCGGTGTGCTTCCTAAATCCTTTCAGTCTTATCCGTTTCTTTTCTCATTCTAACCACTCCGGTTAGAACGAGTGGTTTCATAGTCCATCTGTTTCCTTGAGTTTTCGATTCTCGTCATTCTCGTCGTTCCTCTCTTCTTCTCGAGTGCTCTCGATTCTTTGCTTCTTCTTTGAATTCTTGTTTCACCTCATCCCTTTTTCCCTTCCGTCTCGGTCCTAAGATCTCGGGACGAGATCTCTTGTTAGTGGAGGAGTGTTGTAACGCCCCGGATTCGATGCGCCAGGTGTCTGCCAGTTATTCGCCGTCGCTGCCATGTCATTTGCTTGCGTGTTGCATTTTGCCATGTCATCATCTGCATTTAATATCATGTCATCATGTGCATCGCATTGGCATACGTGTTCGTCTCATGCATCCGAGCATTTTCCCCGTTGTCCGTTTTGCAATCCGGCACTCCTATGTCTCCCGGCGCCCTCTTTTACCTCTTTTCGTGTGCGGGTGTTAAACGTTCTCGGAATGGACCGAGGTTTGTCAAGCGGCCTTGGTATAGCACTGGTAGACCGCCTGTCAAGTTTCGTGCCATTTGGAGGTCGTTTGATACTCCAACGGTTAACCGGGTAACCGCAAAGGTCTCTTTTGTGCGCAGCCCAACTCCCCCTCCAAAGTGGCCCAAAACCCAGCAAACTCCCCTCCATGCTCTCGGTCGTTCGATCACGATCGCGTGGCCAAAAACCGCACCTCATTTGGACTCTCCTAGCTCCCTCTACCTATATATATGTGCACCCCTTCGAAATTTCGGGTCCAAAACCCTAGCTCCTTCCTCCTCCCGCCGACGGACACGTCCACCCGCCGCCCGGACGTGTCCGCCCGTCAGCGCCGCCGCCCGCCCTACCAGGAGCTGCCACGTGGCCCGGCGCCGTGCCGCCGCCCGCCCGCTGAGCCTCAGATCTGCCCCATGGCCCACCCGCCGCTTGCCCGCTCCGCCTTGCCCGGCCACACACGCCTCCTCGCCGCCTCGCCGGCGAGCCTCTTGCCCGTGCCCGCCTCGCTCCCTCGCTGGCGCCCCTCGGTCGCCGCCCGGCGCCCTCCGGCCGTCGCCGCCCTGCCGTCCGTCCTCTCGCCGAAACCCGCCGCGGTCGTCTCCCGGCCAGCTCCACTGGCAGCGGCCGGATCCGCCCCTCCCTGGTTGGCCGCTGCCCTTCTCCGCCGCCTCCATCGAGCGCCATCGCCGGCGCGGCCATGGCCGATCGGGAGGAGCCCCGATCCGCCCGATCCGCCCGCGTTGACTTCGCCCCCTCTCGAGGTCGAATTCCCCTAAGTCCCGAGATTCTGTAATATTTTCATGCTTTTTCATCGCATCTTATCTCTGCATCCGTAGCTCCGTTTTGCGCGTGTAACATGTCAGTTTGTTCGTCTCGAAGAGTACATCATTTCATTCCATTGCATCATTTTCATTTGAGCTCATATTGAAGCCCGAAATGCTGTTAGAAGAGTGCTATGTGATGTTAGTTTCAGATTCTTATCAGAACATGCACTTTTGTCATTTTTGCCATGATTGATGTGTGCACCCTATGAACTTGAGTCCTACATGTGTTTTGTAATATGCCATGCCATCTTTACAGGGGTGTATGCCATGTATTTTTGTGATCTCTGTGGTGACTAGCACAAGCATGCAAACTAGGCTTCATGATGTTGCTGATTTCAGCCCTGTTTTGCTAATATTTTTATGCCTTGTTAACTTGATGCTACCGAGAGATCCATGCTTATTTTGAGATACTTCATTAAGGATGTTTTGAACATATGGTTATTCTCTATCCATCCATGCCCTTGTGTGCAATTATTGAGTGCCATAGCTTGAGTCAATCGAGCTCTACTTTTGCTACAAAATGTTTCCTGGCAGGTTGTTTACATGTTATTCAATTTTGCCAAGGTTGTTGTAGTTGATCCGTGTGTGCTATGATGTTGTTCTTGCCATGTATAGCTTCTATGCCATGTGTTCTTATTGTTGGTTGCCTTGCCATGCCATGTATTGCTCTGTGGTGAGTGATTCAAGCTCACCAACATGCCTACTTATTATTGTTCCTGCCATGTTTAAATATGTAATATAACTTGCCATGTTTACATGAGTGCCATCATATCTTATTATCCTTTTTGGCTTATGGTCAGTAAGGTACTTTTGTTCTATGCAATTAGTAGATTCATGCCATGCCTTTGTTTGCCATGTTAAGTCCTGTAACATGTTGTTTGATAGCTCTAAACATTGCAACCTGATGTTATTTCTGCTAAAGTCTGAACTGTTATTATTTGCAATCTTGCCATGTCTTTTTGAGCATGTTCTAGTTGTTTCTGGATATAGCTCAGTGTTCATGTTTTGTCATGCTTTACCTGTACATCATGCCCATGCCTTTTGTTATTATGTTGAGATGCTGTAGCATAGTGTTTTGATGCTTGCAATATGCCTAGTTGCTGTTTTGGACAGATTGTTGCTATAACTTGTATAGTGTGTATGTGTTGAACCGTTGCTCCGTTTTGAGTGTGCGCTATATGAAACTTGCTTGATTTTGCATGTAGTTTCATATTATCATGTTGAATCCTTGTTTTGAGGTGTTTGTTTGATGTTTGAATGCATTTTGCATCAATGCCATGTTTATCTTGTTTTGCTCATATCTTCTAGACCGTAGCTCCGAATCTAATGAACTTTATATGTAACTTGACTAGAATTTCGTGTAGATCATCGTGGTGCATCTTAAATCTCTGTTTAACAACCTGAACTTAAGGTTTAATCAGATCTGGACTAATTTCGAAATTTGCATATGAGGACTTACCGGAATTGTTCTATGTTGTTCCCGGCCTCATTTAAACTTGCTTTGATGTGTTGCTCTTGTTTGCATCATCTTTTGCCATGATTAGCTTCATGTAGTCTTGTCATGCATCATGTTTGTTGTGCATCTTGTCATGTTCATGTGTGGTGTGTTTACTATGTTGTGTGCTTCTTCTTGTTAGTTCCTGTTTCGTTGCGATCGTGAGGATTCGTTCGTCTACGCTTGGTTCGTCTTCGTGGCTTCATCTTCTTCATGGACTCGTTCTTCTTCCTTGCGGGATTTCAGGCAATATGACCGCTACCCTGGATCTCACTACTATCATTGCTATGCTAGTTGCTTCGTTCTATCGCTATGCTGCGCTACCTATTACCTGTTTAGCAAGCCATCCCAAATTGCCATGTCAGCCTCTAACCTTTGACACCTTTCCTATGCAAACCGTTGTTTGGCTATGTTACCGCTTTGCTCAGCCCCTCTTATAGCGTTGTTAGTTGCAGGTGAAGTTGAAGTTTGTTCCTTGTTGGAACATGGAGGTGTTGTTCCTTGTTGGAACATGTTTACTTGTTGGGATATCACAATATATCTTATATTATTAATGCATCTATATACTTGGTAAAGGTGGAAGGCTCGGCCTTATGCCCGTGTTTTGTTCCACTCTTGCCGCCCTAGTTTCCGTCATATCGGTGTTATGTTCCCGGATTTTGCGTCCCTAACGCGGTCGGGTGATTTATGGGACCCCTTGACAGTTCGCTTTGAATAAGACTTTTCCAGAAGGCCCAACATTGGTTTTACCATTTGCCTCACCTATGCCCTTTTTCCCTTGGGTTTAGGAGCCCGAGGGTCATCTTTATTTTAGCCCCCCGGCGGTGCTCCTTCGAGTGTTGGTCCGAACCGAGCAGATCATGGGCCACCACGGGAAACTCGAGGCTTGGTTTTACTCGAGGCTGACTTATCCGGTGTGCCCTGAGAACGAGGTACGTGCGACTCCTATCGGGATTTGTCGGCACATCCGGGCGGCTTTGCTGGTCTTGTTTTATTGTTGTCGAAATGTCTTGTAGCCGAGATTCCGAGACTGATCGGGTCTTCCCGGGGAGAAGGAATATCCTTCGTTGATCGCGAGAGCTTATCATGGGCTAAGTTGGGACACCCTGCAGGTATAAACTTTCGAGAGCCGTGCCTGCGGTTATGTGGCAGATGGGAATTTGTTAATATCCGGTTGTAGTAAACTCAAGCAAACTCTTCTAAAATACACCAACTGTAGCGTAACTCGTGAGTGTCTCTTTTCGGGTTGATCGAGAGGAGAACACGGTTTCGGGTTATGTCGGCGTAAGTAGGAGTTCAGGATCACTTCTTGATCATTACTAGCTTCACGGCCGTTCCTTTGTTTCTCTTCTCGCTCTCATGTGCGTATGTTAGCCACCATATATGCTTAGTCGCTCTCGCAACCTCACCACTTTACCCTTCCTTTCCCATTAAGCTTTGCTAGTCTTGATACCCATGGTAATGGGATTGCTGAGTCCTCGTGGCTCACAGATTACTACACCACCAGTTGCAGGTACAGGTTTGCGATGATCTTGGCGCGAGAGCGATGTTACTGTTTTGGAGTTCTTCTTCGCTTCTTCGATCGGGGATAGGTTCGGTCGGCAGCCTGGGCTAGCAGAGTGGATATTGTTCGAGTTCTTGTTTATGTTTCATCCGTAGTCGGATGTTGATCTTGTATATGATGTTGTTGTATTCTTGTGGCATTTGTGCCTTATGTATGTATCCCCATCTATTATGTAATGTTGATGTAATGATATCCACCTTGCAAAAGCGTTTCAATATCGGGTCTATCCTTGGTGGGACCGTCGAGTTCCTTTGGATAGGGTCGCATATTGGGCGTGACATCTTGCGGGGGGGAACCCATCACCGTGGCCATCTTTATCATCCCGGCGCTCTCCATGACGAGGAGGGAGTAGTTCACCCTCGGGCTGAGGGTATGTACCAATAGCTATGTGTTTGATCTCTCTCTCTCGTGTTCTTGATTTGGCACGATCTTGATGTATCGCGAGCTTTGCTATTATAGTTGGATCTTATGTTTCTTCTCCCCCTCTACTCTCTTGTAATGGATTTAGTTTTCCCCTTGAAGTAATCTTATCGGATTGAGTCTTTAAAGATTTGAGAACACTGATGTATGTCTTGCCTTGCGTATCTGTGGTGACAATGGGATATCACGTGCCACTTGATGTATGTTTTGGTGACCAACTTGCGGGTTCCGCCCATGAACCTATGCATAGGGGTTGGCACACGTTTTCGTCGTGATTCTCCGGTAGAAACTTTGTGGCACTCTTTGAAGTACTTTTATGTTGGTTGGATAAATCTGAGATTGTGTGATGCATATCGTATAATCATGCCCACGGATACTTGAGGTGACAATGGAGTATCTAGGTGACATTAGGGTTTTGGTTGATTTGTATCTTAAGGTGTTATTTTAGTACGAACTCTAGGGCTGTTTGTGACACTTATAGGAATAGCCCACCGGATTGATTGGAAAGAATAACTTTGAGGTGGTTTCGTACCCTACCATAATCTCTACGTTTGTTCTCCGCTATTAGTGGCTTCGGAGTGACTCTTTGTTGCATGTTGAGGGATTGTTATATGATCTATCTATGTTATTATTGTTGAGAGAACTTGCACTAGTGAAAGTATGAACCCTAGGCCTTGTTTCCTATCATTGCAATATCGTTTACGCTCACTTTACCACTTGTTACCTTGCTGTTTTTATATTTTCAGTTTACAAAAACCCATATCTACCATCCATATTGCACTTGTATCACCATCTCTTCGCCGAACTAGTGCACCTATACGATTTACCATTGTATTGGGTGTGTTGGGGACACAAGAGACTCTTTGTTATTTGGTTGCAGGGTTGTTTGAGAGAGACCATCTTCATCCTACGCCTCCCACGGATTGATAAACCTTAGGTCATCCACTTGAGGGAAATTTGCTAATGTACTACAAACCCGTGCACTTGCAGGCCCAACAACGTCTACAAGAAGAAGGTTGTGTAGTAGACATCAATCTTCAAGCTAGTTTTTATCACGCTCATATGATTCGCGTTCGTTACTTTGATAATTTGATATGTGGGTGGACCGGTGCTTGGGTACTGCCCTTCCTTGGACAAGCATCCCACTTATAATTAACCCCTATTGCAAGCATCCGCAACTACAACAAAAGTATTAAGGTAAACCTAACCATAGCATGAAACATATGGATCGAAATCAGCCCCTTACGAAGCAACGCATAAATTAGGGTTTAAGCTTCTGTCACTCTAGCAACCCATATCTACTTATTACTTCCCAATGCCTTCCTCTAGGCCCAAACAATGGTGAAGTGTCATGTAGTCGACGTTCACATAACACCACTAGAGGAAAGACAACATACATCTCATTAAAATATCGAACGAATGTCAAATTCACATGACTACTTATAGCAAGACTTCTCTCATGTCCTTAGGAACAAATGTAACTACTCACAAATCATATTCATGTTCATAATTAGAGGGGTATTAATATGCATAAAGGATCTGAACATATGCATAAACCAACTAGCATCAACTACAAGGAGTAATCAACACTACTAGCAACCCACAGGTACCAATCCGAAGTTTTGGGACAAAGATTGGATACAAGAGATGAACTAGGGTTTGAGAGGACATGGTACTGGTGAAGATGTTGATGGAGATTGACCCCCTCCCGATGAGAGGATCGTTGGTGATGACGATGGCGATGATTTCCCCCTCCCAGAGGGATGTTTCCCCGGCAGAACAGCTCCGCTGAAGCCCTAGATTGGTTCCGCCAAGGTTCCGCCTCGTGGCGGCGGTGTTTCGTCTCGTAAGCTTGCTTATAATTTTTTCCAGGGTAAAAGACTTTATATAACAGAAGATGGTCATTGGAGGCCTGCCAGGGGGCCCACGAGGCAGGGGGCGCGCCCCCACCCTCGTGGATGGTGGGTGGCCCCCCTCTAGTACTTCCTTCGCTGGGTATTTTTTATTAATTCCAAAAATAACTTCCGTGGAGTTTCAGGACTTTTGGAGTTGTGCAGAATAGGTCTCTAATATTTGCTCCTTTTCTAGCCCAGAATTCCAGCTGTTGGCATTCTCCCTCTTCTTGCAAACCTTATAAAAAAGAGAGAATAGGCATAAGTATTGTGACATAATGTGTAATAACAGCCCATAATGCAATAAATATCGATATAAAAGCATGATGCAAAATGGACGTATCAACTCCCCCAAGCTTAGACCTGGCTTGTCCTCAAGCGGAAACCGATAACGAAAAATATGTCCACATGTTTAGAGATAGAGGTGTCGATAAAATAAAATACGGACATGAGGGCATCATGATCATTCTTATAATAGCAACATAAATAATTTTTGTCATATGATTTCTTATGCTCAAGTAATAATCTATTCACAATGTCAAGTATGAATCAGAAACTTCATTGAAAACTAACGAACTATAATCTCGGTCATTGAAGCAATTGCAATTTATTATAACATCGGAAAGAGTCAATAAGAGCTTTTCAGCAAGTCCACATACTCAACTATCATTTAGTCTTTCACAATTGCTAACACTCACGCAATACTTATGGGTATGGAGTTTTAATCGGACACAGGGAAAGATAGGGGCTTATAGTGCTACCTCCCAACCTTTTACCTCAAGGGTAATGTTAACAATAATAGTTCATGATAACTTACATCCAATTGGATATATATATCAGGATCTTTCCAACACAATGTGCTTGCCAAAGGATAAAATGTAAAAAGGAAAGCTGAAGATCACCATGACTCTTGTACAGGGTATAAGACAAAAGTAGAAGATAGGCCCTTCGCAGAGGGAAGCAGAGGTTGTCATGTGCTTTTAAGGTTGGATGCACAAAATCTTAATGCAAAAGAACATCACTTTATATTGCCAGTTGTGATATGAACCTTTATTATGCAGTCCGTCGCTTTTATTTCTTCCGCATCACAAGGTCGTATAAAGCTTATTTTCTCCACACTAATAGATCATACATATTTAGAGAGCAATTTTTATTGCCTGCAACAATGACAACTTACTTGAAGGATCTTACTCAATCCATAGGTAGATATGATGGACTCTCATGGCAAAACTGGGTTTAAGGGTATTTGGAAGCACAAGTAGTATCTCTACTTGGTGCAAAGAATTGGCTAGCATGAGGGAGAAAGGCAAGCTCAACATGTTGGATGATCCATGACAATATACTTTATCTCGGATATAAGAAAACATAACCCATTACGTTGTCTTCCTTGTCCAACATCAACTCTTTAGCATGTCATATTTTAATGAGTGCTTACAATCATAAAAGATGTCCAAGATAGTATATTTATATGTGAAAACCTCTCTTTCTTTATTACTTCCTATTAATTGCAACGATGACCAAAACGATGTTTATCAACTCTCAACAACTTTTATTCATCATACTCTTTATATGTGAAGTCATTACTCTCCATAAGATCAATATGATCTCTTTATTTCTTTTTATTCTTTCCTTTACTCTCTCAAGATCATAATAAGATAATCAAGCCCTTGACTCAACACTAATCTTTATTATATATAGCTCACGGACTCGATTACATAGAAGGATCATAAAGCAAAACTCAAAACTAGATCATACCAACTTTATTCTACTAAATCAAGATATTACTAAAAGGATCGGACTAAGAAAAACGGTAAAGATAGGAGTGTGATGGTGATACGATACCGGGACACCTCCCCCGAGCTTGGCAGTTGCCAAAGGGAGTGCCCATACCCATGTGATTATGTCTCCTTTGTTGGTGGAGAAGATGGTGACGATGAAGATAATTGTGCCTTCAGCTTTTTCATATTGTACTTGAGAATAGAAAATTCCTCCTTTAAATCATCGACCTCCGATTCCAACTTCAAGATCTTGTCACATAAATCTCCTTTGCTTTTTTGCCAAAAACGAAAAGGAATAGATCGGTTGTTAGACAGTTTAGCCCTCTTAGGAAGACTAGACTTCTTAAACTTCACGTGCATATCCCCAGGTTGAGGTAGAGGGACATCCTCTTCTTCCGAACTTGAATCATTGATCCTCATCAAATGAGCATCCTCCTCATCATCCGTAGTTCGACCACAAGGAGATAGATCCCCATAGGTCTTTGGGTCAGCAACGAAATGTAAGACATAGCTCTCTCCGTCGGAATCCTGAGATGACATCTTGCTCCAAACCTGCTACAGAAACAACTCGAAACAAAAGCAGAGGATATTTGCGTGGTACGGTGGTCAAGACCTTCGGGAGATTATATAATGAATTTTTACCGACCAAAAGAAGTATCGTGGAAGAAAATGGAGTCTGGAGAGCACACGAGGTGCCCACGAGGCAGGGGGGCGTGCCCTCCAGCCTCGTGGACGCCTCGTGTCCTTCCCGGACTACTTCTTATTTTCTATTTTCTTAAATAATCCAAAACGGATAAAAAAAATACCATTAGAACTGTTTTGGAGTCGGTTTACTTACCGTACCACATACCTATTCCTTTTCGGAGTCTGAAACTTTCTGGAAAGTGTCCCTTGTGTATTCCTCCGGGGTTACGGTTTCAATAACATTAGTTTCAACATTTATAGGATTACCTGAGATATAATGTTTGATCCTTTGACCGTTCACCACCTTTGGATTTGTGCCTTCGAAGTTGTTGATTTTTATGGCACCGGAGAGATAGACCTCCTCGAACGTAGGGACCTTCCCATTTAGAGAGAAGCTTTCCTGCAAAAAATCTCAAACGAGAGTTGAATAACAACAGATAATCACCTACATTAAACTCACGCTTTTGTATCCTTTTGTCATGCCATCTTTTAACTTTTTGTTTAAACAGTTTGGCATTCTAATAGGCTTGAGTTCTCCATTCATCAAGTGAGCTAATGTCAAATAGCCTCTTCTCACCGGCAAGTTTAAAATCATAGTTGAGCTATTTAATGGCCCAATATGCCTTATGTTGTAGTTCGAGAGGTAAGTGACATGCTTTTGCATAAACCATTTTATACGGAGACATACCCATAGGATTATTGTATGCAGTTCTGTAAGCCCATGATGCATCATCAAGTTTCTTGGACCAATTCTTTCTAGACCTATTAACAGTCTTTTGCAAAATTAATTTGATCTCTGTGTTACTCAATTCTACCTGGCCACTAGATTGTGGGTGGTAAGGAGATGCAATTCTATGATTAACGTCATACTTAGTAATCATTTTACAAAAAGGCACCATGAATAAAATATGAACCACCATCAGTCATTAAGTATGGGACTCCAAACCTCGGAAAAATAACTTCCTTAAGCATCTTAATAGAGGTGTTATGATCAGCACTACTAGTTGGAATAGCTTCTACCCACTTAGTAACGTAATCAACAACAACTAAAATATGTGTATACCCATTAGAGGAAGGAAACGGTCCCATATAATCAAAACCCCAAACATCAGATGATTCAATAACAAGTGAATAGTTCATAGGCATTTCTTGACGTCTACTAATATTACCAATTCTTTGACATTCATCACAAGACAAGAAAAACTTACGAGCATCTTTGAAGGGAGTAGGCCAATAAAAACCGGATTGCAATACCTTATGTGCAGTTCTATCTCCAGCGTGGTGTCCTCCATAAGCTTCAGAGTGACACTTGCGTAGGATCTGTTCTTGTTCATGCTCAGGTACACAACGTGTACTAACACCATCTACTCCTTCTTTATAAAGATGTGGGTCATCCCAGAAGTAATGTCTTAAATCATAGAAAAACCTTTTCTTTTGCTGATATGTGAAACTAGGTGGTATAAATTTAGCAACAATGCAATTAGCGTAATCAGCATACCATGGAGCCGTACGAGAAGCATTAATGACAGCTAATTGTTCATCAGTGAAGCTATCATCAATAGGTAGTGGGTCATCAAGAAAATTCTCTAACCTAGACAAGTTGTCTGCGACGGGGTTCTCAGCTCCCTTTCTATCAATAATATGCAAATCAAATTCTTGTAGTAGGAGAATCCATCTAATAAGTCTAGGTTTAGCATCTTTCTTTTCCATAAGATATTTAATAACAGCATGATCAGTGTGAACAGTTACTTTGGAGTCAACAATATAAGGTCGGAACTTATCACAAGCAAATACAACCGCTAAAAATTCTTTTTTAGTAGTAGCACAATTTCTCTAGGCACTGTCTAGAGTTTTACTAGCATATTGAATAACATTTAGCTTCTTATAAATTCTTTGTCCTAGAACAACACCTACAACATAATCACTAGCATCACACATAATTTCAAAGGGTAAATTCCAATCAGGTGGCTGAACGATAGATGCAGAAATCAAAGCTTTCTTAAGTATTTCAAATGCTTCTACACAATCATCATCAAAGACAAAAGGGATATCTTTTTGTAAGAGATTAGTCATGAAAGTGCGTTATATCGACTAGAGGGGGTGAATAGGCGATTTTTATGAATTCTTCAGTGAGGAATTTGCCGGTGAGGAAATTCCTAAGTGAAGAACTACTTGTAGCGGAATAAGTACTCAGAAGTAAGCATAACAGAATACAGACATGGTCATCATGATGAAATGAAGACAATCATAGAGTCTGAAAGCGTAAACACATGATAACACAAGATGAAGACAAACAGATGAAGAAATTGAACGAGGAAATTGAGAAAGTCTTGACCATAGTCTTCAAACACAGATATGAACAAGCACTCAACACGTTGATGAGGAAATGAAAGAGTTGAGGAAGCAGAACCAGAAGGTTGGTGAAGACAATGATTTGGTAGACCAGTTCCAACTGCTGTCTCGGTTATGCGTCTGGTTGGAGCGGCTGAGTATTTAAACTCGAGGACACACAGTCCGGACACCCGATCGCTGAGCACGCAGCTCAGGACACCAAGTCCTCACCGTATTCTCCTTGAACTAAGGTCACACAGACCTCGTCCAATCACTCGTGGTAAGTCTTCAGGTGACTTCCAAACCTTCACAGACTTCGGTCACTCGGCGATCCACAATTCCTCTTGGATGCTCTAGACCATGGCGCCTAACCGTCTGGAAGAAGCACAATCTTCAAAGGTAACAAGCGTCGGATCCACGCAGATCAATCTCTTGATGATGCTCAATCACTTTGGGTTTGTAGGGGTTTGGTTTTGGGTTTTCCTCACTCGATGATTTTCGCTCAAAGTCCTCGGAGGATGGTTTGCTCTCAAATGACAAGTGTCAAGTTCTCTCGAGCAGCCAACCAGCTAGTGGTTGTAGGGGCGCTATTTATAGCCTAGGAGCAGCCCGACATGATAAGACATAAATGCCCTTCAATGATATGACCGTTATGTGGATAAGATATTTTGGGACAGTGGCGCGAGCACAACAGAACGGTCGGAAATTTGACTCTCAAATTCCTCGGGGCTATCATGTTCCTCACTGTGTAGGCAATCCAAGACTGGCAAATTCCTAACTCCTCGGTCGAACAAATTCCTCGAGACCGGAAGAACTTCGTCTCATCACTAAAGAAATTGATCGAATCAGTATGAGATTTCCAAAGGCTTCACTCGAAGGGATTGGTAGGTGTAGGATTTTGAGTTGAGCATCACATGGAAATTTTTCCTTAGTATTTCCTCGACCCCCTTTAACAGTACGGTGTTTCCTGTGACTCAAGAAAGAGAAAACGAAACTACGAAAACAAAAGTCTTCACGCTTCATGTTCCTCAAATGAATACCAAGTCTTCAAGGTCACACCAATTTCTTCACTTTCAAAGTCTTCAGAAAGTCTTGAAATACCAAAGTCTTGATCGAAGAACTTCATTTTTAGGGTCGACTTTCTCTGTAAATATCAAACTCCTCATAGACTTATAGACCTGTGTACACTCATAAACACATTAGTCCCTTAACCTATAAGTCTTCAATACACCAAAATCACTAAGGGGCACTAGATGCACTTACAATCTCCCCCTTTTTGGTGATTGATGACAATATAGGTTAAGTTTTCAACGGGGATAAACATATGAAGTGTAAATACTGATATTGAGGAATTTGATTGCAAGATATAGAAGAACTCCCCCTGAAGATGTGCATAGTGAGGAATTTTCTTTTGAGGCAATGCACATTTGAAAAGTTGAATCATGGAGATCTCCCCCTATATCTTGTAATTCATACACGCATTTGACATATAATATGAAGAATTTGAAATGCATGATGAAATATGGTGACTGATGTAATTCAGCATGCGTGTATTAACACATAATGAAGAATAAGCATGCAGAGGAACACATCAAAAGTATCAGAGCACCATCGGGTTTAAGATTAGAACTCGATCCAATAAAAGTTTCAGAAGAACGAGAGTTGTAACTTAGCAAAAAAAACACCCATATAATAGACCCGCTTGAAGACTAACTCAAATTTCTCCCCCTTTGTCATCGAATGACCAAAAGGATCAAAACTGAGGACTAACGCCCCTGAAGAATATCAAGTTGATGGAGGAGCGCCAGCGTTGTCAGGGTCGGTTGTCATAGTAGGGCCTGCCGCAGTGTCATCCAAGTCTTCATTTTCATCAGTGTCACGCGATGAAGAATAGGAGCTGGCCACCAAGGAAGGAACCTTGACCTTCTTGAATTTCTTCGGGGGAGGAGCAGAGCAGTCAAACTCTTCCTTGAGACCCATGTTCTTCAGATCTTCTACGTTGTAGAGATGAGATAGAACAACCCAGGTACGGTTGAAGGTTTCATGGAGGTAGTATTGGTTTTTCTTCACTGCATTGTGTGTTGAGGTCATGTTGTGAAGAATTGAACCAAACTGACGCTTGACCCATTTATGATTGCGATCAACTTTCGATGAAGGCGAGGAGTAACTCACGATCAGTCATCACCACAGGTCTTTGTGGCTTGAGGATTTTGCTTGGCGGAGGTGTTGGCGGCAGAGTCATGTGTGGCGAGTTTTCATTGGTGGAGTAGGATGCAGCCTTGCGAAATTGACCATCCAATGGACGAATGCCTTCATCTATCACAACAGCTTGCCTTGCCTTTGTCATCACCGAGGAAAATGTCCGTTTGAGGACTTCAATTGGAGGCAAGTAGCTGCAGTGGTTCGAGTATCAGCCTTGTAATTGAGTGAAGACCTTGCCTGATGAACCTCATAATCCATGGTGCATAAGGCTTCACTCAAAAGGTGACATAGCAATGTTTGCGGAGACCTCATGAAGAAATCATGGAAGTTGACGGGAATGCCATGAATGATATTGAAAAGCATATTCTTCATGATGCCAACGACTTCTTCATCATTTGAGTCGTGGCCTTTGATAGGACTCATTGTCTTCGTCAGAATGCAATAGACAGTCCGAGGCACATATAGTAATTCCTTGATGAGGAATTTGGTTAAGTGGGGCCTGCCACGGCTTCAAAGGCTTCATCGAACTTGCATGTAGTGATTTGTAAGCTCAGGTTCACAGTAGATGAAACGAGCACCATCAAGGGAGGATCGAGGGAGGGCACGAAGCAATTCAGTTCTTTGGTGCCTTGTAGTGAGTATTTTCGTCATCCAGTCCAGTACCCATGAGTTCACATCTTCATAATCTCCGGTGATGTGCAGCGTCGCATAGAATTGAAGAATGAGTTCTTCATTCCAATCACAGATGTCAGTCAGAAATTCAGCAATCCAAAGATCGTGAAGAACACTTAGGACCTGCTCGAGCCCGGCAGAGATTCCATGTCCACGTGAGGAATATGTGCATGATCGAAGACTTTGTCTTTGTTGAATAGCACAGAGGAATAGAAGTTGGCTTGACTAGCAGTCGAAACGCCTCTTCCTTATGCGGCAGAGTCATATGGGTTGTAGTCAGTGAAGAATACATGCTCGCCGAAGAAATCTTCAGCCTTGAACTTTTGCTTCGTTGAGAATGGATTCTTTGGCTTTGGCAGTGGAGTGTCAGTGAGTTGCATCACTACCTCAGGAATCGTAATCTCAGGTTCTTCAGGCTGAGGATTTTCTGGTTCCTCTTCATATGCAGTCTGCATGTTCAAAGGATCAGCAGCAGCAGGTTCTTCAGCACTAGTGGCTGGAATTTCTTCATGCACGGACGAGGTGGGATGAGTTTCTTCAGAGCCCATTTGAACTGTTGGTGCAGGGGACTGAGGAATTTGTTGGATTGGGGTGAAGAGTGGAGAATTGGGATGCTGACTTTCCCAAAAGTCATCATTCATCACAGGCGTGGTGCATCCAATATCCACGTCTTCATCTTCAATTTCCTCAACACCAGCCTCTTCAGCTGTGAACTGAGGCATAGGCGAGGAAATGATTGGTGTTGAAGGGATTGCATCCACTTCAATTTCTTCATCAATCTGCTCTGACGAAGCAGCAGAATGATTTTCTTCATCAGATCCGCTTGGGATCTCATATTCTTCACCAAAAGGAACAAGGTCCTTTGATGGCATGGAGGAAATTGGAACAACATCAATTGGATTTTCAAATGAGCTGGTCATTGGCTTCATTTTCTTCGGGGCTGAAGAATTTGACGCAGTGATGATTTCCTTTTCTTCATCGCAGCTCGCTCTGCAGCCTTGGTCTTCTTCACATCGATGCGAGATGGAAGGATAGGAGTTGGTGTAGGCGCAGGAGGAGCCGAGGAATCTGTTGAATTTCCTCGAGCGCAATCGATGCAGATTGCCTGACTTCTTCGATTTCTTGAGCGCACCACTAGTGGATGCCTGGCAATTTCTTCAATGGCTGGAATGGAATCATCAGCCTCGAACTAGCATTGTCTTCAGCAGGCTGAAAATCATCGATGGTCTTGGCATGTTCTTGATGGGCTGAGCAGAGGCTCCACTGAGGAACTTCTTGTTGCGTTGGAGCTGCAACATTTGTGAACTTCTTGGTCAGTTTACAAATCTGACTTTGGCTCCTTGCCAATCAGCATAGTAGGCATCAAAGTCATCGCTGAGGGCTTTGATTTCAGAATGGATTTTGAGAAGATCATCAGGTGTCATTCTGACAACATTTTTTCTCAGGAACTTCTCTTTTCTAAACTGAGCCTTCTTAATCTGCCTTGCCTTCTCAAATTTCCATTTCTCTTCAGAAATGAAATGGGTCAGCATGTGACTTTGTCCAGGGGTCAAATGAAAATCAGGCATAGGTGTCTCTGGATCCTTGTGCCATAGATCAATGTATTCAAGGATCGCCCTTGGATCCAAAAGCAGTGGCACATGTGTGCCTTTGGCTCTAGCGGCCCTAACTTGTCGGTCTCTGATGATTTCTGCAAGTTCATCATCATCAGCTTCATCGTCAGATGGCACTTGGAAGGCAACCTGTTTCTTCTTCGGACTTGGCCGAGGACCTCGTCCAGCAGTTGCCTTAGTCTTCAGCGAGGGGGGCTGATGAAGAATTTGGTGCAGTGAGGAACTTCTTTGAGACACGGAGGCAATAGAGACGCTGCGGTCCTTTGGCATGTGGCCAGATGCACAAGTGCTGAGGACTTTGGAGGAGCTGCTGAGGACTTTGGAGGAGGAGCTGAGGATTTGGGAGGAGCAGGAGCAACATGAGGAACTGGCCGTGAGGGCATTGCTGAGGATTTTGGCCGTGAGGGCACTGTTGGTGAAGCACTTGGCTTGTGCGTTGGCTTCTTTGCCATTGATTTTCTGGGCTTGACAGGGGCCTCAGTGGCAGCAGCAGTAGCAGAGTCTTCATTGAATTTCCTCACTGCTTCTTTGGATTGTCTCGCCAACTTGGCTTGGCGCTTGGCCCATTCTTCAGGAAAATCCTCACCACGCTTGATGCTGGTGGGGTCAGCTTCTTGGCCAGGTGCCAATGGAGCTCTTGGGCATGGAGGATTAAGAGCGAATTTCTTCATATACTTTGGAGTAACATACCTGTACTCCCTCCATTCTCTTGCCCATCTCCTTTCAATCCTCTGTATGCGCACCTTGCGCTGATTTTTGTTCTCCTTTCCGAACTTGGCCTCATCAAAAGTGCAATAGTCAAGATAGATGTCCTCGTGTATTTCAAAAGCAGTCATGACCTCGGGCCTTTTCCTCCTTTCGGTGGCTTCTTACCGTCAGCCATATTCTTCAGATGAGGAATTTGAACAATCGAATTCTCTGAAGAAGTGTGCAACTTTTCTTCGAGGAACGCTGCAAATGAGTTAAGTTGATGAGAACCTAGTGATTCAGCGGTGGACATGAGTACCGTGAGCAGAGTATAGTTGCGAGGAATTTGGAGAGGTCATATGCATTCTCGTAAGGTTTTTCAAAAGAACAAGTTTGAGGAATTTGACGGATGAGCCTTGAAGAATTTCACTAGCGATCTTTGTCTTAGGTTCGAGTTGTATAGATCGAGGATCCACACAATTGAGGAACCTTGAAGAAAAATCATTGCTTAGAGAAACGAATCAAGAGCATATTACGCTTGAGGTGTTCATATGTGTGAAGATTTGAAGAATAAACACCTTTGAAGATTTTCAGGAAGGTTTGAGAATCAAAGCGAGTAATAAAAGTAACTTTTAATTACCCGAACTGAAGAACACGACAAACTGAGAAGTGTAGATTAGAAGTTCGTCAGTTCAGATCTCCCACGCCCTAACTCGATGGAGGAATACAACTACGGCGGCGGCGGAGTGAAGATTTCATGATCGGCGCTGAGTCTGACGGCGACGAGGTCGAGGCGGTGAAGCTCTTCCTCCCCGGCGATGATGGAGTAGCGGCGGCGCTAGGGTTTGAGAAGCTCGAGCGAGAGAGAGCGGTCGAGCGGAGTAAAGGAAGTGAGGAAGGGGAGAGGGGGTATATATAGCCACGGTGAAAAACTGTTCGCTCAAGATTTTGGACGAACGTGCCTCGACCCTTCTCATTAAACTGACATGTGTCACCCACGTACTGAAAAGTGGAGATCGTGTTAGATCGTGGGTGAATAGATAAGTCTATCGTAGGAAGCGGAACGGATTGAGCGGCAAAACCGAAAATTTGATAAGATAAGTTAAAAGCTCTGTTCGCAATTTCTTCAGCTGACAAGGACACAGTGAAGATTTTGAACGAGTTTCAAATAGAACACACATGAAGAATTTGTGAATAGATTGGGTTGAGTATAGCATAGAGGGGAAAGGGTCCGATCACATTCACTTAGCAGAAAATGCAACTTGAGGAAATAGCCATAAGTGAATGCTGTAGAGGACATAAACCCATATATATATAGCCAATGAAGAAAAACGACGGAAACAGTGAAGATTTTGCAAAGTTGAAGAATTTGAAAAACTGAAGAATTTCAAAACTGAGGAAAAACTCAAATTGAAGATTTTCAACTTTGGTGGTGGCATGACCCACCTTATAAGAATGATGATTTCAGACACCGCGTACAATTGTCGTAGGGTTCTGAGAATCAAATTCTTCATTAATTTCTTCACACTTAGAGTGTTATTCTTCATTGATTGAAGAAAAACGTTTCTTCATGTGTTGCACATCTAAGTCATCAGTTTTGCATAAGTGTCAGGATGTGTGTCCTTTTCAAAGAACATGTAAGTGCATCTAGTGCCCCTTAGTGATTTTGGTATATTGAAGACTTATAGGTTAAGGGACTAATGTGTTTATGAGTGTACACAGGTCTATAAGTCTATTAGGAGTTTGATATTTACAGAGAAAGTCGACCCCTAAAAATGAAGTTCTTCGACTGAAGACTTTGATATTCTGAAGACTTTCTGAATACTTTGAAAGTGAAGAAATTGGTGTGACCTTGAAGACTTGGTATTCATTTGAGGAACATGAAGCGTGAAGACTTTTGTTTTCGTAGTTTCGTTTTCTCTTTCTTGAGTCACAGAAACACCGTCTTCGTTAAAGGGGTCGAGGAAATACTAAGGAAAATTTTCCATGTGATGCTCAACTCAAAATCCTTCACCTACCAATCCCTTCGAGTGAAGCCTTTGGAAATCTCATACAGTTCAGTTCAATTTCTTCAATGACAGAGACGAAGTTCTTCTGGTCGCTGAGGAATTTGTTCTGACTGAGGAGTTAGGAATTCGCCAGTCTTGGATTGCCTACACAAAGAGGAACATGATAGCCCGAGGAATTTGAGAGTCAAATTTCCGACCGTTGTTGTGTTATGCGTGCCTGTCCCAAAATATCTTATCCACCTAACGGTCATATCATTGAAGGGCATTTATGTCTTATCATGTCGGGCTGCTCCCTAGGCTATAAATAGCCGCCTCCTACAACCACTAGCTGGTTGGCTGCTCGAGAGAACTTGACACTTGTCATTTGAGAGCAACCCATCCTCTCGAGGACTTTGGCGAAAATCATTGAGTGAGGAAAACCCAAAACCAAACCCTACAAACCCAAAGTGATTGAACATCATGAAGAGATTGATCTGCGTGGATCCGACGCTTGTTACCTTTGAAGACTGTGCTTCTTCCAGATGGTTAGGCGTCATGGTCTAGAGCATCCAAGAGGAATTGTGGATCGCCGAGTGACCAAGTCTGTGAAGGTTTGGAAGTCGCCTGAAGACTTACCACGAGTGATTGGGCGAGGTCTGTGTGACCTTAGTTCAAGGAGAATACGGTCAGGACTTGGTGTCCTGAGCTGCGTGCTCAGCGATCGGGTGTCCGGATGTGTGTCCTCGAGTTTAAATACTCACCGCTCCAACCAGACGTACAACCGAGACAGCAGCTTGGAACTGGTCTACCAAATCATTGTCTTCACCAACCTAATCGGTTCTATTTCCTCAACTCTTTCATTTCCTCATTCTTGTGTTGAGTGTTCGTTCATATCTGTGTTTGAAGACTTTGATCAAGACTTTCTCAATTTCCTCGCCAATTCTTGATCTGTTTGTCTTCATCTTGTGCTATCATGAGTTTACGCTTTACGTACTCTTTGATTGTCTTCATTTCATCATGATGACCATGCCCGCATTCTCTTATGCTTACTTCGAGTACTTATTCCGCTGCAAGTAGTTCTTCACTTAGGAATTTCCTCACGGAAAATTCCTCATTGAAGAATTCATAAAATCGCCTATTCACCCCCTCTAGTCGATATAACGCACTTTCAATTGGTATCGAGCAAGGTACTCCTTGTTACGTGTGATTTTGGTTTAACCACCGGAGTTTTAGTTATGTCGATTGCAGTATGATCAAGGTCTCATCTGGGTGTCCTACCTTTGATGGGACGGACTACCCTCTTCGGAAAAACAAGATGCGAATGCATCTTGAGGCAATTGACAACGATCTACGGTATGTTGTGGAAAATGGTGTTCCCTCCGTCTCACCCTCACCGAACGCTGCCGATGTGAAGAGATTCAAGCAACTTGATTCTCAAGCGAAGAATATCATATGTGGCCATCCGAGCAAAGGACAATATGGAAGAGTGAGTGCTTTGGAAGCTGCTAAGCTCATCCGGACAGGCTGTCCAAAGTAAATGAAGGAGTCTCAACTCAGCGTGACTCTCGAGTTGATGTTCTTGAAATCTCTTCAACCGCTTTAAAAGACTCGACAATGAAAATGTTCAACAAACCTTGATCGCCTCACCGACATCTCAAATGAGCTTCAAGCGCTTGGTGCCATCGACATCACCGACCATGAGGTGGTGAAGAAATTGTTGAGATCGCTTGATTCCTCATTTGATACTCCGCACTTGATGATACAAAAGCGTCTTGACTACAAGTCACTTGATCCAGTGATATCCTCGAGAGGCTAAATACTCATGAGTTCCACTTCTTTGAAGAGAGATCTCTATGGTTCTAGCTATGGAAAATCACGTGCCACAAGGTCAAGGTTGTGTCTCGAATCGATTGTGAAGACTCGGTAGTAGCCTTGGAGATCCTGAAGAATTGAGCCAGAGCTAGCATCTTGTGAAGAAATTCCGAAGTTCTCAAGGCGTGGTCGCTTTGGAAAATCCTCAAGGAGCAAAGTGATTCCTCATCCGGTGACTATAAGAGAAGACTATGCCACAAATGCAAGAAACCTGGTCACTACATTCAAGATTGTCCTCGGTGGGAAAAGGAATTAAAGAAGAAGAAATACAAGGATTACAGTTCGATGGCGCTAAGAAGAAGAAGAAATCGTCAAATCTTCATCATCAAAATCCTCAAAGTCTTCTTCTCACAAGAAGAGCAGCTCCAAGAAGGCTCGGGCATTCATTGGCAAGGAAATGGACTCTGAAGCTGAATCGAGGAACATGAGGAAGAGGAGGCATCGGAAGAATCCAGTGCAGTGTGGCGAGTCGGCTCTCGCTATTGCTTTCGTCGACAAGTCCATCTTCTACTCAAGAAAATGACCTCACCAACAAAGCTGATGAAGATAGTGATGACTACGCTCCCACCTATTGCTTCATGGCAAAGGGTGCCAATGTACTCAAATATACCTCCTCTGAATCTAGTGAAAATGAATCTGATGAAGATCTCAAGCCCAGCTACTCAAAACTTGCTAAGATTGCTGTAAAACAACAAAGGGCTTTTGAAAAGGTTCAAAACATGCTAGACAAAAGTGATGATATGTTGGGTGAAGAAATGGATCACACTAAAGCCCTAACTGAAAATCTTCAGAGACTTCAGTCTAGGTTTGACAGCCTTCAAGGTCATCATAACACTCTCTTGTCTGATCATGAGAAACTTTCTTATGAATTTCTTCAAAGAAAGCAAGATCTTGAGAAGCTAAGAGTGAGTTATGAAGATCTTCAGAAGGAGCGCGATTCATTGCTAGCTCAACAAATCAGCGCTTCTCGTGAAGAATTTGTTCCTCCATGCTTAAAGTGCATTGAGCGTGAATCGCTAATTCTTCACCTGAATGTTCAAATGCTTCAACTGTTACAAATTCTTCACCTGCCTCTGCTATCACTAATTCCTCATCGAGGACATTGCTAGTATCATTGACGATGCAGGGTTGAAGGAATTGTACATGACAGCATGTACAAAAGCCTCAAAGGGCATCGACTCTTTGTGATGTGCTTAAAAGCAGATCCTCAACAGAATCCTAGGAAAGAGGGTATTGCCTTTGAGAGGAAACTCAATGCTGATGGAACATATTGGAAGCTTTGAGCGGTACCCCAAAACCTCATGGGTTGCTGCAAAGGGACCTCCAGCTTGATCCATCTAACTTATCTGGCTTTACATGTGAATCTCCTCATTCTTCTAATGAGTCATTTGACTCAACTATAAACTGTTCAAAAATCAGAATGGTGAAGTATTTACTAGATATGTTGGCACTAATCGCAGGAACGGTTCCCCTATGAAGAAAATCTGGGTTCCCAAGAAGTGCCTTGAAAGTCTTCGTGAATGTCCTCATGACACCACCTGTGAAGAATAGGAACCCCAGATCAAACTCTTCATATGGACCAAATTCTTCATATGGATCCAAATCCTCATACAGACCAAATTCCTCACATGGATCAAAGTCCTCATATGATTATCATCGTGCTAACAACTCTGTTTCGCAGGGTAGAGCTAAGGGCTGTGAATATGTGCATTATTCTTCAAACCAATATGTTCATAAGTCCTCGAAGAATTTCTCTGCTTATTCATATGCTTACCCTAACCTCTCTTATGTGAAACGAAATGGATTGGCCTCTATGCCACCATTCTCATATGGAGCTCGTAGAGTGATGAACTCTTTGCCACCCCTTCAGATGTGGGTGGTTAAGAAAGGAACTAATCTCTTCTGCAGGGTCAGGTCTCCAGACGTGCTTTAACGTCTGAAGAATTTGCTGGGGGCCTGACAAAAATTATCAAAGTACCGAACGCGAATCATATGAACGTGATGAAAACTAGCTTGACGATAATTCCCATGTGTCCTCGGGAGCGTTTTCCTTCATATAAGAAATTGTCCAGGCTTGTCCTTTGCTACAAAAAGGATTGGGCCACCTTGCTGCACTTTATTTACTTTTGTTACTTGTTGCTCGTTACAAATTATCCTATCACAAAACTATCTGTTACCACTTATTTTAGTACTTGCAGCGAATACCTTGTTGAAAACCGCTTATCATTTCCTTCTGCTCCTCGTTGGGTTCGACACTCTTACTTATCGAAAGGACTACAATAGATCCCCTATACTTGTGGGTCATCAAGACTCTTTTAAAGCGCCGTTCTTTGGGAGTGAAGCGCCTTTGGTAGGTGGAATTTGGTAAGGAAAAATTTATATAGTGTGCTGAAATTTACTGTCACTTGTTACTATGGAAAGTAATCCTCTGAGGGGCTTGTTTGGGGTATCTTCATCCCAACCAGTAGAGCAAATAATTGCTCCTCAACCTACTGAACCTACTAAAAATGAAAATGTTCCCTTTGAAGTTCCTTCGGGTATGTTAGAAAAACTGCTAGCTAATCCTTTTGCAGGAGATGGAACAAAGCATCCTGATGAGCACCTAAAATATGTGGATGAAGTTTGTGGATTATTTAAGCTTGCAGGTATACCCGATGATGTTGTTAAGAAGAAGGTCTTCCCTTTATCTTTGAAGGGAGATGCATCGACATGGTATAAGCTATGTGATGATACGGGATCATGGAACTACAAACGATTGAAATTGGAATTTCATCAGAAATTTTATCCTATGCATCTTGTTCATCGTGATCGCAATTATATATATAATTTTTGGCCTCGCGAAGGATAAATCATCGCTCAAGCTTGGGGGAGGCTTAAATCAATGTTATATTCATGCCCCAATCATGGGCTCTCAAGAGAGATAATTCTTCAAAGTTTTTATGCTCGACTTTCTCGAAATAATCAATCCATGCTCGATACTTCTTGTGTTGGCTCTTTTATGATGAAGACTATTGAATTCAAATGGAATTTATTGGATAGAATTAAACGCAACTCTGAAGATTGGGATCTCGACGAAGGTAAGGAGTCAAGTATGACACCTAAGTTTGATTGTGTTAAATATTTTATGGATACCGATGTTTTTCGTAAATTTAGCACTAAATATGGACTTGACTGTGAGATAGTAGCCTCTTTCTGTGAATCTTTTGCTGCTTATGTTGATCTCTCTAAGGAGAAGTGGTTTAAATATCATCTTCCCATAGAAGTAAAAGTAGTTGCACCTGTTAAAGTTGAAGAAAAGACTGTCACTTATAATGATCATGTTGTTCCTACTTCTTATGTTGAGAAACCACCTTTCCCTGTTAGGATAAAGGATCATATGCTAAGGCTTCAATTGTGGTTCGTAAAAGCAATATTAGAACTTATACACCTCCTGAGCAAATTAAAGTTGAACCTAATATTGCTATTGTTAAAGATCTCTTGGCTGATAATATTGATGGGCATGTTATTTATTTCTACGGTGAAACTGCTAGAATTGCCAAACCTTGTGCTAAAGATAAACATAGATCTGTGGTAGGCATGCCTGTTATTTCTGTTAAAATAGGAGATCACTGTTATCATGGCTTATGTGATATGGGTGCTAGTGCTAGTGTTATACCTCATGACTTATACAAAGAAATTAAGCATGAGATTGCACCTGCTGAGTTAGAAGATATTGATGTTACAATTAAACTTGCCAATAGAGATACTATATCATCAATGGGAATTGTTAGAGATTTTGAAGTCTTGTGTGGGAAAACTAAATATCCTGCTGATTTTCTTGTTCTTGGTTCCCCACAAGATAGCTTTTGTCCTATTATTTTTGGTGGACCCTTCTTGAACACTGTCAATGTTAGAATAGACTGCGAAAAGAGTGTTGTTACTATTGGCTTGGGTGATATGTCTCATGAGTTTAATTTCTCTAAATTTAGTAGACAACACCGTGAAGAAGAATTGCCTAGTAAGGATGAAATTATTGGTCTTGCTTCTATTGCCGTACCTCCTAGTGATCCTTTAGAACAATATTTGCTAGACCATGAAAATGATATGTTTATGAATGAAAGAAGGGAAATAGATGAAGTATTCTTTAAACAGGAACCATCCTGAAACTCAATTTGCCTGTTGAAATCCTAGGGGATCCTCCTCCACCCAAGGGTGATCCCGTGTTTGAGCTTAAACCGTTGCCTGATACTCTTAAATATGCTTATCTTGATGAAAAGAAGATATATCCTGCTATTATTAGTGCTAACCTTTCAGAGCATGAAGAAGAGAGATTATTGAAAACTCTGAAGAAGCACCGTGCTGCTATTGGAAATACTCTTGATGATCTTAAGGGCATTAGTACCACTCTATGTCAACATAAAATAAATTTGGAAGAAGATGCCAAACCAGTCCGTGATCATCAACGAAGGCTGAATCCTAAGATGAAAGAAGTGGTAAGAAAGGAAATACTAAAGCTCATTGAGGCAGGTATAATTTATCCCGTTGATGATAGTTGGTGGGTAAGTCCTATCCATTGTGTCCCTAAGAAGGGAGGTATTACTGTTGTTCCTAATGATAAAGATGAATTGATTCCGCAAAGAATTATTACAGGTTATAGGATGGTAATTGATTTCCGCAAATTAAATAAAGCTACTAAGAAAGATCATTACCCCTTACCTTTTATCGATCAAATGCTAGAAATATTATGCAAACATACACATTTTTGCTTTCTAGATGGTTATTCTGGTTTCTCTCAAATACATGTGTCACCCAATGATCAATCAAAGACTACTTTTACCCGCCCTTTTGGTACTTTTGCTTATAGACGTATGCCTTTTGGTTTATGTAATGCACCTGCTACCTTTCGAAGATGCATGATGGCTATATTCTCTGACTTTTGTGAAAAGATTTGTGAGGTTTTCATGGACGACTTTTCCGTCTATGGATCCTCTTTTGATGATTGCTTGAGCAACCTTGATCGAGTTTTGCAGAGATGTGAAGAAACTAACCTTGTCTTGAATTGGGAAAAGTGCCACTATATGGTTAATGAAGGCATTGTCTTGGGGCATAAAGTTTCTGAAAGAGGTATTGAAGTTGATAAAGCCAAGGTTGATGCTATTGAAAAGATGCCATGTCCCAAGGACATCAAAGGTATAAGAAGTTTCCTTGGTCACGCCGGATTTTATAGGAGGTTCATTAAGGACTTCTCAAAAATGTCTCGGCCTCTGACTAATCTCTTACAAAAAGATATCCCTTTTGTCTTTGATGATGATTGTGTAGAAGCATTTGAAATACTTAAGAAAGCTTTGATTTCTGCATCTATCGTTCAGCCACCTGATTGGAATTTACCCTTTGAAATTATGTGTGATGCTAGTGATTATGTTGTAGGTGTTGTTCTAGGGCAAAGAGTTGATAAGAAGCTAAATGTTATTCAATATGCTAGTAAAACTCTAGACAATGCTTAGAGAAATTATGCTACTACTGAGAAAGAATTCTTAGCAGTTGTATTTGCTTGTGATAAGTTCAGACCTTATATTGTTCATTCTAAAGTAACTATTCACACGGATCATGCTGCTATTAAATATCTTATGGAAAAGAAAGATGCTAAACCTAGACTTATTAGATGGGTTCTCTTGCTACAAGAATTTGATTTACATATTGTTGATAGAGAAGGAGCTGAGAACCCCGTTCCAGACAACCTGTCTAGGTTAGAAAATGTTCTTGATGACCCACTACCTATTGATGATAGCTTTCCTGATGAGAAACTAAATGTCATAAATGCTTCTCGTAGTACTCCGTGGTATGCTGATTATGCTAATTATATCATTGCTAAATTTATACCACCTAGTTTTACATAATAGCAAAATAAAAAGTTTTTCTACGATTTGAGGCATTACTTTTTGGATGACCCACATCTTTATAAAGAAGGAGTAGTTGGTGTTATTAGACGTTGTGTACCTGAGCATGAACAGGAACAGATCCTACGCAAGTGTCACTCCGAGGCATATGGAGGACACCACGCTGGAGACAGAACTGCACATAAGGTATTGCAATCCGGTTTTATTGGCCTACTCTCTTCAAGGATGCCCGTAAGTTTGTCTTATCTTGTGATGAATGTCAAAGAATTGGTAATATTAGTAGACGTCAAGAAATGCCTATGAATTATTCACTTGTTATTGAACCATTTGATGTTTGTGGCTTTGATTATATGGGACCTTTTCCAGCCTCTAATAGATATACACATATTTTAGTTGCTGTTGATTACGTTACTAAGTGGGTAGAAGCTATTCCAACTAGTAGTGCTGATCATAACACTTCTATTAAAATGCTTAAAGAAGTTATTTTTCCGAGGTTTGGAGTCCCTAGATATTTAATGACTGATGGTGGTTCACACTTTATTCATGGTGCTTTCCGTAAAATGCTTGCTAAGTATGATGTTAATCATAGAATTGCATCTCCTTATCACCCACAGTCTAGTGGTCAAGTAGAATTGAGTTATAGAGAGCTCAAATTAATTTTGCAAAAGACTGTCAATAGGTCTAGAAAGAATTGGTCCAAGAAACTTGATGATGCATTATGGGCCTATAGAACTGCATATAAAAATCCTATGGGTATGTCTCCGTATAAAATGGTTTATGGAAAAGCATGTCACTTACCTCTCGAACTAGAACATAAGGCATATTGGGCTATTAAAGAGCTCAACTATGATTTCAAACTTGTCGGTGAGAAGAGGTTATTTGATATAAGCTCACTTGATGAATGGAGAACCCAAGCTTATGAAAATGCCAAGTTGTTTAAAGAAAAAGTGTGAGTTTAATGTAGGTGATTATGTATTGCTATACAACTCTCGTTTAAGATTTTTTGCAGGAAAACTTCTCTCTAAATGGGAAGGCCCCTACGTTATCGAGGAGGTCTATCGTTCCGGTGCCATAAAAATCAACAACTTCGAAGCCAGAATTCCGAAGGTGGTGAACGGTCAAAGAATTAAACATTATATCTCAGGTAATCCCATAAATGTTGAAACCTATGTTATTGAAACCGTAACCCCGAAGGAATACATAAGGGACACTTTCCGGAATGTTTCAGACTCCGAAAAGGAATAGGAATGTGGTACGGTAAGTAAACCGACTCCAAAACAGTTTTTAAGGCAATATTTCTCCGTTTTGGAATATTTAGAAAAATAGAAAAATAAGAAGCAGTCCGGGAAGGACACGAGGCCTCCACTAGGGTGGAGGCGCGCCTCTACGTGGGCACCTCGTGTGCTCTCCGGACTCCGTTTTCTTGCACGATACGTATTCTGGTCGGTAAAAATTCATTATATATTCTCCCGAAGGTTTTGACTCCTGTATCACGCAAATATTCTCTGTTCTTGTTTCGAGCTATTGCTGCTGCAGATTAGAGCAACATGTCTTCTCAAGAGTCAGTTGGGGAGAGCCACGTGTCTCATCCGGCATCGAAACCAAGGACAAACAGCGACGCTGACCACTTTGGGCCAGCAACGAAGGAAGAGATGGAGGCTGATTTGATGAGGATAGATGCCATGGAGGATCAAGAAGTCACTTCTCGCTTCCAAGCTGGGTTCACGATGGGAGAACTACAGAGCTCATCCATTCCAAACTCGGTTATCCCTTCCAATGCTAAATTTCTTTCTTATGAAAATATGAAGAAGAGTGTCACTTGTTCTCCCGCAGCTATGCAACACCCTTCGGTGAAAGGAGCTTTAACCATTACAGGAAAGCTTCGTAAGGAACTAATGAACCTCAAGCAGCAAGTCAATAAGCTCGAGGAGGAGAATCGTATCCTGAGAGGCATCATCGCCAAGAATTTTACACCATCACCAAAGAAGGAAACATAATCACATGGGTATGGGAACTCCCCTTGGCAACTGCCAAGCTTGGGGGAGATGCCCCGGTATCGTATCACAACCACATCTCCTCTCTTTACCGTTTTTCTTAGTTCGATCCTATTAGTAGTATCTTGATCTAGTGGAATAAAGTTTTGGTATGATCTAGTTTTGAGTTTTTGCTTTATGATCTCTCTATATAATCGAGTCCATGAGCTATATAATAAAGATGAGTGTTGAGTCAAGGGCTTGATGATTTTGCCATGATCTTGAGTGAATAAAAGAAAAGAGAATAGAATAAAAAGAAACAAAGAGTTCATATTGATCTTATTGAGAGTAATGACTTCAAATAGAAAGAGTATGATGATTAAAAACTGTTGAGAGTTGACAAGAATAGCTTTGGTCATCGTTGCAATTAATAGGAAGTAATAAGGAAAGAGAGGTTTCACATATAAATATATTATCACAGACATCTTTTACGATTGGGAGCACTCATTAAAATATGACATGCTAAAGAGTTGACGTTGGACAAGGAAGACAACGTAATGGGTTATGTTTTCTTATATCTGAGATAAAGTATATTGTCATGGATCATCCAACATGTTGAGCTTGCCTTTCCCCCTCATGCTAGCCAAATTCTTTGCACCAAGTAGAGATACTACTTGTGCTTCCAAATACCCTTAAACCAGTTTTGCCATAAGAGTCCACCATACCTACCTATGGATTGAGTAAGATCCTTCAAGTAAGTTGTCATCGGTGCAAGCAATAAAAATTGCTCTCTAAATATGTATGACTTATTAGTGTGGGAGAAAATAAGCTTTATACGATCTTGTGATGTTGAAGAAATAAAAGCGACGGACTGCATAATAAAGGTTCATATCACAAGTGGCAATATAAAGTGACGTTATTTCGCATTAAGATTTTGTGCATCCAACCATAAAAGTGCATGGCAACCTCTGCTTCCTTCTGCGAAGGG
Organism: Aegilops longissima; assembly: GCA_021605205.1. Lineage (NCBI taxonomy): Eukaryota > Viridiplantae > Streptophyta > Magnoliopsida > Poales > Poaceae > Aegilops > Aegilops longissima. The sequence goes on from CM038681.1 coordinate 444,881,552, forward strand.
CCTATCTTTTATTATTATCTTCTACCTTATGCAAGAGTCATGGTGATCTTCACCTTTCCTTTTTAGATTTTATCCTTTGGCAAGAACAGGGTGTTGGAAAGATCTTGATAGATATATCTAATTGGATGTAAGTCAGCATGAGTTATTATTGTTGACATTACCCTTGAGGTAAAAGGTTGGGAGGCGAAACTATAAGCCCCTATCTTTCTCTGTGTCCGATTAAGACTCCGTAACCACAAGTATTGCGTGAGTTTTAGCAATTATGAAAGACTAAATGATAGTTGAGTATGTGGACTTGCTAGGAAGCTCTGACATAGACTCTTTCTCATGTTATGATAAATTGCAATTGCTTCAATGACCGAGATTATAGTTTTTGGTTCTCAATAAAGTTTATGATTCGTACTTTGGCATTGTGAATGGATTATTACTTGAGCATAAGAAATCATATGACAATATCCTTATATGTTGTTGTTATGAGAATAATCATGATGCCCTCATGTCCGTATTTTATTTTTATCGACACCTCTACCTCTAAACATGTGGACATATTTATCGTTATCAGCTTCCGCTTGAAGACAAGCGAGGTCTAAGCTTGGGGGAGTTGATACGTCCATTTTGCATCATGCTTTTATATCGATATTTATTGCATTATGGGCTGTTATTATGCATTATGTCACAATACTTATGCCTATTCTATCTTATTTTACAAGGTCTACATAAGGAGGGACAATGCCGGCAACTGGAATTCTGGGCTGGAAAAGGAGCAAATATTAGAGACATATTCTGCACAACTCCAAAAGTCCTGAAACTCCATGAAAGTTATTTTTGGAAATAATGAAAAATATTGAGCGGAAGTACGTCAGAGGGGGCCCCACCTGGCCATGAGGGTGGGGGGAGCGCCCTACCCCCCAGGGCGCGCCCCCTGCCTCGTGGGCCCCCTGTTGGCTCTCCGGTGGCCATCTTCGCTATATGAGGTCTTTAAATCGAGAAAAAATCATAAGCAACCTTTGGGACGAGACTCCGCCACCACGAGGCGGAACCTTGCGAGAACCAATCTAGGGCTCCGTGAGCTGTTCTGCAGGGACACTTCCCTCCGGGAGGGGGAAATCATCGCTATCGTCATCACCAACGCTCCTCTCATCGGGAGAGGGCAATCTCCATCAACATCTTCACAAGCACCATCTCCTCTCAAAACCCTAGCTCATCTCTTGTATCCAATTCTTGTCTCCAAGTCCGGGATTGGTACTAGTAGGTTGCTAGTAGTGTTGATTACTCCTCGTAGTTGATGCTAGTTGGTTTATTTGTTGGAAGATCATATGTTCAGATCCTATATGCATATTAATACCCCTCTGATTATGAACATGAATATGCTTTGTGAGTAGTTACGTTTGTTCCTGAGGACATGGGAGAAGTCTTGCTATTAGTAGTCATGTGAATTTGGTATTAGATTCGATATTTTGATGAGATGTATGTTGTCTATCCTCTAGTGGTGTTATGTGAACGTCGACTACATAACACTTCATCATTATTTAGGCCTAGAGGAAGGCATTGGGAAGTAATAAGTAGATGATGGGTTGCTAGAGTGACGAAGCTTAAACCCTAGTTTATCGTTGCTTCGTAAGGGCTGATTTGGATCCATATGTTTCATGCTATGGTTAGGTTTACCTTAATACTTTTGTTGTAGTTGCGGATGCTTGCAATAGAGGTTAATCATAAGTGGGATGCTTGTTCAAGTAAGAACAACACCCAAGCACCGGTCCACCCACATATCAAATTATCAAAGTACCGAACGCGAATCATATGAACATGATGAAAACTAGCTTGACGATAATTCCCATGTGTCCTCGGGAGCGTTTTCCTTCATGTAAGAAATTGTCCAGGCTTGTCCTTTGCTACAAAAAGGATTGGGCCACCTTGCTGCACTTTATTTACTTTTGGTACTTGTTGCTCGTTACAAATTATCCTATCACAAAACTATCTGTTACCACTTATTTCAGTACTTGCAGAGAATACCTTGCTGAAAACCGCTTATCATTTCCTTGTGCTCCTCATTGGGTTCGACACTCTTACTTATCGAAAGGACTACGATAGATCCCCTATACTTGTGGGTCATCAAAGATACCTCGAACAAGCCCCTCAAAGGATTACTTTCCATAGTAACAAGTGACAGTAAATTTCAGCACACTATATAAATCTTTCCTTACCAAATTCCACCTACCAAAGGCGCTTCACTCCCCGACAACGGCGCCAGAAAAGATTCTTGATGACCCACAAGTATAGGGGATCTATCGTAGTCCTTTTGATAGTTAAGAGTGTCTAACCCAACGAGGAGCAGAAGGAAATGACAAGCGATTTTCAGTAAGGTATTCTCTCCAAGCACTGAAATTATCGGTAACAGAGAGTTTTGTGATAAGGTAATTTGTAATGGGTAACGAGTAATGAAAGTAAATAAGGTGCAGCAAGATGTCCCAATCCTTTTTGTAGGGAAGGATAAGCCTGGACAAACTCTTATATAAAGTAAAACGCTCCCGAGGACACATGGGAATTATCGTCAAGCTAGTTTTCATCACGCTCATATGATTCGTGTTCGTTACTTTGATAATTTGATATGTGGGTGGACCGGTGCTTGGGTACTGCCCTTCCTTGGACAAGCATCCCACTTATGGTTAACTCCTATTGCAAGCATCCGCAACTACAAAAGAAGTATTAAGGTAAACCTAACCATAGCATGAAACATATGGATCCAAATCAGCCCCTTACGAAGCAACGCATAAACTAGGGTTTAAGCTTCTGTCACTCTAGCAACCCATCATATACTTATTACTTACCAGTGCCTTCCTCTAGGCCCAAACAATGGTGAAGTGTCATGTAGTTGACGTTCACATAACACCACTAGAGGAAAGACAACATACATCTCATCAAAATATCGAACGAATACCAAATTCACATGACTACTTATAGCAAGACTTCTCCCATGTCCACAAGAACAAACGTAACTACTCACAAATCATATTCATGTTCATAATCAGAGGGGTATTAATATGCATAAAGGATCTGAACATATGATCTTCCACCAAATAAACCAACTAGCATCAACTACAAGGAGTAATCAACACTACTAGCAATCCACATGTACCAATCCGAGGTTTTGGGACAAAGATTGGATACAAGAGATGAACTAGGGTTTGAGAGGACATGGTGCTGGTGAAGATGTTGATGGAGATTGACCCCCTCCCGATGAGAGGATCATTGGTGATGACGATGGAGATGATTTCCCCCTCCCGGAGGGATGTTTCCCCGGCAGAACAGTTCCGTTGGAGCCCTAGATTGGTTCCGCCAAGGTTCCGCCTCGTGGCGGCGGTGTTTCGTCTCGAAAGCTTGCTTATGATTTTTCCAGGTTAAAAGACTTCATATAGCAGAAGATGGTCATTGCAGGCCTGCCAGGGGGCCCACGAGGCAGGGGGCGCGCCCAGGGGGTAGGGTGCGCCCCCACCCTCGTGGATGGTGGATGGCCCCCCTCTGGTACTTCCTTCGCTCAGTATTTTTTATTAATTCCAAAAATAACTTATGTAGGGTTTTAGGACTTTTGGACTTGTGTAGAATAGGTCTCTAATATTTGCTCCTTTTCCAGCCCAGAATTCCAGCTGCCGGCATTCTCCCTCTTCTTGTAAACCTTATAAAATAAGAGAGAATAGGCATAAGTATTGTGACATAATGTGTAATAACAACCCATAATGCAATAAATATCGATATAAAAGCGTGATGCGAAATGGATGTATCACGCCCTATGTTATAACTGTTGCATGAAGAATCGCATCCGACATAATTATCCATCACTAATCCAATGCCTACGAGCTTTTCACATATTGATCTTTGCTTAGTTACTTTATCGTTGCTGAGGGAGTCCTGGATTAGGGGGTATCCGGACAGCCGGACTGTATACAACGTCCGGACTATTGAAGCGTGAAGATACAAGACTCGAGACTTTGTCCCGTGTCTGGATGGGACTATCCTTGGCGTGGAAGGCAAGCTTGGTGATCCGGATATTGTATTTCCTTCCTTGTAACCGACTCCGTGTAAACCCTAGCCCTCTCCGATGTCTATATAAACCGGAGAGGTTGGTCCTTAGAAGACCGATCACAATTACAATCATACCATCATAGGCTGGCTTCTAGGGTTTAGCCTCTACGATCTCGTGGTAGATCTACTCTTGTACTACCCATATCTTCAATATTAATCAAGCAGGAAGTAGGGTTTTACCTCCATTGAGAGGGCCAGAACCTGGGTAAACATCTGTGTCCCTTGCTTCCTGTTACCATCAGCCTAGACACACAGATCGGGACCCCCTACCCGAGATCCACCGGTTTTGACACCGACATTGGTGCTTTCATTGAGAGTTCCTCTGTGTCGTTGCTACGGGGCTCGATGGCTCCTTCAACCATTGTCAACAACACAGTCCCGGGCGAGACCTTTCTCCTCGGACAGATCTTTGTGTTCGGCGGCCGCCTGCGGGCCGCAGTTAACAGCCATCCGGAGCAGATCGATGGCTACGCTCCCGCCACCAGATCGGATCGAAACCTGAACTACAGGGGACATCCACGGAGACCGGATCTTCGACGGATTCGGGCCTATGCCGAGAGCACCGGACGATCGCGACGAGCACGGCTTAGACCTCTTTGTCGGACAAAGCTCGAGGTATCACCCCGCAGTAGCCTCGGACCTAAATCCGAACAGGCTGTGTTGCCCTAAGGGGCGGAGGCTGGACCCGCCCGCGGGTCGCACACTCATCGGCGATGGAGCCAACACGGCCTTACCTGCTGTGGTGGCTCAGACTCGGACCCCGGATTCAGATCCGGATGTTGGTTCCGGTCCGCGCCTCGAGCCGCGGTCGAGCGAGTTGGGCTCCGTAATGGAGTTCATCTGCGGATATCTTCCAAGACCCGCCCTTTGGCGACATGCTGAACTCGTTAAAAACTCTCTCTTTGACAGAAAATTCAGGGCCAAACTATGTCCGGCTCGAGTGGGAAGCAGGCGACGAAGAAATTCGTTGCCCACCCACCACCCACTTCATAGCCACGGTCGATGACTTAACCGACGTGCCTGACTTCGACTTCGAAGGCATCGACGGCATGGACGACGATGGAGGAGAAGATTCGGAATCTATGGGGCGTTGGACTTCTGCCTCGTCACACGACATATACATGGTGGATACGCCCAAAGAGGACAAAGGCGACAATCCGGAAGATAAAACCCCCGGGCAAAAGCCAAAGCGATGGCGCAGACGCCATTCTAAGTCCAGCAATAGTAAAAATAGCGACAAGAGCACCAGACGGATCGATACTACAGTCAACTCCGAAGGCAACAACGACCATACGGACCCAGCGATGGAGCAGGGCGAACCAGGCCACCCCAAACACAGTTCGGAGCAGATGCCCGAGGACAATGATCCCGACGGATGAGGTCATCAAACCGAACCAGCACAAGAAAACAGTCCGGATGACGATGCATTCATCATCCCGGAAAAACGCGTGGAACGAGATAACCTCCACAGAAAGCTTATGGCCACCGCAAGAAGTCTAAAGAAGCAGAAGCAATGGCTCAAAGCCACACAGGAAACGCTCAACCATAGAAGGAAAAAAGTGCTAGACACTGAAGAAAGATACAACGATGATCGCCATACAAAGAGCTATCCAAAATGCAAGTTACTGCCAGAATTCGACGACGAAGCTGTACCACTTCATAACCGCAACAAAGCGGCTACCGACACCGCGCACGATCTACGTGAACACCTGGATAAGAAAGTTGGCGCGGCCAGGTCCATTATGGATCTAAAGGACACACCCCAGCGAGGGACTATGGTCACCAAAACGATTATGCCAATCGAATACCAGTTCGGAATAAACACCAGACACAACAACAGCCGACGGCATGCCACAGCACGTCCAGATACAGAGGGGCCGTTAACCCCTGGTGCTTTACCGAAGAAGTACTGTACCATGAATTTCCACAGGGCTTTAAACTTGTGAATATAGAGGCATACGACGGAACGACATACCCTGGTGTCTGGATCGAGGATTTTATCCTGCATATACATATGGCTCGTGGGGATGACCTCCACGCCATCAAATACCTTCCCCTCAAACTGAAGGGACCAGCTCGACACTGGTTGAAAAGCCTCCCTGAAAATTCAATTGGGAGTTGGGAGGAACTCGAGGACGCTTTCAGGGCCAACTTTCAAGGGACTTATGTCCGGCCTCCGGATGCGGACGACTTAAGCCACATAATCCAAGAGCCCGGAGAGTCCGCCCGCAAGCTTTGGAATAGATTCCTCACTAAGAAGAATCAAATTGTCGATTGTCCAGACGCTGAAGCCTTAGCGGCATTCAAACACAGCATCCGCGACGAGTGGCTTGCCAGACACCTCGGCCAAGAAAAGCCAAGGACAATGGCAGCCCTAACAAGCCTTGTGACCCGCTTTTGCGCGGGTGAAGATAGCTGGCTAGCCCGTAAAGGCACCAGCGACCCCAGCACATCCGGAATAAGGGATGGCAACGGGAAGCCACGGCGTAATAAAAACAAACGCCCAAACAAGGAAGAGAGCCCGGATAACACAACGGTTAATGCCGGGTTCAGGGGCTCTCGACCTGATCAGCAAAAGAAGCCATCTAAAGGCAGTAAAGAGGGACCGTCCGGTCTGAATAGAGTCCTAGACGATATGCCAAATTCATGGCACCTCGACAAACCTGCGAACCACACACACAGAGAGTGCTGGGTCTTCAAGCAGGCCGGCAAATTAAATGCCGAACACAAGGGAAGGGAAACACCAAGTGAAGATGAGGATGAACCTCGCCAGCCGAACACTGGGGGACAGAAAAAATTCCCGCCAGAGGTTAAAACAGTGAGCATGATCCACGCGACTTACACATCCATGAGAAGGCACGAACGCGCGCATAGAGACACGCTCGATATGGAGCCCATCGTACTCACGCCTAACTATTGGATGTCGTACCCGATCACCTTCGATCACTTGGACGACCGAACTAGTATTCGGCGCGGAGAATCAAAGGCCTTGGTGCTTGACCCGATAATCGACGGATACCGTCTCACCCGTGTCCTCATGGACGTCGGCAGTAGTCTCAATTTAATATACGAGGACACTGCCCGTAGGATGGGGATAAACCCATCCAGAATTAACCAAAGCAACACCACCTTTGAAGGGGTGATACCAGGCGTTGAAGCCCACAGCAGGGGCTCCGTCGTACTGGAGGTAACATTCGGCTCTCCAGGCAACTCTAGAAGTGAAGAGCTACTCTTTATCATCGCACCCTTCCAAAGAGACTATCATGCATTGCTTGGAAGAACGGCCTTCGCCCGCTTCAACGCATTGCCGCACTATGGCTACCTTACACTCAAGATGCCCGGTCCACGGGGCGTCATCACCGTTAGTGGAATCGCAGAGCGCTCTTCACGCGCAGAGGAACTCGCGACGGCCCTAGCGGCCGGACTATAAGCGGCCTCCAATATCAGAAAACATAACTGGTCATTAAGACCACAAACACTGTTAGACGAGTCCAGTCGCCCGGATAAAATTGAATCAGGGCACTGTATATGTAATCCCATAGTGGACACCAGGGGCTATAAATATTTAATACAGCCCCACACTTGGCTCAACCTTATTGGCAGGCCAACATCTTACACTTTTACTATCCATTGCATACCTACGTTGTACTCTCCTCTACGTTTTTTTTTTTTTTCACGAGACAACGTTCAGCGATACCCTTCCAGATACGGCACAACAGAGACAAAGGCGCAGACGCAGCAGCGAGGGCCCGTTCAACAGGTTTCTTTTTAGATTAAGCCCTGTGTAAACCTTGTCTATTGCCTCTTGTTGCTTAACCATCCCATGGGTTCCATACTCACGAGAGGATCTGCCGTTATTGGCATTTCGCCACGACAGCATTAACGCACGTGCACTGGAAACACATGGTTTATAATGAATGGGCATTCTTGAGCCCATAAATGCATTATAAAGTCCGAATACCTTGGAGTGTTCGGCGTCCACGAAGTTTGGCCTTATATGCATCAGCTCGAATCATGTCTTTGCTCAAATGTTGGGTTTGCCCGCTCCGGGTTTGCCGCCTTACGTTCCGTTATTATCGGCTAAGGTGGCCAAAGGAGAACTCTGCGATTTGTGCCCTGGTTATTCCGGACGAGCACCTCGAGAGAGAAAGCGGCTGGATCGTCATGATACAAATGAGAGACTGTTCAACCACTCAAGACTTATCGAATCTTTAGGATCCTCCGCATTAACGAAGGACCGTTTCCCGGTCATGTACACACGCGCCCGTATTCGGATGCACGCGAAGGTACCAGGGGCTACATAGTAGCCTCAACGTTAGACTCTCATGGCTAAGCGAAAGTGTTACAGCTATATAGTCCGGTTGCCTAGTTCGACGTGCGATCACCTCTTTAATGGACCAAGACGTTGGATCAAGTGTGATTAAGCACATTTTTCGCGAACACCCCCGCATTGTATGCGTGGGGGCTGAAGCCAACGACTGCTAACTTTCGGATTGCATATTCATATATATAAACGGCCACACAGGGGACATAATCATATTTTCAGGCAAACAGTATAACTATTGTCTCATAATCAAAATAAACATTGTTTTTTACAATGATTCGATTCATCACTCGAACAAGACATTCTTCGAGTACTGCGCCTCTATTAGGCGGGCACCTTCTGTGACCAGCACCAAGTAGTGCTCGGCCGGATATTGGCCCCTCGCCGGATCCTGGGTCGCTATAATGGTGGCCTCCATATCCGTCCAATAGGCTTTAACGCGGGCAAGAGCCATTCGTGCACCCTCTATGCACGCCGACCTCCTCATCGCGTCGATCCGAGGCACGACCCCAAGGAATTGCTGCACCAAGCCAAAATAACTGTCCGGCTTAGGCCCCTTCAGCCAAAGATGGTCTATCATAGCCTGCATTGCAAGCCCGGACAGCCTGTGAAGCTCCGCTACAACAGCCATCTTGTCACTTAACGGCAGCGGGCGAGTGGGAGCATTGAATTGCGACCAGAAAAGCTTCTCCACTTCCTTAGCACCCTGATCCTCGAAGAACTTGGCAGCGTCAGCTATACTCTTCACCAAATCCGCATACGCGTCCGCAGGACTCCAGCGTCCATCCAGGGGAGCATACTTCGGATCGAAAAACTTCGTCCGCAGCAAGTAGGAGCCTCGGCCAGCGATTTTACCGGCTGTTGAAGCTCCTCCGCGCACCTCGCGCGGTCCATATTTCCTTGGTGGCATTAAGTGCCTTGTCCAGATCGGCGAACTATCCTTATGCTCCTTTTTAAGGAGCTCATAGCGGTCAGCGGCATTTTTTAACTCCACAGCCATTTCGGCTATCTTTTCATCGCTTCGGCGATGAGCAGCCTGTTCGGCTCTCAATTCTCCGGCCGCCTTTAGGGCAGCTGCATTGCTAACCCGAGCTTGTTCCTTGGCCTGGGCAAGTTCTACCCTCAGGGCCTCCACGGCAGCAGCACCATCTGCAGTCCGAACATATTACATTAATATCATGCCGCCTCCATATTTTCCTATACAAAGGAAGGCAGAGCACATACCTTGTGATTTGTCCAGCCGCTCGTTCACCAGCGTGATATCGGCATCAATCGATCCAATCTGCCTAGTTAGTTCGGCAACTTCAACGGACTGTTCGGCGGCCGGACCCACAGGTACCTGCACGTATTTATAGCGCAATCATTGATTTATGATCCCCCGTTTGCCGCCTAGGGCGGGCAACCAGAGTCTCAGGGGCTACTATCTATACGGAGCACACCTAACGCGTGACTCACAGCCAAAAACAATGTATTCTTCACTACATACCTCAAAGCCTCTGAGCAGACTTGTAAATGCTTCATTCAAACTGCTTGTAGCGGATGAAATCTTCTTGAGCACCACGCTCATTAATGAGCGGTGCTCCTCCGAGAGCGCAACTCGCTCCAGTAGGCCCGTCAGTACGTCCAGCCGGACATTAAACTGTGCCGGACCCTTCCCATCACCCCTCGTGGGAGCCAAACGCTCCGGGCTCAGGGCAGCTGACGCATTGGCTTCCGGCTTCGGCAGATCCAGACTCCTCCGTGACGACACCTCAGTGTCGCCCGCTTCATGAGCCGAAGAGGCGGGTGGGGTCTCGCTCTCCATCATCTCCGGAGGAAGATCCCCGAAGACGAACTCTGTTGAGAAGGGCTGCTAGCTGGACTGCGAAAGACGAATCCTGGTTATTGATCTAGGAGAAACGCAGTACCTTCGAATTAAAAATTAACTTACAGCTCGGTGGAGGCTGGCCCGTTGGTGGGCACGACGCGGTGAGGGTGCCCGTCGGGGCAGAGCCCCGTGGTGATATCTTTTTCCCTGGTTTGGGCATCTCTGTCTCCGAGTCTTCAGAGGCAGCCCTCTTCTTCCCGCGCGGGGAGGAGGCCTTAGCCTCCCCTTCCCGACCATCCTCCTTTGGGGAGGCAACAATTCCCCCGGTTCGGATGCGTAGCGTGTGAAGTTCGGTTTCTTCATTCTTCCCCTTGTCTTTCCCTGAGGGCATTCTGCTGAGTACCCGGTCAAGCATCTTGGCCATGGTGGGACCAGTAGCCTTGAGAAGTAGCGCGGACACCTGATTCTCTCCGCCTTGCTGAGCCATTCCTGGCCACGGACGATTTTCAGAATAAACAATTATGACAAATACAAAACAAGGTGTCCGGTATCAAGTTTACTTACTTGGGTATCTAGGCGATTGCAGCTTAGGCCCGCATCCTCGGTGGTGTCCGGACACTCTACTTTCGCTCTAAAGAATAATTTGCACATCCCTTCGAGCTTCAGGCTGAAGAAGTGCTTAATAGTCCGCGGACCCTCTGGATTGAACTCCCACATCCGGAGAGGCCGGCGTTGGCACGGCAACATCCGTTGGATTAACATCACTTGCATTATGCTGACAAGGTTAATGTCCCTCTCAAGAAGCTCTCGGATGCGGCTCTGCGATCTTGGTACATCACCGGTGGCCCCCAATTCCGTCCTATGTTGGTCCAAGACGCTAGTTGTGACGGAGGGCCCGAGCGGAACTCGGGGGCGGCCGCCCACTTTGTGCCTTTGGGAGCCGTGACATAAAACCACCTCCATTGCCATACATCGGATACTTCTGGGAAAGAACCCTCTGGCCATGGGGCATCAGCGTTCCTGCTTATTACGGCACCCCAAGACTCCGTGTCGCCCCTCGATCATCTTGACTTCACATTGAAGGTCTTGAGCCATAAGCCAAAGTGTGGGGTGACATGGAGGAAGGCCTCGCACACTATAATGAACGACGAGATATGGAGGATAGCGTCCGGAGCTAGATCATGAAAATCCAACCCATAATAGAACATGAGCCCCCTCACAAAAGGATCGAGGGTGAGTCCCAAGCCACGGAGGAAGTGAGGAACGAACACGACGCACTCATTGGGCTCCGGTGTAGGGACGACGTGCCCTGGAGCAGGGAGCCTGTGCTGGATGTCGGCGGTCAGATATCCGACATCCCTAAGCTTCGCAATGTCCTCCTTTTGAATCGAGGAGGCCACCCACCGACCTTGAGGGTTGGATCTGGACATATTGGAGGATCCGGGGTGTTGGAGCTTAGATCTCGGGTGTTAGAACTCGAGGTGCGAGAAGGCGCGAGCGAGGTGGAAAAGAGGCATAGGCCTCGGCCCCTTTTTAAAGGGGGTGAATATCAAGAGTCCTTAGGGTGACCGCTTGAGGTTTACCTTACGGCACACGGAGTCATACCAACGGCTGTCATAGGGCTACGCACGCCCTCATTAATGGAAGATCCTGTAATAAGAGGAACACAATCTCTGCCTCGACAGGACGTGCCAATAAAACCGCCTCGCAGCGCGAGTCGAGGTGGGGCGAGAAGCATCGGTTCGTGTTGAACTGGGCCACGATGTGAAGGCACGGCTTACGAAGATTGCCAGTGGATCAGATTTATGCTATGTTCCCTACAACGGTGTGTAAGAATCCCCTCATGGATCCGGACACGATCTAAGTGTTCGATAATTACTTTGGAGTATTCGGAGGAGGAACCCGCCCTGTAATGCCGAAGACAAGACTACGCGCCGGACTCATCGTCATTGAAGCCTGGTTCAGGGGCTACTGAGGGAGTCCTGGATTAGGGGGTATAGGGACAGCCGGACTGTATACAACGTCCGGACTATTGAAGCGTGAAGATACAAGACTCAAGACATCGTCCCGTGTCCGGATGGGACTATCCTTGGCGTGGAAGGCAAGCTTGGCGATCCGGATATTGTATTTCCTTCCTTATAACCGACTCCGTGTAAACCCTAGCCCTCTCCGGTGTCTATATAAACCGGAGAGGTTGGTCCTTAGAAGACCGATCACAATTACAATCATACCATCATAGGCTAGCTTCTAGGGTTTAGCCTCTACGATCTCGTGGTAGATCTACTCTTGTACTACCCATATCTTCAATATTAATCAAGCAGGAAGTAGGGTTTTACCTCCATCGAGAGGGCCCGAACCTGGGTAAACATCCGTGTCCCTTGCTTCCTGTTACCATCAGCCTAGACGCGCAGATCGGGACCCCCTACCCGAGATCCGCCGGTTTTGACACCGACAGTTGCCACTGTTACAATTACTACAAAATTGCTACTGTTACTTTTGCCACCGTTACCGTTACTTCCATATTACTTTGCTACTAAATACTTTGCTGCAGATATTAAGTTTTCCACGTGTGGTTGAATTGACAACTCAAATGCTAATACTTGAGAATATTCTTTGGCTCCCCTTGTGTCGAATCAATAAATTTGGGTTGAATACTCTACCCTTGAAAGCTGTTGCGATCCCCTATACTTGTGGGTTGTGACGTCTGATAACCCACAAGTATAGGGGATCACAACAGCTTTCAAGGGTAGAGTATTCAACCCAAATTTATTGATTCGACACAAGGGGAGCCAAAGAATATTCTTGAGTATTAGCAGTTGAGTTGTCAATTCAACCACACCTGGATAACTTAGTATCTGCAGCAAAGTGTTTAGTAGCAAACGTGGTATGATAATAATAGTAACGGTAGCAAAAGTAAAAATAAATGTTTTTGGGGTTTTGTAGTAGTTGTAACAGTAGCAACGGAAAAGTAGATAAGCAAAGAACAATATGTGAAAAGCTCGTAGGCAATGGATCAGTGATGGATATTTATGCCGGATGCGATTCCTCATGCAATAGTTATAACATAGGGTGATATAGAACTAGCTCCAATTCATCAATGTAATGTAGGCATGTATTCCGTAAATAGTCATACGTGCTTATGGAAAAGAACTTGTATGACGTCTTTTGTCCTACCCTCCCGTTGAAGCGGGGTCCTAGCGGAAACTAAGGGATATTAAGGCCTCCTTTTAATAGAGAACCGGAACAAAGCATTAGCACATAGTGAATACATGAACTCCTCAAACTACGGTCATCACCGAGAAGTATCCCGATTATTGTCACTTCAGGGTTGTCGGATCATAACACATAATAGGTGACTATAGACTTGCAAGATAGGATCAAGAACACACATATATTCATGAAAACATATTAGGTTCAGATATGAAATCATGGCACTCGGGCCCTAGTGACAAGAATTAAGCATAGCAAAGTCATAGCAACATCAATCTCAGAACATAGTGGATACTAGGGATCAAACCCTAACAAAACTAACTTGATTACATGGTAAATCTCATCCAACCCATCACCGTCCAGCAAGCCTATGATGGAATTACTCACGACGGCGGTGAGCATCATGAAATTGGTGATGGAGGATGGTTGATGATGACGATGGCGACGAATCCCCTCTCCGGAGCCCGAACGGACTCAGATCAGCCCTCCCGAGAGAGATTAGGGCTTGGCGGCGGCTCCGTGTCGTAAACGCGATGAAACTTTCTCTCTGATTTTTTTCTCCCCGAGACGGAATATATGGAGTTGGAGTTGAGGTCGGAGGAGGTCCAGGGGACCCACGAGATAGGAGGCCGCACCCTAGGGGGGGCCCCTGTCTCATGGACAGGCTGTGGGCCACCTGGCATTAATTCTTTCGCCAAAAATTCTTATAAATTCCAAAAACTGCCTCCGTGTCTTTCCAGGACATTCCGAGAACTTTTGTTTTCTACACATAAAACAACATCATGGTAGTTCTGCTGAAAACAGCGTTAGTCCGGGTTAGTTACATTCAAATCATACAAGTTAGAGTCCAAAACAAGGGCAAAAGTGTTTGGAAAAGTAGATACGTTGGAGACGTATCAACTCCCCCAAGCTTAAACCTTTGCTTGTCCTCAAGCAATTCAGTTGATAAACTGAAAGTGATAAAGAAAAACTTTTACAAACTCGTTTTGCTCTTGTTGTTGTAAACATGAAAAGCCAGCATTCAAGTTTCAGCAAATATTATGAACTAACCATACTCACAATAACACATAGGTCTCACAATTACTCATATCAATAACATAATCAGCTAGCGAGCCATAATAATAAAACTCGGATGACAACACTTTCTCAAAATAATCATAACATGATATAACAAAATGGTATCTCGCTAGCCCTTTACGAGACCATAAAACATAAATGCAGAGCACCTTTAAAGATCAAGGACTGACTAAACATTGTAATTCATGGTAAAAGAGATCCACCAAGTCATACCCAATATAAACCAATAGTAATGAATGCAAATGACAAGGTGCTCTCAAATGGTGCTTTTTAATAAGAAGGATGATGACTCAACATAAAAGTAAATAGATAGGCCCTTCGCAGAGGGAAGCAGTGATTTGTAGAGGTGCCAGAGCTCGATTTTAAATTAGAGATTGAATAACATTTTGAGCGGCATACTTTTGCTGTCAACGCAACAACTATGAGATGGCTGTATCTTCCATACTACATGCATTATAGGCAGTTCCCAAACAAAATGGTAAAGGTTTATACTCCCCCAACCACCAACAAGCATCAATCCATGGCTTGCTCGAAACAACGAGTGCCTCCAACATACAACAGCCCTGGGGAAGTTTTGTTTAATTATTTTGATTTGCTTTGATCTTTTGGATCATGGGACTGGGCATCCCGGTTACTGGCCCTTTCTCATGAATTAGGAGCGGAGTCCACTCCTCTTGAGAATGACCCACCTAGCATGGAAGATATAGGTAGCCCTAGTTGTAACATGAGTTGCTCGAGCATACAAAACAGAATTTCATTTGAAGGTTTGGAGTTTGGCACATACAAATTTACTTGGAACGGCAGGTAAATACCGCATATAGGAAGGTATAGTGGACTCATATGGAACAACTTGGGGTTTAAGGAGTTTGGATGCACAAGCAGTATTCCCGCTTAGTACAAGTGAAGGCTAGCAAAAGACTGGGAAGCGACCAACTGAGACAGCGACAACAGTCGTAAACACGCATTAAAATTAATTCACACCGAGTACAAGCATGAGTAGGATATAATCTACCATGAACATAAATATCATGAAGGCTATGTTGATTTGTTTCAACTACATGTGTGAACATGTGCCAAGTCGAGTCACTCAATTCATTCAAAGGAGGATACCATCCCATCATATCACGTCATAATCATTCTAATAGCATGTTGGCACGGAAAGTAGACCATTATAACTCATAGCTAATCAAGCATGGCACAAGTAACTATAATCTCTAAATGTCATTGCAAATATGTTTACTTCATAATAGCTAACTCAGGAATGATGAACTCATCATATTTACAAAAACAAAAGAGGTCAAGTTCATACCAGCTTTTCTCATCCCAATAAGTCCATCATATATTGTCATTATTGCCTTTCACTCGCACGACCAAACGATGTGTATAATAATAAGAGTGCACGTGCATTGGACTAAGCTGGAATCTGCAAGCATTCAACTCAAGAGAGAAGACAAGTAATATGGGCTCTAAGTTAAATAAACAATCATGCATATAGGAGCCACTAAGCATTTTCAATATGGTCTTCTCGACCCCCAAAAGAAAGAAAAGAAAATAAAACTATTTACACGAGAAAGCTCCCAACAAGTAAAAAGAAGAACGAGAAATCTTTTTGGGTTTTCATTTTAATTTCTACTACAAGCATGGAAATTAAACTAACTAAATTTTTTTGGTTTTTCTTAAGGTTTATCAAACACACAAGAAGAAAACTAGAAAAAGAAAATTAAACAGCATGGATAATACAATGAAAGAGTATGAGCACCGACGACTAGTGTGTGAACATGAATGTAAAGTCGGTGAGAAATACGTACTCCCCCAAGCTTAGGCTTTTGGCCTAAGTTGGTATAGTACCAAGGACCGCCGCTACTCTCCCCGGTGTAATGGGAGGTGTAATCAGGATACCATTGGCTGGTCATCTCTGGATCCCACTGGACAAATGATGCACGATAAGGGTCCAGTTCAGGTTTCGGCTCAGGTTCAGGTTCTGGAGTAAAAGCTTGAGCTCGATGATTGATCACCGCTTCTGGTGTGTCAATAAAATTTTCTGCAAGCAAATCAAACAACAAAGGCGCAGGCAAAATAATAATCTCAAAGTGTTTCTTATTGAATCTAAGTTTATACAAGAGCATCTTCTCTTCGTTGTTAACAATAAACTTGTGTGCTACCATGCTCTTGTAATCTAAAATGTGAGGAGGTAATTTTGTCTCCTCCTCCTCATGGTGCCTAATGGGTATCTGAAAATGTTCAGCAAGACGTGCAGCAAAGATACCTCCAAATATGGGGCCTTTTGTACGATTCAGGGCTAGCCGTTTAGCAACGACGGCACCCATACTAAAAGTATTGTCTCCTAGCAAAGCATGTTGAAGAATAAGAATATCTGGAACGCTCAAATTTCCACTATTTCCACGACCAATCAAGCATCTACTAGAAAATATGGCAAAGTAGCGTAAAACAGGAAAGTGTATGCTAGAGACCTTCGCCTCAGAGCCCTTCTTTGGCTCCTCTACAGCAATAGTATTAACAAAGCCACCCACATCTTCACGATGGGGTTCATCTAATTCTCCCTCATAAGGTATCCTACATACCACACAAAAATGACGTAAAGACATTTCTTTGAATTCATCATATAAATGAAATGATACTGCAGGCGGTGATTTCTTAGGATAATAATAAAAGTTTTGCACGAAAGTATTGGTGAGTAAGAGATACTGATCGATTCGGTCGTTCATGAAACCGGTGAGGCCTGCAGTCTCGATTAAAGCATAAAAGTCTTCATGAATTCCGGCTTCTTTCAAGAAATCCTCACATGGCCATTCGCACGACCGTACTTCCGCTAAGCGAGGAAGATTTTACTTGGCTTTTTCCTTCTCTTTGGCTTGTTTTTCCTGAGAGCTTTGGCTGGAAGAGCCTTTAAAAGGCCTCCTTAACATTTTCTGAAAATTTCTGAAATTTTAGTAACTTCAAAATAAAAGTGCATAAAACTAAACAAGATTGATAGCAACTACTCCTACAAGTGCCTAGAGCCTATATCATGCATTGAAATTGCTTGGGACCTCAAAAATTTGACATGCAAGCTCAAGAACATGGTCAACTATGCAGCAAAAATTTGCAATGAATAAAGAACTAGAACAAAAACTAATTGGACCAATGGAGGAGTCACATACCAAGCAACAATCTCCCAAAGCAGTTTTACGAATGGAGCTTTGAGCTAAGAGATCGAAAATCGCAGCAAAACAAGCTAGAACTCGTGCTTGAGTTGGATGGAGATTTTTTGGGTAGAAGATGAAGTGTGTGGTTGCTGGCATAAGTGGAGGGGGGCCACCAGGGGCCCACGAGACAGGGGGCACCCTACAGGGGGGGCGCGCCCTCCTCTCTCGTGGTCTGGTGCTTGCCCCTCCTGTAGTGTTTTCAGTGCCTAAAATCCTCAAATATTCCAGAAAAAAATCATACTAGATTTGCAGGGCATTTGGAGCACTTTTATTTTCGGACTATTTTTTAATGCACGGATAATTCAGAAAACAGACGGATAGAACTATTTTTGCTTTATTTATTCTAAATAACAGAAAGTAAAAAGAGGGTACAAAAGGTTGTGCCTTCTAGTTTCATCCATCTCTTGATCATCAAAATGAACCCACTAACAAGGTTGATCAAGTCTTGTTAACAAACTCATTCCGAGTAACACGGAACCGGAGAAATTTCGAATAACACTAAGTTGACTCAACGGGGATATGAAAATCCCCAACAATAAGAATATCTTACTTTTTCTTGACAGTAGGGAGAGGAAATTCAAAACCTCCAAAAATGATAGTTGGAACTTTTTCAATAGAATTGATGCTATGAACTTGAGATTGTTTCCTCGGAAAGTGTACCGTATGCTCATTACCATTAACATGAAAAGTAACATTGCCTTTGTTGCAATCAATAACAGCCCTGCAGTATTAAGAAAAGGTCTACCAAGGATAATAGACATACTATCGCCCTCGGAATATCAAGAATAACAAAGTCCGTTAAGATAGTGACGTTTGCAACCACAACAGCACATCCTCACAAATACCGACAGTGTATAGCAGTTGATTTATCAGCCATTTGCAAAGATATTTCAGTAGGTGTCAACTTATTCAATTCAAGTCTACGATATAAAGAGAGAGGCATAACACTAACACCGGCTCCAAGATCACATAAAGCAGTTCTAACATAATTTCTTTTAATAGAGCATGGTATAGTTGGAACACCCGGATCTCCAAGTTTCTTTGGTATTCCACCCTTAAAAGTGTAATTAGCAAGCATAGTGGAAATTTCAGCTTCCGGTATCTTTCTTTTGTTTGTAATGATATCCTTCATATACTTAGCATAAGGATTTACTTTAAGCATATCAGTTAAGCGCATACGTAAGAAAATAGGTCTAATCATTTCAGCAAAGTGCTCAAAATCATCATCATCCTTTGACTTGGATGGTTTAGGAGGAAAGGGCATGGGTTTCTGAACCCATGGTTCTCTTTCTTTACCGTGCTTCCTAGCAACAAAATCTCTCTTATCATAACGTTGATTCTTTGATTGTGGGTTATCAAGATCAACAGTAGGTTCAATCTCTACATCATTGTCTTTTCTAGGTTGAGCATCAACATGAACATTATCATTAACATTATTACTAGGTTCATGTTCATCACCTGATTGTGTTTCAGCATCAGAAATAGAAATATCATTGGGATTCTCAGGTGTGTCTACAGTAGGTTCACTAGAAGCATGCAAAGTTCTATCATTTTTCTTCTTCTTCTTTTTAGAAGAACTAGGTGCCTCTAAATTATTTCTATGAGAATCTTGCTCGGTTCTCTTAGGGTGGCCTTCAGGATACAAAGGTTCCTGAATCATTCTACCAGTTCTAGTAGCCACTCTAACAACAAAGTCATTTTTATTATTTAATTCATCAAGCAAATCATTTTGAGCTTTAAGTACTTGCTCTGCTTGGGTAGCAACCATAGAAGCATATTTGCTAACGCGGTGAAGTTCATCTTTAACTCTAGCCAGATTATCACCTACGCGTCCTATCTCGAAAGCATTATTCTTTAACTTTCTACCAACATAAGCATTAAAACTTTCTTGTCTAGCCATAAAGTCATCAAATTCATCTAAGCATGGGCTATGAAATTTAGTAGAGGGTATTTCAACTTTATCATATCTATAGAGAGAATTTACCTCTACTACGTGTGTCGGGTTATCAAGACAATGTGGTTCTTCAGGCGGTAAATTAAGACCATGTATTTCTTCAATAGGAGGTAAATTCTTAACATCTTCAGCTTTAATACCTTTTTCTTTCATTGATTTCTTTGCCTCTTGCATATCTTCAGGACTGAGAAATAAAACACCTCTCTTCTTCGGAGTGGGTTTAGGAATAGGCTCAAGAGTTGGCTCAATTGGTTCAGGAATTACTTCAGGAACTGGCTCATGAAGAGTCCAATTATTTTCATTAGTCAACATATTATTCAATAGTATTTCAGCTTCGCCATTGTTCTTTCCTGAAAACACAACCAGCACAACTATCCAAGTAGTCCTTGGAAGCATCGGTTAGTCCATTATAAATGATATCAAGTATTTCATTTTTCTTAAGAGGATGATCAGGCAAAGCATTAAGTAACCGGAGAAGCCTCCCTCAAGCTTGTGGGAGACTCTCTTCTTTGATTTGCACAAGATTATATATTTCCCGCAAGGCAACTTGTTTCTTATGAGCAGGGAAATATTTAGCAGAGAAGTAATAAATCATATCCTGGGGACTACGCACACAACCAGGAGCAAGAGAATTATACCAAGTCTTAGCATCACCCTTTAATGAGAACGGAAATATCTTAAGGATATATAAATAGCGAGACTTCTCATCATTAGTAAACAAGGTGGCTATATCATTCAACTTGGTAAGATGTGCCACAACAGTTTCAGATTCAAGTCCATAAAAAGGATCAGATTCAACTAAAGTAATAATATCAGGATCAACAGAGAATTCATAGTCCTTATCAAGAATACGATAGGTGAAGTAGCAAAAGCAGGATCGGGTTTCATTCTAGCATTAAGAGACTGCTGCTTCCATTTAGCTAATAATTTCTTAAGATCATTTCTATCATTGCAAGCAAGGATTTCCATAGCAGCTTTTTCATTCATAACATAACCCTTAGGAACAACAGGTAATACATAATCATTGGGGGAACCTTCATCATCACTATCATCAGTAATAGGATCTTCAATATTTTCATTCCCCCTAACTCTAGCAAGTTGTTCATCTAGAAATTCACCTAATGGCAAAGTAGTATCACGCACAGAAGTAGTTTCATCATGCATAGCAGAAGTGGCATCATCAATAACATGCGACATATCAGAATTCATAGTAGTAGCAGGTTCAGGTGTCGCAAGCTTAATAATAACGGAAGGAGAATCTAGTGCAGAGCTAGATGGCAGTTCCTTACCTCCCCTCGTAGTTGAGGGCAAAATCTTGGTCTTAGCGTCTTTCAAGTTCTTCATAGTGATCAACAGATATAAATCCCAAGTGACTCAAAGAATAGAGCTATGCTCCCCAGCAACGGCGCCAGAAATTAGTCTTGATAACCCACAAGTATAGGGGATCGCAACAGCTTTCGAGGGTAGAGTATTCAACCAAAATTTATTGATTCGACACAAGGGGAGCCAAAGAATATTCTTGAGTATTAGCAATTGAGTTGTCAATTCAACCACACCTGGATAACTTAGTATCTGCAGCAAAGTGTTTAGTAGAAAAAGTGGTATGATAATAATAGTAACGGTAGCAAAAGTAAAAAATAAATGTTTTTGGGTTTTTGTAGTAGTTGTAACAGAAGCAACGGAAAAGTAAATAAGCGAAGAACAATATGTGAAAAGCTCGTAGGCAATGGATCAGTGATGGATAATTATGCCGGATGCGATTCCTCATGCAATAGTTATAACATATGGTGATATAGAACTAGCTCCAATTCATCAATGTAATGTAGGCATGTATTCCGTAAATAGTCATACGTGCTTATGGAAAAGAACTTGTATGCTGTCTTTTGTCCTACCCTCCCGTTGAAGCGGGGTCCTAGCGGAAACTAAGGGATATTAAGGCCTCCTTTTAATAGAGAACCAGAACAAAGCATTAGCACATAGTGAATACATGAACTCCTCAAACTACGGTCATCACCGAGAAGTATCCCGATTATTGTCACTTCGGGGTTGTCGGATCATAACACATAATAGGTGACTATAGAGTTGCAAGATAGGATCAAGAACACATATATATTCATGAAAACGTAATAGGTTCAGATCTGAAATCATGGCACTCGGGCCCTAGTGACAAGCATTAAGCATAGCAAAATCATAGCAACATCAATCTCAGAACATAGTGGATACTAGGGATCAAACCCTAACAAAACTAACTTGATTACATGGTAAATCTCATCCAACCCATCACCGTCCAGCAAGCCTACGATGGAATTACTCACGCACGGTGGTGAGCATCATGAAATTGGTGATGGAGGATGGTTGATGATGACGACAGCGACGAATCCCGCTCTCCGGAGCCCCGAACGGACTCCAGATAAGCCCTCCCGTGTAACATCCCAAAATTCTAAATTTTGGAATGTTATAAACACATAGATAGATTGATTGATTGCTTGATTGATTGACTGAAAGTGAGTGAATTCGAAAATTTTTGAAAGTTAAATGAGAGGGAATAAAAGGACTTTCCCAAACTTTCATTTTTGCTTTTATGATCTTCGGGAATTCAAATTCTTTTCATCACAAAACCCTGGAGAGAAGATGACATGACTTCTTCCATTTATTTAAATGACAAGGGGTGTTGAAAATATTTGAATTTCATTTGAGAATATTTCCAATCCTGAAACTTTATGCAACTCAATGATTTTCACGAGCGAAGATAAAATGACTTCTTCAAAACATATGAAATATGAGTTGGGAGTTTCAAAGAAATAAATTCAAAGTTCCTTTGAATTTATTTTCAATTTGGAGTTATTTGAGTTTTATTCAAATTATTTTTCTCCAAAATAACATATATGAAAAATAGGGTAACATGATTCCCTACATCGTAAAAATGGAGAAATAAATTTGAAATCATTTTGGTATTTTTTAAAATGATTGTGGTTAGATTTTATTAAAGCAGAAGCACTCTTTGCTTTATTTGAATTTGTGTGGATTTTATTTGACATTAGAATAATGTTCATCTTGTAGGAAATATTTTTCTGCAAATTTTGATATATTATATGCCTATATAAAAGTTTTAATTATTTTGTTTTTATTTTAGTTCTGTGGAATTTTGTTAAAAAAATATATATGCAGCGCCTTGGGCCAAAGGCCCAAGCCGCCGACCAAGCCACCGGCCAAGGCCAAGGCCAACGCCCACGCGCGCACAAGACAGGAGCCGTGGAGGGAGCCGCTCCTTTTCCTTTTTATTTTCCTAGTAGGACTTTTGTCCTACTTCCGCTTATTCGATTTGTTTCAGATCTTTTCCTTTTGTTTCCTAATCCTAGTCTATTTCTTGTCCCTACCCCAAGCAAAGCCCTCCCTCCCTAATATAAATACCCAAGCACCCCCCTCCAACACATCAAACCAACACCTCTCCTCTCCTCTCTCCAGCAGAAGAAGCAAGACCACCGCCACTGCTTGCCACCGCCGCCCGCCAAGTCTGCCGCCTTGGCATCTCGACCTCTCCCGGTTTATATGATCTCCTCTCCACCGTCCCGTGATCTCCTTTCCTCTAGGAGCAACCGCAACATCAGATCCAATCTTCTTCCCCAACTCCGACGACTACTCCGTGAGATCCACGAAATCCCGTAATTCATTTTTTTTCGAAAATAGCAATCTTAGAAATTCATATCTTTTAGATTTTTAGTATTTTGAGTGATTCCAATTGCTATGTGTCACAAATTTGCTGAAGTTTCTGTTAGTGTCTCTGGATTTCAAATTTGAGTAGTTTAAATTTGAATTTGATAAATTTTGTTCAGATTAGTATTTTGGCCATAACTTGAGTTTAAAAATAGGTTTTAATTAATTCTTTTTGCTCCTGGTCACTTGTGATATTTTTTAGCTGTAGGATTTAGTTTGGTAATTTTGGAGTACTTTAAATTTGATTTTAGTAAAAATAGTACTGTTTTGCTTATATAGTTGTTTTGGTTATGTAATTATTGTTTTAATTATTTTAGTTCATTCCTTTTGTAGATTTTCACTTGGTGTTATATGTTTATGTTTAGCTACAGTAGATAAATTTTTGTAGTTATTTATTAGTGTTTAGCTACTGTTTTTTTGTAATTGCTTGTTTAGTTCATAGTGATAGTGGATAAAAATAGTTTATTAGTTTTAATAGTAATTCTTTTCCACTTCAAGTTATATTGTTTTTGTTTCTGTTATTTGTGAACACATTAGTTGTTATATTTATTTAGTATAGTTTATTAATGTTTTAATAAATGATTTGTTGTTATAGTTGTCTTAGTGTTTTGCTAGTTGTTATATTTGTTCTAGTATTAACTAGATGATTATAGTAGTTTTATATTAGTTCTTTTTGTTAGTTATTAAATCAGTAATTTATTTTCTGTTATTTTATCAGATTTATATTTCCTTTGCTGTAGAAAAAATATTAGAGTAATTTAGTGATGTTATGTTAAGATTTGTGTGAGTTGGTCACCACTAGTTTTTCCTTGAATTTTTCTTTGAAGTTTTTCCTTTGGTTTTCGACTTGGTTTTCTTTGTTGCTTTTATTTTGATTGAGTATTGTTATGATTGATAGAATTGATTGCTAGGATGATTGCTTATATGATTGTCTGTTTAATATAGATTTTCAAAGGAGTGACGATTAGTTCTACCAAGTCTTTATTCGAGGCGTTATTATCTTCATCAAGTAATACCAGGCAAGTTCACTTTGACCATGTTTTTCATACCTATGTGTTTTATTGCATCTAGTGTCATCTTCGCAACAATCCCTCTAGTAGTGACATTGAATCCTTGTAGTTGAGTAGTATGCATGAGGTAGGAACCCATCACCCTGTTACCAAGCCCGGACGATATTTTAATGCTACGCTATAGTAGACGGGTTTGGTATGAGTGCTCGGAGTGGTGTGAGAATGGAGGATCTACGTCAATGACGACAACTCCATGATGGAATCTGCAAGGACTGCATCTTCAAGGCCTCAAGACTTCAAGACTCGAGACAAGAATTCAATACACACTCTTTGGGTGAAGGATGGTTGACGGGCACCTGGAGAATCCAAAGGTTGGCGGATGCATGGAGAAGCGCCATGACATCTTGCGGAAAGCTTCACCCAGACTCAAAGAGACGGAAGAATACTTCATGCCCGAAGCTTACCTGTGCAACCGCAAGTCACTATGGGCTCGGCTTGGTTGACCTCGGTTGTGACTCTGGCTGGGGCGGTGCTAGCAGATGTAGAACTACGGTAGGATTGGATGAGCACCGACGGTGGTCGAGGAACTCTTCGAAGACCATGTTTGGTCATCTTGTTCTCAAACACCTCAAGTGCGAGAACGTAAAAAGAGGATCGAATCTTGCGGGTAAAGTGTACAAACCTCTGCAGAGGGTTTAAACCTAATCGATTAGCCGTGTCCCGATTCACGGACAATTTGAGCATCTGGACTTGGATCTATCTCGAACTCTCAACACGGATTGATAACTTAATTATGGGCAACTTATGATGATTTTGGGCTATGAGACATCGGTTGGCGGAACCATGTCATGATAGAAAACTCCATAGTACAGACTTCATTTATTCCTTTGATGTAGGGAAAATAAAACCAGCTTTTACGCAAACAAAACTCAGACCCGAGCCACAAAGCCAAATTGCATATAGTATAGTTTTACCATCTATTTTCTCATGTTGTGATCTTGCGGTACATTCAATGTAATTGACCTACACGGCTGCAACGTATCATGTTGCAGGATTTTCTTCGACAAGTAAGAGTTACGATCAGAGGTTACGGTCTACACTCAACCCGCCGATGGCGTTGATGGGACTCCACACCCGACTAATTGTTTCCGCTGTGACTTATGAGGTATATATCAGTTTTACGTTAATTATACATGTGATTGCACTTTGATATATACATTGATGTATTTGTGTGTGCCAGCATACTGATCTAGGGATGGCACAGAAACACAGAGGCTTGACCGTCTGAGGTCGGGTCGCTACATCCCGAGAGAGATTAGGGCTTGGCGGCGGCTCCGTGTCGTAAAATGCGATGAAAATTTCTCTCTGATTTATTTCTCCCCGAGACGGAATATATGGAGTTGGAGTTGAGGTCGGAGGAGGTCCAGGGGGCCCACGAGATAGGAGGCCAAGCTTTAGGGGCGCCTGCCTCGTGGACAGGCTATGGGCCCCCTGGCATTAATTCTTTCGCTGAAAATTCTTATAAATTCCAAAAAGTGCCTTCATGGATTTCTAGGACATTCTGAGAACTTTTCTTTTCTACACATGAAACAACATCATGGTAGTTCTGCTGAAAACAGCGTCAGTCCGGGTTAGTTTCATTCAAATCATGCAAGTTAGAGTCCAAAACAAGGGCAAAAGTGTTTGGAAAAGTAGATACATTGGAGACGTATCAACGTCCCACGAACTCACGATCCAGCAGAGTGTCGAGGGAGAGCTTCGTCAACACGACGGCGTGATGATGGTGATGATGAAGCTACCGGCGCAGGGCTTCGCCTAAGCACTGCAACGATATGACCGAGGTGGATTATGGTGGAGGGGGGCACCACACACGGCTAAGAGATCAATGATCACCTTCTGTGTCTATGGGGTGCCCCCTCCCCCGTATATAAAGGAGTGGAGGAGGGGAGGGCCGGCCCTCTACTATGGCACCCCATGGGGAGTCCTACTCCCACCGGGAGTAGGATTCCCCCCTTCCATGTAGTAGGAGTAGGAGAGAAGGAAGGGGAAGAGAGAGGGAAGGAAGTGGGGCCGCCCCCCCCAATTTGGATTGGGCTAGGAGGGCGCGCCCTCCACCATTTCCCTTTCCTCTCCTCTATTCCACTAAGGCCCAATAAGGCCCATATACTCCCCGGGGGGTTCCGGTAACCTCCCAGTACTCCGGTAAATGTTCGAACTCATCTGGAACCATTCCGATGTCCAAACATAGGCTTCTAATATATCAATCTTTACGTCTCGACCATTTCGAGACTCCTCGTCATGTCCGTGATCATATCCGGGACTCCGAACTACCTTCGGTACATCAAAACACATAAACTCATAATACCGATCGTCACCGAACGTTAAGCGTGCGGACCCTACGGGTTCGAGAACTATGTAGACATGAACGAGACACGTCTCTGGTCAATAACCAATAGCGGAACCTGGATGTTCATATTGGCTCCCACATATTCTACGAAGATCTTTATAGGTCAAACCGTATAACAACATACATTGTCCCCTTTGTCATCGGTATGTTACTTGCCCGAGATTCGATCGTCGGTATCTCAATACCTAGTTCAATCTCGTTACCCGCAAGTCTCTTTTCTCGTTTCGTAATGCATCATCCCGCAACTAACTCATTAGTTACATTGCTTGCAAGGCTTATAGTGATGTGCATTACCGAGAGGGCCCAGAAATACCTCTCCGACAATCGGAGTGACAAATCCTAATCTCGATCTATGCCAACTCAACAAGTACCATCGGAGACACCTGTAGAGCACCTTTATAATCACCCAGTTATGTTGTGATGTTTGGTAGCACACAAAGTGTTCCTCCGGTACTTGGGAGTTGCATAATCTCATAATCATAGGAACATGTATAAGTCATGAAGAAAGCAATAGCAATATACTAAACGATCAAGTGCTAAGCTGACGGAATGGGTCAAGTCAATCACATCATTCTCTAATGATGTGATCCCGTTAATCAAACGACAACTCATGTATATGGCTAGGAAACTTAACCATCTTTGATTCAACGAGCTAGTCAAGTAGAGGCATACTAGTGACACTCTGTTTGTCTATGTATTCACACATGTACTAAGTTTCCAGTTAATACAACTCTAGCATGAATAATAAACATTTATCATGATACAAGGAAATATAAATAGCGACTTTATTATTGCCTCTAGGGCATATTTCCTTCAGTCTCCCACTTGCACTAGAGTCAATAATCTAGATTACACAGTAATGATTCTAACACCCATGGAGTCTTGGTGCTGATCATGTTTTGCTCCTGAGAGAGGCTTAGTCAACGGGTCTGCAACATTCAGATCCGTATGTATCTTGCAAATTTCTATGTCTCCCTCCTCGACTTGATCGCGGATGGAATTGAAGCGTCTCTTGATGTGCTTGGTTCTCTTGTGGAATCTGGATTCCTTTGCCAAGGCAATTGCACCAGTATTGTCACAAAAGATTTTCATTGGACCCGATGCACTAGGTATGACACCTAGATCGGATATGAACTCCTTCATCCAGACTCCTTCATTTGCTGCTTCCGAAGCTGCTATGTACTCCGCTTCACACGTAGATCCCGCCACGACGCTTTGCTTAGAACTGCACCAACTGACAGCTCCACCATTCAATATAGACACGTATCTGGTTTGTGACTTAGAGTCATCCGTATCAGTGTCAAAGCTTGCATCAACATAACCATTTACGACGAGCTCTTTGTCACCCCCATAAACGAGAAACATGTCCTTAGTACTTTTCAGGTATTTCAGGATGTTCTTGACCGTTGTCCAGTGATCCACTGTAACACCCCGGATGTATCTTTCCATATTTGTAACTCCAACTCTTGCCATTTTCGGCATTGTGATATGATATTCCCTCCGTGGTTGGGTTTTTGTCTTTCATTTTTTGCATTTTGTCCATGTCATGCATTTCATATCATGTCATCATGTGCATCTCATTTGCATACGTGTTCGTCTCATGATTCCGAGCATTTTTCCCGTTGTCCGTTTTGCAATCCGGCACTCCTATGTCCCCCGGCGTCCCCTTTTACGTTTTTCCGTGAGCGGGTACTAAACTTTCTCGGAATGGACCGAGGTTTGTCAAGTGGCCTTGGTATACCACCGGTAGACCACCTGTCAAGTTTCGGGTCATTTGGAGCTCGTTTGGTACTCCAACGGTTAACCGCACTTTCGCAAAGGCCTCTTTTAAGTTGCAGCCCAACACCCTTTCAAAACAGCCCAATAACCCATCTAAGTCACTTTCATGCTCTCCGTCGTTCGATCACGATCATGTGGGCGAAAACCGTAACTCATTTGGACTCTCCTAGCTCCCAAAAACTATATATATGCCTTCCCCCGTCCAAATCCGGGTCCAAACCCTAGCCTTCTTCCACCCCGCGCCCCCGGACACATCCGGTCCGGCCGACGAATCGCGCCGCCGCCCGCGCCTATCGCCGCCTGCCACGTGGCGCCCGCCGCCGCACCGCCGCTGCCCGCTTGCCCGTCGCCCCCGGCCGTCGCCCGCGCCTCCCGGCTCGAGCAGCGCCTCCCCGCCCGCCGCCGCCGCCGCCTCCGGCCGGCCGCCCCGACCGCTGCCCGCCGCCGGCCGCCGCCGCCGCCCGCGCCTGCCCTCGGCCGTCGCCTCGCCGCCTCCGCGCCTCCGCCACCGGCCATTCCGCCTCCTACTCGGCGGCCCGACCTGCCTCTCCTCCTCCTCGAGCGACAGCCGCCTCCGGCCACCACCTCGACCTCGGATCCGCCTCGATCCGATCGGGATCCGAAGGTTGACTTTCTCCCCCCTCAAAAAAAAATCCTCCAAGCCATTTCTTTCGGTGATTTTTGTTGCATTTTCATCGTGCCATAACTTTGCACCTGTGACTCCGTTTCGTGCGTGTAATATGTCAAAATGTTCGTCTCGAAGGTTAGATCATTTCATCTCATTGCATAATTTTCATTTGAGCTCATCTTGATGCCCGAAATGCTGTTGGAAGAGGGCTATGTGATGTTAGTTTATGTTTCTTAACAGAACATGCACTTTTGTCATTTTTGCCATGATTGATGTGTGCACCCTATGAATTTGAGTCCTAAATGTGTTTTGTAATATGCCATGCCATATTTCCAGGGGTGTATTCCATGTATTTTTGTGATCTCTGTGGTGACTAGCATAAGCATGCAAACTAGGCTTCCTGATGTTGCTGATTTCAGCCCCTGTTTTGCTGATATTTTTATGCCATGTTAACTTGATGCTACCAAGAGATCCATGCATATTTTGAGATACTTCAGTAAGGATGTTTTGAACATATGGTTATGCTCTATCCATCCATGCCTTGTTTTGCAATTATTGAGTGCCATAGCTTGAGTCAATCAAGCTCTACTTTTGCTATAAAATGTTTCCTGGCAGATTGTTTACATGTTATTCAATTTTGCCAAGGTTGTTGTAGTTGATCCGTGTATGCTATGATGTTTTTCTTGTCATTTATGTCTTATATGCCATGTATTCTTGATGTATGTATGCTTAGTTTATCATGTAATGCTCTGTAGTGAGTGCATCGAGCTCTTAAACATGCCTACTTGTTATCTGTTTTTGTCATGCCCTGTTGCTGAATCTGTTAACGAAACTTGCTATATTGACATGGGTGTTATTATATTTTCTGATCATTTTTGGCTTATGGTCAGTAAGGGACTTTTTTTATATGCTTTGAGTAGATTCATTCCATGTCTTGTTTTGCTATTATAAGTTCCTGTAGCATGTTGTTTTCTTGCTCTGAACATTGCTACCTGATGCTGATTTTGCCATGTTCAGTAATTTCACTAAGTCTGTGAAGCTGATATGTTTTGCACTTTTGCCATGCTTGTTTGGACCTGTTATGATGTGATTTAGCCGTAGCTCAGTGTTCATCTTTTGTCAAGCATCTTGAGTAGATCACTGCCATGTGCTTTGTTGGTACGTTTGGGTGCAGTAGATTATTTTCTTGTTGCTTGCTATGTGGCATCATGCTTTGTTAATGATGATTTGTGTCATTCTTGTTTTGCTTGTCATTTGCAAACCGTGCATCCGATTCGGTGATCTTTATATCGATTTCAACTGAAATCATCTCATCTTTCCAGCGGCATACTTGGTTTGCCAAGTTGATGCCTGGTTCATCATTTTCCTTCCAGAGCGCCAAGCATCGCATTGCATATCACATCTCGCATATCATGCCATATATTGCATCATGTTGCTTGTGCATTGCACGTGATTTATTGTGGTTCCTTTGCTTGTGTTCTTGCTTTGGGTAGAGCCGGAGACGAGTGCGTGAACGAGGAACCTGTTGAGAACGCTACGAGGATCAAGCTTTCGACAACTCGAGAACCTTGCGAGCAAGATGACCATACCCTCGAAATCACTTCTATCTTTGCTATGCTAGATGCTCGCTCTTTTCTATGCCTATGCTACGATGCCTATCACTTTCTTATCATGCCTCCCATATTGCCATGTCAAGCCCTAACCATCCTTTCCTAGCAAACCGTTGATTGGCTATGTTACCGCTTTGCTCAAATTTCTCTTATAGCGTTGCTAGTTGCGGTGAAGATGAAGTTTGTTCCTTGTTGGAACATGGAGATGTTGTTCCTTATTGGAACATGTTTACTTGTTGGGGATATCACAATATATCTGCTATAATTAATGCACCTATATACTTGGTAAAGGGTGGAAGGCTCGGCCTTATGCCTGGTGTTTTGTTCCACTCTTGCCACCCTAGTTTCCGTCATACCGGTGTTATGTTCCTTGATTTCGCGTTCCTTACACGGTTGGGTGATTTATGGGACCCCCTTGACAGTTCGCTTTGAATAAGACTCCTCCAGCAAGTCCCACGAACTCACGATCCAGCAGAGTGTCGAGGGAGAGCTTCGTCAGCACGACGGCGTCATGACGGTGATGATGAAGCTACCGGCGCAGGGCTTCGCCTAAGCACTTCAACGATATGACCGAGGTGGATAATGGTGGAGGGGGGCACCGCACACGGCTAAGAGATCAATGATCAACTTGTGTGTCTACGGGGTGCCCCCCTCCCCCGTATATAAAGGAGGGGAGGAGGGGAGGGCCGGCCCTCTACTATGGCGCGCCATGGGGAGTCCTACTCCCACCGGGAGTAAGATTCCCCCCCTCCTTCCATGTAGTAGGAGTAAGAGAGAAGGAAGGGGAGGAGAGAGGGAAGGAGGGGGGGCGGCCCCCACCCAATTCGGATTGGGCTAGGGGGGCGCGCCTTCCACCTTTTCCCTTCATCTCCTCTATTCCACTAAGGCCCGATAAAGCCCATATACTCCCCGGGGGGTTCCGGTAACCTCCCAATACTCCGGTAAATGCCGAAACTCATCCGGAACCATTCCGATGTCCAAACATAGGCTTCCAATATATCGATCTTTACATCTTGACCATTTTGAGACTCCTCGTCATGTCCTTGATCATATCCGAGACTCTGAACTACCTTCGGTACTTCACCGAACGTTAAGCGTGCGGACCCTACAGGTTCGAGAACTATGTAGACATGACCAAGACACGTCTCTGGTCAATAACCAATAGCGGAACCTGGATGTTCATATTGGCTCCCACATATTCTAATAAGATCTTTATCGGTCAAATCGCTTAACAACATACGTTGTTCCCTTTGTCATCGGTAAGTTACTTGCCCGAGATTTGATCATCGGTATCTCAATACCTAGTTCAATCTCGTTACCGATAAGTCCCTTTTCTCGTTCCGTAATGCATCATCCCGCAACTAACTCATCCGTTACATTTCTTGCAAGGCTTATAGTGATGTGCATTACCGAGAGGGCCCAGAGATACCTCTCCGACAATCGGAGTGACAAATCCTAATCTCGATCTATGCCAACTCAACAAGTACCATCGGAGACACCTGTAGAGCACCTTTATAATCACCCAGTTATGTTGTGACGTTTGGTAGCACACAAAGTGTTCCTTTGGTATTCGGGAGTTGCATAATCTCATAGTCATAGGAACATGTATAAGTCATGAAGAAAGCAATAGCAATATACTAAATGATCAAGTGCTAAGCTAACGGAATGGGTCAAGTCAATCACATCATTCTCTAATGATGTGATCCCGTTAATCAAATGACAACTCATGTCTATGGCTAGGAAACTTAACCATCTTTGATTCAACGAGCTAGTCAAGTAGAGGCATACTAGTGACACTCTGTTTGTCTATATATCCACACATGTACTAAGTTTCCGGTAAATACAATTCTAGCATGAATAATAAACATTTATCATGATACAAGGAAATATAAATAACAACTTTATTATTGCCTCTAGGGCATATTTCCTCCACATATGTCATACAAAGAATTGTTACACATGAGCAGCAAATTGCTTGCGCTTTCACATGGCGGGGAGTTAGCGAACTATCTCAACAACGACAAAATCAACTTTACTAATGATATTGAGTCCAACATACTACAGTGCTGGTGAAGGAAATATGCCCTAGAGGCAATAATAAAGTTATTATTTATTTCCTTATTTCATGATAATTGTTTATTATTCATGCTAGAATTGTATTAACCGGAAACATAATACATGTGTGAGTACATAGACAAACAGAGTGTCACTAGTATACCTCTACTTGACTAGCTCGTTGATCAAAGATGGTTATGTTTCCTAGCCATAGACGTGAGTTGTCATTTGATTAACGGGGTCATATCATTAGGAGAATGATGTGATTGACTTGACCCATTCCGTTAGCTTAGCACTTGATCGTTTAGTATGCTGCTATTGCTTTCTTCATGACTTATACATGTTCCTATGAATATGAGATTATGCAACTCCCGTTTACCGAAGGAACACTTTGTGTGCTACCAAACGTAACAACATAACTGGGTGATTATAAAGGTGCTCTACAGGTGTCTCCGAAGGTACTTGTTGGGTTGGCGTATTTCGATATTAGGATTTGTCACTCCGATTGTCGGAGAGGTATCTCTGGGCCCTCTCGGTAATGCACATCACTATAAGCCTTGCAAGAATTGTGACTAGTGGGTTAGTTGCGAGATGATGTATTATGGAACGAGTAAAGAGATTTGCCGGTAACGAGATTGAACTAGGTATTGAGATACCGACGATCGAATCTCGGCAAGTAACATACCGATGACAAAGGGAACAACGATGTTGTTATGCGGTCTCGACCGATAAAGATCTTCGTAGAATATGTGGGAGCCAATATGAGAATCCAGGTTCCACTATTGGTTATTGACTGGAGACGTGTCTCGGTCATGTCTACATAGTTCTCGAACCCGTAGGGTCCGCACGCTTAAAGTTTCGATGACGGTTATATTATGAGTTTATGAGTTTTGATGTACCGAAG
Organism: Aegilops longissima; assembly: GCA_021605205.1. NCBI lineage: Eukaryota > Viridiplantae > Streptophyta > Magnoliopsida > Poales > Poaceae > Aegilops > Aegilops longissima. Next base: position 444,915,317 of record CM038681.1, read on the forward strand.
GTAGTTCGGAGTTCCGGATGAGATCGGGGACATGATGAGGAGTCTCGAAATGGTCGAGACGTAAAGATTGATATATTGGACGACTATATTCGGACATCAGAAAGGTTCCGAGTGATTCGGGTATTTTTCGGAGTACCGGAGAGTTACGGGAATTCGTCGGGGAGTATATGGGCCTTATTGGGCTTTAGGGGAAAGAGAGAGGAGAGGCTGGGCGCCCCCCCCCCCAAGGCCTAGTCCGAATTGGACTAGGGGGAGGGGCTGCGCCCCCTCCTTCCTTCTCTTCTCTCTCCCATTTCCTTGACTCCTACTCCTACTACTTGGAAGGGGGGAATCCTACTCCCGGTGGGAGTAGGACTCCTCCTAGGGTGCGCCATAGATAGGGCCGGCCCTCCCCCTGCTCCACTCCTTTATATACGGGGAGGGGGCACCCCTTGGAGACACAACAATTGATCAGTTGATCTTTTAGCCGTGTGCGGTGCCCCCCTCCACCATAGTCCACCTCGATATCATCAGAGCAGATGCTTAGGCGAAGCCCTGCGTCGGTAGAACATCATCATCGTCACCACGCCGTCATGCTAACGAAACTCTCCCTCAACACTCGGCTGGGTTGGAGTTCGAGGGACGTCATCAGGCTGAACGTGTGTTGAACTCGGAGGTGCCGTGCATTCGGTACTTGATCGGTCGGATCGTGAAGACGTACGACTACATCAACCGCGTTGTGCTAACGCTTCCGCTTCGTCTCACGAGGGTACGTGGACAACACTCTCCCTCTCGTTGCTATGCATCACCATGATCTTGCGTGTGCGTGGATTTTTTGAAATTACTACATTCCCCAACAGTGGCATCCGAGCCAGGTTTTATGCGTAGATGTTATATGCACGAGTAGAACACAAGTGAGTTGTGGGCGATACAAGTCATACTGCTTACCAGCATGTCACACTTTGGTTCAACGGTATTGTTGGATGAAGCGGGCCGGACCGACATTACGCGTACGCTTACGCGAGACTGGTTTTACCGCCGTGCTTTGCACATAGGTGACTGGCGGTGTCGGTTTCCAACTTTAGTTGAACCGAGTGTATACGCCCGTCCTTGCGAAGGTTAAAACAACACCAACTTGACAAACTATCGTTGTGGTTTTGATGCGTGGTAAGAACGGTTTTGCTCAGCCCGTAGCAGCCACGTAAAACTTGCAACAACAAAGTAGAGGACGCCTAACTTGTTTTTGCAGGGCATGTTGTGATGTGATATGGTCAAAGCATGATGCTAAATTTTATTGTATGAGATAATCATGTTTTGTAACCAAGTTATCGGCAACTGGCAGGAACCATATGGTTGTCGCTTTATTGTATGCAATGCAATCGCCCTGTAATGCTTTGCTTTATCACTAAGCGGTAGCGATAGTCGTAGAAGCATAAGATTGGCGAGACGACAACGATGCTACGATGGAGATCAAGGTGTCGCGCCGGTGACGATGGTGATCATGACGGTGCTTCAGAGATGGAGATCACAAGCACAAGATGATGATGGCCATATCATATCACTTATATTGATTGCATGTGATGTTTATCTTTTATGCATCTTATCTTGCTTTGATTGAAGTAGCATTATAAGATGATCTCTCACTAAATTTCAAGATAAAAGTGTTCTACCTGAGTATGCAATGTTGCCAAAGTTCGTCGTGCCCAGACACCACGTGATGATCAGGTGTGATAAGCTCTATGTCCATCTACAACGGGTGCAAGCCAGTTTTGCACATGCAGAATACTCAGGTTAAACTTGACGAACCTAGCATATGCAGATATGGCCTCGGAACACTGAGACTGAAAGATCGAGCGTGAATCATATAGTAGATATGATCAACATAGTGATGTTCACCATTGAAACTACTCCATCTCACGTGATGATCGGACATGGTTTAGTTGATTAGGATCACGTGATCACTTAGATGATTAGAGAGATGTCTATCTAAGTGGGAGTTCTTAAGTAATATGATTAAATTGAACTTAAATTTATCACGTACTTAGTCCTGATAGTATTTTGCAAATTATGTTGTAGTTCAATAGCTCGCGTTGTTGCTTCCCTATGTTTATTTTGATATGTTCCTAGAGAAAAACAATGTTGGAAGATGTTAGTAGCAATGATGCGGATTGGATCCGTGATCTGAGGATTATCCTCATTGCTACACAGAAGAATTATGTCCTTGATGCACCGCTATGTGACAGACCTATTGCAGGAGCAAATGCAGACGTTATGAATGTTTGGCTAGCTCAATATGATGACTACTTGATAGTTTAGTGCACCATGCTTAACGGCTTAGAATCGGGACTTCAAAGATGTTTTGAACGTCATGGACCATATGAGATGTTCCAGGAGTTGAAGTTAATATTTCAAGCAAATACCCAAGTGTAGAGATATGAAGTCTCCAACAAGTTCTATAGCTAAAAGATGGAGGAGAATAGCTCAAGCAGTGAGCATGTGCTCAGATTGTCTGGGTACTACAATCGCTTGAATCAAGTGGGAGTTAATCTTCCAGATAAAATAGTGATTGACAGAATTCTCTAGTCACCATCACCAAGTTAGTAGAACTTCATGATGAACTACAGTATGCAAGGGATGACGAAAACAATCCCCAAGCTCTTCGCAATGTTAAAATCGGCGAAGGTAGAAATCAAGAAAAACATCAAGTGTTGATGGTTGACAAGACCACTAGTTTCAAGAAAAAGGGCAAAGGGAAGAAGGGGAACTTCAAGAAGAACGGCAAGCAAGTTTCTGCTCAAGTGAAGAAGCCCAAGTCTGGACCTAAACCTGAGACTAAGTGCTTCTGCTGCAAAGGAACTGGTCACTGGAAGTGGAACTACCCCAAGTATTTGGCGGATAAGACGGATGGCAAAGTGAACAAAGGTATATTTGATATACAGATTATTGATGTGTATTTTACTAGTGTTCGTAGCAACCCCTCGGTATTTGATACTGGTTCAGTTGCTAAGAGTAGTAACTCGAAACAGGAGTTGCAGAATGAACATAAACTAGTTCAGGGTGAAGTGACGATGTGTGTTGGAAATAGTTCCAAGATTGATATGATCATCATCGCACACTCCCTATACTTTCGGGATTAGTGTTGAACCTAAATAAGTGTTATTTGGTGTTTGCGTTGAGCATGAATATGATTTGATCATGTTTATTGCAATACGGTTATTCATTTAAGTTAGAGAATAATTGTTGTTCTGTTTACATGAATAAAACCTTATATGGTTACACACCCAATGAAAATGGTTCGTTGGATCTCGATCGTAGTGATACACATATTCATAATATTGAAGCCAAAAGAAGCAAAGTTAATAATGATAGTGCAACTTATTTGTGGCACTGCCGTTTAGGTCATATTGGTGTAAAGCGCACGAAGAAACTCCATGCTGATGGGCTTTTGGAATCACTTGATTACGAATCACTTGATGCTTGCGAACCATGCCTCTTGGGCAAGATGACTAAAACGCCGTTCTCCGGAACAATGGAGCGAGCAACAGATTTGTTGGAAATCATACATACTAATGTATGTGGTCCGATGAATATTGAGGCTCGCGGCAGGTATCGTTATTTTCAGACCTTCACAGATGATTTGAGCAGATATGGGTATATCTACTTGATGAAACATAAAGTCTGAAACATTTGAAAGTTCATATAATTTCAGAGTGAAGTAGAAAATCATCGTAACAAGAAAACAAAGTTTCTACGATCTGATCGTGGAGGAGAATATTTGAGTTACGAGTTTGGTATTCATTTGAAACAATGCGGAATAGTTTCGCAACTCACGCCACCTGGAACACCACAGCGTAATGGTGTGTCCGGACGTCATAACCGTACTTTATTAGATATGGTGCGATCTATGATGTTTCTTACCAATCTACCACTATCGTTTTGGGGTTATGCATTAGAGACAGCTACATTCACGTTAAAAAGGGCACCATCTAAATTCGTTGAGATGACACCTTATGAACTGTGGTTTGGCAAGAAACCAAAGTTGTCATTTCTTAAAGTTTGGGGTTGCGATGCTTATGTGAAAAAGTTTCAACATGATAAGCTTGAACCCAAATCGGAGAAATGCGTCTTAATAGGATACCCAAAAGTTACTGTTGGGTACACCTTCTATCACAGATCCGAAGGCAAGATATTCGTTGCTAAGAATGGATCCTTTCTAGAGAAGGAGTTTCTCTCGAAAGAAGTGAGTGGGAGGAAAGTAGAACTTGATGAGCTAACTGTACCTGCTCCCTTATTGGAAAGTAGTTCATCATAGAAATATGTTCCTGTGACTCCTACACCAGTTAGTGAGGAAGCTAATGATGATGATCATGTAACTTCAGATCAAGTTACTACCGAACCTCGTAGGTCAACCGGAGTGAGATCCGCACCAGAGTGGTATGGTAATCCTATTCCGGAGGTCATGTTACTTGACCATGACGAACCTACGAACTATGAGGAAGCAATGATGAGCCCAGATTCCACGAAATGGTTTGAGGCCATGAAATCTGAGATGGGATCCATGTATGAGAACAAAGTATCGACTTTGATTGACTTGCCCAAATGATCGGCGAGCCATTGAGATTAAATGGATCTTCAAGAGGAAGAGGGACGCTGATAGTAGTGTTACTATCTACAAAGCTAGAATTGTCGCAAAAGGTTTTCGACAAGTTCAAGGTGTTGACTACGATGAGAGTTTCTCACTCGTATCTATGCTTAAGTCTATCCGAATCATGTTAGCAATTGCCGCATTTTATGAAATCTGGCAAATGGATAAACAAAACTGCATTCCTTAATGGATTTATTAAAGAAGAGTTGTATATGATGCAACCAGAAGGTTTTGTCAATCCTAAAGGTGTTAACAAAATGTGCAAGCTCCAACCATCCATCTATGGACTGGTGCAAGCATCTCGGAGTTGGAATATATGCTTTGATGAGTTGATCAAAGCATATAGTTTTCTGAACTTCATGTGAAGCCTCGTATTTATAAGAAAGTGAGTGGGAGCACTACAACATTTCTGATAAGTATATGTGAATGACATATTGTTGATCGGAAATAATGTAGAATTTTTCTACAAAGCATAAAGGAGTGTTTGAAAGGAGTTTTTCAAAGAAAGACCTCGGTGAAGCTGCTTACATATTGAGCATCAAGATCTATAGATATAGATCGAGATGCTTGATAAGTTTTTTCGATGAGTGCATACCTTGACAAGATTTTGAAGTAGTTCAAAATGGAACAGTCAAAGAAAGAGTTCTTGCCCGTGTTACAAGGTGTGAAATTGAGTAAGACTCAAAGCACGACCACGGCATAAGATAGAAAGAGAATGAAAGTCATTCCCTATGCCTCAGCCATAGGTTCTTGTAAGTGCATCTAGTGCCACCCCTAGTTTGGTTTTAGAGTATTGACGACAAACGTGGTTGAGGGACTAATGTGTTTGTGAGAATTGCAGGATAACACAGGTAGTTGTCCCTCCTTGCTTCGGTTTACCTACCGGAGATGACCCCTAAAAATGTATGAAGACATTGAAGATAATGGTGGTACGTGAAGATATTCACATTGAAGACTATGATAGAAGAAGACATTGAGTGAAGACTATGGAGCGCGAAGACTTAGCAGTTTCGTTGTTTCTTTTCTTCTTTGTTGAGTCATAGGAACCACCGCACTGTTAAGTGGGGTCCAAGTGAACAAAGTCAGAGTGACTGAAGTGATGCTCAACCAAAATCCTATGTCTTCGAGCGAAGACAATGAGAGCAAATCTTATCCAGAGTCAGATAAGTCAGCTTTACTTGTAGCCCAAGTCAAACTGTCGCGTGTGTTTGAAATCTGACCATTGTGACACGTGTCAGTTCCTTAGTGACCCAGGGTCATTTCGGACAAATCAGGTCGGGTTGCCTAGTGGCTATAAATAGCCCACCCCCTACACCATAAATTGGTGGCTGCTTAGAGTTAGTGCACGGCTTTTGTCGTTTGAGAGCAACCGACCTCCGAAGCTTTTGAGAGAGGGAAATCCTTGTGAGGACAAAGCCCAAACACCCAGAGCCAAAGAGTGTTAGGCATCACTAAAGTCTTTCTGTCCGCGTGATTTGAAGACTTGTTACACTTGAGGACTGTGAATCCTCCAGCCGGTTAGGCGTCGCGTTCTGAGCATCCAAGAGTAGTTGTGGATTGCCGGTGAACGAAGTATGTGAAGGTTTGGAAGTCTACCTGGAAGACATACCAGAGTGATTGGGCGGGGACTGTGTGTCCTTAGCTCAAGGGGAATAAGGTGAAGACACGGTCTTATGAGTTCAATCTCAACCTCCTTAACTGACGCATGCTTGTCACAAAGAATTGGAACTGGTCGAACAAATCCTTGTCTTCACAACGCACTGGTTCTATCTCTTACTCTCCTTACTTACAGTTTGTCTTTGTGAAGTCATTGCCTGATTACTCTACCTAGTTGTCTTCACTGTGTGACTACTTGTTCTGATTGGCTTCATACTATCTTCCATCCTGATCCTACTACATAGCTGCTATCAGTCATCATGCTTTAGCTTCATACTTGTTTGACTATGGCTTGTCTAGTGTAGTTCATCTTCCACGCATGTTTATAGGTCCAGTTTTCATGTTTGTCTTGAAACCTTCATGTTTTGAAGACTTTCGTAAAATCGCCTATTCACCTCTAGTCGATAACTAGCACTTTCAATTGGTATCGAGCAAGGTACTCCTTGTTACGTGTGATTCGCTTAACCACCGGAGTTTTAGCTATGTCGATCGCAGGATAATCAAAGTCTCCGCTGCGTGCCTGCCTTCGATGGCACCAATATCCCTCTCGGAATAATAAGATGCGTATGCATCTTGAAGCCATTGATGTCGATCTGTGGTATGTCGTCAAGAACGGCGTTCCCAAGACTGGTGAAGGTGTCACCCCTACTGATGTCAAGAAGTTCATTCAACTCGATTCTACTGCGAAGTACATCATCTGTGGTCATCTGACCAAAGGGCAGTATGGCTGTGTGAGTGCTTTGGAAACGTCGAAGCTAGTCTGGGACTGGCTCTCCAAAGTCAATGAAGGTGTTTCAACTCAGAGAGATCAAAGAATTAGTGCCCTACGCAACCTCTTCGACCGCTTCAAGAGAAATGACAATGAAAATGTCCAGCTCACGTTTGATCGTCTCACTGACATCACAAACGAGCTTCAGGCTCTCGGCGCCACTGAGATCACCAAGCATGAAATCGTCAAGACGCTTCTGAGATCTCTTGACAGCTCTTTTGACACTCTAGCTCTTATGATTCAAGAACGCCCTGACTTCAAGACACTCGATCCATCTGACATACTTGAGAGGCTTAACACACATGAGTTCCAGCTATCTGAGGAAAGAGATATCTATGGTCCCAACTATGGCCGAACTCCCGCTTTGAAGGCAAAGGCTGTTTCCTCATCTGAAGAAGAATCATTGCAGCTTCCGTGAAGTCAAGACCTTGGAAAGGAGCTTGCTATGCTTGTGAAGAAGTTCCAGAAATTCACTAAGAAGAAAGTCTTCACGATCCAGTTCAAGAAATGATGAAGCTTCTTCCAATGACCACAAGAAGAGAACCTGTCACAAGTGCAAGAAACCTGGTCACTACATCTCTGAGTATCCACAGTGGGACAATGAGAAGAAAAAGAAGAAGAGCAAGGAATATGATTCTGATGACAAGAAGAAGAAGAAATACTCAAAATCTTCTTCCAAGTCAACTTCCAAGTCTTCATCACACAAGAAAAGTTCGTCTGGCAAGGCTCGTGCTTTTGTTGGCAAGGAAATGGATTCAGAGGAGGAGTATGCTTCTGAGGAGGTAGAAGTGGTGGAGTCTGAGGAGGAGTCTGACTCTGGTGTTGCAAGTCTGGCTTTAGCTTCAGCCTACGTTGCCAAGTCCATCTTCAACGCTGAAGACAATGTATCCATCACCAACGCTGATGCCAGTGACAAGGACGAATCCGCTCCCACTTACTGCTTCATGGCACGCGGTGCCAAGGTAAACTCATGCGATGCTTACTTTCAAACATCAAGTGAAGATGACTCTGATTGTGAATCCAAACCCAGCTACAAAAAACTTGCTAAAATTGCAATTGAACAACAGAAAGCTATGGAACATATTCAAAAACTGTTAGACAAAAGCGATGACCTGTTGGATGCGTAAATGACTAAGACTCGGTCCTTAATTGAAGACATAAGAAATCTTCATGTTAAGTACCAGGAACTTGAAGGTCGTCATGAAACCCTCTCAACATCTCATGAAAAGCTTTCCTATGATTATCTTCAAAGGAAGCAGGATCTTGAGAAATTGAGATCGGATCATGAAGATCTTCAAAAGGAGAACGAGTCACTTAGCGCTCAACAGATCAGTCTCGCTCAGGAAGGATTTGAACCACCATGTTTAAAATGTCTTGAGCGTGATAACGCTAATTCATTCTTCGAGTGTTCTCTCGCTGCTACTGTTTCAATATCTTCAACCGTCGATGTGGTAACTAACCCCTCTGCGGAGGATGCCACTGCTATTGCTAATGAAAATGCTAGATTGAAGACATTGCTTGAAACAGGAATGTACAAAAGCCTCAAGGGGCATCAGACACTGTGTGATGTCCTCAAAAAGCAGATCTTGAACCGAAACCCTAGGAAAGAGGGTGTTGGGTTCGAGAGGAAAATAAATGTTGATGGTTCTTACTGGAAGCCTGAGCAGTACCCCAAAACCACATGGGTTGCTGCAAAGGAACGTTCAATGGATCCATCTACCTTATCTGGATTTACCTGTGCTAACCCAATTGCTATTGATGAATCCTTTGATGCAAACTATAAACTGTTTAAGAATCAGAATGGTGAAGTGTTTGCCAGGTATATTGGTACTAATCTGCAGGAATGGACCACCTATGAAGAAGATCCGGTACCTAAGCGATGTATTGAGAATCTTCCCGTGAATGTCATCATGACACCACCAAGGAAGAAGACAAACCCAGACCTATGGCTTCATATGGCCCAAAGGCTTCATCTGACATCTGAGACTCACCGAGTCACCCTAACGCCAATGTCTTGCAGGAAAACCATACTCATACTTATGAATATGAGCGTGTGTCTTCAAATTGCTATGTTCATAGAACTAAGAACTTTTCTGCTTATTCATATGAGTATCATTCTTCTCCTGCAAGGCTATTTGCTAGGGCTCCAAAGTCGAAGTTCTCAGATGCTGCACTTAGACTCATTGCTTCTAAGCCACCCCTGAAGATGTAGGTGGTCAAGAAGAATTAACTTTCTTTTTGCAGGAAAGGTCTCGGTAGGAAATCAAAGGCGTCGATGCTATTCTTTGGGGACCTAAAACACATTATGGGACACAAGATAAAATGCCCAAATGGTCTTACTATGTATTTCATTCCTGAATCGCTTGCCACTCATACTATCAGTCCTAACCTTGATCTGAGCTTTGATAATCCTCTTGTCGTCAAATGTTTATGCTTCACAATACTCTCTGTGAAGCCTACCCTCCTAATCGCCTTTGTAGGGTACGACACCTCGTGCTTGTAATGGATTATGGACAGCGGATGCACTAACCACATGATTGGTGATCAAGTCTTCTCATGGACTCAACCTTAATTCCATGTGATAAAAGTCACATCACATTCACGACCTTTGGTAAAAGCAAGGTATTGGGCCTAGGTAGAGTTGCAATCTCAAGGGATCAAGACATGGACAAAGTGATGCTTGTTGAATCCCTTGGTTTCAACAATATGTCATCCTCAATGCTTTGTGACTTAAACATGGTTGTGCTATATGGAAAATATCGTTGCCTTGTACTAATGGAATCTGACAAGTCTCTAGTCTTCGAAGGGTACAGGAAAGATGATCTGTACATGGTAGAGTTCTCAACAGGACCACAGATGGCCATATGTCTTCTAGCAAAGTCTTCAGAGTGCTGGCTCTGGCATCGGAAGCTAGGGCATGCTGGCATGAGGAACCTACACACTCTCGCCAAGAAGAAGCACGTCATAGGCATCGAAGGCGTCAAGTTCAAGAAAGATCATCTATGTGGAGCTTGTGAAGCTGGGAAGATGACAAGGGCCAAGCATCCCTCGAAGACAATCATGACTACATCTCGACCTTTTGAGTTGCTCCACATGGATTTGTTTGGTCCCACTCACTACTCTACTCTCACTGCAACTGCTTGTCTATATGGTTTCGTTATTGTTGATGATTATTCAAGATATACATGGGTGCACATAATTCTCTTCAAGACTAAAGTGCAGGATGTCTTCAGACGCTTCGCCAACCGCGCCATGAACAACTATGGCGTCAAGATCAAGCACATTAGGAGTGACAACGGCACTGAATTCAAGAACACAGGACTCGACCTTTATCTTGATACCTTAGGCATCACTCATGAGTTTTCTGCTCCTTACACACCTCGTGAGAATGGCATCGTGGGCGCAAGAACAGAACCCTTATTGAGATGGCTCGGGGCGATGCTTGACGAATACAAGACTCCAAGAAAATTCTGGTCCGAAGCCATTGATACTGCATGCCATGTCATCAACCGTGTTTATCTTCACAAGCTTCAAGAAAACATCCTATGAGCTTCTAACGGTAAGAAGCCAGCGTAAGCTACTTGAGTATTTGGTGCTAGGTCTTTGGATCAAGGATCCACATCACACTTCAAAATTTGCACCAAAGCACATGAGGGTTTTATGCTTGGTTATGGAAAGGACTCGCACTCCTACAAAGTCTTCAACCTCTTTCACTATAAAGTGGTTGAAACTGTGGATGTGCGGTTCGATGAAACTAACGGCTCGCAAAGAGAGCACCTGCCGAATGTGCTAGATGAAGTACCTGCCAATGAGTCAATCAAGCTAATGGGAACAGGAGAGATCATACCATCAGATGCCCAGCCTGAAGAGGAACTTATTATTTCTGCACCTGATCAACCTGAAGACATTGCTCAGCCTGAAGATAATCATCCAAATAATAACAATGTTCAGCAGGAGCAAAATCTTCGTCCAGTTCATCCTCGTGTTGCAAATGAAGTACAAATTTAGAAGATAACTGATAGCATCAATGCACCTGGACCACTCACTCGTTCAAGAGCAACACAGCTAGCAAATTTCTGTGGGCACTTTGCATTTGTCTCAATCTGTGAACCCAAGAAAGTTGTTGAAGCCTTCATGGAACCTGAATGGATTCAAGCTATGCAAGACGAGCTTCAACAGTTTGAGTTGAACAATGTGTGGGAACTAGTCAAGCGTCCAGATCCTCGCAAGCACAACATAATAGGCACAAAATGGATATATCGCAACAAACAAGACGAGCATGGTCAAGTTGTCAGAAACAAAGCACGACTCTTTCTCAAGGATACACACAAGTTGAAGGAATTGACTTCGATGAAACATTTGCTCCAGTGGCTAGGCTTGAAGCCATTCGCATACTGCTAGCTTACGCAAATCATCATAACATCCTTCTATATCAAATGGATGTGAAGAGTGCCTTTCTCAATGGAAAGACTGAAGAAGAAGTATATGTTGCACAACCACCTGGCTTTGAAGACCCTAAACATCCTGATATGGTGTACAAGCTCAACAAGGCAATCAGATGGCCTCAAACAAGCCCCTCGTGCTTGGTATGACACACTCAAAGACTTCCTGAAGAGCAAAGGCTTCAAACCTGGTTCTCTAGATCCCACTCTCTTCACAAAGACATATGATGGTGAACTGTTTGTGTGCCAAATCTATATGGATGACATTATCTTCGGTTGCACCAACAAGAAATACAGTGATGAATTTGGTCACATGATGCAAGAACAATATCAAATGTCCATGATGGGAGAGCTAAAGTTCTTTCTCGGTCTTCAAATCACGTCGACAGCATAGCGGCATCTTCATATCACAAGAAAAATATCTCAAAGATTGCTGAAGAAGTTTGGAATGCAAGGCGCAAAGGATTCACGACGTAATGCCAACCAAAAGTCATCTAAGCCCGACGCCAATGGTAAAGATTTCGATCAAAAGGTATACCGCTCCATGATTGGCTCTTTACTTTACTTATGTGCATCTAGGCGGATATCATGCTTAGTGTTTGCATGTGTGCCCGATTTCAAGCGGCACCAAAGGAGTCGCATCACTTAGCGTGAAGTGAATTCTTCGATATTTGGCTTACACCCCAACACTAGGATTATGGTATCCAAAGGGCTCGAGTTTGATCTGGTTGGATTTTCGGATGCTGATTATCTTTGGTGACAAGGTGGATCACAAGTCTACATCAGGCACATGCCACTTTCTAGGTCGATCTCTTGTCTGTTGGTCTTCAAAGAAGCAGAACTGTGTATCACTCTCAACCGTTGAATCAGAATACATTGCTGCTGGATCTTACTACGCTCAGCTTCTGTGGATGAAGCAAACTCTTAAGGACTATGGCATCAATCTGAAGCATGTGCCACTCTACTGCGATAATGAAAGCGCTATCAAGATTGCCAATAACCCAGTTCAGCACTCGAAGACAAAGCACGTTGAAATTCGTCATCACTTCCTCAGAGATCATGTTATGAAAGAAGATATTGATATCATTCATGTCAAGACAGAAGAGCAGTTGGTTGATATCTTCACTAAGCCCTTGGATAGAAAAGGTTTTGCAAGTTGCGGTGTGAGCTAAATATCTTGGAATCCTCGAATGTCCTGTGATTAGGCACACATCCTAACACTTATGCATTTTGATGACTTAGATGTGCAACACACGAAGTAATGTATATCTTCAATCAATGAAGACATACACTCTAAGTGTGAATACATTAATGCGGAAGTTGACTTCAGAGCGCCACGATAATTGCGCGCCGTGTCTGGGTCTAATACTTCCTATACGGTGGGTAACGCCACCACCAAACTCTCATGAAGTGTTTCCTCATGGCGCCATATTTGCAAAGTCTTCGCAATTGATATATACAGTATTTTGTCCTCTACAACATTCACTTATGGCTATGTCTTCTTGTTTGAATCTTTTGAACTAAGTGAATGTGATCGGACCCTAACCTCTCTGTGCTTTCTACCTCAAGCTCTATCTATCCAAATCATATGCATTCTGTTGAAACTGTCGAATGTCTTCTCTGCGTCCTTGTCGTGAAGATCTGAGAAAAACATTTATATCTAGTTTTAATGACATATCCTTTTGCCTGAAACCCGGAGAACTCGGAATGACCACCCCGACAATCCAGGTGCGCGTGGGAACGTGGAACAACTCTCAATGAGTTGCATGTTAGCCACGTGTCCTTCAGATGTGAACTGCCAGGGGCACCTGCGTAATTACCTTTGTGGCTGTCTCGTCCTATAAATACCTGTCTCGCCTCGGTAAAAAATCCTTCTTCCTCCTTCGCCATCTTTCGCAACCCCTAGCGTCTCCGCTAGATCTCGACGACGCCGATGACGAAGCGCTTAGCTGCCACGACTTCCTCGACGCCGTCCTCACGCCGGCCGCGGACCTCGTCTTCTCCGCCGTCGCTGTAGGTATCTTCCGTCGCCAAGTTAGGGCACGGGAGATCGAACTGCTCGGCATCCATCTTCGCTTCGTCTAGCAGTTCTTCGTGTGGTAATAAAAGTTTACTTTTTACCGTCTTTTTGATCTGATAGATTCATCCTTTCTTACCAAAAGTGGTTTCTAGATCCTCAAACACGAATCTATCTCTTTCTGCATCTCATATTCTGCCTAGTATATTCACTTATGCTTCTTCACAAGTTAGATTCCTCACTTGTACTTATTCTTGGATTTGTACAACTCTGGAACCAACTCTCATCATATAAGTGAATGTCTTCGCGTTATGAGGTCAATGTCTTCAAACTGGTTTATCTTCAAAATCTTCTGAGAATGCATATGACCTCTTCCCCTTCCCTTGCACCTTTAATGCTGTCACAGGTACATGTCCGTGGGAGAATCCCTTGGTTCTCATAGTCTGCATTCGTTTGCAGAATTCTTGCAGAGTCACATCAACTCACCAGAAGCGAGTTCCTGTCAGTCCAGCCGTTTGAAGCCATTGCACGTACTGAAGCCCTTCAGTTTACACTTCATGGCAACTGAAAAGTCAGCAAGAAAGGGAGGCAGACACTTCCAAGGATTTACCTCCTGATTTGCACGAGATGTACAAAACTGATCTAGAAGAAACCTACACTGAACGCAGGAATCGAATCCAATGGATTCGAAGATATTGGGAAGAAGAATGGTTCAGATATCGCTTCATCACTAAAGAGTATGCAGAGAAGAATGCCATCAAGGCACCCTGGGGTGATATTTTGAACAAAAATCTTCCACCCAGGACACAGGCTGAAGCTATTGAGCAAGGCTTCTATCCTTGCATGGTGCGCGGACCACATCCTGAGAATGCCGACCCGTCTTCACTGCTCTGGTGTCGTGAAGACAGTCTGTTCAAACGCAACTACCAGTTTGCCAAAGACTCAGCTACAAAGAACAAGAAGGATTTAGGGCTTGACTTCAACCCTGGCCCTTCTGTTGGAAATATGCCCTAGAGGCAATAATAAAAGGATTATTATTATATTTCCTTGTTCGTGATAATTGTCTTTTATTCATGCTATAATTGTATTATCCGGAAATCGTAATACACGTGTGAATACATAGACCACAACATGTCCCTAGTGAACCTCTAGTTGACTAGCTCGTTGATCAATAGAATAGTCATGGTTTCCTGACTATGGACATTGGATGTCATTGATAACGGGATCACATCATTAGGAGAATGATATGATGGACAAGACCCAATCCTAAGCATAGCACAAGATCGTGTAGTTCGTTTTGCTAGAGCTTTTCCAATGTCAAGTATCTTTTCCTTAGACCATGAGACCGTGTAACTCCGGATACCGTAGGAGTGCTTTGGGTGTACCAAGCGTCTAGCGTAAATGGGTGACTATAAAGGTGCACTACGGTATCTCGAAAGTGTCTGTTGGGTTGACACGGATCGAGGCTGGATTTGTCACTCCGTATTACGGAGAGGTATCGTGGGCCCACTCGGTAGTGCATCATCATAATGAGCTCAAAGTGACTAAGTGTTTAGTCACGGGATCATGCATTACGATGCGAGTAAAGTGACTTGCCGACAACGAGATTGAGCGAGGTATTGGGATACCGACGATCGAATCTCGGGCAAGTAACATACCGATTGACAAAGGGAATTGTATACGGGTTGCTTGAATCCTCGACATCGTGGTTCATCCGATGAGATCATCGAGAGTATGTAGGAGCCAACATGGGTATCCAGATCCGCTGTTGGTTATTGACCGAGAGCCGTCTCGGTCATGTGCGCATGTCTCCGAACCGTAGGGTCTACACATAAGGTTCGGTGGCGCTAGTGTTGTATGAATATGAGTATGCAGCAAACCGAAAGTTGTTGAGTCCGGATGAGATCCCGGACGTCACGAGGAGTTTGAATGGTCGAAGGTAAAGAATTATATATAGGAAGTGCTATTTAGGCCATCGAGGAAAGTTTGGGGTCACCGGTATTGTCTGGGACCACCGGAAGGTCCCGGGTCCACCGGGTGGGGCCACCTATCCGGAGGGCCCCATGGGCTGAAGTGGGAGGAACCAGCCTGGTGGGCTGGTGCGCCTGGCTCCCTCTGCGCCTAGGGTTGGGAACCCTAGGGGGGGGCGCCCACTTGCCTTGGGGGCACTCCACCCCTTGGCCGCCCCCCTAGGAGATCCCATCTCCTAGGGCAGTGCCACAGGGACCCTATATATAGGGGGAGGAGGCAGCCCCACCCTTGCACTTGGCGCCTCCTCCCCTGCTACACCTCTTCCTCCTCCCGGTTGCTTGGCGAAGCCACTGCCGATCTTCTTGCATCCACCACCACGCCGTCGTCTTCTTTGGATCTTCATCAACCTCTCCTTCCCCTTGCTGGATCAAGATGGAGGAGACGTCCACGCTGACCGTCGTGTGTGTTGAGCAGCGGAGGTGCCGTCCGTTCGGCGCTAGGATCTCCGTGATTTGGATCACGACGAGCGACTCCCTCAACCCCGTTCTCTTGAGCGCTTCCGCACGCGATCTACAAAGGGTATGTAGATGCATCTCTCTCACTCGTTGCTAGATGAACTCATAGATGGATCTTGGTGAACGTAGGAGAAATTTTATTTTATGCAACGTTCCCCAACACCTTCCTCACCTCGGGACAATGTCATCCGTGAAGCCAATGAAAACAGGATTGGCCCCTTCTACAACCTTGCTGGCCTCATCACTCACATTAATGTTCGAGGTGCCAAGGTGGATCATTCTGATGATGACACTAACACCGATGAAGCTCCAGCTCCTCCTCCAAAGTCTAAGAAGCAAAAGAAGACTAAATCTTCAAAATCATCTGTTGCTCCAAAAGCTTCAAGAGTGAAGCCATTGGCAACTGCCCCTTCTGCTCCAAGCAATAACTCTGAAGATCTCTCTCCCATCTCCAAGAGGCGTGAGAAGCCACAGAATTCACCAGTTCAGAAACTGAGTCATGCACTGACGCCTGCTACCATTCTAAGGAATGAATCTGAACCCATTGACATGTATTTTTGATGAAGAATTTGGTGAAGATGCTCTGGAACAGCTGATCAAGAGCAAGCAAGAGGCGGAGATCTTCAACGATCTGCCCCTCTTTGATGTAAACATTCTGAAGAACTTCATTGATGAGTGGTTTGATAATCAGGATCTCAGCTTTGATGACCTTCAGCTTCCCATTGGCGTCAGTGTTGCTTTCCAAGGCGCCATTACTCCTGACCTTGCTCTGGCTCAACGCATTGTTGAACTGAAGCGAAAGATAGACTTCGAGAAGGAACAGTTCAAGAAGCATGTAGCCGGGCTGAATGTGGCTGATGTGCAAAAGTTCAAGGTGATGTTGAATGACCTCAACGAGTCATTTCGGAAGAAACGCGAGGAAGCCAAAGGCTCAAGAGAGCGCATGAAAGCACTCGCTGACAAATGTGTTCAAGCCTACAATGAAGCTGAAAAGCGCAAAAAGCACTTGGCATACGCATTGACCCTCAATGGCTGCCAAGAAAAAGAAGTCATCTGAAGCCAACATCGAAGCACCACGGCGGAAGAACCTCACGTTGTCTTCCCTGCCAGCATGCGCGGCTCGAAGCCCAAGGCTCCTTCGGTGGCTTCAAGCGAAGAAAACCAAGGCAAGCTGAAGCCGAAGCCAGGAAGCGGAAAACCAAGCGCACCACTGATGAAGAACCACCCCCTAAGAAGAGAAAAACCAAGAGAAGAGATCGGGCTGCTCCCACAGAGCCCCTCGTTGTTGAACCCCTTGCTTTTGTTCCCCCTCCGTCTGCAAACCAAGAGCGTCGGATGATTGTTCATGAGCCTGCTTCCACAGAGGCTCCTAAAGCTCAAGAAGTTCCAATCATCGACCCCATCACGACTGAAGACATTGTACAAGAAGATGAAGTTCTTCCTTAGATCGAGCGCCCAACGGTATCATCGCCTGTTCAAACGAACAGTGAGCTTATCAGTATTGGTCGCCCTTTGACGCCAATCTCTCAAGATGCATCGTGGGCTGATCGCCCCCAGCAAGCTACCCCACATCAAGACTCACCAAGTACACCCCAACCGTCAAGTGTGCCCGTCATCAGCCCCATGTCAAATGATGACAACTACATGGAGACATCACCATCACCAAAAGCGTCGCCCATATTCCAACGGCTTCGCAAAGGCCTGAGTCCATCCGTCTCCATGACCACCATCACAGAAGAGGGCTCAAACTTGTCAAGTTCAGTGGCACGTCAAGTGTTTCCTGAAGACAATCATACGTGGCGGTCCACAATGTGCAAGCCATTGTTGCTGAAGACCCTCCATTTCGCATCAGCGGAGCAAACAAGAAGAAGAGCATGTCGCTACTCCCCTACAACTCAAGAAGAAGTTCTGAGAGAACCGGTCTATGCGGAACCTCCGGCTACTCAAGTGGAGGGTGAAAATCCTGAGGCTGCCACCAATGACATTCCTGAAGCCAATGACATTGTCATGGCCGAAGCCAATGTGGAGCCTATAGTGGCCAATGCACCAGTGGCCAATGAAGCCAATGAAGCCCATGAAGCGATGAAGTCAATGCACTTTTGACACAAATCTGCACTTTGAAGTCAATGCCACTGCTCCTGTTCTGCCTCCAAGGCCATATACTATCGAGCAAGCATACAACTATGGCCAGCTTATCACTGTCAGATGGCCTATTATAATTCCTCCACCTGCTGCTGGTCCTCAATTTGATTACCATGTCGAGCACAGGCCTCGAGTTGAAGCCAAAGCCAAGACGCCCAAATTTCCGTGTCTCGCCACTTCGCCAGATCTTTCAATGTCAACGGCTTCATTGCACACAACACCTTCTTCGATAGAGCAAAGAACCCCTACACCAGGCCCAAGATTTCATCTGATCGGTTCTGGAGTTATCAGCAGCGCAGCTATTATTCATGCATTCTGTACAACCAAGGCCACATATTTCCGCATATGCGCCTTTGATCTCGAAGCCATAGCTGGCCTCGCCTCGCTTAGAAGAAGCTCTCGATTGCTTCAGAGAGGCTGGCTTACTGCACTTTGTCACCGATAAGAACCTTTGGAATGAAGAGTTCTTGCTTCAATTCTCGCCACTCTTCATATCAGAGGCTACTACGGGGATCCTAAGACTTGGATACTTGAGTGGATGACAGGAAATGTCCATCATGAAGCCAAAGCGTTTGATGTCATTAAGCTTACTGGCCTGCCCACTCCAGAGGATCTCCATGAGCCTGGTTGTCAGCTTCACACTGCAGCTTTGGAAAGCATCTTTCACAAGTCAGAACCCGACATGAGCCAGATGCTCAGCATGATGAAGCCATTGCCTCCAGATGCAGAATATCCTACGGAGTTCTTTGTTGAAGACCTTGAGTATCTGCCACACACAATCTATCACATCATAAGGCGAACTCTCTGGCCCATCAAAGGACATTCTCCAAAGGCTAAGCTAGAAGGTGCAATGAAGACATTGGTCTTCCATATTCTTCATGGCAAAAGCTTCAATGCACGGGATTTCTTCATCCACCAACTTGCTGCATCAGGATCTGACATTTTTGGCTTGAAGTTCTATGCTCCATGGATCATGCGTCTGATCAAGCTTCACACTGCTTTCAACTATCAGCCATCTGCGCGCAACCACATTGTCTTCTTGCGGATGTCGATTTGTCGGTTGAAGCCATCTATCCAGAGCCTGACAAGGAGCCACTCTATCTTCATAATGCTGATCGTCAGAGCTTCACTCAGCCCATTGAAGGTGTGCTGGCTGCCTCTCGAGTCTATCCATTGGCCGGTACTACACGTGCACCTCACCGTGCCCAAACCGAAGCCACTGACAGCACAATTTCTCAACGGCCTCGAAGGCGATCTCGTGTTCTCAATGATCGAGAGCTTCTCATTGGCCTGCATCAGAAACAGGATAGGCATCATGATTGGCTCAAGCGTCAGATGCAGAGCATCATGACTGACGTCAATCGCATTCGCAACCTTGCAACCAAGAATGCCTTTGTCGCGCATGAAACCTGTCGACGCACATGGAAAGGGCTGACGCTTATGTGTGCTGAGGAAGATCTTCAGGACGATGTCTTCTCAGAAAGATTCAAGTTTGACTCCACTCCGCCCAGAAATGTTGTTCTGCGGCGCACTCCATCTCTTGAAGACTCAGAGTACTCCTCTTCTGCTGCAACTGTGAATGCACGTGTGATCGATGATCAAGATGATGCTACTTCGCCACCTCCAACACGCGCCGACACTTTGCTCCAAGTTAAATGCGCACCGCCAAACCTCGACACCAACCCTGCATCTTCTCCTACTCATACGGGAGCAGTAGCGGCTCAATGTCTTCAACCCTTTTTGGTCCTTACTGACAAAAGGGGGAGAAGCTATGAGTTGATAGTCTTCAAGCGGGTTCATATGGGCGGTTGCGCTATATTTTGCCTAGTGTTTACAACTCTTGCTTTTGATACATTTGGTTCTCTGAGTTGCAACACTTAAACTCGATGGTTGTCTGCTACTTATTTGCTATTTTGTGATGCGATGATAACTTCCGCACTCAAATCATCTTGCAGACGTCCATTTTTCATTATGCATGTCATTATATTCGTTACATCAAATCATGCATGATGAATTGTCTTCATAAGTTGAAGAGGTTCTCCACAAGTAGAACCTGCCATGTGCATTTGCATTCCAAAAGCAAATTACTTATATGCACATCTTCAGGGGGAGCCTTTTGCTACTTATGAAGACAATACCTCATCCTTTACAATTTCACATATTCATATCCCCGTTGAAAACTTCAAGCAGTTTGTCATCAATCACCAAAAAGGGGGAGATTGTAAGTGCATCTAGTGCCACCCGTAGTTTGGTTTTGGAGTATTGATGACAAACGTGGTTGAGGGACTAATGTGTTTGTGAGAATTGCAGGATAACACAGGTAGTAGTCCCTCCTTGATTCGGTTTACCTACCGCATATGACCCCTAAAAATGTATGAAGACATTGAAGATAATGGTGGTACGTGAAGATATTCACATTGAAGACTATGACGAAGAAGACATTGAGTGAAGACTATGGGCGCGAAGACTTAGCAGTTTCGTTGTTTCTTTTCTTCTTTGTTGAGTCATAGGAACCACCGCCTTGTTAAGTGGGTTCCAAGTGAACAAAGTCGAGTGGTCAAGTGATGCTCAACAAAATCCTATGTCTTGACGAAGACAATGAGAGCAAATCTTATCCAGAGTCGGATAAGTCAGCTTTACTTGTAGCCCAAATCAAGCTGTCACGTGTGTTTGAAATCTGACCGTTGTGACACGTGTCAGTTCCTTAGTGACCCAGGGTCATTTCAGACAAATCAGGCCGGGTTGCCTAGTGGCTATAAATAGCCCACCCTCTACACCATAAATTGGTGGCTGCTTAGAGTTAGTGCACGACTTTTGTCGTTTGAGAGCAACCCACCTCCGAAGCTTTTGAGAGAGAGAAATCCTTGTGAGGACAAAGCCCAAACACCTAGAGCCAAAGAGTGTTAGGCATCAATGAAGTCTTTCTGTCCGCGTGATTTGAAGACTTGTTACACTTGAGGACTGTGAATCCTCCAGCCAGTTAGGCGTCGCGTTCTGAGCATCCAAGAGTAATTGTGGATTGCCGTGAGCGAAGTCATGAAGGTTTGGAAGTCTACGGAAGACTTACGAGTGATTAGGCGGGGACTGTGTGTCCTTAGCTCAAGGGAATAAGGTGAAGACACAGTCTTGAGTTCAATCTCAACCTCCCTAACTGACGTGCAGTTGTCACAAAGCTGGAACTGGTCGAACAAATCCTTGTCTTCTAGCGCACTAGTTCTATCTCTTACTCTCCTTACTTACAGTTTGTCTTTGTGAAGTCATTGCCTGATTACTCTACCTATTTGTCTACGCTGTGTGACTACTTGTTCTGATTGGCTTCATACTATCTTCCATCCTGATCCTACTACATAGCTGCTATCAGTCATCATGCTTTAGATTCATACTTGTTTGACTATGGCTTGTCTAGTGTAGTTCATCTTCCGCTGCATGTTTATAGGTCCAGTTTTCATGTTTGTCTTCGAAACCTTCATGTTTTGAAGACTTCCGTAAAAATCGTCTATTCACCCCCCTCTAGTCGATAACTAGCACTTTCAGTTCTACAAAGTATGCCATGCTGTGTACCAGATCTATTGTATACCCTACCACTGAGTTTGGCAAGGGAGTACAATAGTGATCTAGGAGTAGATCACTGGACAACGTCAAAATTATCCTTAGTGGAATAAGGATATGTTGAAAATATGCCCTAGAGGCAATAATAAAAGCATTATTATTATATTTCCTTGTTCATGATAATTGTCTTTTATTCATGCTATAACTGTATTATCCGGAAATCGTAATACACGTGTGAATACATAGACTACAATACGTCCCTAGTAAGCCTCTAGTTGACTAGCTCGTTGGTCAACAGATAGTCATGGTTTCCTGAATATGGACATCAGATGTCATTGACAACGGGATCACGTCATTAGGAGAATGACGTGATGGACAAGACCCAATCCTAAGCATAGCACAAGATCGTGTAGTTCGTTTTGCTAGAGCTTTCTTAATGTCAAGTATCTATTCCTTAGACCATGAGATCGTGTAACTCTCGGATACCGTAGGAGTGCTTTGGGTGTACCAAACGTCACAATGTAACTGGGTGACTATAAAGGTGCATTACGGTATCTTCGAAAGTGTCATTGGGTTGACACGGATCGAGGCGAGATTTGTCACTCCGTATGACGGAGAGGTATCACTGGGCCCACTCGGTAGTGCATCATCATAATGAGCTCAAAGTGACCAGCGTCCGGTCACGGGATCATGCATTCTGATGCGAGTAAAGTGACTTGCGATGCGAGACTGAGCGAGGTATTGGGATACCGACGATCGAGTCTCGGGCAAGTAACATACCGTCTGAAAAAGGGAATAGTATCTGGGGTTGCTTGAATCCCGACATCGTGGTTCATCCGATGACATCATCGAGGAGCATGTAGGAGCCAACATGGGTATCCAGATCCGCTGTTGGTTATTGACACGAGGCGTCGGTCATGTTCGCATGTCTCCGAACCCGTAGGGTCTACACTTAAGGTTCGGTGGCGCTAGGGTTATAAGGAAGACTTGTATGTGATTACGAATGTTGTTGAGTCCGTATGAGATCCCGGACGTCACGAGGAGTTCGGAATGGTCGGGAGGTAAAGATTTATATATGGAAGTTGTCAAGCGGACACCGTAAAGTTTCGGGTCATATCGGTATTGTCTGGGGCCACGGAAAGGTTCGGAGGACCACGGGAGGGCCACCTCTCGGGGGCCACTTGGGCTGCGTGGGAGGCAGCCAGCCCTGGTGGGCTGGGCGCACCCTCCCTTGGGCCCATGCGCCTAGGGTTGAGGGAACCCTAAGGGCGCGCCTTGCTTGGGGGCAAGCCCCCCCCCTTACCGCCGCCCCTCTAGATGCATCTAGAGGCCGCCCCCTCCCTTCCCCTATAAATAGAGGGGTGAGGGAGGGCTGCATAGACAACTTGAAGGCGCAGCCCTCCCTCCCAACACCTCTCCTCCTCCGCGTGCGCTTAGCGCGCCTGGCGGGAATGTCACTCCATCATCATCACGCCGTCGTGCTGCTGTTGGAGCCATCTTCCTCAACCTCTCCTTCCTCCTTGCTGGATCAAGGCGGAGGAGGCGTTGCCCGTCTGCACGTGTGTTGAACGCGGAGGTGCTGTCCGTTCAGCACTTGGTCATCGGTGGTCCGAGTGCGACTCCATCATCACCATCCTCGAAAGCTTCCGCACGCGATCTACAAGTGGTATGTAGATGCAAACTCACTCCCTAGACTCGTTGCTTAGATGAACTCATAGATGGATCTTGGTGAAACCGTAGGAAAATTTTAATTTTCTGCAGCGTTCCCCAACAAAGGGCATCATGAGCTAGGTCTATCGTAGTTCTCTATTGCACGAGTAGAACACAATTTAGTTGTGGGCGTGGATCTTGTCAACTTACTTGTCGCTACTAGTATTATCTTGCTTCCGCGGTATTGTGGGATGAAGCGGCCGGACCAACCTTACATGTACGCTTCGTGAGACCGGTTCCACCGACTAACATGCACTAGTTGCATAAGGTGGCTAGCGGGTGTCTGTCTCTCCCACTTTAGTTGGAGCGGATTCGATGAAAAGGGTCCTTATGAAGGGTAAATAGAAGTTGACAAAATCACGTTGTGGTTATTCGTAGGTAAGAAAACGTTCTTGCTAGAACCCAATTGCAGCCACGTAAAGATGCAACAACAATTAGAGGACGTCTAACTTGTTTTTGCAGCAATTGTCATGTGATGTGATATGGCCAAGTTGTGATGAATGATGAATGACATATTGTGATGTATGAGATCATGTTCTTGTAATAGGAATCACGACTTGCATGTCGATGAGTATGACAACCGGCAGGAGCCATAGGAGTTGTCTTTATTTTTGTATGACCTGCGTGTCATTGAAGAACGCCATGTAAATTACTTTACTTTATTGCTAAACGCGTTAGCCATAGAAGTAGAAGTAGTCGTTGGCGTGACAACTTCATGGAGGCACAATGATGGAGATCATGATGATGGAGATCATGGTGTCATGCGGTGACAAGATGATCATGGAGCCCGAAGATGGAGATCAATGGAGCTATATGATATTGGCCATATCATGTCACTACTATATAATTGCATGTGATGTTTATTATGTTTGTGCATCTTGTTTACTTAGAACGACGGTAGTAAATAAGATGATCCTTACAACAATTTCAAGAAGTGTTCTCCCTAACGTGCACCGTTGCTAAAGTTAAATCGCTTCTAAGCACCACGTGATGATCGGTGTGATGGATTCTTACGTTCACATACAACGGTGTAAGACAGATTTACACACGCAAAACACTTAGGGTTAACTTGCGAGCCTAGCATGTACGAGACATGGCCTCGGAACACGGAGACGAAAGGTCGAACACGAGTCGTATGGAAGATCGATCAACATGAGAATGTTCACCGGCGATGACTAGTCCGTCTCACGTGATGATCGGACACGGCCTAGTCGACTCGGATCGTGTAACACTTAGATGACTAGAGGATGTCTAATCTAAGTGGGAGTTTATTGAAATAATTTGATTAGATGAACTTAATTATCATGAACTTAGTCTAAAACTTTTGCATAATATGTCTTGTAGATCAAATGGCCAGCGCTCATGTCAACTTGAACTTCAGCGCGCTCCTAGAAAACCAAGCTGAAAGATGACGGCAGAACTATCTGACTGGGTCCGGAACTTGAGGATCATCCTCATAGCTGCCAGAAACAATATGTCCTAGAAGGACCGCTAGGTGGCGCTCCGTCCCTGAAGAACCAAGACATTATGAATGCTTGGCAGTCTCGTCTTGATGATTACTCCCTCGTTCGGTGCGGCATGCTTTACACTTAGAACCGGGGCTCCAAAAGCGTTTTGAGCATCACGGAGCATATGAGATGTTCGAGGAGCTGAAACTGGTTTTCCAAGCTCACGCCGGGTCGAGAGATATGACATCTCCGACAAGTTCTATAGTTGTAAGATGGAGGAAAATAGTTACATCGGTGAGCACATACTCAAGATATGCAGGTTGCACAACCGTATGACCCAACTGAATATTAACCTCCACGATGAGGCGGTCATTGACAGAATCCTTGATCGCTCCCACCAAGCTACAAGAGCTTTGTGATGAACTACAATATGCAGGGGATGGTAAAGACCATTCTGAAGTATTCTTTATCTCAAGTCGTGAGAGGTTGAAATCAAGAAAGAACATCAAGTGTTGATGGTCAATAAGACCACTAAGTTCAAGAAGGGCAAGGGCAAGAAGAACTTCAAGAAGGACGGACAAGGAGGTTGCCGCGCCGGTAAGCAAGTTGCGGGAAGAAGTCAAAGAATGGACCCAAGCACGAGGCGAGTGCTTTTATTGCAAGGAGAAGGGTCCTTTGGAAGCAAAACTGCCCCAAATACTTAGCGGATAAGAAGGCCGGCAACACCAAAGGTATATTTGATATACATGTAATTGATGTGTACCTTACCGATTACTCGTAGTAACTCCCGGGTATTTGATACGGTGCCGTTGCTCATATTTGTAACTCACAGCAGGGAGCTGCGGAATAAGCGGAGGCGGGCGAAGGGCGAGGTGACGATCTTGGCGTCGGGAATGGTTCCAGTCGATGTGATCGCCGTCGACGCTACCTCTTCATTTACCTCGGGATTAGTTTTGAACCTTAATAATTGTTATTTGGTGCCAAGTTTGAGCATGAACATTGTATCGGATCTCGTTTGATACGAGATGGCTACTCATTTAAATCCGAGAATAATGGTTGTTCTATTTATATGAGAGACATGTTTTATGGTCATGCTCCGATGGTCAATGGTTTATTCTTAATGAATCTCGGCGTAGTGTTACACATATTCATAGCGTGAATACCAAAAGATGTAAAGTTGATAACGATAGTCCCACATACTTGTGTACTTCGCCGCCTTGGTCACATTGGTGTCAAGCGCATGAAGAAGCTCCATCTCGATGGACTTTTAGAGTCTCTCGATTATGAATCATTTGACACATGCGAACCATGCCTCATGGGCAAAATGACCAAGACTCCGTTCTCCGGAACAATGGAGCGAGCAACCAACTTGTTGGAAATCATACATACCGATGTATGCGGTCCAATGAGTGTTGAGGCTCGCGGAGGATATCGTTATGTTCTCACTCTCACAGATGACTTGAGTAGATATGGGTATGTCTACTTGATGAAACACAAGTCTGAGACCTTTGAAAAGTTCAAGGAATTTCAGAATGAAGTAGAGAATCAACGTGACCGAAAGATAAAATTCTTACGATCGGATCATGGAGGAGAATATTTAAGTCACGAATTTGGTACACACTTAAGAAAATGTGGAATCGTTTCACAACTCACGCCGCCTGGAACACCTCAACGTAACGGTGTGTCCGAGCGTCGTGTCGCACTCTATTGGATATGGTGCGGTCTATGATGTCTCTTACCGATTTACCGCTATCATTTTGGGGATACGCTCTAGAGACAGCTACATTCACTTTAAATAGGGCACCGTCTAAATCCGTTGAGACGACACCGTATGAATTATGGTTTGGGAAGAAACCTAAGTATCGTTTCTAAAAGTTTGGGGATGCGATGCTTATGTCAAGAAACTTCAACTGAAAAGCTCGAACCCAAGTCGGAAAAATCGTCTTCATAGGATACCCTAAAGAAACCATTGGGTATACCTTCTACTTAAGATCCGAGGGCAAGATATTTGTTGCCAAGAACGGATCCTTTACGGAAAAAGAGTTTCTCTCGAAAGAAGTAAGTGGGAGGAAAATAGAACTCGATGAAGTACTACCTCTTGAGCGGGATAGTAGTGCAGCTCGGAAAATGTTCTGTGATGTCTACACCAACCGAAGAGGAAAATGATGATGATCAAGGTACTTGGATCAAGTTGCTCTTGAACTCGTAGGTCCACAAGGACATGTTCCGCACTGAGTGGTGCGGCAACCCTGTCACGGAAATCATGTTGTTAGACAACGGTGAACCTTCAAACTATGAAGAAGCGATGGCGGGCCCAGATTCCAACAAATGGCTAGAAGCCATGAAATCCGAGATAGAATCCATGTATGAAAACAAAGTATGGACTTTGGTGACTTGCCCGATGATCGGTGACGATAGAAAACAAATGGATCTTTAAGAAGAAGACGGACGCGGATGGTAATGTCACCATCTATAAAGCTCGACTTGTCGCTAAGGGTTATCGGCAAGTTCAAGGGATTGACTACGATGAGACTTTCTCTCCGTGTGAAGCTTAAGTCCGTCCGAATCATGTTAGCAATTGCCGCATACTATGATTATGAGATATGGCAGATGGACGTCAAAACAGCGTTCCTTAACGGTTATCTTAAGGAAGAGATGTATATGATGCAGCGGAAGGTTTTGTCGATCCTAAGAACGCTAACAAAGTATGCAAGCTCCAGCGATCCATTTATGGGCTGGTGCAAGCATCTCGAGTTGGAACATTCGCTTTGATGAGATGATCAAAGCGTTTGGGTTTATCTGACTTATGGAGAAGCCTGCGTTTACAAGAAAGTGAGTGGGAGCTCAGTAGCATTTCTCATATTATATGTAGATGACATACTTTTGATGGGAAATGATATAGAATTCTTGGACAGCATTAAGGCCTACTTGAATAAGTGTTTTTCAATGAAGGACCTTGGAGAAGCTGCTTATATATTAGGCATCAAGATCTATAGAGATAGATCGAGACGCCTCATAGGTCTTTCACAAAGCACATACCTTGATAAGATTTTGAAGAAGTTCAAAATGGATCAGTCAAGAAGGGTTCTTGCACGTGTTGCAAGGTGTGAGATTGAGCTCGGCTCAATGCCCGACCACGGCAAAAGATAAAGAAGAGATGAGTGTCATCCCTATGCCTCAGCCATAGGATCTATTATGTATGCCATCTTGTGTACCGGACCTGATGTAAACCTTGCCGTAAGTTTGGTAGGAAGGTACCAAAGTAATCCCAGCAAGGAACACCGGACAGCGGTCAAGAATATCCTGAAGTACCGAAAAGGACAAAGGACATGTTTCTCGTTTATGGAGGTGACGAAGAGCTCGTCGTAAAGGGTTACGTCGGCGCTAGCTTCGACACAGATCTGATGACTCTAAGTCACAAACCGGATCGTGTATATGTTGAATGGTGGAGCGATGGCTGGTGCAGCCGCAAGCGAGCGTCGTGGCGGGATCTACATGTGAAGCGGAGTACATGGCAGCCTCGGAGGCAGCGCATGAAGCAATTTGGGTGAAGGAGTTCATCACCGACCTAGGAGTCATACCCAATGCGTCGGGGCCGATCAAACTCTTCTGTGACAACAACTGGAGCTATTGCACTTGCCAAGGAGCCCAGGGTTTCACAAGAAGACCGAGCACATCAGCGTCGCTTCAACTCCATCCGTGAAAATGTTCGGGATGGAGACATAGAAATTTGTAAAGTGCATACGGATCTGAATGTCGCAGATCCGTTGACTAAACCTCTTCCATGGGCAAAACATGATCAACACGTAACTCTATGGGTGTTCGATTCATCACAATGTAACTAGATTATTGACTCTAGTGCAAGTGGGAGACTGTTGGAAATATGCCCTAGAGGCAATAATAAAAGCATTATTATTATATTTCCTTGTTCATGATAATTGTCTTTTATTCATGCTATAATCAGTATTATCCGGAAATCGTAATACACGTGTGAATACATAGACTACAATCGTCCCTAGTAAGCCTCTAGTTGACTAGCTCGTTGGTCAACAGATAGTCATGGTTTCGACTATGGACATCGATGTCATTGACAACGGGATCACGTCATTAGGAGAATGGCGTGATGGACAAGACAATCCTAAGCATAGCACAAGATCGTGTAGTTCGTTTTGCTAGAGCTTTCTCAATGTCAAGTATCTATTCCTTAGACCATGAGATCGTGCAACTCCGGATACCGTAGGAGTGCTTTGGGTGTACCAAGCGTCTGGCGTGGCGGGTGACTATAAAGGTGCATTACGGTATCTCCGAAAGTGTCATTGGGTTGACACGGATCGAGGCAGGATTTGTCACTCCGTATGACGGAGAGGTATCACTGGGCCCACTCGGTAGTGCATCATCATAATGAGCTCAAAGTGACCAAGTGTCGGTCACGGGATCATGCATTCTGATGCGAGTAAAGTGACTTGCGATAACGAGACTGAGCGAGGTATTGGGATACCGACGATCGAGTCTCGGGCAAGTAACATACCGTCTGAAAAAGGGAATAGTATCTGGGGTTGCTTGAATCCCGACTTCGTGGTTCATCCGATGACATCATCGAGGAGCATGTAGGAGCCAACATGGGTATCCAGATCCGCTGTTGGTTATTGACTGAGAGCGTCCGGTCATGTCGCATGTCTCCGAACCCGTAGGGTCTACACATAAGGTTCGGTGACACTAGGGTTATAAGGAAGACTTGTATGTGATTACGAATGTTGTTGAGTCCGGATGAGATCCGGACGTCACGAGGAGTTCGGAATGGTCCGGAGGTAAAGATTTATATATTGGAAGTTGTCAAACGGACAGGAAAAGTTTGGTCATATCGGTATTATCTGGGGCCACCGGAAGGTTCCGGAGGACCACGGGAGGGCCACCTCTCGGGGGCCACTTGGGCTGCGTGGGAGGCAGCCAGCCCCTGGTGGGCTGGGCGCACCCCTCCCTTGGGCCCATGCGCTTAGGGTTGAGGGGAACCCTAAGGGGCCCCCTTGCTTGGGGCAAGCCCCCTCCCTTAACCCGCCCCCTCTAGATGCATCTAGAGGGCCGCCCCTCCTCCTTCCCCTATAAATAGAGGGGTGAGGGAGGGCTGCATAGACAACTTGAAGGCGCAGCCCTCCCTCCCAACACCTCTCCTCCTCCGCGTCGCTTGGCGAAAGCCTGGCGGAGAATCTCACTCCATCATCATCACGCCGTCGTCTGCTGTTGGAGCCATCTTCCTCAACCTCTCCTTCCTCCTTGCTGGATCAAGGCGGAGGAGACGTTGCCCGTCTGCACTCACGTGTGTTGAGCGCGGAGGTGCTGTCCGTTCAACACTTGGTCATCGGTGGTCCGAGTGCGACTCCATCATCACCATCCCTCGAAAGCTTCATGCGCGATCTACAAGTGGTATGTAGAAGCAAACTCACTCCCTAGACTCGTTGCTTAGATGAACTCATAGATGGATCTTGGTGAAACCGTAGGAAAATTTTTAATTTTCTGCAACGTTCCCCAACAGGATATGTTTCTCAATTATGGAGGTGACAAAAGGTTCATCGTAAAGGGTTACGTCGATGCAAGTTTTTGACACTGATCCAGATGACTCTATGTCTCAATCTGGATACATATTGAAAGTGGGAGCTATTAGCTAGAGTAGCTCCATGCAGAGCATTGTAGACATAGAATTTGCAAAATACTTACGGATCTGAATGTGACAGACCCGTTGACTAAAATTATCTCACAAGCAAAACATGATCACACCTTAGTACTCTTTGGGTGTTAATCACATAGCGATGTGAACTAGATTATTGACTCTAGTAAACCCTTTGGGTGTTGGTCACATGACGATGTGAACTATGGGTGTTAATCACATGGTGATGTGAATTATTGGTGTTAAATCACATGGCGATGTGAACTAGATTATTGACTCTAGTGCAAGTGGGAGACTGAAGAAAATATGCCCTAGAGGCAATAATAAAGTTATTATTTATTTCCTTATTTCATGATAAATGTTTATTATTCATGTTAGAATTGTATTAACCGGAAACATAATACATGTGTGAGTACATAGACAAACAGAGTGTCACTAGTATACCTCTACTTGACTAGCTCGTTGATCAAAGATGGTTATGTTTCCTAGCCATAGACATGAGTTGTCATTTGATTAATGGGGTCACATCATTAGGAGAATGATGTGATTGACTTGACCCATTCCGTTAGCTTAGCACTTGATCGTTTTGTATGCTGCTATTGCTTTCTTCATGACTTATACATGTTCCTATGACTATGAGATTATGCAACTCCCGTTTACCGCAGGAACACTTTGTGGGCTACCAAACGTCACAACGTAACTGGGTGATTATAAAGGTGCTCTATAGGTGTCTCCGAAGGTACTTGTTGGATTGGGGTATTTCGAGATTAGGATTTGTCACTCCGATTGTCGGAGAGGTATCTCTGGGCCCTCTCGGTAGTGCACATCACTATAAGCCTTGCAAGCATTGTGACTAATGGGTTAGTTGCGAGATGATGTATTACGTAACGAGTAAAGAGACTTGCCGGTAACGAGATTGAACTAGGTATTGAGATACCGACGATCGAATCTCGGGCAAGTAACATACCGATGACAAAGGGAACAACGTATGTTGTTATGCGGTCTGACCGGTAAAGATCTTCGTAGAATATGTGGGAGCCAATATGAGCATCTAGGTTCCGCTATTGGTTATTGACCGGAGACGTGTCTCAGTCATGTCTACATAGTTCTCGAACCCGTAGGGTCCGCACGCTTAAAGTTTCGATGACGGTTATATTATGAGTTTATGAGTTTTGATGTACCGAAAGTAGTTCAGAGTTCCGGATGAAATCGGGGACATGACGAGGAGTCTCGAAATGGTCGAGACGTAAAGATCGATATATTGGACGACTATATTCGGAAATCGGAAAGGTTTCGAGTGATTCGGGTATTTTTCGGAGTACGGGAAAGTTACGGGAATTCGCCGGGGAGTATATGGGCCTTATTGGGCTTTAGGGAAAGAGAGAGGAGAGGCTGGGCGCCCCCCAAGGCCTAGTCCGAATTGGACTAGGGGGAGGGGCTGCGCCCCCTCCTTCCTTCTCTTCTCTCTCCCCTTTCCTTGACTCCTACTCCTACTACTTGGAAGGGGGGAATCCTACTCCCGGTGGGAGTAGGACTCCTCCTAGGGCGCGCCATAGAGAGGGCCGGCCCTCCCCCTCCTCAACTCCTTTATATACGGGGAGGGGGGCACCCCTTGGAGACACAACAATTGATCTGTTGATCTTTTAGCCGTGTGCGGTGCCCCCCTCCATCATAGTCCACCTCGATAATACTGTAGCTGTGCTTAGGTGAAGCCCTGCGTCGGTAGAACATCATCATCGTCACCACGCCGTCGTGCTGATGAAACTCTCCCTCAACACTCGGCTGGATCGGAGTTCAAGGGACGTCATTAGGCTGAACGTGTGCTGAACTCGGAGGTGTCGTGCGTTCGGTACTTGATCGGTCGGATCGTGAAGACGTACGACTACATCAACCGCGTTGTGCTAACGCTTCCGCTTTCGGTCTACGAGGGTACGTGGACAACACTCTTCCCTCTCGTTGCTATGCATCACCATAATCTTGCGTGTGCGGAGGAATTTTTTTAAAATTACTATATTCCCAATAGCTGGCATAACCACAAGCTTACATAGCAGGTGCTTTTCGTATTAGCATGTGATGTGTTATCAGTACCCGTCTTACCGGTATCCTCAAAGTCTGTTTTCAGTCAAGCTGGAAGAATACTTATGGAGAGAAGAACCAATCTCACCCTAGATCTGATGGAACCACTCATTATCGTGAACGATGGAGAACTAGCGAGAATGAGAGCCCAACACGCTGCAGATAACATAGAGTTGGCATCCATGTTGGCATGTTTCAAAATCTTGCCATTAACGACGAAGAACCGTAAGAATACTTGTGGTCTTTGTAATTTCTAATTCTTTATTATTTTTCTCTTCTTTTATTGTAACTAGAAGAACGCCCGTGCGTTGCAACGGGGTCACATTAACTTTAAGAGTTCAATATTAATATACTCATACATATCAAGTGACATTGGCGACCTTTTTTACCATCAAATTCTCACACACACTCTCTCTCCCTCCCTCTTCCTCACTCTCTCTCCCCCTCTCCCCTCTCTCTCTAACACACACACACACACACACACATATCCATCTTATTGGATACGCGACCATGATCCATCTATTTCACACACACGCACTAGTGCATAACAATATGGATTATGTGTATTATATTTGCCGCCACAACTGAGGAAATTAATTTCATGTAAATGGGTCAGCCACAGCTCCAAGAATACGTGGAGGAGGTGGCACGGTCGGCATCGACGCCGTCCGGCGCCGCCACGGGCCCGCTTCAAGTGCGTCTGCGCCGCGCCACCCACGCGGATCCTTCAAGTGCCGCTTCCACCGCACCAACTCCCGGGCGTGAAGCCGCCTTCTTCGCCCCTTCACGGCCAAGGCCAATGCGGTGCCATGGCACCCGCCTCGCCGTCCTCGTCCCCGCACCGTCGCGACCAGTGGCGCAGCCCAAGCATCAGCCTCGAGAATCAAGAACGCCGACAACGGAGAGGAAGGAAGATCATATACATGTCATAAGAAAGGGAGTTTATTTATGCTCCCTCGATGTATTGTTTCCTTTGTTTGGAGATTGATTACCATCCGTGAGTTAAGGTAAGGTTAATGTGATTGAGCGACTTTTCTGAAAATCAATTATTTGTTTTCTAATTAATGTGATTGAGTGATTTAAGGTAAGGTTAATTAATTTAGATTTGATCTTTAGAGATTGTTCGTGATTGATTCTACATTACCAAATAACTTGCCAAGATGAAAAGTTCTGAACTTTTCAGATTTCTTTCATTGTGTGAGAGGGTGACGAAAATAAACCGATGAAGTGGGAGGAGGGGCGAAAAATCTACAAAAAACCAGCGAAGGTGGGAGGAGGTAGCACAAAATTCATAGGAGGTGGGACGAATGACATAATTAGTAAACAATTTCAGCGACAAAAGGATAAACAAATTGGATTTTTAAACAAAACCTGCACCTGCACAAGTGGCTCACTCTTCACTTTTGACAAAAACTTCCGAATAGCAATCTTGGTGAGTGATCTCGACCGGGTTCGATCGGCATGGCGTGTCGTTCCTCCGTGAGTGGGTGCTGAGAGGAAGGATGGTTAACCACCATTGTCAATCGGCCGGAGCTGCATCGTCATTTGGATCGAGCATGGGCGAAATCGAGATGGTAGAGGTTGAGGAATTTGTAGGGCGTGAGGGTTTAGGGTGGGCATCATGAGAACTCACCCATATCTTGGGAGACGGCAGACCGAGGTGCGTCGTGTTCGTGCTTCGAGGGCTGCCACGTGCTGTCCTCGCCGCCATCGCTGTCGATGCCACTTCAGCGCCACGAGCATGGGACCGAGGGACGAAGGGAAGAGAAGGAAGGAAGCGAGCTAATGACGTACCTATGTTTGGTATGTAATACCCTCCATTAAGAGTAGATATTTTCTTAAAATCGGTTATTTTGTTTCCTAATTAATGTGATTGAGCAATTTAAGGTAAGGTTAATTAATTTAGATTTGATATTTAGAGATTGATCGTGATTGATTCTTTCACATAAAGACATTACTAAAAATAACTTGCACCGGCATGGAAAGTTATGATCCGTTAAGATTTTTTTCGTTGTGTGAAAGGATGACGCGAAACTAAACCGGTGGGGTGGGGGAGGGACGAAAAAAACCAGCGAAATAAAACGGTTGAAAGTGGTGGGACGAAAATAAACCGTACGAGGCTACCAACTGCTCCATTAGGAGTAGAGATAACGACGGGAGTTTGGGCGTGTGCGGGACTCGATCACGGGGTTTTTCTTGGTTTTTCACAGCTGAGGGAAGGTGGAAGGAAGTACCAAAGAAGTACCAAAAAAGACCGGGTGAGGTGGGATGAAAATAAAACCCGGAACGCGACCTACCAACTGAGACATTAGGAGTAGAGATTTAGAGCAAGCTTTGTACTCCTATTCCTTCCCAGACATGGAACATTTTAATGAGTCGGCTACTAATAAAGCTCAATATTTATCCCATATGACATGTTGCCTCATTTTATAGATTTGTTTGTTTTTTCTTCTAGTTTTTCATTATCTTTTGAAAATTTTAAAGTAATTAGTTCGAGAAAGCCCATGGCCCAAAAGTGCCCCGTGGGCCGAGGTCGACATTTTCAGTTAATGAGCCATGTTTGTACCCGAAGGCGAGTCCCATGTGTCGGCACGACCCATCCCGCTTATAAATGGGCCTTCATGTGCCGGGTCATGCAAGGCCCATTTATGGGTGGGGTACCCTGTTGTCCACCTACGCCCACGAGGAGACCTCATGTATGACGTTTGTGGGTGTCAAACAGGAAAGGCTACGCCTGAAAGCATGACAAACGGGCCAGCCCACTCTAGCACAAATGTTTCTTTTCTCTTTGTTTTTTTACTTACCTTTTTTACAAAAAGATGGTTGTTGGTTTAATGGAGCTAAATATTTGAAAACCTATTAAAAATGAAAACAATTCAGAAAATCCAGTATGTGTTTACATAAAAAAGTTCAGTGTATATATAAAAAGTTCACCATATATTTAAAAATGCTTCGTGTGTATAAAAATGTCATCATATAATTTAAAAGTTCATCATATACTGAAAATGCTCAATGTATACAACAAAAAATCTTCATTGTATATAAAAAAAGGTTTTGTGTGTATTTAAATAATGTTTACTGCGTACTAATAAAATTTCAGTGTGTATTTGAAAAAGAAACGATAAAAATCAGAAAAAAATCCGAAAAAGAAAAAGGAAAAATCCCAAGAAAAACGCACACAAGAAAACCAGCTTCTGCTCACGAACGAAAACAAAAGGAAGCCAGAACGCAGAATCAACACATTTCGCCTCTAGCTTCAGCCGGCGTCATATTGGATCCACCGCCCACGAGTAGATGTGCTCGGACTCCAAGGAAGTTGCTGCTGTACCACAGTCAACACACGCCACCTGCGCCCCCGCTTCGCCGCGCAGCGCACACCAATCTGCCCACGCGCACGCGCCGCCCCGCCCCGCCTCGCCTCTCCTCTCCTCTCTTCTTCCTACGCGCGCCGAGAGAAGATGGGGAAGCGATGGATCCCGCTCGAGGCCAACCCCGACGTCATGAACCAGGTGAGCACGACCTCCTCCCCCCTCGCCCCACCCCGGCGCTAGGGTTTTGCTTCCTTCTCGTTTCGGGCGCGCTCTCGCTC
Source organism: Aegilops longissima (assembly GCA_021605205.1). Lineage (NCBI taxonomy): Eukaryota > Viridiplantae > Streptophyta > Magnoliopsida > Poales > Poaceae > Aegilops > Aegilops longissima. The sequence goes on from CM038681.1 coordinate 444,951,487, forward strand.
ACAGACGGCGCTTCCGCCGCGGGGCGGCGCTGATGCTTGCAGTTCATCTGGGGACTGGGAGTCACCGAGGGGGAGGCGCAGTTCTGCGACGTCTACGGCCTCGACGACGAGTTGCTCGCCATGGTGCCCCAGCCCGTCCTCGCCGTCATCTTCCTCTACCCGCTCACCTCCCTGGTAAAATTCCTCGTGATCTCCCTCGAGAGGTCTTCTTCGCGTTCGATTATGCGATGTGAAATTGTGATGGGTTTGTTGCTTTCCGGGGCGAGCAGGATGAGAAGGTGGAGGAATACGATGCTTCTGCCACCTCGACGGCAGGGGGCAAGGTACGGCTGTGTTGTTCCGTTTACCTTCTGTTCCTCCATAGCGCACCTACTGTGTTCGACTGAATGCTTCAGCAACGTTGTGCTCGTTTAGCCCTAGATCGGTGCCTATGTAGAGTTGTAGAGAAGGTCTAATTTAACTGTCTTCCTAGCATACCTTCCAACTTTGAGGTAGGGTCTTTTGTTAACCAGGTGTTTTTCACAGAAAGCGGGGACATTATATTTTTGCTTTTTTTGGTTAAATATCTCTGTGGGGTTATTATACCTCTGCTGTCTGAAATAGAGTCTTGGTTCCGCGGTGCGAATGTTTCTTGTACAATGCTGTGTTACAACAACATCATGACAATGCCTTCTTCTTTTATGTTGTACTGTTGCAGAGGTCCAGAAAAATGTTGATCTTGGTAATTATTGTTTCTATTTTACCAAACAGTTGTTGTTTATGATTTTTTTCCTTGATGAGTTGTGATCTTTCCCTCTACCCACAGTCTGGCACATTATTCTGTTGTTGATATTACAGGTATAAGTGTATGACAATGAAATCTGTAATCTGAAATCTGGATCATGTGTGCTCAACCAAAGCATAAGTGGCCTGCTTTAGAGATTATTTTGGATGGAACTGAGTGCTTAGTTTTTGTTATGGGTTGAATTATAAATTCTTTGAGTGCAACCATACGGACTATTGTTCTGAGTCGTATAATGTATATGTTGACTTTACAATTTAATCAAGCCATTATCCTAGTTATTCTGCAATCACATAAATTATAGGCATTTTAGGTTGAAAACACTTTGTTTGCCATACTCGAGTTAGACGTGCTACAACAGATTAGGATAAGGATATTATTCTTTTGAGCCTGTGTGCATTGTGCCTTACTAATATTTGGTAACTTGCCAACTTACCACATATACGAAGTGTGGCATGACATTTATCCAAGCTACAATGATTGCTATGTTGGTCACCTGTGTGTACTGTTGCTTAGTTTTGCACCATAGCCTTCAGAAAGAGAATGCATAATCAAACACAACAGATCTTGGCCATGTTTGGCATTGTTGTGGATTACCATAATCTTTTTGTCTCGCTTTGTGGTTTTACTTATTTTAGTGTCTGTTTGACCCTCTTTTGTCTGCTTTTGTGGCTAATTTTCTACAACGGATTGTTAAATAAGCACAACACTCCACAAATCAAGCCTTTATTCTGCCAATCATATTTCACGTCACCGGAGGCTTTTTGATACCCTGTCTATATTGCATTTTTCAGCGTGTTATTCAGTAAACAATGTTTCACCCTTGATTCCTCTTTATAGGGTCTTGCCTGTATTATTTTCTTGATCTATCCTGCATGTTGAGAGTGCCAGTAAACAGTAGATAGATCCAAATTCTCTTTTATTTCACTTGTGCATGATGTCAAACTGAACATTAGTTTGCAGGTCACTGGAACTTGAGCACATGTTCAAATATTTAGATCTGTTTTGGTGGGAAAAGTATTATCAAGTGGTGGGGTGTATGCAGATAAGGTTTACCTTTCTAATCCAATAACTTTAACTTGGTATGTAGGATTCAAGCAAGAAGGTGTACTTTACAAAACAGACTGTTGGCAACGCTTGTGGAACAGTTGGTGTTATTCATGCAATAGGGAATGCTGCATCCGACATCAAGCTGGGTAATTGTTGCGACTTTTCATTACACTTAGATAATGCACTGCATTCTATGGGCTACTATTGCACAGAAGGAAAGCTGCCAGTTAGCAACAATCCAATAGACAGAAAAACTTTAATCAAGTGATGCTTTCTCAGTGATTCAATATTTTTTCAAGTAGTCCCAAACAATATGGCAAGCATCCAACACTCTGCTTGGTTTGGTCATAATATAAATTAGTTGCACCTGGTTTTTGAACTTCAAAGCATCCCCCGTTTTGCTGCTTTACTAAAATGGGCAAAAAGTTACATAGGATGTAGTGAAGTGGCTTGACTGTGTTGAGAACTGAGAGTAGATGATCAGCAAATGTAAAAGAAGAAATAGTACTAATGAGTTTTATGACTATTTCACATGATTTTCAGCATATACCCAACTCAATAGTTCATATCCCGATCTAACTTTCTAGCACATTAAATGCATCTGCTAATATATATGCATTTGGTTGCTTTAGAGTTGCTCCAATAGTTTATTCTATTTAGTGTTTACCCCTGACCTTTTTTTAGATGTCATGCACCTATTTAACAAGCTTAAACACGAACGTATCACATGGCTACTTTAGGTTTGGATTCTGGCTACTTTGACCTGTAGCAAGGTTTATTGACTCCTTTCTTCTTTGCAGTTGAGGGATCTTATTTTGATAGGTTTTATAAACAAACAGCTGATATGGATCCAGTTCAGGTTAGTATCTGGAAATAGATAAATTCATTGATATCTCCATAATGAACTTATGTATTATCCTCATGCACAACATGTTTGCTATCTTTAGCGTGCTGTCTTTCTCGAGGAGGATGATGAGATGGAGGGTGCTCATTCTGTTGCTGCTACTGCTGGTGACACTGACGTAACCACTCTCATCCCATTCTTATTGATTGTCCACTAAATATACTCTGCTTTGCAAGGAATAACCAATTACATTATGATAGTACCACACTTCAGTTGTGGAAAAATAAGTTTAGATGGGCCTTTAGGGCGATTTGCCTTGTCCAAAATAGTGATGGTAGGAAATACGACCATATCAAAGCTATCCTCAAATTTGAGGTTGGAATGTGCGCCTTTTACCAATTGTCTTCCTTGTGCAGGTAAATGTTGAGGTGAATGAACATTTTGTCTGTTTCTCCTGTGTTGATGGTAGGTAGCACACTAGCCTACTTTAATACTAAAATATTATTGGCAGTAGTTATCTGTTGGCTAACAAATATGTAATTTGTTTTGGCATGCAACAGGTGAACTTTATGAGCTTGATGGACGAAAATCAAAACCGATATCTCATGGCCCTTCATCACCTGAGACCTTGCTGCAGGTCAAATATTCGTCCCCATCTTCTATTTTATACTTACATGACATAAATGAGTGCTTATATTATTGGACTGTGACAAATCTGATTTCAGATTTTTAGCATTTCCGATATTATGTTGCTTTTTCTATTGTCCTGTTGGCTGTTTGTTTTATCAAAAAGCTTGTCACTGTTTTTTCATTTGTAAATGGAAGTTGTAAATTATGTCTTCACATTGGTACATCCTAAATTAGTAAAATATGCTCGGTATTGAGCTTGCTGTTCAGCAAACATTTCCTCATCTTTTCTGATGCCTCCATTGTAGTGGTTTAAATTCTGGATTTGGTTGATTCCCTCTATATTTTTCCTTGATAACCGTGGATTTTTTTTTTAAATCTGTTCCCAGGATGCTGCAAAAGTCATCAAGGCCAGAATTGCGACGAACCCTAACTCGTTGAACTTCAACGTCATGGTTCTTTCAAAACAGTGAATCGGTGATGTAAGGTGGAATGGATAGGTTTGGTCTTTTCCATTCTCATGGGCTGGTGCGGTGCCTGATAGTCAGGATAGCCCGTCGGAAAAACATAGACTTGTTGCCTAAAAGTAAGCTGTGCTCTTTGCACAATAGTTATGTCTTTGTCTTCTGGCTTTTGTATCAGAAATAAAAAAGGAGTATTGGTTGCTGGATTGAAAAATGTGTACTATACTTTTGGTGCCTTTAATCGTTCTTATTCTATCATCAAACCGACGGCAGCTTCAGACGCAAGATGAGGGAATACGTTTCTAGGCAAATACACAAATTCTCGTTATGCCAAAAAAACCAGTTGAAACAATCATGAAAAAGAAGTCACAACTCAGTAATCTCTGTTTTGCTGTCTCATTTCTTTCATATTTCAAAATCCTACAAGAACTAAAATCTTATACAGTAGTATGTAGAAAGGAAATATCTCCAAAACCAACGTAGTATGTACTGTGACTACTGCACATCGGTGCCATGTCTGCACACCGCGTCGAGAGCGGTGGCAAGCGACGCCGAGAAGGTGGCCATGGCCTGGAACACCGCCGGCAGCGTCCTCTGCACGCCCGCGACCGCCGAGGACCTGGTGGCGTCGATGGCCATGGCGTGCCTCTTCATCTCGCCCTCGAGCTTCCTCCGGCACGCGTCGATCTCCTCCTTGCGCTGCACCACCTCGTTGTGCGCGTGGTGCACCTGCCGCATGTCGTGCTCCATCCAGTGCCTCCCCCGGTTCCACAGCGCGAGCCCCGCCGGCGCGTACGAGTCGTAGTGGCTCTTCTCCACCTGCCGCAGCATCCGGGACTTGCGGTCCAGCTCGCGGGTGCACTGCGCCACCCGGCGCGCCGCCCTAAGCTCGTCGCCCTGGTGCGCGTACAGCGCGTGGGTGGCGCCGGCGAAGTTCTTGATCGACTTGAGCACCTCGGCGCAGTGCACGCCGTCCAGCGCCTGCCTCCACCGGTCGACGAAGGCGGCGAGCTCCGCGGCGACGGGGGAGGCCGGGGCGCCGTCCGTCGGCGCCAGCGTCAGCTTGAGCCAGCCGTGCAGGGCGGCGACGTAGTCGCGCTGGTGCTTGGCCAGGTGGCCCAGCGCGGCGCACCAGGCCGACATGGCGGCCTCCAGCGCCCGCGTCGCCCCGTGCTGGATCTCCGTGGTCGCGTCCATGGACGTCCGGCCGCTGAGGCCGCGCAGCTGCTGCGCGATCAGGCCCTGCGCCTCGTGGTGCTGGCGCATGGCCTTCCACATGTCGCGCGTGGCGTGGCAGAGCCCCAGCACCTGGCGCGCGAGGTGGGTGTCCCGGAGCTCGGAGATGGCCGCGGAGCTGGCGTGCGAGGCCTCGGACGCCGTGGCGAGCTGCGCGCGCGCCCTGTCCCACGCGCCCTTGAGCTTCTGGATGTCCACGTTGACCTTCCTGCTGTACTCCTGGTCCCGGAGCGCCGTCAGCTTCTTGTCGTGATGGACCTGCAGCCGCTCCCTCGCCTTCACCTCCTTGTACAGCTTCTTCTCCCAGACCATGAGCTGCTGCAGTGTAGAGCTATGCCGCTTGCCGATCCGGTCGTGCATGCTGTCGATCCGGTCGTGCGAAACTGACGGCGACGACGACGACGACATGCAGCAAAGCACGCCAAAGAAGCTGCTCCGTCCACCTGCAGAATGTTTCACATGTACGTACTCTGTTAAATGTCAGATTCGAATGTTTCACACGTGCGCTGCTCGCCCGAAGTTTGTCGCACTGTACTATCGGCCGCTAGCAAGTGGAGGTTTGCGAGACACTCAGGCAGCAGGGTGGCTCACCTCTGTACTCGGCGTTGCTGGCCTCGAGGAGTTTCGACACCGCCTCGCCGGCGCCGCCAGCGTTGAGGAAGTACTCCTCCAGCCCCGCGGCGACCTCCGCGAGGCTGCGGTGCCTCACCGCCACCCGCAGGTCCTCCCCGCCAACGACGCCGCCGTCCGTCCGGGCAGCGGCGGGAGGCGCCTCGGCAGCGGCAGCGGCAGCGCCGTCCTGCTGCGCCGGCTGGATGGAGCGGAGGAGCGGCGGCGGCGTGGAGGGGGCGGGGGCCGGGCGGTGCACGAGCACGGCGGGCGGCGTGTGGTCGGACACGGGGAGCGGCTCCCCGAGCGCGAAGTGGGTGAGCGCGGACGCCACGAGGCCGAGCGAGCCGAGGTAGCCGGCGTGCGAGGCGGCGAGCTGGCGCCGCGCCCGCACGGCCTCCCTCATGAGCCGGCGCCGCTCCCGGCACCGCCTCGTGTGCTCCCGCGCCGCCGCGCGGGCCGCATCCCCCTGCTGCCGCGACCACGCCATCCCCATTGCCCGCGTTCGCTTCGCGAGTACGTAGTAGTTGCCGTGGAGGAGTGGATGGCGGAGGAGGCTCTCGATCGGACGGGAGTGAGAGTGAGACCGATTATGAGCGGCGAGCACACACCGGAGAGGATGGGGAGCTCGAGAAGTCGAGCTAAGCTAAGTAGGGGTCGCGATATATAGGTGTGGTATTGTGTGTTAGTAGAAGGCTTGAGGGACGTGATTGATTATCGGTCGGTATCGATCGGCGGGGTGGCGCGTTGTTGTTGTTTATGAACGATCATCAGTCAGCAAAAGAGAGGCGAAAGGCAAAGCTGGGAAGGAAGAATGATACTGCTAAGGAAAGTGGTAGGAGAAAAAAGGAGCCCGCGTTTTGCTTATTCGGATGAATGAATGTATTTCGGGGGTTTGGTTGGTGCACCAGAAGCTCGCGGCCACGTACGTATACCGGTGCTGCTTAATTATTTGGCGCGCTTTGGAGAGCGGAGTGAGTGTACGCAGACACGCACTATATATCTCCTGGTCTTCGTTTTGCTGATTCAGTGTCGGTTCGGGAGTGCGAGTGCTGTGTACGTAGACGGACGAAATGCGCGCGCTTTACATAACTTTAGATTACATAGATGCGTGGAGCGTATTGCCATGGCTCACAAAGAACATCTGGGCTCTCCACTCTCGGGTAATGTACTCTTGTGTAGCTAGTACTAGTAATCTACTACGTACTTAATTAATCAGAAGCTATTGCTAGAAAGAAATGCCGCCGATGCACAGCACACAGTAGCATTAAGACGGCCCACGTACAATATAAAGCGAACCTACGTACTCATCCATCTAGGAGCTCGACTCGTTAGAATTATCATGTATGCATCCTTGCTAATGTGGCTTTCTCTCCTCGGTTGATAGTGAGAATTACGATCTAGTACGTACGTACGTGTCGGCGCCACCGATGTCCACTATGCATGTGAAAACTTAGTACGCAGCGCACTTGAGACGAGGAAGAGTCCAAATTCTGGTTGCACATGCATAGTGTATATTATTATAAAGGCTATCCACAGTACGACGACTCATATCGACGGACCTTTCTTGACCACTTTCACCGGTTAGAAAACATAATCGTGGGCTTGCGGCTGGAAAGAAAGGTCGGATGATCTCGCCCGAAGGACCGATGGAAGCATACACACACGGCTAAGGAAACGGAACCGACCGATCGGAACCAGCACATATGCTTATCTCGGCGCCTCCGGATCACGCATCGTGTCAGGGCGTCACCTCGCACCGCTGGCCGGCCCGGCCTTCTTTCGCGCTCGGTGCGCCTGCTTTTGCGCGCGCCCGCTCAAAGGCGTCTGAATCTCATCTCAGACGATGAACGATAGCACCGGTAGAAGCTCTCGTCCGAAAGCGCATTTCCCGCTTGGTTCTCCATCCCTCTGCCGGCTTTTGGGTGCTCCTTTCTTTTTTGGTTTCTTGTGGTGATGAGAGATGGGATTGGAATGGAAAGGGTGAAAGGGGCGAGACTTGTGGTCTGGATGCATGGTGGTTGGTGTTTGCCGAGACACGAAGCAGCTGGGTGAACAGGGCCTTGGTCCTGGTCCGAGGTAATGGGACGATCGAGCTGTGTGCGATCGCGATTCCAGGCTGATGGCCAGTGCGGGACGCGCGGAAGAATCTCTAATCAGTGGACACAAAGGGGTGATCAGATAGACCTAGGTGCGCTGGTGTGGTCAAGATCATCGGTGTAGTGCAGTGTGTATCCAAGAAACAGGACGGGCATGTGTTGCAGAAAAACCGTCGTTAAACATATGATTGATTCACAGGCGCGTTGGACGATGGTCAACTGAATAAAAAAAAAAACAGGTTTGGGTGGGCGCAATTTGTTCTTTTAAACGAAGGCGCAAGGACGCGCGGCTCAAACCGAAGGCATAGGTGATTCTCCCAACTCCTAGATTCTCTCTCCTCCCACACCCAAGTCTTTTATTTAATCTTCATGGAAAGCTTAAACGGTGAATATCTTCTACTTCGTTTACACCGTACCGAGATATTTCAAATAAGAACAGTTCGAATATATCTGATGACAACTAAAATAATTCACTTTTTGAACCATGATGAGGTTGACAAGCATGAAGCTCTTTGGAACCATGACATGTGTTTTATGAGGTTCCATTGTGCGTGAGATATGTGTGATGATGTTTCATTGTGCAGCGTCATGATTCATTGTGTCTCTGTGCTCTCAAATTTACTTCACTCTCATTTAATTTAATTAAGTCGCATACAATATCTAGACAGTTGCCAAATTCTTTTTTTTTTTGTTTCAATGTAGAAAATCTGCTCCCAGATCACATCGCCCGTTCGAAAAAGCGTTGCAGCTTCAGCGTCGCCACGCCAACTTTCATGGGGAAACCACACCGGGTTGGGCCCAACTCCTCGGCAGGGTCGTGACGCCGGCCACGAACAAGGCAGTCGAGGAGTGACGAGGTGAACTGCTTGGGGAAGAGGATTATGATGACCTGGGGAAAGGTGACGCTGGAGAGGGCTATTTGAGCCAAACTAGCTGAAACTAACTCTGACCCATTGATCCAAACAGGGCTAATAACAGTGAGAAGGTTGATGGGAGAAGCGGAGGGGGAAGGAGGGCTGGTCGTGGGGCGGCGGCAAGCTCGCGACGGCCCTGCGCAGCTAGAGTTTGTAAGAAGGGAAACACAATGGTCGGGGGGGGAGGGTACCCGACTTGGAAGTGTCATTCCCGTCGTAAATATACAAACTCTGTGTATTCAAAACATCGTCATATTCCAAAAAAGCTTATCACACATTATTAAATATTTATTCTGAATTTTAAAATTTTGTTCATTGTGTATTTTAAAATGCGCAGTGTGTATTAAAAAGGTCCTCCTTGTATTAAAAATACAAAAAATGTTCATCTTGTATTAAAAATAGTTTATTGTGTTTTAAAAATTATATACTTTTATTTTTAAAAGTGCTCGTCGTGAATAATAAATGATAATCATGTTTTTAAAAGGGCCATTTGCATTCCTGTCCCTAACTCGAACCACCTAATCAGATATACCCCTAATTCGAAAGCCTGCTCAAATTTTCCCCTCCGCCGTTAGGTGCCCTTACAGAAATGCCCTTCTGCGTCGTTACCGTCCGGTCAAACAACTTTGACCGTCCTGAAAAAAATAGCAAAAATAATTTTTAAAATCCAAAAATTTGTGAGATTGAAGATAGTCATGTGCGCAAGGTGCGTGCAAATTTTTGTGCTATTTGGACATTCCATGAGCTCGTGGCAAGGAAAAACAGTTAATATGCATGCTTGTGAACAGTAAATTTGAAATAAAATAGCAAGAAAATTCAAAAAAATATGAAATTTTTTGGCATCAAAGAGGCTTGGATGCACAAGGTGGTTGCAAGTTTTTGTGAACAAATGACATGCGAGGAGCTCTAGCAAGAAAAAATAAAATAGTCATTTTTCCCAAGTTTTTTCCAGAGCCAAATTTTGTTTTTTTTTTCTCCAGAAGCCCCTCCAATGCCCAAACACAACAAAAATTTGCACGCGGCTTGTAGACCATAGCCTCTTTGATGCCAAAAAATTTCATATTTTCTTGCTATTTTTTTGAATTTACTGTTCACAGGTTTACATATTTATTGTTTTTCCTTTGACATGAGCTCCTGCAATGCCCAAACAGCACAAAAATTTGCATGCACCTTGCGAACCTGAGTATCTTTGATCTCACAAATTATCAGATTTTTTTAGATTTTTGTTGCTATTTTTTTCAGGACGGTCAATGCCCTTTGACCGGCTTTGACCGGACAGTAACGACACAGAAGGGCATTTCTGTAAGTGCACCTAACGGCGGAGGGGCAAATTTGAGCAGGCTTTGAAATTATGGGTAAATCTGAGAGTGGGCGCAAATTAGGGGCATAGATGTAAATGTCCCTTTTAAAAATGTGTGCAATGTGTTTCCAAAATGGGCCGGCCTTTTTTGTTCTTGGGCCGGATTTATTTTTGTACGGCCTACAAATCCGAATTTTTTTAAAACGAATTTTCACATGTTCGTGCGGCGCACATATAAGTTTTCATGAAATTGTTTTCGAAACTTTTAAATGGCATTTTGATTATTATTATTTTTGGAAAAAAACGTCCTATGTGGTGGCGGTCCACCAAAAGTCGGCACTCTCTCGGACGCAGCCCTCCTATGAGCTGCTTGCCGTTGTGTGTAGCATCCATATTTACATATAGGCCGGCCCTGTTACGGCGCCTAATGAGCGATGAAGCGGGCAATGCACGCAATTAGCGGTAGATAGGCTAACCTCTCCCATCCTCAACCTTGAGCGTGCCGCCCTTCTCATGTTTCAAGCAGGCTGTATTGCCACAAGCTAGCCGTGACGCTTGCACAGACCACGACGTGATTCTTGACGTGGTTTCCCCCTCCTAGCTACGAGGCTACGAGGGAACCCTCGACTAACTTTTCTGTAGCTGAGCCGAGTCAGCCAGTGGGCGTGCGCCGTAGACAGCCCTGCATGGGGCCTGATTCGGATAGCGCTCGCTTATCCGATCCGATCCCAAGGCACAGGTGAGTTACAGAGGAAAGGTGCTCGAAAGACGGCCAGAACCCGTCCGGCCCCCACGCCACGCCACGCATGGGCGGGCACTCGCATGACAGGATCGGCCACTTTGCTGAGTCGGAACGACCAGTTGATAAGCCCAACTCCACCGCGCGACTCCAAACAGACGCCTGGATTGGACGGGATTAAAAATAATAATTAAATAACTAAAAAAGCAAATAAACGCATTTAAAAAACATAAAACATATATATGGGTTGGCCACAAAACGGCCCAGTTTCAACGGCCACTTAAAAGGCCCAGATTCATAATTAACATAATAAGAAAATAAAAAAACTCCTCCCGCGCTCTCTCCGCGCCGTCGTCCGTGCTGCGGCGCCGCCGTCTTCATCGGCATGGGTGTCGCTGTCGTCCGACGAGGTCGACGAGGCGGCGGCGTCCCCACAGATGGGCGGCGGTGCGTGGGCGGCTGATTACCGGAGGTGCTCGCACCACCTCGCGCGGCGACGCCTCATTTCCGGTGACCGCGGGGAGTGGGCACCGATTCACGCCACGCCGCCACCATCTCCGGAGCGAGGCAAGACCAGCCCCACTGCTCGCCCAAGCACCGGCTTTGAACGCGCGGCGGGTCCTCCTCTGACGGCCGCCATCTGCAGCCCGGAAGGGGCGCCCCGGCGGCAGAGGGCCATGGCCTCCTCCGGCCGCCCCATCGCCGCTTCGTCGTGCGTGTTCATGGAGTCGCCCATGACACGCTGCAGAGATGGGCCTCCTCTCTCTGTCATCGCGAGGAGGGAGAAGCGGCGAGGCGACGGGAAGGCGCGGCGGCGTGGGCGTCGAGCAGCGCAGACTCACAGATGCCTGCAGCGGCTCGGCCGACGTGGCCTCCGCGGCCCGACACCGTCCGGGCGGCGTGGGGCGCGCGCGACGCCGTGCTCGCCCCGGAGCCACGTGTCCCAGAGCGGCGAAGTCGGGGCGTACTGTGGTCGTAGTACGTGTCGTCGGGGAGGCGGCGGCGGCGGTTGATCTCATCGCGCGTGCACGGCCGGTCGCCGGCAGATCGGGATGGGGACCCGGTCCGCGGAGAGGTGCCACCCGTTGGGGAGGTGGGCGTCGCTCCACGGACCGGCGTCCTCGTCTCCAAGACCTCCGCACACATCCGCGCAGATGTATCGCGGTCGCGCTTCGCCGGAGAGCCGAGGGGCAATGGTGAAGGGCGGCGCCGACGGACGAGGCGGCGGCGGAGACGCTGGCTCTCTTTCTTCACGGAGCGCGGCGGCGCCGAGGAGGAGCCGGCCTCGCGGTCGTGCTTGCCCTTGCCGTTCGAAGCCCATGGCGGGCGGGCGGCCGCGAGCTCGAGGAGGAGGCGGCTAGGGTTTCGCGTTGTCGGGTTCGAGGAGGCCGCCGGGTGGCGTGGGGCGGTGTGGATGACGACCCGTCCACGCTTCCCACTTAAAGAAGGACGGCGACCGCTCGACGTGCGGATGACAGGTGGGGCCGCTCGCTCGTGCGCATTGATGTGGGCGGGTAAGAGGTAGGTGGCCGCATGCCACACGGCCGCGAAGCGGACGAGGCGCGTCTCCGTTTGGTGTCCGCCGCGACCCAAACGCGGCGCAAGTATGCGCTCGAAATGGGTCGGCCCGGACACAAAACGGACAAGATGGGTCCGGGTCGTCGCGCGCTGGGACGCCTCCTTTGTCCCTTTTGCCCCAAACGGACAGGGCCGGACAGGATGGGGTCGCGCGATGGAGTTGGCCAGGCCAACTCTACCGCGTGACCCATCCTGTCCGCCCCCGTCCGTTTCGGGTAAAAGGGACAAAAGAGGCGGCCCAGCGCGCGGCCTCAAACGGACAAATGTCCGCTTTGTGTCCGCTTTTGACCCATCCGTGGCCCAAACTTGCGCTCGGTTTGGGGTGAAACGGACGCGCGCGGACGGGCGGGACGCGCGCGCTTGTCCTCCCCCTGTCCCGCCTGTCGGTGGGAGAAATCAAAACCCCCCACGCCCATTTGGCGCCATTTGCCCCAAACCCTCCCACGTCCTTCCCGTCGCCCCCTCTCTCCCCCGTCCATGGCCGACGCCCCGCTGAGTTCCGTCGGCCTGGCCGTCGATCCGCCCGCAAAGGTGAAGAAGAAGGCGCCAAGGAAGACGCGGTCGGAGTGCACGCCGGAGGAGATCGCCAAGTTGGACGCGGAATCGACGAGGACGAGGGAACGAAGAGCGGTTGTCAAGGTCAATGCCGCTGCGGCCAAGTTCGCCGCCCAGCGCGAGGAGCTGGAGGCCGCGCGGCGCAAGGCCGCTGCCGACGAGAAGGAGGACCTCGTCAACAAAGCGCACGCCATCCCCATGCTTGGCATGGGCCGCCCCGACGGGTTCCTCGCAGCGCCGCCGCCGGTCCGGCGAGCACACAGCTCGTCGGTCGCCCGCCTACGACCGCCGATCGCCGACGTCGCGCAACGCGCCCATGTCGCCTCGCTTCCTCCGCCAAGGCACGAGCAGACCCGTTTCGGGTCGCCGGACGTGGCTTGTTCGCTGCCCACACCGCGCCCGCTGCCGTCATCGACCTCAACATCACGCTGGTCCAGCAGCGCGGTGGCCGTCCGTCGAGATGCTAAGAAAGCAAGAACGGCACCGTTCACGGCACCATGCCCCCGCCTTTGTTTGACGAAATGCCAACCCTAACGCCAGCGTCGACGACCCTTCTACAACCGCTACATGGAGGACGTGATCTTGACGGTGGGCATGGCCGTGCCTACGACCCCGATGAGACCCAATGTCAGGATGGCCTCCCCGAGTACGTCCCCGATGAAGGGGGCGACGACCGTGCTGACTACGACCATGGTGACTCGTGGCATGAAGACGATGACATCTATGTCAAAGCTGATGAAGAAGAAGAAGGCAATGACTTTGATATTAGTGGTGCGCCATTGTTCATCGACGAGCTCACCCATAGAGCGGAGGCACAAAAGAAGAGGAAGAGCATTCACACGGGTTCATATACACAAGATGAGGACAAGTTGATTTGCCAAGCTTGGATGGAGATTAGCCAAGATCCGAGGATCGGCGCGCAACAAAAGGGCATTGTTTTTTGGACGAGAGTCCACAAAACATTCCACGAAAGGAAGATGTTCGAGCCCTTCCAAATTACAAGCAACCGTGGCATCAGCTGGATTCAAAAAAGATGGTTGTTCATCCAACAAGAGTGCAACAAGTATTGCGCCGCATTTGAGAGCGTTCAAGCACGGCCCGTAAGTAGTCTCGGCGTTGGGGACATGGTATGATCTCCTCTTTCTAGCCCTTTCCTTGCTACGGCCATGAGACTTTGGCCGTGTATATGTTTGCATGTTCACTTGTTGTTGATCATGTTATGTAGGCATTCCAATCTTTGGAGGCATTCAAGGCCCGGCACAATGACAAGCCATTCACTCTTACGCATTGTTGGACGCTCATCAACATGTGCCCTAAGTTCAAGGACCAATACCGTGAACTACAAAGAAAGAGAGGACTGAAGACGGCCAAGTTCGCCGGAGGTGGAGATGGCGAGGCGTTGAAGAGGCCGAGGGGTAAGACCAACTCCAAGGTGGACGACATACGTGACGCCTCATCCATGGCCTTGCATGAGACTTTGCATGGCATGATGTCTCAAAAGGATGTGAGGGACGAGAAGAAGCGGCAAAGCAAGGACGAGCAAATGAAGCAATACCTAGACCTTCAAAGACAGAAGCTTGAGATGGAGGAGGCGGCCAAGAGGAGGAAGATCGACATGAAGGAGGCATCCCGGCAAAGGCAGTTCGACATGGAAGAGGCGGCCCGGCAAAGGCAGCTTGACATCGAGGCCGACAACGTCAAGGCCAGGCAGAGGCAGCTCGACATTGAGGCCACCAATGCCGCCACCAAAGCGAAGGAAGTGGCCCTTGCGATCATGAGCGTGGACTTGTCGAAGATGAGCGACAAGACGAAGGCCTGGTTCGAGGCCAGGCAGAAGGAGATGCTCGACGCCTAAGGCTTGAACTAGGTCGTCCGATCGGCGTGACCGTTCTTTTTGAGGCTGGCATGGTGCCGCCCGCCACCGGGCACCGGCGATGTCGCGGCGAGAAAACATTCATTTTGGAGGCCGGTTGTGTTGTTGCGGCACCGGGCAGTGTTGCCGACGAGGACAACTATTCATTTTGGAGGCTGGCTGTGTTGCCGGCCGCTGGCTCTGTTGCCGGCGATGGACGTGTAGGCCGCTGGCTCTGTTGCCGCGTGATGAACCAGGGCCGCCGCTGGCTTAAACTAGGGCTTGGTTTTGAAATGTTGCTTTTAGTTTTTAAAATGTACGCGGACAGGATGGGGCAAATGGATCGCGCCTTGCTGCAAGCACACGGTCACCGTGATTCAGACAGGTACAACACGATCCCAAATCCCTACCTAAACGGACAGAATCCAAATAAAACGGACGTCTGTTTGGCATCGCGCGGTGGAGTTGGCCTAATGGCCGCCCGCTAGCTTTTGTGTCCTAGATCGTCTTGCCTTCGACCGTGCGCATCATCTGGACTCGACAGGTCGTCTTTTTGTCTTGGGTTCATACGCAAATCACTGTCGCGTCGCCGTCGAGTCAGCGGTGAGACCGGCTGTGTCCGAGGTCGACGCTGTTGCTCAGGATGAGGAGGGTCGTGGCAGCGCAGCAATCCGTAAACGGGCGGGAGAGACGACGAATTCCCATTGTTTTGTACGTACCAAATTCATACGGGATCACCACTGGAATGTACTGCCTTTTTAAACTGCCAAAATGTTCTACAGTACATTAGTGAACGGAAGGTGTATTTTCGCCAAATAAATAGGCCAAGAAAATGAAGCCGGCAAGCGGGGTGCGTCCACTCGCGCCGTTGTTCAAGTTGAAGACGTTTCCATCCAGTGCGACCCAAGGCCAGCTCTGCTGACACGCAAGTGCCTGACAGCTGATTTTGACGGCGACCAAAACCAAGCAACCCTTCGTCACACTACAACGGCGCACCTCTTATCAAGTCTTAACCATGGATAAGCACGAGGTATCTCATTTCCTAGTCGTTTGTTTATATAATAATATATCCAGGTGTGGGAGCATCTCCAACAGCCACGCTAAACTAGCGTCACGCCGTAAATTAGTCTGTTTTAAGCGGCAGAACGCGATGGAGTCGCTTCCAATGGCGCAAGAAAACGGCGGCGGCGCTTATAACGAGTTGAGCGCTGCGATCGAAAACACCGTCCGGCGCGGTGTATTTCGAAGCGCCATTATAGCGCCATGCACACTCGGCCTTCGCCACACTCTCTCCTCCTCCTCCTCCTCCTACGCTCACAAGCCAAGCCCGGCGCTACCACCACCCACCCATGGACGCGCACACCGCACCCCGCCACCTCAGGCCACCATGACCCCAATGCGGCGCGCCAAAGAAGGGCAAAACATCCGTGAAGAAGAACAAGGCGGCGGACGGCTCCGGTAGCACGAAGGCGAGGGAAAGAAGCTTGCAGGCGTTCGACGGCATGGCTGGCAGCATCAAGCGCCAGGCGAGCTCACTCGTTGAGCCGGCCGCCGACGCGCACCACGTGTTCGATTTAAATGCCCCAAGGTGAAAAAATTTCCAACTTTTCTTTTCTTATTATTTTTTCAATGCATCATCACATATAGATAGCTTATTTGCATTGTTCAAAAAACTTTGTAGTCTCAACGATGGTACATACATGTCAACTATGGGTGTTGGGTCCAACAATTCGCATTGGTCTCAAACCAATGACATCCATTTCGAAGACCATGAGTTTGAGGTGGACGAGGAGGGTGAGGGCATTGTCGAGGCGCCGAAAAGAAGAGCGGGCAATTACACCACCAACGATGACAAGTTACTATGCTATACTTATTTGCAAGTGTCGAGGGATCCATCCATTGGAGGTGATCAAAGTAGAGACGCGTATTGGGGGCGAATGAAAGAACACTTTGATGCTCACAACGTGAGTGGAATTGACCTCTCCGAGAGATCACTTCGGTCCCGATGGTCGACAATCAACTCGGATTGTCAAAAGTGGGCGGCTTGTCAAAAGGCGGTTGACAAGATTAACCCAAGTGGCACAAATGAGGATGATCGAGTAAGTGGCATCTCATATATGTTTATCATTCTTGTTTTTGGTGACCGAAGTGCCAACTTGTTTTGTTTTTTTTGTAGTACAACATTGCACAAAACTTGTTCAAAGAAGAGACGAGGACAACCAAGAAGGGGAAGATCAAGAAAGGAAGGGTCTTTACCTTGCCTCATTGCTATGAAGTGTTAAAGGATGATGAGAAATGGAAGAAGTGTGATGGTTTGGATGATTTGCATTTGAGCAACAAACGCAAGCGAACAATTGAGTTGAACGATGATGACGAGGAGGATGATGCATCAAGTGATGACGGCAAGAGAAGCCCCACACCCAACTCGGTTTCATACTCGAAGCCAAAACGACCAGATGGGTGCAAGAAAGACAAAACCGAAAAGAAGAAGAGGAAAGGAGATGATGAGCTCAAAAATGCTATGGAAGCTATTGTGAAGGCAAGGGTCAAAGCCAATAAGGTGAGGAAAATGGCAAGGAACCAAGATGCCGTGGCCGAGGAGAGGAGGTTGGCGGCCGAGGAGAGAAGGGTGGCGGCCCAGGAGAGGAAGGTGGCTTTGAAGGAGAGGAAAGTGAGCAATGAGGAGCGAACTAGATTGTTGGAATGGGAGAAGCACTTGTTCTTCTTGGACACATCCAACCTCAATGAAGCGCAAAAAGAATATGTCAATCTTGCCCGTGAAGAAGTGTTGATCCAAAAAAGAGCCATGATCCGCATGAGTGGCGGTGGCCTCGGCGGCATGGATGGCGGTGGCCTTGGCGCCATGGGAGGCATGGGTGGCTTCGGAGCCATGGGAGGCATGGGTGCACCTCCGGCCGTCATGGGAGGCATGGGTGCATCTCCGGCCGCCATAGGAGGCATGAGTGGCTTTGGAGCACCCTCCGACGCTATGGCCGCCATCGGAGGCATGAGTTTTGCTTCTTTCATGGGAGGCATGGGTGCACCTCCGGCCGCCATGGGTGGAATATCTTCTCACACACATTCCCATGAAGATGCTGTTGAAGATCTTGCCAACACGAGCTTCACGTGATGCGGTGCGTGATGAGGAGAGGGAGGAAGATTCATCTTCGGAGGCGGAAGAATCGTCTTCTGAAGATGAGGACGAAGACGAGGAAGATGATTGATGTGTCTTTCATGTCTTGAACTTTAGTTTGCATTTGAACTTGGTTGGATAAACTTGTGGGCATGATTTTAAACTTGTGGGCATGAACTTTTATTCATCAACTTGTTTGTGTCAAATTTCACATGTTCATTGCATTTTGATGAATGTTTCAAACTCATTTTGTGTCTAAAATATCATATATCCGGAAGTCGCTCATTGTATTTTTGCGTCTTCTTTGGAAGCGTATACACTACACAGATTATAAGCCTTGATTCTTTGAGCCGTATTGGGCGGTCAAGGCTTAAACATGCCGAAACGCGTGCGGCAAACATGTTTTTTGCGCGCGGCGTTTTGCGCGGCTGTTGAAGATGCTCTGATCAAAAGGACATCTTGACTCCTTTGTTCCCTCCCCTCTCAAAGTTGATGATGCACCGACCTTTAATTTCCATCACCGCCGCACCAATCCATCACCTCAACGGCCCAAAGCAATATTGTATATGTTTGTTTAGTCCGCGAGTGCGTGCCAGCCTCGCCCCTCCCGCATATTTCACGTTTGTTTAATTTGGCATTTTGGATTTGCGTTCAGGTCTCTGTCCGTTGACAAAAACCTTCAGGCTAATCGTGCCGTGCATCACCTCTCATCCCAGTTTTTAAAAGTCAAAAACATGTGCTCCTTCCCGGTCACAACGCACACATTTCTTCCTTCTTCCAAGTACTATTATTCCTCACTAAACAACCGTGATGCACGCCCATCTTGTATTATTAAACTATATATATCAATGGGAAACCTGCAAATACGAAAGGATTCACTCACTAATAGTAGCACCAAACAACGGTTGAACAAAGAAGATTCTCCGTTGGAGAAGAGAACGTATGTGCAAGTTTTGGATTGCACCCTCACCACCTCTTACAAACCAGCTTCCAGTTACAGAATTGCACTGCACCCACTTGCTACTGTGCCAGCGCCACTAACTCTAGCGACAAGTTTCACACGGAACCACACAAATTTCACGACGGCGTGGCGCGTAATTGCTTGCCTCCAACTGATCAAGGTTTCTTCGAGCGACGCATTACGCCATTGACCCGTCTTGATGCTCTGTTTCTCCATGGGCTCACAACACATGAAGCAACTAATAACCATTGGTCATGAGAACGATCACTGGTTGTTTCGCCTCTTCAGCTCACTAGCTGCTGGACGGCGCCGGTGGTGAGCCACGGCTGGGCTGGGAGGGTCAGCTGGACCGGAGCCTGCACTTGTGGCTGTGGGGGCGGCACCAGAGCCATGGCCATGGACGCTGCCGCGGCCTCGCCTCTCTTTCTCCGCTTCGACGAGCCGGGTGCGCTTGAGGAGGGAGGAGGAGAGTCGGAGCTCGCCGGCTGCGGAGACGGACGCTTCTGGCCCGCGGCTGCGGCTGCGGCGGCGATCTCGGAGCCGATGCGGAGCGGGAAGTTGAGGAGCGCGCGGGAGCCGCGCATGCGGTAGGCGGCGCGGTCGTACGCCACCGCGGCGTCCTCGGCGCTGTCGAAGGTGCCGAGCCACACGCGCGCGCCGTTCTTGGCCGGGTCCCGGATCTCCGCCGCGAACTTGCCCCACGGCCGCTGCCGCACGCCTCTGAAGTGCTTCCCCCTCGACGCCGTCGCCGCGACCTCGGCCTCCTCCTCCGCCCACGGCGCGTTCGGCCCGGGCGGCGGCGACGCGAGGAAGCTGCCGAGGCAGGAGCCGTCGTAGGAGCCGGGGGAGGGCAGGGGCTCGGGCTTGACGGCCGCGAAGGAGCCGTCGGGGAGCCAACCGCAGGAGAAGGCGTCGCGGAGGGCGCCGTAGACAACCATATCGTCGGCGTCGTTGGGCCGGAACGGGAGCGACTCGCTCCACTGGTCCGCCACGAGGCTGCCGAAGCTCGCGCTCCGGCAGTACGCCGGTCGCGCCGGCGCCGTGGGCTCCTCCAGGAGCTGCTGCCGGATGCTGTCCAGCGCCGCCGCGGCCTCGGACGCCGGATTAAGGAGCAGCATCTTGTCCAGTGTGGTCGCGTCTGGTCCTAGGATGATCCGAGTTCGCTCTTGGGATTCGCCGAGCGTCTGAAGGTCAGTGGATTCTGTGGAGGGCCTGGTTTCGGTCGCCCGGTTTATATACAGAGCGCGGAAGGGCGTCACGTGCTTCTAGTTTCGCCGAACGTTCCTGCTTTAGCCCCACGTGATTCCATTGTTTTTCCTATCGTTTTGGAAGGTAATGATGATGAATTGATGATGGTGTAGTGAATTAGTGGAGCACTGAAACAGTGAAACTAACATAAGTATCAACGATTTTCCTAAGTATTCCTTCATTTTATGTTTGTTTAGTATTCCTTCATTTTTATGTTTGTTGGGTCCGTTTAAAAAATAAACCTATGCATGGATGATCTAATCAAGTGACAGATCGTGTACTATTAGTGAAGCAAGCATGGCTGCCTCTCTACTTCATGCGTTGCTTGATTCCACATTAAGAAATTGAGAATGATTATTTTTGTGTTCACAAGACTCACACATGAGTAACAAATTGATAACCATAAAAATACTGAGGTAACATAGGACATTGCATGACACTAGCTAAGCAATAATATATGTAGATTAAACTAATTCATAGACATGTCCGTGAACGTTTGGGATATCTGCATTTGATAGACGGTGCTGGAGATGCCCTTAATTACCCCTGGCTTACGCACTATCACCACCCAACATGCGTTGTACTCCCTCTGTTTTTAAATATGAGGGTTTTTAAATGTTTTAGCATGTACTTTATACGGATGTATATATAGACATAGTTTAGATAGATTCATTTATTTTGCTTCGTATGTACTTCCTCCGTTCCCAAATATTAGTCTCTTTAGATGTTACAACAAGGGTCTACATACGGAGCAAAATAAGTCAATCTATATTCTAAAATATGGTACATACATCTGTATGTTGTATTTCATTTAAAATCACTTAAAAGACTTATATTTAAGAACGAATGGAGTAGTTCATATTAAAATCTTTAAATAAACTTATATTTAGAAACGAATGAAGTACATTTCTATTCTGTTCATACGTACACAAGATAAAATAAAGTTTGTTTCGCAGGTGTAGCAGCATATGCTGCCGTTCTCGCCATGCACGTGGTGCATTTCACCAAGCGCCCCGAGCGCTTGACCTCGTCGCCGAATCTAGGTAGCAACTTCTCGTCCTCGCCAACCAAAGTATTCCAACCTCATTTGGTTCATGTCGGAGTACATATACAAGAAACTTTGTCGTGCAGTCACGTATGGAGCAAGTTGACCAGACAGGGATGGGTGGATTTGGCGGTTCATTCGGCGTCAAGGCTCCACGGCGCTAGAAGAAAATCCAGAGCCATGGTGGAGAGTAATGATGTTGTTGTTGGGATGGGACTCCCTTGGAGACAGGTGAAACTTCAGGGTGGTTTCCTCTGTCCACGTGCAACAATGGGCTCACTATTTTATTGTGCAAGGAAGGAAAATATAGTGATGCACTGAAGCTCCAATGTTCCGTTCAGAAGATAGAAGCGTCTACAGTCAGACTTGTCGAATCCTATCCTATAAGTCCGTGGATGTATTCGGACGGGCTCTCATATCTGGTTTCGGGCATCCATGTATCTTAAATTCGAACTCTCAAATTTATGCTTATCCATGCACGTCGATCATATATGTCAATATCATACATAAATAATACATGTTGGTACCGAAAATAAATAGCGTTCACATAAAATTTATTTTAAACGCACAACTCAAACATCAGTTTTTTGGTTCATTGTGGGTCGACGTATGATCCACAAGGTCACTGAGTAGCTGCGTGTGCGCATGATGATCTAGAAGATTCCGATGCATATGTAGAAAGTTCATAGGCCGAGCTGCATCTCGATCTTTCGGGAATTGAACTTGTTCTCCAGGCGCTTCAAAATCATTTATTTGGGCAACACCATCACCCTCATGCTCGACAATCATATTGTGCAAAATAACATAACATGTCATGAGCTGCCACAAAATTTCTGATTCCCACACCATTGCAGCCCTACAAACAATTCCCCAATGAGCTTGAAGCACTCCGAATGCCCTCTCACACCCTTCCTAGCTGCTTCCGGCATTGTTGCAAAGTGGTTTTGTTTCATGCCCTGCGGTTCGGATATGGTCTTCACAAACGCCGCCCACTGGGGATGGAACAATGCGCAAAAATAATGATTTTCGCATGCGAAAACGATGACGAAACCATGGTCATCCCGGAAAGTTGGGTTTGGAGCAAAGTAGTCCTTCTATGGTAGCTGTGCTCCGGACACCCTATCCCAATTTAGCATGATCATACCCACTTCGTCCTCCGAACCCAAGGAATCAAAGAACTCATCTGTTGGTCCATACTCCTCGTTCGACGAAGCATCAAAATTCATCGTTTTCCCTAAAAAATATAAAAAACTAGTTCGGACAATGTGTCGAACACATAGAGTGCAAGGGGGAGCTCGGGAATTGCCGGACGTACCGCGGTGGCGTGCGGGCCGACGACGACGTCCCCGTCGGCGAGGACAAGAGACATGAGTGTTGTGCCGGTGCTGGCGGTGCAGAGGCTCGGAATGGCCGCGGAGCGCGCGTGGCGGCGGAGCTGCGAGACGGACATCATGGAGGAGTAAGAAGATAGGAGAGAGCAAATGGATCTGGTAGGTCGAGGGGTAGATTTGATGCAATTTGCGGCGGGGTAGGGCGGCCGGGTCCGACATGATAGATGCGCTCGGACGCGTCCGGATGCCCCTATATTTGGACTGGACATGAAGGATGCCGGTTAATCCGAACGTTTGAGGACTGTTTAAGGATTTCGCCTGGATTAAATTTTCGTGACCGGTTAGTATTTCGTCCGGACGTTCGAGGCATAGGACGCCGGCTGCTGATGCTCTAATCCTATACTTCATCATCTAAGAGGATCTGTGGAGAGGCTTCCAGCTGCAAATCAACCTCTAGGTTGACGACAAAGTCCCCATGCAGTGTTGGAGGCCTCTCGAGCAGCCGTGCTACCAAGTTCGCAGTCTACTCTCGGGCAGTGCTGGAGACCGCCCGAGTAGGTCAAACCCCAAAATGCCATTGTACCTCCGCTGTGTCGCGGAGTGCAGACACGATGGTGCGAGGATTTCAATCCAACATGACATGCTGTCTGCCCGTTGGAACGGACTACCGGCTTCGGCTTGCGCCTGAGCCAACTTTTCCAAGGTGCACCGAACCTGTCTCCGGATCCGATCAGCATCAGCGACTCGCGGAAGAGACGACCAGAGAAGTGGCGTGTCACTTTCCATCCGGCTTAGACTTTCCGAGAACGAAACAAATGAATCCTCACGTGTTGTGCTGACCGTTCGGGCCGGGATGAGAGTGTTCATGCAGCAGCAGGTGCAAGTTGCGGCGTCTCACGCCTTCGAGGATGCTTCCGCGCGACAGAAACCACTGATCCGATATTGGCCCTGTTTGGATCATGGGGTTAGAGCTAGTTTGGGTTAGTTGGGGGCTTAAATAACCCAAAAGTATCCAAACAGGGAGGGTTAGAGTGGGTTAGTTTCATCTAACCCAACTATCCCGATGGAGAGGTGTTTATTTGGGTTAGAGTGGGTTAGAAAATAACTCTAACTCTAACTGTGTTAGAGTATCCAAACAGGGCCACTGGCATGGCTGACTGAGTGACAGCGAAGGGAGGAAGTTTTGGCCTGGATCGAGGGCGGTCGCCATCGGTTCGAAAAACCCGTCACCATTCAAGACCTTTGACATAACAGCGCGGCGACGGATGGATATAGCGACGATCGATGTCCCTTGATACGCTACCTGTAAAAAAAAAGAAAATTTTGTTTTTGCCACTCTAGATTTTTATCAATTTTCCTTATGTCATTTTAAATTTTGACATTTCACTTTTACTACTCTTAGCTTTTGCCAATTATCATAATTGCCATTTTGTGGCAAAGGCAAAATATTTTTATTTTATTTTTGCCACTCTTAGCTTTTGAAATGTATCACAATTGTCATTCTGAAATTTTTGCTTTTGCCACGGAAATGACAGTTGTGATAATTGTCAGAAACTAAGAGTGACAAAAGTGAATTGTCAAAATCTAGAGTGGCATAAGGAAAATTGGCAAAATCTACAGTGGCAAAAACAAAATTTTCCCTAAAAAAAAGAAGCTACCTGTAGAGCAGCTGGTGGTCTAGTGGACACCCGTTAGGATTTAGTGTTTTTTTTTTAAAGGAACACTCTGCATTCCACTATAAAGTAGCGCAGGTAGAATCTCCAGCTACACAGTCTGATACAAAGGATAGAAATTTGTCAAGCTAGATTTCCCATGTACTCGTAACTAAAATGTGTGCAACATAGTTTGGCCTTGTACAATGCGCTTAGGAGAGGTGCTTAAAGAAATAAATCAATACTTTTTAAGCATCGGTGCTCATTTGTAGAGAATAGACGCTTACTTAGGCGTCTCTGCTATACAAATAGGCACTAGTGCTTTAGAAAAAACCAATTTACTTTTTTAAGCACCTTCCTAAGCGCCCAGCATTGTACAAGGCCTCATATTCCCGGTTACACTGTTTGACATATACATGAGATAAACCAACTCTAAGTTGGTATTTGATATCTCTATAGCACCTAACTGTGAAAGATCACAAGTATTGGACGTTACAGGCTGCTTCAGCAAAAGAGTCAGTTTCTATAATTAGCCGATCACATTCCATCCCGATCGCCGCATTCACGGCGTGGAGCATTGCCAGTGCTTCAGAGTGAAGAGCATCTAATAAGTATTCTAGGTTCCCTACTCAGCCGCTTCTAATGCGCCAGTGTCATTTCTTAGAGTGAAGTCCCAACCTGCAGAATGAATCTCCTCTCGAAAGACACCATCAGTGTTAAGCTTCATAATTCCCCGTGGAGGAGGGAGTCCATCTTTGGATAGTGTTCTGTCTTGTGTGTTTGCTTGGATGCCCATTGCATTAACAAGATCGTGGTTAATTGAAAAACATATTTCATCGTCCGACTTAACTCTATCTCCCACATTAGCTTTGTTTATCTCGTGCCACCGCATCCAAAGGAGAATGCAAGCTTTTAATTTTTGTTCTTTATTAAGCTAAAGAATTTCTTCCTTGAATTTAAAGGAATCTGGGCATTCAAGTAGTCGAAGCCTAATGTGTTCTAATAGAGCATGCCTCCATATGCCTTTTACCTTTTTTACATTTTAAGAAACAATGCCAACATCTTCATCGTAGAGGACAAAGTGTGGCAATATCCATACCTCTGCGCTGAAGTTTTGTACGTAAAGGCAAAATGTAGGTGGTGATCTGCCATAAGAAATGTAGCACCTTGCCTGGCTCTAATCCTGATCATACGTCGGGTGGGCCTGGGTTTCGAGCAGGCTTTCAAAAGACCGATCCGAAAACTGCAAGCCCGAGCATGACTTGAAGCCCTAAAACCCAGCCCAAAGATTAGAAAAATAGATGTCGACTCGGCAGGAGGTCTCCTATTTGGTACATAGGTCGCCTGTGATCGACCCAGTGCTCACCCCTCCAACGCGTTCGATCAGCGTTTGGGCCGGCGCATTTTAGGCATATTCTTCATCGGTTTTGGGAAGGTTCTATAACCTTCCCAGAACCGGTTTTTTATTTCCTTTTTTTGTTTTTTCTATTATGTTTCTTTTTCTTTTTTTATTGTCCATTTTTATTCTGTTTTCCCTTTTTATTTTTTATTTTATTTTAATTTTTGTTCCTTTTTCTTTTCTTTATTTTTCCTTTTTGGGAACATCTTTCAATTTTTAATTTTTTTGAAAAAGTGAATATATTATAAAAACTCGTGAATATTTTTCCAAATTCGTGAACAATTTATTTAAAATTATGAACCTTTTCTAATTCATGAATAATTTCATAAATTTGCAATTATTTTTATTTTTTGAACTTTTTGAATTCATGATTTTTATTACAAATTCATGAACATTTTTGAAACTGCAAACAAATTCTAAACTCGTGAACATTTTTGAATCAGCAATCATATTTTAAAATCACAAAGATTTTGTGTTTGGTCAATGTTTTTGAAATGCATGAACATTTTCAAATTCATGAAGATTTTTCAACCGATGAAGTTTTTTCTAAAATTAGAAATAATTTTTAAAATTTATGAACTTTTTTTTGTTTTTTGATTATTTCTCAAAATTTCATGAACTTTACTTGAATTCTTGATTTTTATTCAAATTGATGAACATTTTTTGAATACGTAAACTTTGTTCAAAATCATGAACCTTTTTTTGAATATGTGAACATTTTTTTACAAAGACCTCGGTGTCTACCTTTCGAAGTAGCCCATTGTACCGACATCGAATTTTCTCAGTAACACTCGTAAAGTCTTCGAGCATCTCCAATAGACGGTCCATATGTAAAAATAACCAACGTTTGGAGCTCCAAGAGCAAAAAACGCTGCCAACAGATGGTCCATATGTAAAAAAAAATTACATCACCTCCTCCCGAAGATGTAAAATACAACACTTCGTGATGCAAATTTGCATTGACGAGATACATCTGATGTAAAACTGCGGCCGCCCAAAGAACCACCAACCACCCGCTCATTTCATTTCCCCGCCCGCCTGCTCG
The DNA here is from genome assembly GCA_021605205.1 of Aegilops longissima. Lineage (NCBI taxonomy): Eukaryota > Viridiplantae > Streptophyta > Magnoliopsida > Poales > Poaceae > Aegilops > Aegilops longissima. The sequence continues at coordinate 444,977,949 of CM038681.1, forward strand.
CGACCGCCCGCGACCCGCCCGTCCGCCCTCCGCCACCGGCATGGCAAGCCGACGACCCGCCGCCTTCTCCGTCGCGGCGCGGCCGTGGGCTGACCCACTTTGCCGTCGCCGTGCGAACTCGCCCTTCGCGATTGCGTCCATGCTGGCGCCCCCGCCGCCGGCGGATCCGCGCCACCCGGTCAGTCGCCACCGCGCCGGCGGTTCCTAAGAAGGTGAGGAAGGCACGAGGCGGAGGCAAATGGCCGGCAAATCGCAGCCGCAACCAGGCCAAAAGTGCGGCTCGGCCGGCCAAAATCTCGAAGGCAGCCACGGTGGCTCGGGTCGACGTTTTGAAGCTACGGCCGGCGGCGTCCTCCAACAGCCAAGGAGCTGTTCCTCGACCTCCGTCGTCGCCACCGCCGACCGTGAAGGAAGATGTCTCCACGCTGACGGCCACCGTCTCCAACATGTTCGATGATATGTCGCGAAGGTAAAAAATATTCTTTTGTGCTCTCATTTGTTTTTTCAAATTGAATGTGATGTTGAATGTTTGTACGTCCAATTGTAGTCTTGATGATGGAGCTTTCATGCACGCGACAAATGTGGCAAATGATGATTATGTGTCGCACGAGTATGTGTCACAAGAATATGAAACCCAATATGGTGATGACAATCTTGACATGGACAATGAGGGCTTTGTTGTGAAGGGAAGAAGTGGAAATTATACCAATGCGGAGGATGTGTTGATATGCACTGCATGGAAGAAAGTCTCTCAAGATGCATCCGTTGGAAGCGACCAAACGGTTAACATCTATTGGCAACACATCAAGGATTACTTCAATGAGCGCAACACAAGTGGTCACTTCCATTCGAGCGGCTCTCTTCACCAACGTTGGTCCACCATCAACGCCGAATGCCAAAAGTGGAACGGTTGCTTGTCAAATGTTGCTCGCATGAACCCAAGTGGTTGCGGTGAGAGTGACTTGGTAAATATTTCCCAATTGGTTGCTTTCTCATATATTGGATTGTTCCACATTTTGATGATGACATGTTGGTTGTTTTATTGTAGAAAATGATTGAGCAAGGATTGTTTCAAGAGAGGAACATGAAAGGCGGGAAGAAGAAGAAAGGAAAAGCTTTCACTTTTCATCATTGCTACAAAGAGCTCAAGGATGAGGAGAAGTGGAAAATTAGAGAGACTTTTGATGCTTCGAAGAAGAAGAGTGTGGTGATTGAGGATGAAGAAGATGTCACCGGTGAGGAGAGAAGGAGCCCCACTCCTCACTCCGCGATAAAACCTTATAGGCCCGATGGAAACAAGAAAGTGAAGGTAGCCAAGGCCGGAGACAATGATCTCAAGGAAGGGTTCGATGCCATTGTGATACGTCCATTTTGCATCATGATTACCTACTGTTATTTATATTGTTTTTATCCATAATAATGCTTTTTGAAGTAATTATAATGCCTTTTCCCTCATAATATGCAAGGTACCCACAAAGAGGGAGAATTCCGGCAGCTGGAAATCTAGACCTGGAAAAGCTATGTCAGGCCACCTATTCTGCACAACTCCAAATAAGCTGAAACTTCACGGAGAATTTTGATGGATTATATAAGAAATATTGGAGCCAATAAGTACCAAAGGGGGCCCACCAAGTGGGCACAACCCACCTGGGCGCACCAGGGAGCCTAGGCGCGCCCTGGTGGATTGTGCTCCCCTCGGCCCACCTTCGGTGCCCATCTTCGGGTATATAAGTCCTTTTGACCTAGAAAAAATAAGGAGAGGACTTTTTGGATGGAGCACCGACGTCTCGAGGCGGAACTTGGACAGGAGCACTTTTGCCCCCCGGTGGAGCGATTCCGCCAGGGGAACTTCCCTCCCGGAGGGGGAAATCACCGTTATCATCATCACCAAAAACTCTCCCATCTTGGGGAGGGCAATCTCCATCAACATCTTCAACAACATCATCTCCTCTCAAACCCTAGATCATCTCTTGTGTTCAAACTGTGTACCAGAACTATAGATTGGTGCTTGTGGGTGACTAGTAGTGTTGATTACATCTTGTAGTTGATTACTATATGCTTTATTTGGTGGAAGATTATTTGTTCAGATCCATTATGCTATTTAATACCCCTTTGATCTTGAGCATGATTATCATTTGTGAGTAGTTACTTTTGTTCTTGAGGTCATGGGAGAAATCATGTTGCAAGTAATCATATGAACTTGATATGTGTTCGATATTTTGATAGTGTGTATGTTGTGATTCCCTTAGTGGTGTCATGTGAACGTCGACTACATGACACTTCACCATATTTGAGCCTAAGGTAATGCATTGTGGAGTAGTTATTAGATGATGGGTCGCGAGAGTGACAGAAGCTTAAACCATAGTTTATGCGCTATCCCGTAAGGGACCGATTCGATCCAAAAGTTTAATGCTATGGTTAGAATTTATTCTTAATACTTTTCTCATAGTTGCGGATGTTGGGGAATGTAGTAATTTCAAAAAAAATCCCACGGACACACAGGATCTTGGTGATGCATAGCAACGAGAGGGGAGAGTGTTGTCCACGTACCCTCGTAGGCCAAAAGCGGAAGCGTTAGCACAACGCGGTTGATGTAGTCGTACGTCTTCACGATCCGACCGATCCAAGTAGAGAACGTACGGCACCTCCGAGTGCAGCACACGTTCAGCTCGATGACGTCCCGCGAACTCCGATCCAGCAGAGCTTCACGGGAGAGTTCCGTCAGCACGACGGCGTGATGACGGTGATGATATTGCTACCGACGCAGGGCTTCGCCTAAGCACCGCTACGATATGACCGAGGTGGAATATGGTGGAGGGTGTTGGGGAACGTAGCAGAAATTCAAAAAATTTCTACGCATCACCAAGATCAATCTATGGAGAATCTAGCAACGAGGGAAGGAGAGTGCATCTACATACCCTTGTAGATCGCTAAGCGAAGCGTTCAAGAGAACGGGGTTGAAGGAGTCGTGCTGTCGTGATCCAAATCACCGGAGATCCTAGTGCGAATGGGCGGCACCTCCGCGTTCAACACACATACAGCCCGGTGGCGTCTCCCACGCCTTGATCCAGCAAGGAGAGAGGAGAGGTTGAGGAAGACTCCATCCAGCAGCAGCACAACGGCATGGTGGTGATGGAGGAGCGTGGCAATCCCAGCAGGCCGCCAAGCACCAAGGGAGAGGAGGAGGAGGAGAGGCAGGATGCACCAAGAGGAGAAGTTCTCATGTGTGTTGGGCAGCCCAAAACCTCAAGTATATATAGGGGAAAGGGGCTGCGCCCCTTTAGGGTTCCCCACCCCAAGGGGTGCGGCCAGCCCTAGATGGGACTTGGGGGCGGCCAAGAGGGGAGGAGTGCCTCCCAAGTCAAGTGGAGGCCCTCCCTTAGGGTTTCCCCTTCCCATGCGCATGGGCCTTGGGGGGGCTGGTGCCCCTGGCCCATTAAGGCTAGGGTGCCCCCTTACAGCCCATGCTACTGTATTGGACGTGGTGGAACATTTTCCGGACCTTCGGACCCCTCCGGAAGCTTCCCGGTACAATACCGAAAAAAAACCGAACTTTTCCTAACTCGAACAACAACTTTCCATATATAAATCTTTACCTCCGGACCATTCCGGAACTCCTCGTGACGTCAGGGATCTCATCAGGGACTCGAACAACATTCGGTAACCACATACAAACTTCCTTTATAACCCTAAGCGTCGCCGAACCTTAAGTGTATAGACCCTACGGGTTCGGAGACATGTAGACATGGCCAAGGCGTTCTCCGGTCAATAACCAACAGCGGGATCTGGATACCCATGTTGGTTCCCATATTCCACGATGATCTCATCGGATGAACCACGATGTCAAGGACTCAATCAATCCGTATTCAATTCCCTTTGTCTAGCGGTATTGTACTTGCGAGATTCGATCGTCGGTATACCGATACCTTGTTCAATCTCGTTACCGGCAAGTCTCTTTACTCGTTCCGTAGCACATCATCCGTGATCAACCCCTTGGTCACATTGTGCACGATATGATGATGTCCTACCGAGTGGGCGAGAGATACCTCTCCGTTTACGGAGTGACAAATCGATCTCGATTCGTGCCAACCCATGAGATACTTTCGGAGATACCTGTAATGAACCTTTATAGCCACCCGATTCGTTGTGGCGTTTGGTACACCAAAGCACTCCTATGGTATCCGGGAGTTGCACAATCTCATGGTCTAAGAAATGATACTTGACATTAGAAAAGCTTTAGCATACGAACTCGATCTTTGTGCTAGGCTTAGGATTGGGTCTTGTCCATCACATCATTCTCCTAATGATGTGATCCGTTATCAATGACATCCAATGTCCATGGTTAGGAAACCGTAACCATCTATTGATCAACGAGCTAGCCAATAGAGGCTTGCTAGGGACATGGTGTTGTCTATGTATCCACACATGTATTTGAGTTTCCTATCAATACAATTATAGCATGGATAATAAACGATTATCATGAACAAGGAAATATAATAATAATAACTAATTTATTATTGCCTCTAGGGCATATTTCCAACAGAGGGGGGCACCGCACACAGCTGGAATAGATCAACAGATCAACTTGTGTGTCTAGAGGTGCCCCCTGCCCCCGTATATAAAGTGTTGGAAATATGCCCTAGAGGCAATAATAAAAGCATTATTATTATATTTCCTTGTTCATGATAATTGTCTTTATTCATGCTATAACTGTATTATCCGGAAATCGTAATACACGTGTGAATACATAGACTACAATACGTCCCTAGTAAGCCTCTAGTAGACTAGCTCGTTGGTTAACAGATAGTCATGGTTTCGACTATGGACATCGATGTCATTGATAACGGATCACGCCATTAGGAGAATGACGGATGGATAAGACCCAATCCTAAGCATAGCACAAGATCGTAGTTCGCTTTGCTAGAGCTTTTCCAATGTCAAGTATCTCTTCCCGAGACCGTGAGATCGTAACTCCGGATACCGTGAGGAGTGCTTTGGTGTATCAAACGTCACAACGAATCGGGTGACTATAAAGGTGCACTACAGGTATCTCCGAAAGTGTCTGCTGGGTTGACACGGATCGAGACAGGATTTGTCACCCGCATGACGGAGAGGTATCACCGGCCCACTCGGTAGTGCATCATCATAATGAGCTCAAAGTGATCAAGTGTCCGTCACGGATCATGCATTACGGCATGCGGTAAAGTGACTTGCCGGTAACGAGACTAAACGAGGTATTGGGATACCGACGATCGAAGTCTCGCAAGTAACATACCGTCGACAAAGGGAATAGAATACGGGTTGCTTGAACCCTTGACATCGTGGTTCATCCGATGACAACATCGAGGAGCATGTGGGAACCAACATGGGTATCCAGATCCCGCTGTTGGTTATTGACCGGAGAGCGCCTCGGTCATGTTTGCATGTCTCCGAACCCGTAGGGTCTACACACTTAAGGTTCGTGACGCTTAGGGTTAATAGGAAGACAAGTATGTGATTACCGAATATTGTTCGAGTCCCGGATGAGATCCCTGACGTCACGAGGAGTTCCTGAATGGTCCGGAGGTAAAGATTTATATATGGAAAGTGGTTAAACGGACTCGGAAAGTTTGGGTATACTGTAATGTACCGGCCCACCGGAGAGTTCCGGAGGTCCACTGGAGGGGCCACCTCCCGGGGGCCATATGGGCTAAGTGGGAGAGGGAGCCAGCCCCTGGTGGGCTGGGCGCACCTCCCCACCTAGGCCCATGCGGCTAGGGCATGGGGAGGGGAAACCCTAAAGGGGCGCCTCAGCTTGGGGGCAAGCCACCCTCCCTCCTCCCTTTGGCCGCCCCATCTAGGGTTCCCCTAGATGGCCGGCCCCTGCCCTCTCCTCCTATAAATAGAGGGTGGGGGAGGGCTGCACACACCATTGAAGGCGCAGCCCCTCCCCTCCCCAACACCTCTCTTTCTCCACGCGAGCTTGGCGAAGCCCTGCCGTCGTGCTGCCGTACCAACTGCACCACGCCGTCGTGCTGTCGTTGGAGTTGTCTTCCTCAACCTCTCCTTCATCCTTGCTGGATCAAGACGGAGGAGACGCCATCGTCCCGTACGTGTGTTGAACGCGGAGGTGCTGTCCGTTCAGCACTTGGTCATCGGTGATCGGAATCACGTTGGGAACGACTCCATCATCACCACTCCTCGAACGCTTCCGCACTCGATCTACAAGTGGTATGTAGATGCAAACTCTCTCATAACTCGTTGTTAGATGAACTCATAGATGGATCTTGGTGAAACCGTAGGAAAATTTTAATTTTCTGCAACGTTCCCCATCGGTGGCATCATGAGCTAGGTCTATCGTAGTTCTCTATTGCACGAGTAGAACACAATTTAGTTGTGGGCGTGGATCTTGTCAACTTACTTGCCGTTACTAATCTTATCTTGCTTCCGCGGTATTGTGGGATGAAGCGGCCGGACCAACCTTACACGCGCTTCGTGAGACCGGTTCCACCGACTAACATGCACTAGTTGCATAAGGTGGCTGGCGGGTGTCTGTCTCTCCTACTTTAGTTGGAGCGGATTCGATGAAAAGGGTCCTTATGAAGGGTAAATAGAAGTTGACAAGATCACGTTGTGGTTATTCGTAGGTAAGAAAACGTTCTTGCTAGAACCCAATTGCAGCCACGTAAAAGATGCAACAACAATTAGAGGACGTCTAACTTGTTTTTGCAGCAATTGTCATGTGATGTGATATGGCCAAGTTGTGATGAATGATGAATGACATATTGTGATGTATGAGATCATGTTCTTGTAATAGGAATCACGACTTGCATGTCGATGAGTATGACAACCGGCAGGAGCCATAGGAGTTGTCTTTATTTTTGTATGACCTGCGAGTCATTGAAGAAAGCCATGCAACCTACTTTACTTTATTGCTAAAACGTTTAGCCATAGTAGTAGAAGTAGTCGTTGGCGTGACAACTTCATGGAGGCACGATGATGGAGATCATGGTGCCATGCGGTGACAAGATGATCATGGAGCCCGAAGATGGAGATCAATGGAGTTTTATGATATTGGCCATATCATGTCACTACTATATAATTGCATGTGATGTTTATTATGTTTATACATCTTGTTTACTTAGAACGAAGGTAGTAAATAAGATGATCCTTACAACAATTTCAAGAAGTGTTCTCCCTAACTATGCACCGTTGCTAAAGTTAAATGCTTCTAAGCACCACGTGATGATCGGGTGTGATGGATTCTTACGTTCACATACAACGGGTGTAAGACAGATTTACACACGCAAAACACTTAGGGTTAAACTTGACGAGCCTAGCATGTACGGACATGGCCTCGGAACACGGAGACCGAAAGGTCGAACACGAGTCGTATAGAAGATACGATCAACATGAGAATGTTCACCGATGATGACTAGTCCGTCTCACGTGATGATCGGACACGGCTTAGTCGACTCGGATCGTGTAACACTTAGATGACTAGAGGATGTCTAATCTGAGTGGGAGTTCATTGAAATAATTTGATTAGATGAACTTGATTATCATGAACTTAGTCTAAAACTTTTGAATGATATGTCTTGTAGATCAAATGGCCAACGCTCATGTCAACATGAACTTCAACGCTCCTAGAAAACCAAGCTGAAAGATGATGGCAGCAACTATACGGACTGGGTCCGGAACACGAGATCATCCTCATAGCTGCCAAGAAGGCATATGTCCTAGAAGCACCGTTAGGTGACCCACCTGCTCTCCCAAAGACTGCAAGACGATTTGAGCGTTTGGCGAGCACGCGTACTAATGATTACTCCCTCGTTCGGTGCGGCATGCTTTACAGCTTAGAACCGGGCTCCAAAAGCGTTTTGAGCATCACGGAGCATATGAGATGTTCGAGGAGCTGAAACTGGTTTTCCAAGCTCACGCCGGGTCGAGAGATATGACATCTCCGACAAGTTCTATAGTTGTAAGATGGAGGAAAATAGTTACGTCGGTGAGCACATTCTCAAGATGTCAGGGTTGCACAACCGTATGACCCAAATGAATATTAACCTCCACGATGAGGCGGTCATTGACAGAATCCTCCATCGCTCCCACCAAGCTACAAGAGCTTTGTGATGAACTACAATATGCGGGGATGGTAAAGACCATTCCTGAAGTATTCTCTATGCTGAAGTCAGCCGAGGTTGAAATCAAGAAAGAACATCAAGTGTTGATGGTCAATAAGACCACTAAGTTCAAGAAGGGCAAGGGTAAGAAGAACTTCAAGAAGGACGGCAAGGAGGTTGCCGCTACCGGTAAGCAAGTTGCCGGAAGAAGTCAAAGAATGGACCCAAGCACGAGACCGAGTGCTTTTATTGCAAGGGAAGGGTCATTTGAAGCGGAACTGCCCCAAATACTTAGCGGACAAGAAGGCCGGCAACACCAAAGGTATATTTGATATACATGTAATTGATGTGTACCTTACCATTACTCGTAGTAACTCCTGGGTATTTGATACCGTGCCGTTGCTCATATTTGTAACTCACAGCAGAGCTGCGGAATAAGCGGAGACTGGCGAAGGGCGAGGTGACGATCTTGCGTCGGGAATGGTTCCAGTCGATGTGATCGCCGTCGACACGCTAACTCTACATTTACCTACGGATTAGTTTTGAACCTTAATAATTGTTATTTGGTGCCAAGTTTGAGCATGAATATTGTATCTGGATCTCGTTTAATGCGAGATGGCTACTCATTTAAATCTGAGAATAATGGTTGTTCTATTTATATGAGAGATATGTATTATGGTCATGCTCCGATGGTCAATGGTTTATTCTTAATGAATCTCGAGCGTAGTGTTACACATATTCATAGCGTGAATACCAAAAGATGTAAAGTTGATAACGATAGTCCCACATACTTGTGGCACTGCCGCCTTGGTCACATTGGTGTAAAGCGCATGAAGAAGCTCCATGCCGATGGACTTTTGGAGTCTCTTGATTATGAATCATTTGACACATGCGAACCATGCCTCATGGGCAAGATGACCAAGACTCCGTTCTCGGAACAATGGGCGAGCAACCAACTTGTTGGAAATCATACATACCGATGTGTGCGGTCCAATGGCGTTGAGGCTCATGGAGGATATCGTTATGTTCTCACTCTCACAGATGACTTGAGTAGATATGGGTATGTCTACTTGATGAAACACAAGTCTGAGACCTTTGAAAGGTTCAAGGAATTTCAGAATGAAGTAGAGAATCAACGTGACCGAAAGATAAAATTCTTACGATCGGATCGTGGAGGAGAATATTTAAGTCACGAATTTGGTACACACTTAAGAAAATGTGGAATCGTTTCACAACTCACGCCCGGAACACCTCAACGTAACGGTGTGTCGAGCGTCGTGTCGCACTCTATTGGATATGGTGCGGTCTATGATGTCTCTTCTGATTTACCGCTATCATTTTGGGGATCGCTCTAGAGACAGCTACATTCACTTTAAATAGGGCACCGTCTAAGTCCGTTGAGACGACACCGTATGAATTATGGTTTGGGAAGAAACCTAAGTTGTCGTTTCGAAAGTTTGGGGATGCGATGCTTATGTCAAGAAACTTCAACCTGAAAAGCTCGAACCCAAGTCGGAAAATCGTCTTCATAGGATACCCTAAGGAAACCATTGGGTATACCTTCTACTTAAGATCCGAGGGCAAGATCTTTGTTGCCAAGAACGGAACCTTTCGGAAAAAGAGTTTCTCTCGAAAGAAGTAAGTGGGAGGAAAGTAGAACTCGATGAAGTACTACCTCTTGAGCAGGATAGTAGTGCAGCTCGGAAAATATTCTGTGATGCCTACACCAACGAAGAGGAAATTCATGATGATGATCAAGGTACTTGGACCAAGTTGCTCTTGAACCGTGGTCCACAAGGACACGTTCCGCACTGAGTGGTACGACAACCCTGTCACGGAAATCATGTTGTTAGACAACGGTGAACCTTGAACTATGAAGAAGCGATGGCGGGCCCAGATTCCAACAAATGGCTAGAAGCCATGAAATCCGAGATAGAATCCATGTATGAAAACAAAGTGTGGACTTTGGTGACTTGCTCGATGATCGGCGAGCGATAGAAAACAAATGGATCTTTAAGAAGAAGGCGGACGCGGATGGTAATGTCACCATCTATAAAGCTCGACTTGTCGCTAAGGGTTATCGGCAAGTTCAAGGGATTGACTACGATGAGACTTTCTCTCCGTGGCGAAGCTTAAGTCCGTCCGAATCATGTTAGCAATTGCCGCATACTATGATTATGAGATATGGCAGATGGGCGTCAAAACAGCGTTCCTTAACGGTTATCTTAAGGAAGAGCTGTATATGATGCAGCCGGAAGGTTTTGTCGATCCTAAGAATGTCGACAAAGTATGCAAGCTCCAGCGATCCATTTATGGGCTGGTGCAAGCATCTCGGAGTTGGAACATTTGCTTTGATGAGATGATCAAAGCGTTTGGGTTTATGCGACTTATGGAGAAGCCTGCGTTTACAAGAAAGTGAGTGGGAGCTCAGTAGCATTTCTCATATTATATGTAGATGACATACTTTTGATGGGAAATGATATAGAATTCTTGGACAGCATTAAGGCCTACTTGAATAAGTGTTTTTCAATGAAGGACCTTGGAGAAGCTGCTTATATATTAGGCATCAAGATCTATAGAGATAGATCGAGACGCCTCATAGGTCTTTCACAAAGCACATATCTTGATAAGATTTTGAAGAAGTTCAAAATGGATCAGTCCAAGAAGGGGTTCTTGCCTGTATTGCAAGGTATGAAATTGAGCACAGCTCAATGCCCGACCACGGCAAAAGATAAAGAAGAGATGAGTGTCATCCCCTATGCCTCAGCCATAGGATCTATTATGTATGCCATGCTGTGTACCAGACCTGATGTAAACCTTGCCGTAAGTTTGGTAGGAAGGTACCAAAGTAATCCCGCAAGGAACACTTTGGACAGCGGTCAAGAATATCCTGAAGTACACGAAAAGGACAAAGGACATGTTTCTCGTTTATGGAGGTGACGAAGAGCTCGTCAGTAACGGGTTACGTCGGCGCTAGCTTCGACACAGATCTGATGACTCAAAGTCACAAACCGGATCGTGTATATGTTGAATGGTGGAGCGATGGCTGGTGCAGTACCAAGCGAGGCGTCGTGGCGGGATCTACATGTGAAGCGGAGTACATGGCAGCCTCGGAGGCAGCGCATGAAGCAATTTGGGTGAAGGAGTTCATCACCGACCTAGGAGTCATACCCAATGCGTCGGGGCCGATCAAACTCTTCTGTGACAACACGGAGCTATTGCACTTGCAAAGGAGCCCAGGTTTCACAAGAAGACCAGGCACATCAAGCGTCGCTTCAACTCCATCCGTGAAAATGTTCGGGATGGAGACATAGAAATTTGTAAAGTGCACACGGATCTGAATGTCGCAGATCCGTTGACTAAACCTCTTCATGGGCAAAACATGATCAACACGAGAACTCTATGGGTGTTCGATTCATCACAATGTAACTAGATTATTGACTCTAGTGCAAGTGGGAGACTATTGGAAATATGCCCTAGAGGCAATAATAAAAGCATTATTATTATATTTCCTTGTTCATGATAATTGTCTTTATTCATGCTATAAGCTGTATTATCCGGAAATCGTAATACACGTGTGAATACATAGACTACAATCGTCCTAGTAAGCCTCTAGTAGACTAGCTCGTTGGTCAACAGATAGTCATGGTTTCCTGACTATGGACATCGGATGTCATTGACAACGGGATCACGTCATTAGGAGAATGGCGTGATGGACAAGACCCAATCCTAAGCATAGCACAAGATCGTGTAGTTCGTTTTGCTAGAGCTTTTCCAATGTCAAGTATCTCTTCCTTAGACCGTGAGATCGTGTAACTCCGGATACCGTCGAGTGCTTTGGGTGTATCAAGCGTCACAACGTGGCGGGTGACTATAAAGGTGCATTACAGGTATCTCCGAAAGTGTCATTGGGTTGACACGGATCGAGACGGGATTTGTCACTCCGTGTGACGGAGAGGTATCACTAGGCCCACTCGGTAGTGCATCATCATAATGAGCTCAAAGTGATCAAGTGTCCGTCACGGGATCATGCATTCTGATGCGAGTAAAGTGACTTGCCGGTAGCGAGACTAAGCGAGGTATTGGGATACCGACCATCGAGTCTCGGGCAAGTAACATACCGTCGACAAAGGGAATAGAATACGGGGTTGCTTGAACCCTTGACATCGTGGTTCATCCGATGACAACATCGAGGAGCATGTAGGAACCAACATGGGTATCCAGATCCGCTGTTGGTTATTGACCGGAGAGCGTCTCGGTCATGTTCGCATGTCTCCCGAACCCGTAGGGTCTACACACTTAAGGTTCGGTGGCGCTAGGGTTAATAGGAAGACAAGTATGTGATTACGAATATTGTTGAGTCCGGATGAGATCCCGGACGTCACGAGGAGTTCGGAATGGTCCGGAGGTAAAGATTTATATATGGAAAGTGGTTAAGCGGACTCGGAAAGTTTGGGGTATACTGGTAATGTACCGGGGCCACCGGAGAGTTCCGGAGGTCCACGGGAGGCCACCCCTCCGGGGGCCACATGGGCTAAGTGGGAGAGGAGCCAGCCCCTGGTGGGCTGGGCGCACCTCCCACCTAGGCCCATGCGGCTAGGGCATGGGGAGGGAAACCTAAAGGCGCCCCAGCTTGGGGCAAGCCACCCTCCCTCCTCCCCTTTGGCCGCCCCCATCTAGGGTTCCCCAGATGGCCGGCCCCTGCCCTCTCCTCCTATAAATAGAGGGGTGGGGGAGGGCTGCACACACCATTGAAGGCGCAGCCCCTCCCTCCCAACACCTCTCTTTCTCCACGCGAGCTTGGCGGCCGTCTTGGGAGAACTGCCGTACCAACTGCACCACGCCGTCGTGCTGCCGTTGGAGTTGTCTTCCTCAACCTCTCCTTCATCCTTGCTGGATCAAGACGGAGGAGACGCCATCGTCCCGTACGTGTGTTGAACACGGAGGTGCTGTCCGTTCAGCACTTGGTCATCGGTGATCGGAATCACGTTGGGAACGACTCCATCATCACCACTCCCTCGAACGCTTCCGTACTCGATCTACAAGTGGTATGTAGATGCAAACTCTCTCTCATAACTCGTTGCTTAGATGAACTCATAGATGGATCTTGGTGAAACCGTAGGAAAATTTTTAATTTTCTGCAACGTTCCCCATCATAAAGGAGCAAGGGGAGGAGGCGGCCGGCCAGGAGGTGGGCGCGCCAAGGGGGGAGTCCTACTCCCACCGGGAGTAGGACTCCTCCCTTTCCTTGTTGGAGTAGGAGAGGGAAGAAAGGCAGAGAGGAGGAGAAGGAAAAAGGGGGGCGCCGCCCCCCTCCTTGTCCAATTTGGACTAGAGGGGGAGGGGGCGCGCGGCTGCCCTGGCCGCCCCTCCTCTTCTCCCACTAAGGCCCACCAGGCCCAATTAACTCCCCGGGGGGTTCCGGTAACCCCCCAGCACTCCGGTTTTCTCCGAAACCACTCGGAACATTTCCGGTGTCCGAATATAGTCGTCCAATATATCGATCTTTACGTCTCGACCATTTCGAGACTCCTCGTCATGTCCGTGATCATATCCGGAACTCTCAACTACCTTCGGTACATCAAAACACAAAAACTCATAATACCGATCGTCACCGAACTTTAAGTGTGCGGACCCTACGGGTTCGAGAACTATGTAGACATGACCGGGACACGTCTCCGGTCAATAACCAGTAGCGGAACCTGGATGCTCATATTGGCTCCCACATATTCTACGAAGATCTTTATCGGTCAAACCGCATAACAACATACGTTGTTCCCTTTGTCATCAGTATGTTACTTGCCCGAGATTCGATCATCGGTATCTCAATACCTAGTTCAATCTCATTATCGACAAGTCTCTTTACTCGTTCCGTAATGCATCATCCCGCAACTAACTCATTAGTCACATTGATTGCAAGTCTTATAGTGATGTGCATTACCGAGAGGGCCCAGAGATACCTCTCCGACAATCGGAGTGACAAATACTAATCTCGAAATACGCCAACTCAACAAGTACCTTCGGAGACACCTGTAGAGCACCTTTATAATCACCCAGTTACGTTGTGACATTTGGTAGCACACAAAGTGTTCCTCCAGTAAACGGAGTTGCATAATCTCATAGTCATAGGAACATGTAATAGCAACATACTAAATGATCAAGTGCTAAGCTAATGGAATGGGTCAAGTCAATCACATCATTCTCCTAATGATGTGACCCCGTTAATCAGATGACAACTCATGTCCATGGCTAGGAAACTCAACCATCTTCGATTAACGAGCTAGTCTAGTAGAGGCATACTAGTGACACTATGTTTGTCTATGTATTCACACATGTATTATGTTTCCGGTTAATACAATTCTAGCATGAATAATAAACATTTATCATGATATGAGGAAATAAATTATAAGTTTATTATTGCCTCTAGGGCATATTTCCTTCAGTCTCCCACTTGCACTAGAGTCAATAATCTAGATTACACAATAATGATTCTAACACCCGTGGAGTTTTGGTGCTGATCATGTTTTGCTCGTGGAAGAGGCTTAGTCAACGGGTCTGCAACATTCAGATCCGTATGTATCTTGCAAATCTCTATGTCTCCCACCTGGACTTGGTCCCGGATGGATCTGAAGCTTCTCTTGATGTGCTTGGTCCTCTTGTGAAATCTGGAATTCTTTGCCAAGGTAATTGCACCAGTATTGTCACAAAAGATTTTCATTGGACCCGATGCACCAGGTATGACACCTTGATCGGATATGAACTCCTTCATCCAGACTCCTTCATTTGCTGCTTCTGAAGCAGCTATGTACTCCGCTTCACACGTAGATCCCGCCACAACGCTTTGTTTAGAACTGCACCAACTGACAGCTCCACCATTCAATGTAAACACGTATCCGGTTTGCGATTAAGAATTGTCCGGATCAGTGTCAAAGCTTGCATCGACGTAACCATTTATGACTAGCTCTTTGTCACCTCCATAAATGAGAAACATATCCTTAGTCCTTTTCAGGTATTTCAGGATGTTCTTGACCGCTGTCCAGTGATCCACTCCTGGATTAATTTGGTACCTCCCTGCTAAGCTAATAGCAAGGCACACATCAGGTCTGGTACACAGCATTGCATACATGATAGAGCCTATGGGTGAAGCATAGGGAACATCATTCATTTTGTCTCTATCTTCTGCAGTGGTCGGGCATTGAGTCTGACTCAACTTCACACCTTGTAACACATGCAAGAACCCTTTCTTTGCTTGATCCATTTTGAACTTTTTCAAAACTGTGTCAAGGTATGTGCTTTGGGAAAGTCCAATCAAGCATCTTGATCTATCTCTATAGATCTTGAAGCCCAATATGTAAGCAGCTTCACCGAGGTCCTTCATTGAAAAACTCTTATTCAAATATCCTTTTCTGCTATCCAGAAATTCTATATCATTTCCAATCAGCAATATGTCATCCGCATATAGTATTAGAAATGCTACAGAGCTCTGATACGTCTCCAACGTATCTATAATTTTTTATTGTTCCATGCGATATTATATTCTGTTTTGGATGTTTAATGGGCTTATTTATATACTTTTATATTATTTTTGGGACTAACCTATTAACCGGAGGCCCATCCCAAATTGCTGTTTTTTGCCTATTTCAGTGTTTCGCAGAAAAGGAATATCAAACGGAGTCCAAATGGAATGAAACCTTCGGGAACGTGATTTTCGGAACAAACGTGATCCAAAGGACTTGGAGTCTACGTAAATCAATCAACGAGGAGGGCACGAGGCAGGGGGCGCGCCCACCTCCCCCAGGCGCGCCCTCCACCCTCGTGGGCCCCTCGTTGCTCCACCGACGTACTTCTTCCTCCTATATTTACCCATATACCCTGAAAACACCAGATACAGAGCCAAAACCCTATTTCCACCGCCGCAACCTTCTCTACCCATGAGATCCCATCTTGGGGCCTTTTCCGGCGCTCCGCCGGAGGGGGCATTGATCATGGAGGGCTTCTACATCAACACCATAGCCTCTCCGATGATGTGTGAGTAGTTTACCTCAGACCTTTGGGTCCATAGTTATTAGCTAGATGGCTTCTTCTCTCTCTTTGGATCTCAATACAAAGTTCTCCTCGATCTTCTTGGAGATCTATTCGATGTAATCTTCTTTTGCGGTGTGTTTGTCGAGATCCGATGAATTGTGGGTTTATGATCAAGATTATCTATGAACAATATTTGAATCTCCTCTGAATTATTTTATGTATGATTGGTTATCTTTGCAAGTCTCTTTGAACTATCAGTTTGGTTTGGCCTACTATATTGATCTTTCTTGCAATGAGAGAAGTGCTTAGTTTTGGGTTCACTCTTGTGGCCAGTGACAGAAAGGGAAACAACACGTATTGTATTGTTGCCATCGAGGATAAAAAGATGGGGTTTATATCATATTGCATGAGTTTATCCCTCTACATCATGTCATCTTACTTAAAGCATTACTCTTTCTTATGAACTTAATACTCTAGATGCATCTTTGGATAGTCATCGATGTGTGGAGTAATAGTAGTAGATGCAGAATCGTTTGGTCTACTTGTCGCGACGTGATGCCTATATACATGATCATACCTAGATATTCTCATAACTATGCTCAATTCTATCAATTGCTCGACAGTAATTCGTTTACCCACCGTAATACTTATGCTCTTGAGAGAAGCCACTAGTGAAACCTATGGCCCCCGGGTCTATTTTCCATCATATTAATCTCCCGTCAACAAGCTATATCTGGCGCCGTTTATTTTGTTTTCTTTAATTTTAGTATATATCATAAAAATACCAAAAATATTATCTTATCATATCTATCAGATCTCCCTCTCGTAAGTGACCGTGAAGGGATTGACAACCCCTTTATCGTGTTGGTTGCGAGGTTCTTATTTGTTTGTGTAGGTGCGTGGGACTCGAGCGTGGTCTGCTACTGGATTGATACCTTGGTTCTCAAAAACCGAGGGAAATACTTACGCTACTTTACTGCATCACCCTTTCCTCTTCAAGGAAAACCAGCGCAATGCTCAAGAGGTAGCAAGAAGGATTTACGGCGCCATTCTTTGGGAGTCTCGCGACAAGTCAAGACATACCAAGTACCCACCACAAACTCTTATCCCTCGCATTACATTATTTGCCATTTGCCTCTCGTTTTCCTCTCCCCCACTTCACCTTTGCCGTTTTATTCGCCCTCCTTCCGTTCGATCTTGTGTTACCATGTACCTTCTTTTTGCTTGCATCTTCGCTTGCTAAAAGTCTATGGATCCTCATCCGCTTGCTAATCTATTTAAGAGATCCAATTATGATGAACCAATTCCTAGTGATTTGAGTGCACTAGATTATCTTTATGAGGTTTTGCTTGAAATTTGTGAATCTGAAAATTGTGATGAAGAAATTTATGAAGAGATTCACAATAGCTCCTTGAATAAAAAGTATGATTGCCATGATTTTACTATAAATTCTCTTGATGTCAATCGTGCTAATAATATGCAAAACCCTAAGCTTGGGGATGCTAGTTTTGCTATGTCTACTACTTGTTGCAATGATCATGATTGGGGTGATTCTTCTTATGATCTTGAAAATTTATTTAAGCCCCATGATGAATATGAGATTGATAACAGTGTTTGCCATAATATTAAAAGTGGGTTTGGAGAGGTCATGACTTTAGTTAATGTTAATCCCACTATTTTGGAAGAGTGTCAACTTTGCATGCATGTGGTTCATAAAGAGAATATTTTATGTGATAGCTATGTTGTTGAATTTTCTTATGATCCTACATGTAATTATTATGAGAGAGGAAAATACGGTTGTAGAAATTTTTATGTCACTAAGTTTCCTCTCGTTATGTTGAGATTGCTATTGTTTCTTTCTTCCTCCTTGCATATGCTAGATCTTGCTTGTCTTGCTAATTTGTTTTCATATAAAATGCCTATGCATAGGAAGTATGTTAGACTTAGATGTGTTTGTCACGTGTTTCATGATGCTCTCTTTGCGCTTCAATTCTTGTCTTTCATGTGAGCATCATCGAAATCTCAATGCCTAGCTTAGGGCGTTAAACGATAGCGCTTGTCGGGAGGCAACCCAATTTTATTTTAATTTTTTGCTTTTTGCTTCTTTTTAGGAATAAATATTTGATCTAGCCTCTGGTTAGATTTGTTTTTGTGTTTTAATTAGTGTTTGTGCCAAGTTAAACCTATAGGATCTTCTTGGATGATAGTTATTTGATCTTGCTGAAAATTTCAGAAACTTTCTGTTCACGAAAACAATTGTTAAATATCACCAGAACGTGATAAAATACTGATTCCAATTGCAGTAGATCAACAAACAAATTGTCTAGGTATTCTTATTTTGGTAGATTTTTCTGAGTTCCAGAAGTTTGCGTTAGTTACAGATTACTATAGACTGTTCTGTTTTTGACAGATTCTGTTTTTCGTGTGTTGTTTGCTTATTTTGATGAATCTATGGCTAGTAAAAGAGTTTATAAACCATAGAGAAGTTGGAATATAGTAAGTTTAACACAAATATAAATAAATAATGAGTTCAATACAGTACCTTGAAGTGGTGTTTTATTTTCTTTCGCTAACGGAGCTCACGAGATTTTCTGTTGAGTTTTGTGTTGCGAAGTTTTCAAGTTTTGGGTAAAGATTTGATGGATTATGGAACAAGGAGTGGAAAGAGCCTAAGATTGGGGATACCCATGCACCCAAAGGTAATCTAAGGACAAAAAAAGCCAAAGCTTGGGGATGCGCCGGAAGGCATCCCCTCTTTCATCTTCGTCCATCGGTAACTTTACTTGGAGCTATATTTTTATTCACCACATGATATGTGTTTTGCTTGGAGCGTCTTGTATGATTTGATTCTTTGCTTTTTATTTTTCCACAATCATCCTTGCTGTACACACCTTTTGAGAGAGGCACACATGATTCAGAATTTATTAGAATACTCTATGTGCTTCACTTATATCTTTTGAGCTATATAGTTTTTGCTCTAGTGTTTCTTCTAGAGCACGGTGGTGGATTTGTTTTATAGAAACTTTTGTTCTATCATGATTCGCTTATATTATTTTGAGAGTCCTACAAAACAGCATGGTAATTTGCTTTAATCATAAAAATTAGTCCTAATATGATAGGCATCCAAGTAAAAATTTTCTTATAAGTGTGTTGAATACTATGAGAAGTTTGATGCTTGATAATTGTTTTGAGATATGAAGATGGTGTTATTAGAGTCATGCTAGTTGAGTGGTTATGAATTTGAGAAATACTTGTGTTAAAGTTTGTGATTCCCGTAGCATGTGTATGGTGAACCGTTATGTGAAGAAGTCGGTGCATGATTTATTTATTGATTCTCTTCCTTATGAGTGGTGGTCGGGGACGAGCGATGGTCTTTTCCTACTAATCTATCCCCCTAGGAGCATGCGCGTAATACTTTGCTTTGATAACTCGTAGATTTTTGCAACAAGTATACGAGTTCTTTATGATTAATGTTGAGTCCATGGATTATACGCACTCTCATCCTTCCACCATTGCTAGCCTCTCTAATACCGCGCACTTTTCACCGGTATCATACACCTACCATATACCTTCCTCAAAACAGCCACCATACCTACCTATCATGGCATTTCCATAGCCATTCCGAGATATATTGCCATGCAACTTACCACCGTTCCGTTTACTATGACACGCTTCATCATTGTCATAATTGCTTTGCGTGATCATGTAGTTGACATCGTATTTGTGGCAAAGCCACCGTTCATGATTCTTTCATACATGTCACTCTTGATTCATTGCATATCCCGGTACACCACCGGAGGCATTCACATAGAGTCATATTTTTTTCTAAGTATTGAGTTGTAATTCTTGAGTTGTAAGTAAATAAAAGTGTGATGATCATTATTATTAGAGCATTGTCCCAAGTAAGGAAAGGATGATGGAGACTATGATTCCCCCACAAGTCGGGATGAGACTCCGGACCAAAAAAAAAGAGGCCATAAAAAATAGAAAAGTCCCAAAGAAAAAAAGAAAAAAAAAGAAAAAAAAAGAAAAAAATGAGAGAAAAGAGAGAATGGACAATGCTACTATCCTTTTACCACACTTGTGCTTCAAAGTAGCACCATGATCTTCATGATAGAGAGTCTCCTATGATATCACTTTCATATACTAGTGGGAATTTTTCATTATAGAACTTGGCTTGTATATTCCAATGATGGGCTTCCTCAAAATGCCCTAGGTCTTCATGAGCAAGCGAGTTGGATGCACACCCACTTAGTTTCTTTTGTTGAGCTTTCTCTAGTGCATCCGTTGCATGGCAATCCCTACTCACTCACATTGATATCTATTAATGGGCATCTCCATAGCCCGTTGATGTTGATGTGAGACTATCTTCTCCTTTTTTTTTTGTTTTCTCCACAACCACTGTCAGTGTCAAAACCGGCGGATCTTGGATAGGGGGTCCCGAACTGTGCGTCTAAGGCGGATGGTAACAGGAGGCAGGGGACACGATGTTTACCCAGGTTCGGGCCCTCTCGATGGAGGTAATGCCCTTCTTCCTGCTTGATTGATCTTGATGATATGAGTAGTACAAGAGTTGATCTACCACGAGATCATAAAGGCTAAACCCTAGAAGCTAGCCTATGGTATGATTGTTCTTGGTCCTACGGACTAAACCCTCCCGTTTATATAGACACCGGAGGGGGCTAGGGTTACACAGAGTCGGTTATAATGGGAGGAGATCTACATATCCGTATCGCCAAGCTTGCCTTCCACGCCAAGGAGAGTCCCATCCGGACACGAGACGGAGTCTTCAGTCTTGTATCTTCATAGTCCAACAGTCCGGCCAAAGGATATAGTCCGGCTGTCGGGATAC
Organism: Aegilops longissima; assembly: GCA_021605205.1. NCBI lineage: Eukaryota > Viridiplantae > Streptophyta > Magnoliopsida > Poales > Poaceae > Aegilops > Aegilops longissima. The sequence continues at coordinate 444,998,928 of CM038681.1, forward strand.
CCCCTAATCCAGGACTCCCTCAGTAGCCCCTGAACCAGGCTTCGATGACGATGAGTCCGGCGCGCAGATTGTCTTCGGCATTGCAAGGCGGGTTCCTTCCTCCAAATACTCTATAGAAGATTTTGAAGACAAGGATAGTGTTCGGCTCTGGAAAACAAGTTCCACATACCACGGTAGAGAGAATAATATTTCCACAAATCTAATCTGCTGATGCACTTGACATCATGACATCATACCATGGCCCGGTCATTATTCGAACCGTTTTTCTCAACCAGCCTTGGAGCATATTGCGAGGCGGTTTCCTTGGCACGTCTTGTCGAGGCAGAGATCGTGTCCCCTTATCACGGGATTCTCATCAATACGGGCGTGGGTAACCCAACCGCGCCATCAATCCCGGCGCTTGGGGAGTAAGCGAGTTTACCAGGCTAGTAGGGGTGTATAGTTTCTTCCGCCTTTATAAAGGGATAAGGGTTCACCTTTTTTCACCCATGCCTTCTCCCTCCTCGCGCATCCATTCTTGCGCACTCGAGCTCCAACACCCAAGTTCACATCTTTCTCCTCACACTGCTCCAATCATGTCCGGAGCGGGAGGAAAGTGGATGAAATCCTCCGTCATGGAGGAGGACATCAAGAAGCCGCGGGGAGCCGGATACTTGGCCACGGATATCGCGCACCGGCTGCCCGACGAGGGGCAGATCGTCCCTACCCCGGAGCCTTACGAGAGGGTTGTCTTTCTCACCCACTTCGTCTGCGGACTGGGGTTCCCCCTTCACCCTTTCGTCCGCGGCCTCATGTTCTTCTACGGGCTGGACTTCCATGATCTAGCCCCAAACTTTATTCTCAACATCTCGGCATTTATCGTCGTGTGCGAGGCCTTCCTCCGCGTATAGCCCCACTTCGGCCTATGGCTGAAGACCTTTAATGTCAAGCCGAAGGTTGTAGGCGGCCAGCAAGCGGAATGCAGAGGCGCCATGGTGGGAAAAATGCCCAACGTCACATGGTTCGAGGGCTCCTATGTGGAGACCATAAAGGGGTGGCAGTCGGGGCGGTTCTACATCACCGAGCCGCGCGACACCAACTGGGTGGCGGCCCCCGAATTCCGATCCGAAATCCGGAATCCCCATGCGGCTTACCTCCTGGAAAGAGAAGGGCCTGTCCTGGGGTTCATCGGTGGAGCTGGCCGGACTCCAGAAGTGTATGCGGAACATGATAAGCAAGAAACTCAAGCTTGTCAATGTGGTCCAGGTCATGCTCTTCCGCCGGATCCTCTCGTGTCAACAACGGGCGTTTAATTTATGGGAGTTCGACCTGGCCCAGCATCAGACTCTGCGCAAGCTCTTTGACACGACGCACAAGGATGTCTGGAGGGTGATGTTCAAGGGTGCCAAGGTCCCCCCTTCCCTTACCGAGGACCACGGACTTAGCACGAAGCGCCCTGCGAATCCGGTAAGTTCTCTACACCTTATAGGGTATTTACTTTCCCGCTTAAATCATGTGCGGGATCTGAGCTCCCATGCCTTTGACAGGACTGGGTGGAAACATCGGAGCAGATCGACCGCCCACCCCCTGCCGAAGATCCGCCAACGCTCTCGATGGAATCTGACTCGGCACCTTATGAGGTGCCGAGAAAAGACCAAGAAGAAGACCACGGGGACCGAAGAGTTCCGGCGTCAGTGGTATCGGACTCATCGTCCGATAACTCCGACGCACTCCTCTCATGAAAACGAGGAGGAGGAAGATGAAGGTTCTCCCCCTCCAGCCGGGGGAGACAAGAAAAGGAAGGCCGCCCCAACCAGGGAGGCCGAAGGGTGCAAGAAGGGAAGGACTCTCCTTCCGGACTGTTCTACGACTGCCGCGCATAGCGAAGACGAGTGGTTGCCCAGGGACAAGCCCCTGGCGAAGTCGTAAGTATTCAGATACCAGAGTAATTCATGGTATGGTTTTATTGCACCGCTTCTCCTTACGCCAAATATGATTATGCAGTCCGTCCCGAGCCCGCATCGACGTATCTTCATCGGACGGTTCTTTTGACTCATCGGATATGAATAGTGATTCACTTTTGACCGCCTCCTCCCCTCGCCCTACGGACAAGGTCGAGGCATTGTCTCAAAGGGCACCAAGCCAAGGGGAGGTTGTCCTGGAGGCACCTCAAGGCGACCTTCTGGACCCTGGGCGCAAAGGGAGCAAGACTCCCACGAGCTCCAAGTTCGGCCCTCAGCCGAACACCGCACCGGAACCACCAATGGTCCCAGACTCCGGCAGGCGGCCCCCTGTTAAGAGGGGCAAGCCGCCCGTGCCGGTGACCTCTGTCCATCCAGAGGCACCGGACAACTTGCTGGAAGTGCTTCGTAGCGCTTCCATCGACAAGAGCACCGCACTATCATGAGTGCGGTGATCAAAAAGGTTCAGTCTGCCAAGAGCGGACTGATGAAGCCTGTGCCAGCCTCCTAACAGGTTTTGAGTTGAGTAATCAAAGTATAGGAAAATATTACCGCATAGATAGTAGCCCCTGATGCTCTATTCGGCGTTCGCGAAGAATAGCCGAATAGAGGATCAAATAGTAACTGCAGGAGTCTAATCTAAATATGTCTGTATGCGTATGCACGTTTCACTTGCTGGCATTTGCCGCGTCATGCGGAGGTCGCCAAGATCAAGCGGGACCTCGAGCGGTCCGAGGAAGAACTCGGCCTTGCCAAGAAGCAGCTCGAGGAGAACAAAGGTAATCAATACCTTGTCTATATGTATAAAAAAGTTTTGGTTGCAAGATAATAGGATCATCATGAATGTGCCAGGGACCACGACCGAAGTGGCAACCCTGAAGCAGGCGCTATCCGAGGCCGAGAACAAAGCGGCCAAGGAGCACATTGAGCGAGAAAGACATGAAGCCCGAGTAGGCGAGGTGCAGCAAGAGCTCCAGGTGCTCGTGAAGAAGCACGAGTCCTTGGAGCTTGACTCGAAGACGCGAGAGTCCGAGCTTGCCAGGCCCCTCGAAAGCGCAAAACATTCCAAGGCCGAAGCCCAAAAGGCCCTCCGGGAGATTGAGGCGGTGAAGAAGATAGCGGCGGGTAAGGCATTCATTATGCAAAGCAAGCATGTGAAAGAAAATTTCTATTTACTTACCCGAGTTCGGAGCTCTCCAGGGGCGTTCGCAGATCTGCCCCGCAGTGTGTCTGATGCCGCAGAGTTCTACCGGGCTGAGGAGGGGAGCTCGATGGAGAAGGTGTTCTGGTCTCAGTATACTGGGACCGAACACCCGATATTATTTGAGCGACCAGCTGAAGCAACTGGTCGAGCTCCACAAGGTGGCCGAACAGGCCATGAAGGGCCTTATAGTCCGTATGTGGCCTGGCGATGCCCTTCCCAACAGCTACTTCGGCCTGGTGAGGTGGCTTGTGGATGCCTGCCCACGGCTGGAAGTCATAAAGCGGTCCGTCTGCATCGAAGGTGCATGCAGGGCTTTTGCCTGTCTTGAAGGTGCATTTGGGCCAAGATGGACGCCGAGAAGCCGATGAAGGAGGGGCCGCAGGAGCAAGGAGCATCGCCACCCTGAAATGTATTATGAGGGTGTCTGAAGGGTGCCCGTCTTGTATGCGTCTGAGTGTTCCAAAATGTAATTTTGAATGAACTTGCTCATGTGATCCTGTATTATGAAAACTAGTTCATGTGCGCTATGCAACGCTTTTGTATTTAAAATATTACCTTCTATGTGGCTGTTTATAAAATCTGAGAGTTGGCTAGCTGTAAACTACCCCCATGCAACTAGTGCTTTGGGGTGTTCGGATAAATCTGAGCACTCTTTTTCCCGTTTTGGGTCCTTGAGGAGGTGCTCAACATACTAACTAGGCAATCTAACTATAATGCTTTATCACTCTCACTTAGCCATAGAAGTCTACAATTTTAAATTTTGGCGAAGCCCCTAGTATTTGGAGGGCCGAATTTGGGGCGCTATACATGCCTAAGTCGGACAAAGCCGACTCCTCGCCCAAAGCGGAAAAAGTCTTTAGGGACTTGAGACCTCTCGAACAGCGACCAGCTCTCGCCTTATCATGATAGTCAGTTTTAGCTTTCTCTACTGAGGTGCTCGTCCGGAAGAACCGGGACACAATCGCAGTAGTTCTCCCAGTGCTACCTTAGCCGATATAGCGGAACGTAAGGTACCAAAACATGGGAGCCGGGTAAACCCAACTATTGACCCAAGACATGATTCGGAGCTGACGCATATAATGCTATAAGTTCGGGGTGCCACACTGTCAAGAGTGTTCGGACTTCTCACGCCGTGTTATGGGGTATATGGAAGCCCCTGGCGTACCGGCCGTACCAGAGTGTACGGGTGCTAACTGTCATGAATGAACATATATACAAAAAAGAATATAGAATGCGATAATAGACTAGTGCTATGCATTCTTTATTCGAGAAATGCGTCAAAGCATACTGATACAAGTAGTGCGGTAAGCAAAAAATAGGACTATTTGACATGTCCCATCCAGGGGCAAGCTGCGGACTGGTATCTTAAAGAAGGTATTTCACTCGTTATCAGAGACCACCTGGGGATTCCATTGTACGACGTAGCTTCCTGCCTCCTTGGATGTTGTATCATGTGTCTGGCAATCGTACTACCGGATAGGGCTTCCAGAGAGTAAAGTCCTGAAAGAAAGAGAATGATTAAGATAGTAAGCCCCTAGTGTGGTTGAGCCGCATTGCGGGACGTGCCTTGATCGTGCCCCCGCCGACGCCTATGGTATTTTCAATGCGTAATTATGTACGCGTGGCACAAATTTTGTCGTTCGACTGAGGCTAGGCCGGGGGCCGAATTGCTAGGTGAGCTCTGAGCGTGCGAGCGATCTGTTGCAGTTGCTCGGACGCTTGACGGTGTCCGGGGGCTTTATCGTCGAACTGGTGGATTGCCTTAAGAGGCTTCTTTGTGCCTTCGCTGCGAGGGCCGCAGTGTGCTCCTCTGTATGGAGCGAGCGCTCTGTGTTTCCATTGACTATGATGACCCTCCTAGGTCCTGGCATCTTGAGCTTAAGGTATGCATAATGCGGTACTGCGTTGAATCTTGCAAACGCGGTTCGCCCGAGCAGTGCGTGATAGCCGCTGCGGAACGGGACGATATCGAAGATTAACTCCTCACTTCGGAAGTTGTCCGGAGATCCGAAGACCACTTCCAGTGTGATTGAGCCCGTACAATGGGCCTCTACACCCCGGATGACGCCTTTAAAGGTCGTTTTTGTGGGTTTGATCCTCGAGGGGTCTATACCCATTTTGCGCACTGTATCTTGAGAGCAGGTTCAGGCTGCTGCCGCCGTCCATAAGGACTCGACTGAGGTGAAATCCGTCAATGATGGGGTCTATGACCAATGCGGCAGATCCACCATGACGGATACTAGTAGGATGGTCCCTGCGATCGAAGGTGATCGGACAAGAGGACCATGGGTTGAACTTTGGGGCGACGGGCTCCGTTGCATATACGTCCCTTAGTGCACGCTTCCGTTCCCTCTTGGGGATGTGGGTTGCGTATATCATGTTCACCGTCCTCACTTGTGGGGGGAACCTCTTCTGTCCTCCCGTGTTCGGCGGCCGTGGCTCCTCCTCCTCATCGCTGTGCAGCCCCTTGTCCTTGTTTTCAGCGTTTAACTTGTCGGCCTGCTTGAACACCCAGCATTCTCTGTTGGTGTGATTGGCTGGCTTATGGGGGTGCCGTGTATTTGATACGAGCGATCGAGTATGCGGTCCAAACTGGACGGGCCCGAAGTGATTCTTTTGAATGGATTTTTCCGCTGACCAGGTTTAGAGCCTCTGAATCCGGCATTGACTGTCGTATCCCCGGTGTTATCGTTGTTGTTGCGGCGCTTGTGTTTGCTGCGACGTGGCCCGCCGTTACTTTCCTTAGTATCCGAAGTGCCAAGGTTTCTTGATATGTTGTTGCTGCGAGCCAGCCAACTATCCTCTCCCACCACTACAAAAAAAATACACTTCCGTGATGATACGTGTTTGTCACAGTAGGTCACGTTTTTTGTCATGCATGTACATCCATGACAAATTTATGACATAATCAAGATAGTCATACCTGTGCTAACGTAGAAGTGTTCCATGACATTACCAAAATTATCATCACGGAAGTGTCCACTTCCATGACGATAAATCACGCGTCACAGAAGTGCTTTCGTCAAGGGTGACCGACACGTGGCATTGCTACCTCTTGAGCACTGCGTTGGATTTCCCCGAAGAGGAGAGGATGATGCAGCAAAGTAGCGTAAGTATTTCCCTCAGTTTTTGAGAACCAAGGTATCAATCCAGTAGGAGGCCACGCACAAGTCCCTCGTACCTGCACAAAACGATAGCTCCTCGCAACCAACGCGATTAGAGGTTGTCAATCCCTTCATGGTCACTTACGAGAGTGAGATCTGATAGAGATGATAAATAATATTTTTGGTATTTTTTGGTATAGAGATGCAAAGTAAAAAGTAAAAGGCAAAGTAAAAACAAAGCAAGTATAAAAGTGATAGAGATTGATATGATGAGAATAGACCCGGGGGCCATAGGTTTCACTAGTGGCTTCTCTCAAGAGCATAGATATTCTACGGTGGGTGAACAAATTACTGTTGAGCAATTGATAGAATTGAGCATAGTTATGAGTATATCTAGGTATGATCATGTATATAGGCATCACGTCCAAGACAAGTAGACCGAAACGATTCTGCATCTACTACTATTACTCCACTCATCGACCGCTATCGAGCATGCATCTAGAGTATTAAGTTAAAAACAGAGTAACGCCTTAAGTAAGATGACATGATGTAGAGGGATAAATTCATGCAATATGATAAAAACCCCATCTTGTTATCCTCGATGGCAACAATACATTACGTGCCTTGCAACCCTTTCTGTCACTGGGTAAGGACACCGCAAGATTGAACCCAAAGCTAAGCACTTCTCCCATTGCAAGAACTACCAATCTAGTTGGACAAACCAAACGGATAATTCGAAGAGACTTGCAAAGATAACTCAATCATACATAAAAGAATTCAGAGAAGATTCAAATATTATTCATAGATAAGATGGATCATAAACCCACAATTCATCGATCTCAACAAACACACCGCAAAAAGAAGATTACATCGAATAGATCTCCACGAGAGAGGGGGAGAACATTGTATTGAGATGCAAAAAGAGAGAAGCAGCCATATAGCTACTAGCTATGGACCCGAAGGTCTGAAGTAAACTACTCACACTTCATCGGAGGGGCTATGGTGATGATGTAGAAGCCCTCCGTGGTGGATGCCCCCTCCGGCGGAGCTCCGGAACAGGCCCCAAGATGGGATCTCGTGGGTACAGGAAGTTGTGGCGGTGGAATTAGGTTTTTGGCTCCCGTTCTGATCATTTGGGGGTACGTAGGTATATATAGGAGGAAGGAGTACGTCGGTGGAGCAACAAGGGGGCCACGAGGCAGGGGGCGCGCCCTAGGGGGGGCACCCTCGTGACCACCTCTTTTGTTCCTTGGAGTAGGGTCCAAGTCTCCTGGATCACGTCCGGTGAGAAAATCAAGTTTCCGAAGGTTTCATTCCGTTTGGACTCCGTTTGATATTCCGTTTCTTCGAAACACTGAAATAGGCAAAAAAACAACAATTCTGGGCTGGGCCTCCGGTTAATAGGTTAGTCCCAAAAATAATATAAAAGTGGAAAATAAAGCCCAATATAGTCCAAAACAGTAGATAAAGTAGCATGGAGCAATCAAAAATTATAGATACGTTGGAGACGTATCGCATCCCCTAAGCTTAATTCCTGCTCGTCCTCGAGTAGGTAAATGATAAAATAGAATTTTGATGTGGAGTGATACTTTGGCATAATTTCAATGTAAATCTTCTTAATTGTGGTATGAATATTCAGATCTGAAAGATTCAAGACAAAAGTTCATATTGACATAAAAATAATAATACTTCAAGCATACTAACTAAGCAATTATGTCTTCTCAAAATAACATGGCTAAAGAAAGTTATCTGTAGGACCTTGAAGTATGTCTAGAGGGGGGTGATTAGACTACTTGACCAAATAAAAACTTAACCTTTTCCCAGTTTTAGACTTTGGCAGATTTTAGCTATTTTGGAACAAGTCAAGCAATCTTCACACAATTCAAGCAAGCATGCAAAGAGTATATAGGCAGCTGAAAAAAAAGCATGCAACTTGCAAGAATATAAAGGGAAGGGTTTGGAGGATTCAAATGCAATTGGAGACACGGATGTTTTTGTCGTGGTTCCGATAGGTGGTGCTATCGTACTTCCACGTTGGTGGAGACTTCAACCCACATAGGGTAACGGTTGCGCGAGTCCACGGAGGGCTCCACCCACGAAGTAGCAACCTTGTCTATCTCACCATGGCCGTCGCCCACGAAGGACTTGCCTCACTAGCTGTAGATCTTCACGAAGTAGGCGATCTCCTTGCCCTTACAAACTCCTTGGTTCAACTCCACAATCTTGTCGGAGGCTCCCAAGTGACACCTAGCCAATCTAGGAGACACCACTCTCCAAGAAGTAACAAATGGTGTGTTGATGATGAACTCCTTGCTCTTGTGCTTCAAATGATAGTCTCCCCAACACTCAACTCTCTCTCACAGGATTGGATTTGGTGGAAAGAAGATTTGAGTGGAAAGCAACTTGGGGAAGGCTAGAGATCAAGATTCATATGGTTGGAATGGAATATCTTGGCCTCAACACATGAGTAGGTGGTTCTCTCTCAGAACTGGTAAGTTAGAAGTGTAGGTTTGTTCTGATGGCTCTCTCCACGAATGAAGAGGAGGTGGAGGGGTATATATAGCCTCCACACAAAATCTAAGCGTTACACACAATTTACCAAACTCGGTGGGACCGAATCATCAAACTCGGTCGGACCGATTTAGTAAACCTAGTGACCGTTAGGATTTTCGTGGGGTGACATGCATCTCGGTAGGACCGATTTGGTTAGGGTTAGGGCATAACGTAATCTCGGTGAGACCGATTACACAAACTCGGTGAGACCGATTTTGGTAATTAGCTAACCAGAGAGTTGGTCAGGTAAACTCGGTGGGACCGATTTGCTCTTTCGGTGAGACCGAAAAGTTACAAAAGGGAAACAAAGAGTTTAAATTGTAATCTCGGTGGGACTGATTCGCTCTTTCGGTGAGACCGAAAAGTTATGAAGGGGAAACAGAGAGATTACAATCCCATCTCGGTGAGACCGAGATCCCTATCGGTGAAACCGATTTGCCTAGGGTTTGTGGCAGTGGCTATGACATCTGAACTCGGTGGCGCCGGATTAAAAGAATCAGTAGGGCTGAGTTTGAGTTTGTGTTTAGGTCATATGAGGATGTGAGGAAGTAGTGGAGGGTTTTGGAGCATATCACTAAGCACATGGAGCAAAAGGCTCATTAAGCAACACCTCATCCCTTCTTGATAGTATTGGCTTTTCCTATAGACTCAATGTGATCTTGGACCACTGAAATGTAAAATGAAGAGCCTTGAGCTTTTGAGCTTGAGCCAATCCTTTGTCCTTAATATTTTGAGGGATCCACTTTCATCATCCATGCCATGCCATTCATTGAGCTTTCCTGAAATATTCATCTTGGAATAGTATTAGCTCAATGAGCTATATGTTGTTATGAATTACCAAAACCACCTAGGGATAGTTGCACTTTCAATCTCCCCCTTTTTGGTAATTGATGACAACATATAGATCAAAGCGTTGACAAACGATAATAAAATTGAAAAACATCGTTGCTTTGAGAAGTATGTGATAAGCAAGAGCTCCCCCTAAATTTGTGCATATCTTAGGATTTGCTTTGGACTGCAAATGCACAAGAAATTAGGCTCATGGGTTACTCTTCCATGTCACATACATCTTGGTGGAGCGCTCAAAATAATAACGATTGAATACATGCTCTCATCACCAAGCACAGTGAATGATCGTATAAGATAATATCATAAAAGGCATAAGTGTAGCTTATGATCAAACACATGATCATCAATGTCTCACAGGTAATGCATAGTATCTCAAGCAATCAAACACAAAAAAAGTTCAACCAAGAAGACAAGAGAGAACAAAAGCAAATCTCTCTCTCTCTCTCGAAGCCTATGATCTATACATTTTTCTCCCCCTTTGGCAACAAGTTACCAAAAGGTTCCTAGAAAATGCATAGTACTATGTCGTCTCTCAGGCTTGGTCTTCTGATGGTGGTGTAGACAGGACTCCAAGGACGAACGCATCAGTAGACGTGGTAGGAGCTGAAGAAGTTGGAGCTGGAGCTGGTTGAGATGGAGCTGGAGCTGGAGCTGAAGAAGTGGCTCTGGTGTCTGGAGTTGGTACTGCAGCTGACCTCTGAGCTCTAGGCACTCTGGCAAATGCATCAGTTGTCGTCTTGCCCTTCCTCTCCTGCATATCATCTTGTAATTGCTCCACAGCTGACTGAATCTCAGTCACTTTGACTTCAAGATCACAGAATTTTTGTTCCATGATTCTCTCCAAGCTCTCCTGGTTTTGAGTTAGGGTGGCCAACCCCTTCTCAATCCGTAGAGATGATGCTATTAAGTAACCAAGCTGCTCCTGCTTGTTCTTCAGAAAGTAGTCAGATGCCTCTGCTTGAGTTGGCATCTTTGCAGCTTTCTCTTTCCTTGCCTTCTCCTTTCTCTCCTGAGCTTGCACTGGTGATGGTTCATTCTCGTTCATGACAACTCGATTGTCCTCAAAATCAGGATAGAGAACCATGTGTTCTTTATCCAAGAGATACTTTCCTGTGCCCATCTTCGAGTTTATCAACTCCTGAATCTGTGGGGCATATCCACAGCTTCTCTTCTGATCTGCTGCTGTCCTCTTGATTGTCTCGACTATGAGGCTCATGACCTTGAATTTCTAAGGCACATCAAAGACATGAAGAAAATTGATTGCATGTCCTCTAATCATGTTATGGTCGCCTGACTTGGGCAATAGAGAATGCCTTAAGATCCAGTTGATCGTAGGCAGTCCTGACAGCAGAAAATGGACTGATCCAAACTTGAAGTTCTCAAGTGCATCATCGGGGATCTCCTTGTACATGTGTGACATTGTGCTATGATCCATTTTCTTCTTTCCATAAATGTCCAGGTCATCCTCACTTTCCTTTGGGGCATTGATCAAACTTGCCCATTCCTCTATGGTAGACTGATATCTGGTTCCTTCTGACATCCACACTATCCTGCCATCTGGATAGAAGTGTGCCGTGGAGTAGAATTGCATGATAAGTTCATCGTTCCAGCTTGGTGAGCTTCGCCCAACAAAATCAGCAACTCCACAAGCACTTTGAAGCTGTCATAAACTCGTGGTAGTGTTCTGCGTTCTCCTTCATGTAGGTCCAGTTGACCCATCTCATATCGCAAACTATGGGCTTCTTATCCAGCAAGACAGTCTCATAAAAGTCCTGCTGCTCCTTGGTGTGGAACCTGTAATCCATAGCAGTCCTTCTCCTCGTGGCATATCGATCTGTCTCTCTCCATAGCCTCAACCCATTATGTCTCCTGATCTTCATGTTTTCAGCCACAGGATGAGCATCGTTGTGGTCTGGGATCTTGGGTTTGAGCTTCCTTAGGACCTGCCCTTCTTCTTCTTCTTCAGCTTCAACCTCAGGCAATGGGGCCTTGTTCTTTTCGGCTGCTGGTATGCTCCTGGTATTCCTCTTGGGTGCATTCTTGAGCTTGGAGGCAACTTTGGGCTTGGAAGTTGCAGCCCCTGACTTGATTGCATCACCCATCAGCTTTTGTGCCTTGGGTGCAGGCTCTGCAGCCTCTTCTTCTTCTTCCTCTTCCATCATGGAAGGCTTCCCTATCACTCTTGCCATGGTCTTCTTGACCCTTTCTTTCCTTTTCTTTCCCTATGCAGCAACAGGCTCTTTGGGTTGAGATTCCAAAGGAGCTTGAGTAGACACTCTAGCTTTGGACATTGGTTGTCTACCTGCTGGCATTTTGATTTTCAAACCAGGCTTCACTGCAGATGAACTGACCTCCCTCTTGAGCACTTTCTTCTTGAGCTTGCCTCATCCTCAACTGCCACGTAATCCTCATCCTCAGACTCTGAGGTCTTCTTCTTTCTTGACCTTGTGGCAGCCTTGGGCAAATTGCTCGGAGTGCTTCGCTCCCCTCATCTCGAGCTGCTTGAGGGACTAGTGCCTCGCTCAATTGAACCTACTCTTCAGATTTGTTCTGCTTTGTCACTCACAGTCCGACATGCTGTCCAACCGATCACTGACCACATGAATAGTTATAGATGTGGTAGAGTGGATGAGCATCACAAAATGCAGAGATTTTTGCAAAGAATGATTCAAAAACTTAGTTTTAGTTTCCCATCGAAAACATTTCGGATCTACCGATTTTCAAACTCGGTGATACCGAAGCAGTTTTGGAACCTAAACTAGTGAACTCGGTCGACCGAGTCACAGTTGTGGCACCGAGACTGCTAGGGTTTCACAAAGTTCGGAAATCGGTCACACCGATTTGTAATTCTCGATCAGACCGAGACTTACAAGTGCAATGGCATCAGCCAAATCGGTGGGACCGAGTTTTTCAACTCGGTGGGTCCGAGATGGTTTCGGCGGAAACCTAACCCTAAATTTTCGAATCGCAACTATTATAAGGATTGATTTGACTGGATAGGAGTGATTCAATCGTGGCAAGATGCATAATGTTCACAATGTGCTGAGAATCGGACGAGGAAAGCACTGTGATCGAGTCCATGCCCTAGTTCGTCGGGAACTCGCTATGGCGGCAACGGCGGAGGAGAATTCTGTTGACGGCGGTGGAGACCAGCGACTGGAGGCGGCTGGCGACGAAGTCGACGATCCGTAGACCACGTTGGCAGAGTGAGCTATGCGCGGGCGAGAGGATTCGGAGAAAGTTTTCCAAATTTTGCCCGTGCGATATATATAGCCCGACCCTGTCGGTGTGACCGAGTGGTACAACTCGGTGGCACCGAGATGCAAAACTGTGAACAGTTATTGCAAATCGGTGTGACCGAAAAGTACAAATCGGTTGCACCGAGATGAAAACCTAGATCGACTTAGTAATCTCGGTATGACCGAAATGGAGGAATCTGTCAGACCGAAAATCACAAAGAAGTATTGGAAGTTTAAGTCTATGACGAATCGGGGACTCCGAGTGCTCCTCACACAGAGTGGTTCGAATCTGACTTGATCAAATTTTGTGATGTAGCATGAATAGAGTTTGAGACGAGAAAAGCATAGATAGCTAGAGAAGGTTCTTAGGCGTTCTTGTCCAACCACTTGGCCAAAGAAAGAAAAACCAAGCAATCAAAACAACAAGTGGATGTCCTCGAATGAGTAAATATGCAACCAACATGCTTACACAATAAAATGACAAAAGAAATATGTGACAAAGCGTGCACAACCAATTCTAGCATCTATCAAACAATTGGCGATGACTAGGTCATCTATATATGAGTATATTGACTTAGGAGTCAAATGAGAACATTTGATCATAGGTCATACTCATCGTTTAAGCTCAAGTGGGGTTACCACTTTTACATAAAGCATTTATGTGTTCACATCATTAGAGTTGCTTTGACTCAATTCTTAGAGTTAAGCTCCCCCTAGATGTGAGATCCCCCCTTAAGAGGGATAAACTAACCTTGGGTTTTGTCGATGATGACTTCATGTAGGTGTTGAAGATGTGGATGCTCAATGTTGATGTAGATCGTTTGGAGCAATCCTTTGGAGTGAGTTGCACTTTCAATACCTACATGGGTTAGTCCCACAAGGAACAAACAAGGATATCCATAGACATAGAGTGACGCACACACATAATGATGTCCATGAAAACATTTGGTTACCTTGTCCCTTGCCTTACCAACATGAGGGTTTGTGACTCCTTGAACTAGTGCAAGATATGGAAGTTGACTGCACTTGTCCTCGCCATAATGATATGAGTGAAAAATGTTGGCGGAGTCACCCTCAAGAACTCTCTAGTTCTTCTTCTTCGGGATCCACATCCACTTGATGGGAATCCTTGGTGTAGTAGTTGTACTTGATGAAGTAGAACTTGACGTAGTCTTGGGAATCCACTTGACCAAGGCTTTAGGTGCTTCTTCAAATGCATCAATTTCCTCTTGAAGCTTGTCCTTGCCTTTGTTCTTGTGGTCTTGTGGTGGAAGATCATCTTGTGCTTGTGTTCCCTTGAAGGAAGTAGGATCATACTTCTCTTGTTGAGGAACAAACTTCGTCTTGGGGTATTGATCTTCTTCCCACTCAACTCCATTGGCATTGAACTTTCATTCAAAACCAACACCTTGATTCTTCCTGTGCCTTCCTTGCTTGCGTACAATTTCCTCAAATTGCTTACTCCCGGCAAGACTCTTGTATACACCTTTCTCTATAATTCCCTTCAATAAGCTGTTTTCTTGCTCAAGTGTAACTTGGCTAAGAGAATCATTAGTGGAATCAAGAGAACTACTAGAAGCAACAATATTGGATTTAGCATTGTGATTGTTACTACTAGAAGAAGAATCTTTCTTGTTCTTGTTACTAGACTTGACTTGAGGCATGTAAGTAGATAAGAGTAAACGCTTGGCAATGTAAGAAGAACTTTTCTTACGAAGATAATCATTGATTGCCTTTAAGAACTCATGCTCTTGCTCAAGATTGATCTTTTAAAAGCATAACTTCTCATGAGCCCTTAAAAGTTCTCGATGATCTTCAAAGATAGTTTCATGAGCTAACTTAAGAGTGTTTAGTTCTTTAGTTAGACGCTCAATTTTCTCCTTACCATTGTCATTCGCTTCAACTTGATTAGCATGATTAATTGACGTTTCATCATAGTATTCATCACTATTGTTGTCAACAAGTAAATCATCATCACCTAGCAAGTCATCTTCATCAACTTCAAAATCAACATACTCGGGGTGTGTTACCTTAGGACCTTTGGCCATGAAGCATCTACCAATTCCTTCATTTGGTGATTCAAATATGTCGTAGGAGTTGCTTGACACAAGTGCTAGACCGGCAACACCTTCATCTTGAGTATATTCGGAGTCGGAGTGATAGCTTCTCTCGGAGTGATGGTCGGAGTCGGAGCCGGATACCCATTCACCAACATGAGCTTGATGTCTTCATTTTGTGTAGCTCTTTGATGACTTGTCCTTCCTTTCCGAATCTTTGCTTCTCCGTGAGAGTCTTCGTTCATAACGATCATCTCTACTCCTTCTCTCTCTTTGTGGCGATTCTTCTCTTCTACTTCTTCTCTTGGGAGAATCTTCTCTTCTTTTGTAGGGTGTCGTACACTCATTGGAATAGTGTCCGGGTCTCCCACAATTGTAGCAATTGCGCTCTCGACTAGAAGATCTTTTGTCATTGTAGGACCTTGACTTAGAGCTTCTTTCTTTGCTTCTACTCTTGTAGAATTTGTTGAAGTTCTTCACCATTAAGCTGAATTCCTCATTGAAGGTTTGTTTCTCACTTGATGATGTGGGGGCTTCACATGAGGCTTTGTAAGCACCACTCGACTTGTTGTGAAGTTCCTCCTTATCCTTGAGTGACATCTCACGAGCAACAATTCTTCCAATGACTTCCGTAGGCTTGAGACCTTTGTAATTGGGCATCATTTGGATCAATGTGCACACGGTATCATATTTTCCATCCAATGCTCTTAGGATCTTCTTGATGATGAATTTGTCGGTCATCTCTCCACTTCCTAAGACGGCAATCTCATTTGTGATAAGAGCAAGCCTAGAGTACATTTCAGCGACACCTTCACCATCCTTCATTTTGAACTTGTCAAACTGACTTTGGAGCACATCCAACTTGGATTCCTTGACGGAGTCGGTGCCTTCGTGCATATCAATCAAAGTATCCCAAATTTCCTTTGCATTCTCAAGACGGCTGATTTTGTTGAATTCTTCGGGGCACAATCCATTGAAGAGGATATCACAAGCTTGAGCGTTGTATTGGAACATCTTCAACTCATCCGCACTAGCTTCATGGTTCGGTTCTCTCCCATCAAAGAATTCACCTTGCAAGACAATACACACAATAGCCCAAACGGCGGGGTTATGTCCAAGAATATGCATTTTCATCTTATGCTTCCAACTAGCAAAATTAGTGCCATCAAAGTAAGGACCTCTACGATGATAATTTCCCTCGCTAGACGCCATACTCTCCTAGGTTGTGAAACCAAGGCTATGACCACCAAAAGCTATGGAAATCAAAGCAAATGGAGACCAAAGCTCTGATACCACTTGTAGGACCTTGAAGTATGTCTAGAAGGGGGGTGATTAGACTACTTGACCAAATAAAAACTTAACCTTTTTCCAATTTTAGACTTTGGCAGATTTTAGCTATTTTGGAACAAGTCAAGCAATCTTCACACAATTCAAGCAAGCATGCAAAGAGAATATAGGCAGCGGAAAATAAAGCATGCAACTTGCAAGAATATAAAGGGAAGGGTTTGGAGGATTCAAACGCAATTGGAGACACGGATGTTTTTGTCGTGGTTCCGATAGGTGGTGCTATCGTACTTCCACGTTGGTGGAGACTTCAACCCACGAGGGTAACAGTTCTTGTGAGTCCACGGAGGGCTCCACCCACGAAGGGTCCACAAGTAGCAACCTTGTCTATCCCACCATGGCCGTCGCCCACGAAGGACTTGCCTCACTAGCGGTAGATCTTCACGAAGTAGGCGATCTCCTTGCCCTTACAAACTCCTTGGTTCAACTCCACAATCTTGTCGGAGGCTCCCAAGTGACACCTAGCCAATCTAGGATACACCACTCTCCAAGAAGTAACAAATGGTGTGTTGATGATGAACTCCTTGCTCTTGTGCTTCAAATGATAGTCTCCCCAACACTCAACTCTCTCTCACATGATTGGATTTGGTGGAAAGAAGATTTGAGTGGAAAGCAACTTGGGGAAGGCTAGAGATCAAGATTCATATGGTTGGAATGGAATATCTTGGCCTCAACACATGAGTAGGTGCTTCTCTCTCAGAACTGGTAAGTTGGAAGTGTAGGTTTGTTCTGATGGCTCTCTCCATGAATGAAGAGGAGGTGGAGGGGTATATATAGCCTCCACACAAAATTTAACCGTTACACACAATTTACCAAACTCGGTGGGACCGAATCATCAAACTCGGTCGGACCGATTTAGTAAACCTAGTGACTGTTAGGATTTTCGGTGGGACTGACATGCATCTCGGTAGGACCGATTTGGTTAGGGTTAGGGCATAACGTAATCTCGGTGAGACCGATTACACAAACTCGGTGAGACCAATTTTGGTAATTAGCTAACCAGAGAGTTGGTCAGGTAAACTCGGTGGGAACGATTTGCTCTTTCGGTGAGATCGAAAAGTTACAAAAGGGAAACAGAGAGTTTACATTGTAATCTCGGTGGGACCGATTCGCTCTTTCGGTGAGACCGAAAAGTTATGAAGGGGAAACAGAGAGATTACAATCCCATCTCGGTGAGACCGAGATCCCTATCGGTGAAACCGATTTGCCTAGGGTTTGTGGCAGTGGCTATGACATCTGAACTCGGTGGTGCCGGGTAGAAAGAATCAGTAGGGCCGAGTTTGACTTTGGGTTTAGGTCATATGAGGACGTGAGAAAGTAGTGGAGGGTTTTGGAGCATATCACTAAGCACATGGAGCAAAAGGCTCATTAAGCAACACCTCATCCCTTCTTGATAGTATTGGCTTTTCCTATAGACTCAATGTGATCTTGGATCACTGAAATGTAAAATCAAGAGTCTTGAGCTTTTGAGCTTGAACCAGTCCTTTGTCCTTAATATTTTGAGGGATCCACTTTCATCATCCATGCCATGCCATTCATTGAGCTTTCCTGAAATATTCATCTTGGAATAGTATTAGCTCAATGAGCTATATGTTGTTATGAATTACCAAAACCACCTAGGGATAGTTGCACTTTCATTATCCCTACAAAATCATATAGTCTGGCTATGCTCCATCTTCCCCACACAAAATATTTAAATCATGCACAACCCCGATGACAAGCCAAGCAATTGTTTCATACTTTTACATTTTCAAAACTTTTTCAATTTTCACGCAATACATGAGCGTGAGCATGGATATAGCACTATATGTGGAATAGGATGGTGGTTGTGGAGAAGACAAAAAGAGGGAAGATAGTCTCACATCAACTAGACGTATCAATGGGCTATGGAGATGCCCATCAATAGATATCAATGTGAGTGAGTAGGGATTGCCATGCAACGGATGCACTAGAGCTATAAGTATATGAAAGCTCAACAAAAGAAACTAAGTGGGTGTGCATCCAACTCGCTTGCTCACGAAGACCTAGGGCATTTGAGGAAGCCCATCATTGGAACATACAAGCCAAGTTCTATAATGAAAAATTCCCACTAGTATATGAAAGTGACAAAATGAGAGACTCTCTATCATGAAGATCTTGGTGCTACTTTGAAGCACAAGTGTGGTAAAAGGATAGTAACATTGTCACTTCTCTCTTTTTCTCTCATTTTTTATTTGGGCCTTTTCTCTTTTTTTATGGCCTCTTTTTTTTCGTCCGGAGTCTCATCCCGACTTGTGGGGGAATCATAGTCTCCGTCATCCTTTCCTCACTTGGGACAATGCTCTAATAATGAACATCATCACACTTTTATTTACTTACAACTCAACAATTACAACTCGATACTTAGAACAAAGTATGACTCTATATGAATGCTTCCGACGGTGTATCGGGATATGAAATGAAACATGAGTGGCATGTATGAAAGAATTATGAAAGGTGGCTTTGCCACAAATACAATGTCAACTAAATGATCATGCTAGCAATATGACAGTGATGGAGCGTGTCATAATAAATGGAACGGTGGAAAGTTGCATGGCAATATATCTCGGAATGGCTATGGAAATGCCATAATAGGTAGGTATGGTGGCTGTTTTGAGGAAGATATATGGTGGGTGTATGATACCGGCGAAAAGTGCGTGGTATTAGAGAGGCTAGCAATGGTGGAAGGATGGGAAAAGTGTGTATAATCCGTGGACTCAACATTAGTCATAAAGAACTCATATACTTATTGCCAAAATTTAGAACTTATCAAAGCAAAGTATTACGCGCATGCTCCTAGGGGGATAGATTGGTAGGAAAAGACCATCGCTAGTCCCCGACCGCCACTCATAAGGAAGACAATCAATAAATAAATCATGCTCCGAGTTCATCACATAACAGTTCACCATACGTGCATGCTACGGGAATTACAAACTTCAACACAAGTATTCTTTAAATTCACAACTACTCAACTAGCATGACTCTAATATCACCATCTTCATATCTCAAAACAATTATCAAGCATCAAACTTTTCTTAGTATTCAACGCACTCAAAAGAAAGTTTCACATATCTTGAATACCAAGTATATTATCATTAAGAAAATTACCATGCTATTAACGACTCTCAAAATAATCTAAGTGAAGCATGAGAGATCAATAGTTTCAAGTGGCCACAAGTGGCCACGCCCTACAAGCCAAAGGCATGCCCTACAAGCCATGCTATTAACAACCTAGACACAAGTGGCCACGCCCTACAAGCCAAAGGCATGCCCTGGCATGCAATTGGCGTGCTCCAGAGCGCGCTACAGTGCACACCCGCACTGTAGCCGCCCCCTTCCAACCGCCTCCGGCCACCTAGGGCCTCCCCCTCGTGTCCCACGAGGTCACCTCGACGTACGTAGCACGCTACACTGCCGTCCCCCTCCTCTCTCTCCCTCTCCGGATCTCCTCGCGTGCGGACAGAGCACCGCCCGAGCGCGCCAGTCGCTGGCCGGGGCGGGGACCCGCTTTGCCGCATTCCCCGCTCCCTCTCTTCTCCCCCTGGGCGTAGTCCACCTCCACGAACTCCCTAGCCTCGATGCAGCACCTTCCCGAGGCCTGTAGCGACGAGCACGAGCTCGCCGGCGCACGAGCCCACGGTGCACCATCGCCCCGCCATAAAAGGCCACCCCCGGGCCCTCTCGGGCCTCCGTTCGCTCTCTCTCCCTCCCAGCGACCCCCTGGACCAACCCACTCCCCTCCTCGCGCTCTCCATCCGCCACCATGGCCGGAGCCTTGCCGTTGGCCTCCGCCTAAATTCACACCCACCACTCCTCCTCCTCCCCTCTAGACCGCACTAGAGCACCTCCACCGTCACCGCGAGCCCCTCCCGTGCTTCTCCCCCTCCTCCCCGTGGCTGTTTCGTCGAGTTCCACCACCACCGTCAGCCTCGTCCGCCGCGGTCGACGCCCTGCTCGACCCGGTGCCCCTGGGCGACTGTGCCACCCACGGTTGGACGCGGCCGGGTCCCCTGAGCACGCCGGTGGTCAGAACATCGCCGGAGACGCCCTGTAGCGCCGGCGACCGGCATCAAGCGCCTCCTCTGTCTCCTGTCGCACCCGCCCGGGAGGTGGAGGACGAACCCGACAGGAGGGCCCCGCCTCGTTTAAGTGGACACGGGCTCTGCCCGTTGACGCCTTCGCTCGGGAAGGCGATTTCCCAATCACGCCTCTGCGTCGACAGCCACAAGCAGCCGAAAGCAGCCGGGCCGCCCGCTGCCTATCTCTCGCTTGCGCGCATGATAAGGGTAAAGCCCCCTTTCCCTTTTTCTTTTTCCCAGTAGACTTCAAAAGCACTTAAATAAATCAAATCAACTCCAAATTTGATGATTCAAATTTCTAGGGGATCCACAAATCATGATCTATCACATGGTGCTATTTGCACATTTTTTCAGAAACTTTCTCTTCAGAAATATTTATTAAAACCCCATTTTCCATTTCTATGATGAACTTTAGAAAATCACAGAGAGCCCATTTTTGATCCAAATTCCATGATTCAAAATCCTATATGTATATAAGTTCAAAACTTAGGTTTTGAACATTTTTACTAATACTTTCTGTATCACCTCAAATAATAGTCTATTTCTTCATATATAGCCAACTTTGCAAATTCATAGAGAAATCATTTGAACTCCAAATCTAGTGAAACCAACTCCTAGGTGCCTCAAGAATCATTCTTTGTTAAATGGGTGCCTTTTCTCATTTTTCAAAATAATTCTTCTGTACACTTCTTGCAATTCCATAAACCCCTTGATTCCATCATATCGAAATGTTTAGAAATATCCATTGATCCACTTCTAATGAAATCACTTTGGACATTCCTCATATGACCAGAGGTATCCAATAAAAGTCAACTTCATATTTTTAGAGCACATTTATTCTTGCCTTGTTGTGTTGCTTATTGTGATTGTTTCCGACGTTAGTTGCCGAAGTAGACGGAGTACTTGGAGAAGGACCAGAAGATCTCAAGACTCTGATGAACCAGGCAAGCAGCCCTTTGACCATGTCTAAGAAACCCTTTTTTTGCATGTCATATGGCACTTTTATTGCTTGCATTGAAGTCATGATAAAATGGTGACCACTTGGGGTGGTTTGCCTCCGTTGCTTTTTCTCGTTGACACCTACATGATGCATGACCCTACCTTTCTATGAGGATTATGCCGGTGGGTGTAGATAGGATGCTAAAGTAGTGCTACACAAAAAGGGACGGGAATATGCATGGTGATGGAGACAAAGTATTTTCAAAGGACTTTTCGAAAACCCCGGCGGGTGCCACTTATGCCCGAGGGAGATGATGAGATGGGTAACCACTTGATGACGAAGTGGTGTACCGAGGCAAGTGTGTGTGGTTTTCGAAAACGGATTAGATTTAGGATTTGTCGACTGTCCCAACCTTACATGCGCAACCACTCTACCCTTGTATGGAAAGGGCATTATTGATTACCTAGGCCGATACTAGCTTGGAGCCCGCATTACTAGTGACGGGGGAGAGTTGGTGCTCTCTCTCGGGACGGGGTCGTGCCAGGTAGGTCGGCCATGACTGTTTTTACAGGGCACCGGATACACCATTGTGTCCCCTCTCGGTTGTTACGATCTCGAGTGAGTCTCGTATGATGTACATCGTGAGGATACGGAACAACGAGTGGACTCCTTGTTAGTGTCGTCTAGGGAAAGATAGTGATCGGGTGCTTACCCCGGGTACTTGAGGTACCGCGGGTCGTGGATGACACGGAAGTTCCCCGGATCTTGTGGGTAAAGTGTGCAACTTCTGCAGAGTGTAAAACTATTCGAATAGCCGTGTCCACGGTCAAGGACAGTTGGGCGGTGCTACTTAAACTACGTCTAGAGCTTTGCAAACCAGTGTGTGTGTGTGTGTGTGTGTGTTGATAAAACTACTTGGGTCAAGTCAAAGGACTTGACATGATTGAGTTGTATTGGTGCCCTCTCTATTTATGTTGATATCTGTAACCTGTCCTCATGGTTACTTGAATTCTCCTGATGCATGGCTTACAAGTTGTTGAACATATTATTGCACTCAAAACTAGCTTTCTGCAAAAATTTACCTGTATCATGCATTGTTATATCTGGAACCAAAACATTGGTTGCTTGCGAGTACATTCAAAGTACTCATTGGCTTGCCACTGTTATTTAATTGGCGGGCATGGAAGAACCAGAGTTCAAGAAGAGTTCTTTGGAGACGAACATGCGAACTAGGACGTTTCCCAGTCAGAATGCCTGTAGGGTTAAGGCAGGTGGCATGGGTTCTACTTATCGTCGAAGATTTCCGCTGCTTGTGTTTTGTTTGACGTTCAGCCCTTAAGGCTTTATCAATGTAGGACTTGACCATAATGGTCATAATTTGTGTAAGATGGTATGTATGGATGTAAGACTCTTGTTATTCAGCTTCTGTGTGTTCAGTGAGCATTGATCTCTGGGATCACTGTACACATGCATTCGGTGATCACGACTTATGAGTCGGGGTCCCCACACATTCCGTTTGGACTCCGTTTGATATTCCATTTCTTTGAAACACTGAAATTGGCAAAAAACATCAATTCTGGGCTGGGCCTCCGGTTAATAGATTAGTCCCAAAAATAATATAGAAGTGGAAAATAAAGCCCAATATAGTCCAAAACAGTAGATAAAGTAGCATGGAGCAATAAAAATTATAGATACATTGGAGCGATCGCATCCACCGTAATCTTAACGCCGTTAAGCTATCGGGTCGGATTTTGGATCCGATAACCCGTTAACAGCCCCGACCAATGGGAAATTTCCACGTGTAAAATCATCATTGGTCGGAGGAAACACGTGTCACTCATCGTGGGATAGATGTCATCCACTCATTGGACGTATAGGCGCCTATGATACGTCGACATGTGGCACGGCCCATCAAGTTTAAATGGGCGGACCAACTAAAGGCCCACAAGATTTTATGGACCATAATGGGCCGCCCGCTTAAAGGCCCATGAGATTTTTGGACTATAATGGGCTGGCCCAACTAAAGGCCCACAAGATTTCAAGGGCCATATTAGGCCGCCCAAGAAAGGCCCACAAGATTTTTGTGTGCCATAATGGGCGGCCTGTAAAGGCCCACAAAATTCTTGCGGATCATAATGGGCCAGCCCAGCTAAAGGCCCACGAGATTTCGCCGACATTAAAGGGCCGGCCTAGCTGTAGGCCCACAAGATTTTGAGGACCCTAGTAGGCCGGCCCATTAACTGGCTGCCATGTTTTGGGCCAAATGCCGACCCATATTTGATCCGATCAATTAATGGCCTGCCACGTTCCGGGCCTAATAATGGCCCATATAAGATCTGGCCCGTTAAAAGCCTCCCACTTTCTGGGCCAAATCACGGCCCAGATCAGGTCCGACCCTTTAAGAGGCTTTGGGCTCAATTATGGCCCATATCAGATTCGCCCCGTTGACTGGACGCTATGCTTTTGGGCCCACTTGCTAAAGGCCCATTTAGTAATTCGGCCTGATATTAGCTTCGGCCTGTTAAGGGCCCATTTAACATTTCGGCCCTATATTAATTTTGGCCTGTTAAAAGCCCGTCATATAGTTGGGCCTAACTACGACCCGGTTTGCATCTGGCCTGCTCGCAGCCGATATTTGATTGGGCCAAACAAGGACCGAGACAACTTTGGCCTGTTAAAAGCCTGTGAATTGATTCGCACAATCATGGGCCGGGGTCCATTTCGGGCTGCTGCCGGCCCGTGAGCTATTCGGCACGTTTCAGGTCCAGCCTACTTCTCAGCCTCCTAAAAGCCCATTGAGTTTTCTTGCCCGAATCTACTAGTGGGCCAGTTTGACGGGGCCCATGATGCGGATCATACATCGTGATTGCATGACGGCCCGATTATGTACCGTAATTTTATGGTTTGGCCGGTTTACTGCGAAGACAGGATATATATACAGTAAAATAACTGCAGCATCGTGAATAAGAAAAAACCTAGACTATACAATAAAGAAATTATGGCATATTACATCCACTGGGCATCAAAGTTCGCCACTGTGATAAGCAGACAATAGATTACATACACTGGGCATCAAAGATCGCCACCAGTGCAAATAAACACGTCGACAAAATAATATACAAAACCGACAACACTTCAATAGAGTTCAAGAAAGGTTAGCCCTGCTGGGGAGCTGCAAGGCAAGCATCTGAGCAAGATGATGAGACTGCGCTTGTTCAACACTTATATCTTCCTCACTCTGAAAGATAAACAAGCGACATGATGACAGGTTTTGCACATAAAAGTATCAAGTCTTGACAATTCATCACATTTCTTACTCACGAATAAAGTGACACAGTTTAAAATTGCATTAACACAATATGGTATTGTTCAGGTCAAGACATGGCAGGAAATGACATTGTGAAGGAGTTGGCAGCTTCACGACATCACCGGATTACGATCAAGAACTCATAAGTATCAATGGTTAGTGTGTCAATTTATCCCATTTCAAATTGGCAAATAAAGTGACGGTTTAAATAATACTCCTCCATTCAGAATTACTTGTCATCAAAATGGATGTGTCTAGAACTAAAATACATCTAGATACATCCATTTCAATGACAAGTATTTTCGACGGAGGAGTAGTAGATTTTTTTGCGGGTGATATGACATTGTTCATAGTTAAGACATTGCAGAATATGATATTGTGTTGTAGTGGGTAGGTTCACCACACCACGGATTACGGATGAAGAACGAAGCATACATGCGATGTAAAAGAAGATCACTTGCTCAGATAGTTTAATTTACATGGTATGAAGAAGGAACTTGGTTGTACAACTGAAAAATTAAATTGAGAAGGACAAACTTTTGTTTATGAACTACATAATAAACTTTAAACATGCAATTTGATGCAAATACCAAAAATAAATAGCTGTTGCAGTCATGCCTAACCAAATATACACAACAAAGTTTGAAGGGTTGAGAAGGACAAACTTACATTATCGTGAAGACAGCTCTATAAAGCCCTTGTCCATGCCGATGGGGGGGCAATTCAAGAAGTTTAGCACAAAATGTTCTTCATAAGCATTCCCTTTATTCTACATTTTGTTAAGAGTAAATATAGATGTGATAATATACGAAAAAATGGAGAATATTTAAGATAAGATGAAGAGTGATGCTACATAACCAAGTAGCTATAAATGTATGTGCAGCGATACAGGAAAAAGGCATAGCCAAGAGCAATGCACAGCTAAAATTCTTCAGTACCAACCTTATGGTAAGAGTAAATATAGATCTGATGTGTAGAAAATGGAGGGCAAGGAAAATAAGCTGCAGAGTGATGGTACATGAATAACTACCTGTCATTATAAGTGGGTACAGTCTGCTGGAGTTGGTCCTACGTTTTGTGTCACTGGTTGTACAACCAATATAAGTGGGGTGCTGTCTGATTTCTCTGGCACCACCATGTTTTTCAAGGACTTTACTGGTCTCCTTCAGGTTCGACAATCACCCTCTTCCTTTTTGATGTCTGATGCACAAGAACAGCATTTGAGTGGAAAAACATGGTATGATGACAGATGGAATATGTATTGATAATGGATGGGCATGGCATCTCGACATATATGATGAGTAAACTAAGCAGATGGCGGTGCAAATAAGTAGAAGAAATGCAAGACAACATATGCAAGATACCCGCTGTCGGTGTCAAAACCGGCGGATCTCGGGTAGGGGGTCCCGAACTGTGCTCTAGGCGGATGGTAACAGGAGACAAGGGACACGATGTTTTTACCCAGGTTCGGGCCCTCTCGATGGAGGTAATACCCTACTCCTGCTTGATTAATATTGATGATATGGGTAGTACAAGAGTAGATCTACCACGAGATCAAGGAGGCTAAACCCTAGAAGCTAGCCTATGGTATGATTGTTCTTCGCCCCACGGACTAAAACCCTCCGGTTTATATAGACACGGATAGGGTTAGGGTTACAGTCGGTTACAATGGTAGGAGATCTACATATCCGTATCGCCAAGCTTGCCTTCCACGCCAAGGAAAGTCCCATCCGGACACGCATGCGAAGTCTTCAATCTTGTATCTTCATAGTCTAGGAGTTCGCCAACGGTGATAGTTCGCTATCCGGACACCCCTAATCCAGACTCCTCAAGAGCCCTCGAACCAGGCTTCAATGACGACGAGTCCGGCGCATATTGTCTTCGGCATTGCATGGCGGGTTCCTCCTCCGAATACTTCATAGAAGATTTTGAACACCAGGATAGTGTCCGGCTCTGCAAAACAAGTTCCACATACCACCATAGAGAGAATAACTTTTGCACAGATCTGCTGACGTATTCCGCGGCCTGACATCACACCACGACCAGGCCTTTATATGAATCGTTTTTTAATGTTCCACCTTAGCGTATTTAGCGAGGCGGTTTCCTTGGCACGTCTTATCAAAGCATAGATCGTGCCCCCTTATTCCGGGATTCTCATCAATACGGACGTGGGTAACCCAACCGTGCCCGGTGGCACGCCTCCTCTATCGAAGGTGAGTCCTAATCGACCACGGGGAGGGCTCTTGGTATTCAACCTCTTTATAATGAGACCAAGGCCCTCTTCTTTTTTCCACCCTCCATAGAGTTCGCCTCGCGCTTCAAGTTGTAACACCCAAAGCTTCAGATTTAGGCGCTTCAGACCTTCGACGATGTCCGGCTCCGACCAGCTCGGCCGATGGATGTCTTCTTCCGTCACAAAAGAAGACGTGCTAAAGCTACGAGACGCCAGGTATCTAACCGGCGAGATTTCGCATAGGCTGCCTGCTCCAGGGCAGGTCATTCCCACTCTCGAGCCCGGCGATAGCGTGGTGTTCGTGTCTCATTTCCTTCGGGGTTTAGGCTTCCCGACGGATCCCTTTGTGCGGGGGCTCATGTTTTATTATGGGCTGGATTTCCATGACTTGAATCCGGAGTCCATCCTCCATATCTCGTCATTCATTGTCGTATGTGAAGCCTTCCTCCATATTACCCCTCACTTTGGATTGTGGCTCAAGACCATCAAGGTGGAGCCGAAGATGATCGGGGGGCAACAAGCAGAGTGCGGAGGGGCGGTCATAAGCAAGTGTGCTGATGCTCCGTGGCCCGAGGGCTCTTTTCAAGAGGAGCTTGGTTTGTGGCAACGGGAGTGGTTTTATATCACCGCTCCCAGGGGCACCAAATGGGTGGCGCTTCCCGCCTTCCGCTCAGGTCCACCACAGCGGCTGGCATCATGGGTCGACCGGGGGCTCGACTGGGGGCCGTCCAAGGACGTTCCTATGTTGCAGGGCCGTATTCGAGACCTCCAAGAAAGAGAGATCAATCTGGTCGCAGTGGCGCAGGTTATGTTGATTCGGCGCCTTCTGCCCTGCAAATGTCGCCCCCTCCGTCTGTGGAATTCAATCCGAGGACCACGAGCTCTCCAACATTTTATGGGTGCGACGCCTGTGGAGATGTATAAACTGTTCTTGGATCACAAGAGAAGTGTCCGGACTGACCGAGGACGCAGGACTAAGCTGCAATCGCCCAGATACTCAAGTAAGTAGTCTCAGATCCGGACGGGCTGTCCGCTCATTTATCATAGACTTGCCCTTAAAGGAGCTGTTTCTTGAACAAGAGTGGATAGCGAAGGCAAAGTTGATAAGGTGTCCGGCTCCCCTCCCAGAGACCACGCCGGATCCCATGCTGACCAAGATGTTGAAGGCCGCGCCTTTTAAAGAAGGCGAAGGGGGGAGCAGGGAAGCAACTGCCTCCACGAAGGAGGCTTCCGAGGAAGGAGGGATCAAAAGTCCCACCCTCCAAGGAGAGAAGAGGACCTCTTCGGAAGATCCGGAGGTCAAGGCCTCAAAGAAGGGAAAGAAATCTTCGTCAGAGAGTCCGGCGCTGGGAAGTAACCCAGCCGCACTATTTCCCCAAGGGGATCAGCCCTCCAGCGAGCCGTAAGTAAAAAGAAGGGGTCTTGTAAATAAGGAACATCCTTGTATTTATTTCTGAAGATAAACGAAATTGTACCTTGTAGTTCGGATCTCAACCCTTCTCAGCAGAGCTCGTCTTCGGGGGATCTTCTTCTGGAGATGATGGAGAGCGAACGCCTCCACTGCCGCACCCTCATGCGAGGCGGACGATCTGAGGTGTCGCCATGAGGGTTTCCCGAGTCCGCGGGCCGGAAGGTCCGCGCCAACCGGGCGGCGGTCGGAGGAGTGAAGGATCTGCTCGGGCGAAGCGGTTATCTCGTAAGATCACCGTGCGCTATTGGGTACGGTGATTGAAAGAATTGCATCCGCGAAAGCGGATTGCATGAAGCCGTCGAAGCTTCTCGACGGGGTTCGAGGTACGCAAAATGATGTACCTTCGGCGCTTATGCATATAGAATGCGCCATGTATAGATAGTAGCCCCGAGACTCGGTATGTTGTCAAAATTGACAGCGTGCGAGGATCATAATCTCGATTATAACATTGTGCCACTCCTAAATAGGTGGAGGGCGTCCGGTGGCCAGCCGGACTGATGAATTTGCCGAACTAAAGCGGCAACTTGACGAGGCGGATGCGGACATCGCACTGGTCAATAAACGGTTTGACGAGTCACAAGGTATGCGACTTCTCCGCGGACACCTGGTAAGGGAGCTTGATGCCCATGCCTTACTACTTGTATGCTTTTGACGCAGACGGTGCCGCTGCTATGGAGCTGCGGGCGGAACTCGCCTGAGAGAAAGATCAAGCCATAAATAGTAATGCGGCCGCTTTAAAGGCGGCCGAAGAGCTAAAAGCCGAACGGGCTGCTCACTGCCGAAGCAAAGAGGAAATGGTCGATATGGCCATAAAGTTGAAGAATACTACCGACCGCTGTGAGGTTCTTGAAAAATAACGTCAACCGGAGCAAGAGGACCTAAAAAAGGTCACCGCCGAATCCAAGGATGCCCGTTCCGCTATGAGAGCTGCCAAGGAGGAGCTGAGTCAGGCCGGGGCTATTGTAGCTGGAAAACCGTTTCTGCTGCGGAGGAAATATACGGATCCGAAGTATGCTCAGTTGTACAAGTTGTGGAGTTCGGAGGATGCTTATCTGGACTTAGCGGCGAGCGCTGCGGACACGATTAAGCACTTCCGAGGCCAGAAGGGGCACATAAGGGAAGAGCTATATTGGTCGCAATTCCATAGTCCGGAGCGTCCTCTTCCGTTGACCGGTCGGTTGGCCGAATGGGCCGAGTTGAATCGTTTATCCGTACTTTCCATGAAGCATGTCATGACTCATTTGTGGCCAGGCGGACCCCAGCCGAAGAGTTATTTTGGCTTAGTGCAGCAGTTCCTTGGTGCGGTTCCGCGTATCGACGCAATGAAGCGATCGGCGTGTATAGAGGGAGCACGGATGGCTCTTGCCCGTGTCAAGACATACTGGGCGGAGATGAAGGCCACCGACGTTGCATCCCAAGACTCGGACAGGAGCCGAGTACCAGCCGAGCACTATTTTGAGGAAGTCTGCAGGCGCTTCGTTTAATAGAGACGCAAGGCTCAAGGATATTATGTTTAAATGACATGTATGATTTGTTAAAACAATGTTTCAATATAATATAAGAGCTTTTTATACTTGTGCGTTCAAGTATCAAAACGCCTCCTGTGCGGCCGTTGATGTATATGTGTATATAACCTGAAAGATGGCAGTCTTCGGCTTCAGCCCCCACGTAGATAGTGGGGGAGTGTTTGCAAAAAAGGCGCATTTTCACACTTAATCCAACGTCTTGGTCCTGTGAAGGAGGTGATAGCGTAGCAAACTAGGCAACCGGACTATAATGCTTTATCACTTTCACTTAGCCATAGGAGCTCGATGGTGGGGCTACTATATAGCCCCTTGGGGCACCGCGCTCTCCCGAATTCGGGGCGCGTATGTGCCTGACCGGGAAACGGCCCTTCGTCAATGCGGGGGAATCCTAAACATTCCGCTGGGTCATCGAGTGGTTGACCAGTCTCACGCTATATCATGACAGTCAGTCTTAGCTTTCTCCACTGAGGTGCTCAACCCAGCTCAACCGGGGCACAATCGCAGTGGTTCTCCCAGTGCTACCTTAGCCGATATAACGGAACGTAAGGTACCAAAACATGGGAGCCGGCAAACCCAACATTTGACCAAAGACATGATTCGAGCTGATGCATATAAAGCCTAACTCGAGGCGCCAACACTCCCTAAGGTATTCGGTCTTTATGAAAACGGGCAGAATAATGCCCTAAGCCCCGTGTCCGTGCACGCAAAAAATTCTGGTGCGGCGATGCCAAAACGCTAGCCTCCTCCTCGGTTATAATGAGAAACCGGGGATGTATCAACAAGAGACAGAAAAAAGGTTTACGCATGGTCTTAATCTGAAAAGAATCCTTGCGACGGGTCCTCGCTGCACGCCTGCGCTGTGTCTCCGTTGTGCGTATCCTCGGACGGGTGTAGCACGGTGTTCATCTCAAAAGAGAGGAACTTAGTTGAAAAGAAAAATATCGTGCGAGAAATGTACTTTATATTAAATAAACAGAGTACGGTTTGGAAGGTGAATAAAATTGAGCTTTATTGTCTCTTGTTGCACGTGCGTGCAACCCCTTGTATGGGGGTATGCCGCTAGTAGGTGCCGGACTCGTCTAGCCGTGTCCGGGGTTTAAATGACCTATTCAGGTGCTTTGATTTAGCAGAGCCGGATTGGTGTGGGGATGTCAAAGCAGTCTCACGTTCTTCCGTGCTCGAGTAACACTTAATACTCCCTTTTAATGAGATGATGCCGTGTGGACCGGGCATTTTAAGTGTAAGAGATGCATAATGCGGTATTGCGTTAAAGCGGGCGAAAGCTTCACGCCCCAGTAGTGCTTGATAGCTACTTTTGGATGGGGCGATGTGGAAGATTAAATTTTCACGGCGGAAGTTGTCGGATGAGCCGAACACAACTTCTAGCAGTAGGGAGCCCATACAATGGGCATATGTGCCTGGCATTATTCCTTTAAAGGAAGTGTTGCTATGGCTAATTTTGGTTGGGTATATCCCCATCCTGCGGATTGTGTACTGATATATCAGGTTTATGTCACTGCCGCCATCCATGAGGACTTGTGTAAATTGGAATCCGTCGATTATAGGATCCAATATCAAGGCAGTCCATCCTGCGTTCCGGATACTTTCGAAGTAGTCCTGATGGTCGAAGGTGATTGGTTTTGACAACCAGTGTTGATACTCCGCTAGGGTAGTCTGTGCGGCGCGCATTTTAGTGGGCGCCGCTCTGTTTTTCCCTTTTATCACGTGAAGTGAGTTTACTGTTTTATCCTCTTGTGGGAAATTCTTTTGTTTTCTGGTGCTCTGCTTGTGGGGTTCGTCATCATCCTCACTTGGTGTGTCGAGCCCTTGTGTTCGGCGTTGAGTCTCGCGGACTGCATGAAGACCCAACAATCTCTGTGGGTATGGTTTGCGGGCTTCCGGAGTATTGTGGATTTGGCATATCTTGTCCAAGATTTTGTTTAAGTTGGATAGCTCATTGCTATTGTCCTTAAGGGGCAGTTTTTTATTGTTCTGTCGTGAGCTTTTGAATCCGGCGTTGACTGCCGCGCTCTTTGGACCGTTCCTCTTAATCCGGCGCTGGTCCTTGCTGCGTCGTGGTTTTCCATTTCCATCCCTTACTTCGGATGTACTTGGGCCGCTGGTACTACATCTTGCCAGCCTACTATCCTCTCCCGCGCAAAAGCGGGTCATGAGGCTTGTTAATGCAGCTATGGTTCTCGGCTTCTCCTGGCCGAGGTGTCTGGCGAGCCATTCGTCTCGGACGTTGTGTTTGAAAGCTGCTAAGGCTTCAGCGTCCGGACAGTCGACTATTTCGTTCTTTTTGGTGAGGAATCTGTTCCAGTATTTGCGGGCTGACTCTCCGGGTTGTTGAGTTATATGACTTAAATCGCTCATCCGGAGGACGGACATAAGTCCCTTGAAAATTTGCCCGAAAAGCATCCTCGAGCTCTTCCCAACTTCCAATGGTATTTTCAGGGAGGCTTTTGAGCCAATGCCGGGCTGGCCCTTTGAGCTTGAGGGGTAAGTATTTTATGGCGTGGAGATCATCTCCTCTAGCCATGTGTATGTGGAGGATGTAATCCTCAATCCGCACTCGAGGTCTATTGTTCCGTCGTATGCCTCTATGTTTACGGGTTTGAATCCGCTGAAATTCGTGATCCAACACCTCATCGGTGAAACACGAAGTGTGCGGCACCCCTATATTTGGGTGTGCCGTGATGTTCGGATATTTGGCGTGTTGCATTGCTTTGAAGAGCTTGCTTTCTCGGCCCATAGATGGACCTAACTGGGCCATCCTTTTGATGTGAATCCTTATGCGGATCGCGTACCGGCTTGTGTGCGGCGCCATTTGCCGCTCTCTGTTTGCTGTGGGGTCGCCCATCCGACCGGGTGGCCTTCTCGCTTTTTGATTGTGGGGTTTCTCGGCCTCCTCATCAAATTCGGGCAGTAGTTTTCTCTTGGGGTAGCTTTTTTCGCGGCGATCGTCGCCGATTTGTCTCATGTGTTGAGTACTTTGCTCCATCTGGTTCTGAGTGCATCTTCCGCTGTTTTGAGCTTCCGCTTCTGCTTTTTCAGGCTACGCGCAGTGGCGACGAGCCTTTTGTGGAGGTTCTTCTGCTCCAACAATTTGTCCGGCGTGAGATCGTCCGGACTGTTATCTTCGCCGGGGACGGGTTGTTTATCCAAGTTGTCTTGTTCGGACGGTTGCTCGATAGCATGTTCGTCGTCCACCGGTTCGCCCTGCTCTATGGTTGGGTCTTTGTCGAGGCGGGACTTGGTGCGGCGTTTACGTTGCCGTTTTGACTGCTTTTCGAGGGACTTATCCTTCGTAGTGTCCCGTCGTTCCTTGTCGTCGCTTCCTTTAGGTGTATCCACCATGTATACATCATGGGATGAGGTGGTTGTCCAGTATCCTATAGGTGCTGGTTCATGATTATCTCCTACATCATCGTCCATACCGTCGATGTCTTCGGAGTCGAAATCGAGCACGTCGTTTAAGCTTTCGACAGTGGCTACAAAGTGGGCGGTGGGTGGGCGTTGAATTTCTTCGTCGTCCGCATCCCAACCTTTCTGACCGTAGTCCGGCCAGGGCTGTCCTGACAAAGAGAGAGACTTTAATGAGTTCAGGATATCGCCAAAAGGCGAGTGCTGAAAGATGTCCGCGGCGGTGAACTCCATAACCGGCGCCTAGTCGGATTCGACTGGCAGGGCCGCGGGAGGTTCGGAGTCCGGAAAGGAGTCCGGCACCTGGGAGTCACGAGCTTTGCAAAGGACAGGGATGGTGTTCGGCTCAATCGCCGTAGAGATTTCAGCCCCCGAGGTGGTGTCCAACCAACCATCCTCGATCGGCGAAATCGGCTCCGAATCGATGGTCGGAGCAGACACTAGTGCGGCCTCCAGGACACTGTTCGGCGGCAGAGTTAGATCATGCCCATCGAGATAGTGCGGCGCGCTTGGCTGCGACTCGAATCCGTCGAAGATCGAGTCTCCACGGATGTCGGCCTTGTAGTTTAAACTCCCAAATCTGACCTGATGGCCAGGAGCGTAGCTTTCGATCTGCTCCAGATGGCCAAGTGAATTGGCCCGCAGTGCAAAGCCGCCGAATACGAAGATCTGTCCGGGGAGAAAAGTCTCACCCTGGACTGCGTCGTTGTTGATGATCGAAGGAGCCATCGGGCCTATAGGTGTCGACACAGAGGAACTCTCAATGAAAGCACCAATGTCGGTGTCAAAACCGGCGGATCTTGGGTAGGGGGTCCCGAACTGTGCGTCTAGGCGGATGGTAACAGGAGACAAGGGACACGATGTTTTTACCTAGGTTCGGGCCCTCTCGATGGAGGTAATACCCTACTCCTGCTTGATTAATATTGATGATATGGGTAGTACAAGAGTAGATCTACCACGAGATCAAGGAGGCTAAACCCTAGAAGCTAGCCTATGGTATGATTGTTCTTCGTCCTACGGACTAAAACCCTCTGGTTTATATAGACACCGAATAGGGTTAGGGTTACACAGAGTCGGTTACAATGGTAGGAGATCTACATATCCGTATCGCCAAGTTTGCCTTCGACGCCAAGGAAAGTCTCATCCGGACACGGGACGAAGTCTTCAATCTTATATCTTCATAGTCTAGGAGTCCGGCCAACGGTGATAGTTCGGCTATCAGGACACCCCCTAATCCAGGACTCCCTCACCCACAATCAATAAAACATTGCCAAATTAGAACAGGCACCTTGATGGGTGAACAGGACAGGCCATCTGCCTTTGACTCCTCGAGGTTAGAATAGTCATTAGGATCATACTCTGAACAAGAATCAACAGGTGGGGAGCGTATGAGTTTCATTGCATCCAGAATGGCACTCAATGCCTTGGTGCCAATTTTGTAAGTCATTGCGGTGTTTAGCTTCAAGAGTGGACTGCTGCTAGTGTGACACAAAGCAGCTACACAGATCATAGTGTAGATATAACGGAAAACCTTAAGCATCGAGTAAAATCACCAAAGTGGAACTTGCTGGAATATATGTGCTAGTATTTCCGGATGGCTAGAAAGGCTTGGATACCATCTCTCTTCAAGTGAAGGTGCGGTCTTTGTTAATATCGATGTAACTCTCAAAGGCGACACAACTCCCGCATTTCCTTGCTATTCTTATAGGATTCAAGTGGGCAGGCCACTACAAATCATATTCCTATGTTTACAAGATCCCACGAATCAAAGAGGCTCAAAGTGTCCATCACAACCAATCGTATAGACCTCTACACTGCAAATGTCCTGCTCATCTTCAAACAAGGAACATATTGTACTATTAGCATACTCCTCCATTCCAAAATATAAGTCTTGGTAGAGATTTCCACAATGGATCACATACAGATGTATCCAGATACATTTTAGAGTGTAGATTCACTCATTTTGCTCCATATGTAGTCCATGGTGAAATCTATACAAAGACTTGTATTTAGGAACGTAGAGAGTACATATTAAAGAAGAACGGAAGAGGAACATGGTAAAGAAGAGCAAGCAGATTTTGGATAATAAAATGTTAGTTGCGCAGTGCCCACACATGATGAACCAGAGCGCATTAATAATGCAACTCCCAGCTGTCTCTCGACCATTTCAGGCGGTTGGATGAAGATCCTATGTCTCCTAATCCTTCTTCTTCCTCGTCTCTGATTCTTCCCATACAGAACACCGCACGGGCCGCCGGCCGGACCACCGGCCCCCACCGCCTGTGTTCCTCCGCCATCCCCACCCCCACCCGCGTCGAGTTTTCTTCGTTCGGCGAGGCCCCACAACCACCCGAGCCCCTTCGATTGCACCGGCGAACTCCGGCGATCTCTGAAAAATCGACTAACCCAATTTTGAAATTTAGTCTACTGTGATTTAACTAATGTGGAATATAAAAGGGGAAAACCATAAGCATTGGGAGTATAGTGTTGAGCGTGCCATGGCGGATCTGAAGGTGCAAACCGGACAAAGGCAACCATAACCATGACAAGAAATTAGAGTAAAGCAGTGGCGATCTATTTTCTTGCTGCGATAAATAAGTTGAGCAAATACGAAAGAGTACCGCCTCTGGTGCGGCGCCATGTACGCATCTGCTGAGAATTTGACGGTGCTGCGGTAGTGATGGCTGTCGGCAGCGTGGAAGCAGATCTAGGAGGGTAGACGGTGGCGGCGGGGCGCGGTGGACGAGACGGTCGTAGGAGCGGCGCCGACAAGGTGGACGACGGCGGGGATGAAGCGAGAGGACGGGATGCAAGGATCCCGGTCCGAAGGCATGGATGAGAGAGGTCGATCTCTTGTAATGGACGGCGGCATCGGGGTATCAGCTGTGGCATGGTGGAGGAGGACGACGGTGGATGGGGTGGCGGACGGCAGCAGACGGAGGAGGGTGGGGTGGAGAGGGTGTTTTGGCGCCCACGGAGTACGAATGGGGAAAAGGGAGGTAGAGAGGAAGGGGGGAACCATGTATTCAGGGCGCGCTTGTCTCAAATGCGAGGAAATTTACAAACTTAGCCCCCGCTTCAAATTTCTACTACATCACAAAGAACATTAGTCGGTTGGGGATAGGACGGTAATCTTGCATACACCTAATATTTGCCGACGAGAGTTTGTTTTGGCGCCCACCGTGTATGAATATGAATCGGGAGGAGTCGATTTGAGACGAGGGCACACTGTGTTTTGGCGCCCACCGTATGAATCCGGGTGAGAGGCGGTTACGTCACGTTTGGGTGAAATTACAAACCTACCCCTATCGAAACCTATAGAAATCTAGCGAGATAGGCTTTGCGTGGGAGGGATAGGCGAGTGATTTCCATCTCGCAGATTTTGGTTTCAGGCGGGTTATCTGCGACTTTCCCGCTTCGTTCAAATTTTGCACAAGCACGCCATACGTGCCAACTCAATTCAATCCCGCTTGTATTCTACTATTTTTTTTCGAGTGGGATCCATTTTCAATTGGAATTACATTCTATATACATCATTTTTATATATACTTTCAAAAGCACAACACCATTTATACATAAATATGGTTTACAAATGGCATGATCTCAGATTCATAAGGTTGTATCCATCAATTTGGATTTTCAAATATTTGAAACCACTTTATGTTGAAATCCAATGTATGCATTCCTCGCTAACTGTCTCCAATTAATGTGTGTTTCATGCGGGGTTTTTTAACTTCTCAAACATATATAATTTGTTTCGCACACGCAACATATAGTTTAATCCCATTTAGATATTAATTGCATATAAACCATGCATTGTTTGTAATTGAAGAATCTATGGATCACCAATATTGATAAACTATATAACATTACACGTGTGCCCAAATTCAAATGAATATGCATGTTTGATACACCAATTTGCGTTATAATATTATCGATGTCGTGATCTCCAGTTTAAATATTTGAATCCCCTTTAATCCAGATATTCGTCTCATATAGCTATCACTCATGCTTATGTAGGACTATCTCTCTGGACCTATACGCGTTTATCGTCTCTCAGGCATCTCTCGTGCTACCTGTATGTCGACAATGATCTTTTATCTTCTTAACACACTGACGGTACTCTCTCCCTCGACCTTCATCACTCTATCTATCTCTAAGTATATCTCGCTCCTTGCTATGTGTCTCTAGCTATGATTCTCCATGTGGAATCTCTTTCTCTCACACAAACACAAACCTTTGTCTCCTGGGGTCTCATTTCTCTCAACTATTCCCATGTGTGCCACTCGCACACCCCTCATACAGAGATGTCTTTCGCTCCTTAGATATGAGAACCTACGACTCTTCCTCTTCAATATCTCTTTCTCACACACAAACACAAACTCTGTCTCCCAGGGTCTCATATTTCTCCATTGTTCTCTTGTATGTCGCTCAAACACACACCCTCTCCCTAGAGATATCTTATGTTCCCTCATATGTCTCTCTAGCTATCACTCTCGTTGTGAAATGTCTTTCTCTCTCGCAGACACAAAACTCCGTCTCTCTGGATCTCATTTCTCTCTGATATATGTTTGTATGTGACTCACATGCACCCTCTCTCTATCTCTCTCACACCCACACACATAACCCAGCCTTCTGATCCACTCGACTGCTATCTCTAACGCACACTAGCTAGCATCTTTATCTTTCTATTTATCTGTTTCTCCATCAACCTTCTTTCTCGCCCTCACTCTTGATTCCTATCACGCACACTACATATGTTTCTCTCTACATGCAGTCAAGTGACCTCTCACACACATATATAACTTCACCCTTTGAACCACCCGACGGTCATCTCCAACACCCAAACTAACGGATGTCCCTCTAGCTAGCATCTCCATCTCTGTATCTATCTGTAGTTTCTCCATCAACATTTCTTTCTCGCACGGAGTCTTCCTTCCTATTACCCACACTATATATGTCTCTCCATACATATGCATTTATAGGTTGATCTCTTTTGCACAATCGTTGCGCCTCACCCCCTCTGCTCGCCATAGATGCATGCTCTAGCCCACGCCACTATCTCTTAAAGACAAAAACACATGCTCAATTGACGAGCCTTCTTCCCTGCATTCTCACATGCATGCATATGTCATACCGACCCGTCTCTCCCATGTCGTTGATCTTATGACTTATGTCTTCTTTCTTTTATCTCGATCATGCGCGCGCGCACACACACACACACACACATCCCACGTATACATGTATACCTCTCA
The DNA here is from genome assembly GCA_021605205.1 of Aegilops longissima. Lineage (NCBI taxonomy): Eukaryota > Viridiplantae > Streptophyta > Magnoliopsida > Poales > Poaceae > Aegilops > Aegilops longissima. Next base: position 445,037,473 of record CM038681.1, read on the forward strand.
CACATGCACGTTCAAGGTCTCTATGTCTCCATACATAGTTAATTACCCTCAATCCTAACGCCACATCGAATCGTTCTCCTCTTTTGTGCACATAACTTCCACTTTGGATGGGCAAAACACACACTCACACTTAACAATCTCCTTCTAGCTAACCCCCCCCGCCTCTCACTCTTCCCTATATCCCCAAACCAATAAGACCATCCCTTTGTTTAATTCCCGCCACATGCACCATCGATATATAGTAGTCTTCCTCGGTGTCTCTTGAACAAACACGTTCTCTCGATGTCGACTCCTCTCACGCAAGCGCACCTTCTCTTCCCTCTCTATGGGCATTTTCTCTCGCACCCCATCATTGGTGGCCTCTGCCATACACATCACCTCTATGATGAAGCCATGCACACTTAAATTACATCCACCACAGAGGACCCCGCAACACACACACACACACACACACACAAACACACACACACACACGCACGCACCCCCCCCACACACACACTAAGACTCCATCTCTCTCTCACACACACACACACACACACACACACACACGCACCCCTCCACCCACACACACTTAGACTCCATCTCTCTCTCCTCTCTCTCTCTCTCTCTCTCTCTCACACACACACACACACACACACACACACACACACACACCCCACACACACTAAGACTCCATATCACACACACATGCTCTAGGCGGAGCATTTGTTCCTACCACCCTTCATCCAACCTTACCCGTATGATAAACAATCACCTTTATTTACTTGCATAACATGGACAGATTCCACTTTACTTTAGTAGTCAGCAAACTTATCATCTGTACCCTTATAAAAAAACGAGTTGGCAATGATGGTGTGCCTACCATCTTGTAATACAGATCGTATGATCTATATCTGATGGATAGAAAGCAAACTATGATAATTTTACAAAAGATACCCGCACCTCTCTCCACATTATTATCTCCCGCAACCTCATTGCTCAGCAATTAAAAAAGGAATAAGTCTCTAGAACAATCTAGCATGCATGGTGGCCGATGCCGCCTGTCAACGCCGTCCATCCCCATGCCTCCGCCCATTCCGACCACCAGTCACCACCACGCTCCACTCCTCCTCGCCTTATCTCTCATCTTTCATTTTTTTGATGACATTCTCGAGATACAGTTTTCCGATAAAATTCTCGAGATATCATTAGTTTTTACACATGGGATTACTCCTGCATGGGTCAATCACAACAGGTGTTTTGTAAAAGAATGCATATTGATGTTCCGTGCAATGCACGAGAATCTTGCTTGTAATTATATAACGCAAATCACGAGCAGGAAGTGACATTTTTTGACACAACCACATTAACATGGCCACGTAAATCACGAGCAGGAAGGAGAAGGAAGCGGGCTGTGGAGTAACGCTTTTACCACAATTTCTTAGGAAACGAGGTGCAATAATTGAGTAGTTTTGCAAACTACCATTACTACTACACCTAAAACGGTTCAAAACCTATACTCCCTTGCTAGCGCCGCTTCCCGCGTGAAATGGTCAGCGCCACTGGGCGCCATGTTGGGTTCTCTGATGCTTTCGCAAGGCCGACGACCGCAAATTAAAAATTCCTACGCCGCAGAACATCCAGAACATGCTACGGGAGATGGATCACAGTTCGTTACCACTAGACGCGCAGTGCCGCAGCAGCGAAGAAGAGTTGGGGCAGCGCGTCTGCGTGGATCGTCTCCTCCTCGTTCGATCTCCCTCGAGCGGTCGGTCGTCCGATCCCACGTACGAGTTCGCCGGAGCGGCGCAAGTGCACCGCCTCTAATGGTATCCGCGCGTGCGGGAGGAACGTCGTGCGGCGGACTGCTAGGTCCGATCACACAGTCGGCGGCGAGTGGAGGTGGCTATTCGCAACACATGCAAACCCTAGTCGCAGCGCCGAAGCGATCAACCTCCTGAGGCCGAAGCGATCAGCCTCCTGAGGCCGAAGCGATCAGCCTCCTGAGGCCGAAGCGATCTGCCTCCTGAGGCCAAAGCGTTCTACTCTTTGAGTGTGCCGCACCTCCACTTTATATAGGCGTCCGTCGCGGGCTCAACACTTGGGCCTCGCACGGACCCTAAAGCCCAAAGTCTACTCGGTCACGTTCCTAGTCCAGTTCGGATCACATCCGACCAGTGTCCTACAAACCGACCTCGTAGGTTCCTTCCCTTAAGCGCGCGACCCCTTAGGTTCAAGTCAGCTTGGTCACAGTTCGGATCACCTCCGACCTGTACGGTTGGTAGCGGCCTCTAGCAAGGCGTGCCGACCACCAATCAGACGATGAAGCTGGTTAGGCGAACCTGTACAACGTGTCACACTTCGCTCCCTTTGCCACACGATATATGTTGTCGGGCTCAAGGCGAGACTGTCATCCTTGTGCTAACCCGACCTCTTTCGTTCCAAAGGATACCGACCACAATCCGGATTATCTCATAATCCTTGTCGCATGGCCATGCTATTCCTGGTCGATCACATGAGGGGCCCAAAGTATATCTCTCCTGCTCGAGGGGCAATCCCATCTTGCTCGACCATGTCTCGCAAAGCATGGGGACCGACAAACCCAAACCTACCTTTGTAACTACCCACCACGGAGTAGCGTTTGGTCGGCCCAAAGCAAGTCTGTCACCATCCGTAGTACATGCGCCACCTCAGGTCTTAGGACATAGAACGATGTTGTACTAGAGACTCACAGATGACATATCGCTGCGTCTCATAGTTGGGTCCGTCCGACTCGAGACCTTATCTCGACTCGGATCCGACTATGTCGAATCCGACCGACCTTTCCAAGTCCATATTATCCGGTTAGCATCCAATGCTCCATGGCTAGTGAGACCAAGCCATCGACCATGTCATATGCCGCCTAGTCGGCTGCGGCGTCCACACATCCCTTTGACTAGGGACCTTTTAGGACAGTCATCATACAATGCATAGTCCCACAAACAAGTCACATACTTGCCGATACACATCATTGATAATGTCCAAGGACTATCTTTATTCATAAACACATAGGAAATATCATCATACATGATTGCCTCTAGGGCATATCTCCAATACGTCAGTGCCGCATTAATGCCCGGCCAGAGCGGAGGCGACCTCTCACCGGGCGCCCGGCTTTGAAGTGGCGCGACGGCCGAGAGAGCGCGCTTCGTGCACGCGATCGCTCGCCGTCGAGACTGGCCATAGGCCCTGTTTGGATCCATGGGTTAGAGTTAGTTTGAACTAGTTAGGGCTCAAATAGCCCTAAAGTATCCAAGCATGAGGGTTTAAATTGGAGCAAGTTGCACCGAACCCACCAAAAAACTATCCCACCCAAGAGGTGCTAACGGAGATAGTTCTCATTGGGACCATCGAAAAATCACTTTTCTCTCTCCATGAAGTGCATTTATTGTCAATCTAACCTCACACCCAAACACCTCTTTGGCTACAGTTAGCTCGTGGTTAGTCATGAGTTAGTCTAACCTCTAGCTAAGTTAGAGTATCAAACAGAGCAATATAGGACATGCAAGTTGCTCAAAGCATACAGCAAAATTAAATGCGTGAAAGGATTTTTTTTTTTTGAAAACGGAACGTGAAAGGATTTTTTAGAATGCTCTTGGCATGTCGCTAACATGTGATAGTTAATCGACCTCAATAGACGGCAGAAACGCCAGCCCGCTGCACTTTGATAGAGACGAGGAGGAGAAGCGATCTGAGGCTGCCGGATTACTAGAGATAGGTGTCGCACGGAAGCCAAGAAATATGGTGATAGCGTGGGTTAGCCATGTACTAGTATGATGTAACTACACTGGGCTGCCGTGTTTCGTACTCTTCCAGTCCACTGTGGAGATGATTGGTTAGTTTTATATCGCTGAATAATATTAAATATTATGAGTGCAGACGCTCCACCACGCTGTTCTTCCACTCTATTTTTTATGTGAGCTTTGTTCATCCTTTTGCCAACACGCGAGACATCTATCATCAAGGTGCACGTGTCATGCAACGATCGTTCCATCTATATGAAGAACACGTGGACCGGAACTACGAGACGGACATGTACCTGTGGAGTGGACGTCTTTAACCTGAGTAATGTAGGGCAGTAAGTGAAGTAGAAAGTCACAAATGGTATGAACATGCGTGGCATACATGGTGTGTTTGGTTGCATTCTCGCCTCAAAGATAGTTGTTCCCCTTCATGCATGCTCAACTCAACACCCCTCTTCATGCATGCTCTCTTCATGCATGCTTCTAGTGTATTTGTGCTAAACTAGTGTGGACTCATGCACCCTCCATACACTCTACCAAGCACCCAAAAGTAGGTCGAGAAGGGAACTCTTGGGCGGATTTGTCTCTTACTACGTAGTACCACTAAATGTTGTACATGCAATACACGGTGATGTTATGGAGTATGTGCCTAAGTACTCTACTACTACTATATTAGTTGGAGGCACATATTAACTTTTATATTTGTTTACGTGTATGCCCCGAGACCTTCCAACTAGACGTGTCTTTCTCTCGTGTCGCACTTTGTATCGCTCATACCACTAAGTACTACTACGTGTGGTCTCCACCCGTAAGTGGAAGAAGTGGAGACGCCTACCACGCTGTTTTTTCTGTTGGGCTCTACGACGCTATTCATGTCCCACTCCTTTCGTTGACGTGTGGGACATCCAAAGACGTGCCGTGTTTGGCACCCTTCGTTGTAAGAGTTGAAACGCTAGCATTCATCAGAAATAAAAAATAATTATAAATCGGCAGTGATACTATTTTTTTGCGAACCAATCAGCAGTGATACTATACCATGCGGTTTCCTTGCTCCTCTATATCGGAAAGAATACTTCCGTTCGCCAACATGTGGGACGTCGACCATCCTGGTCCACTTGCCATGCACGCAGAACTCCAAGGGAGAGTCACCCAAGTCGTCACGCTGCAGTAACAATGACTAATGAGCCGTCAAATCACAGGCCCACTTCCCACTTTGAAGTTGCTCAGGCGAAGGAACCATCATGACTTCGTTGAATTCCGCTTCTTGAAGGAAACTACTGTACCAGCAGTATTGCTAGCTACAGTATTTACTCCAACAGAGGACTCCTTTCGTTCATAGGATAGGAATATGAAAATCATAGGAAGTGAGATGACATGCATCTCAATTCCTATAGAGAAAGAGATGCCATTTGATGCATAGGATGGGAATGTTTCCATTTAGTCTAGGCTAATGTACTGGTAATTTGCTCTAAAAACTACAGCAGTAACTAGTACTAGTACTGTACATGCTCGTACTCGCACACACACACACACACTAACTACTAGTACTACTACTTCTCACATGCTGGCGACGCCATTCTCCTTCCCGGCTTTGTCGGCGACACCCCCACCGTGCTTGGATCTCCGCTGACCTCTCCAAGCAAAGCAGCGTCGTCCTTTTCTTTCTTGCGGCGGCGGGCCTCTCTTTTCTTGAGTGCTTTCGACTTTTCCGCTCCCTCAGGCGGCTTTGGCCGCCCTCTTGCTCTACCGCCCATTCGCCTTGGCATCTTCAAATTCCTCCCACATAGTTGTGAGGTCGCGAGCGGCGATGAACTCGGCACGGCGGGATGCCATCGCTTCCCTACCATTTTGTGTGCGTTCGTGGGCGGCGAGGAACTCGGCGCGACGGGATGCCATTGCTGCCTTACCGGTTAGTGTGGGCGCGGTGGCATGAACGACGCTTGGTGAGAGCTCTGGGTTGGAGTGGCCGGACAACCATATAGTGCATTGGTTTGTCAAGAGCTCGAGGACAGAAGGCGAAGCAAATTAGGATTCCCCTTCAATCCTGGTCATTTATTACCGAGTAAAATGCATTGGCGGTCATCGAACTTGTCTTGATACCTCACTTTGATCATTGTATACGAGATATGGTGATTATACGGTCACCGCTCAGCGATAGCTCAGATTTGTATGGTTGACCAGTCAAACAGTCCGCATGCGCCTCATCAGCTCGTGTTCTTTATCTATCTACGCGGGCCTACCTGTGAATGGAGAAAGAAATACTGTAAAAACCAAAATTATGCGTATGTGGGGAATCAAACCACGGACTCGTCGCTGCAACGCACCCTCGTCAACCAAATAAAAATGAAATACTTCGCGTCGACACTCACGCCATCTTTGTCAAAGCATGCTAATGCATGCACGCCGCCTCTAAATCAAAGTCCTGCTCATGGCGCAACGCAAACGGCGAGCCCATCACTGCGCTTCCGGCGTTGCACGACATTACTGTTTAGACGTTTGATGGAGGCCTACGTGAACGCCGAGCATGTATTCACCTGGCTCAACACCAACGGTCATACTCGGACCGCCTTGCTCATGTATATCGTCCATCACAACGACAATCTATAAAACAGCCTAAGCTAGAGAGGGTACTATGGTAGTATGGTACAGAGTATGTACTATTGTGAGCGACCGATCTTAGTGCCACTTCACGCCGAAACCCCTTCCATCGCTAGCGCGCGCTTCCCGCCTGAAACGATCACCGTCTCTCCAGAATGTCAATGCCGCATTCAGCGGACTTAAATGCAGGTGCAATGGGTGTGTCACTTACATGCGGGCTAGACGCCCGTTCTGCCCACATGTCAGTAACCCAAACGCATCTGCAGTTAAGTCACTGAAGCAGCGTCCACATTCACACCCGACGAACCTACTCCGGCGCCAGTTGTCCATCCGTCTGCCGCGGCTCATTGCCATTCGCCCGCTATATTAACTTGAGCCCCAGCTCCCAGCCATAGCCAAAGACCCACACTTATTCTCCTCCGGTCCCTTCCTTCGCGCCGGCACCACTTCAACCATGGCCTCTGGCGCCCGAAGCTCTCTTGGACGATCGTCGCGAGAGCAAGCGAGGGACATCAGCGGCTCCGCCCGGGCGCTCCAAAGCTCTCTTGACGTCTCGTCGCAGGAGCAAACGAAGAGATCGCCGCCCCGACCGCCTCGCCACCACGACCACGGTTAAGGCAGCGTCGCAAGCGCAAGCAGCGAGTGAGGAAGAGTAGTACATGGTAGGTCACCATCGCTCTGGTCCTAGGAAGGCCACCGCTCCTCCACTCAGTCGACGCCAAGCTTGGTGGGATAAAAATCGGCGGCCGATTAGCCGCTTGATGGCGATGTGGAGGCGGAAATCTTCATAACCTTGTGCTCCGGAGGAGGAGGTTATCGAGGCGGATAAGGAGGAGGCAAAGGCAATGGCCTGCTTTCTCGGGTTCATGGCCGGACATGGTGGTCGGGGCCCGGCGATCGTTTAGATTAGGTTTACAGTAGGTTTTAGTACGGTTTGTGTGAAATATGTAATGAATTTCATCCAGTTTATAGGAAAAGTTCTCGAAATGTAATGAATTTCATCCGGTCAATTTGAAATTTGCTTTGTTTGCACGAATTTCGTCTGGTTAGTTCATATAGTTGTCGAAAGTATGCGGGCAGCATCGGATGGCATCCATCAGTGTCATCGGACAGATGCCGGTGTAAATTTGTGGGCCAGCGCTGGAGATGCCCTAACTATCATGCTATAATCGCTAACAATCCTCCATTATTTGGCAGGGAACAGTTATCCCTCGATAAAAATCAGATCCGCGGTGTTTCGCACTCCTCCCACGTAAGAGTGTAAACTCTTGCTTACATAAAAATGGAGCAAGTGGACGACATCAGAGCACGTCATATCGCTCGAACTAGCCCGCCTAACGAGCGGAAAGCACCGCCCTCGTATTTTGTTCTGGATTTCTATCGATCGATCGCGAAAATGTTATGCTTCGCAAGTTCTAAAGGAAAAGGCGGCTCACTTACGACTCAGACGCTGCCGCAACCCGACAGTCCGCTCGCACGCCGCCACCGAGGGGACACGCGTTGTCTTGCAATTTCAGTGACATGTGGGACCGTAATTGAATAAACCGTCGATAGCGAAATCTAAACGCTCGTGCGGCGCCGGCCGAGAAGAGAGAAACAGGGAGGAGAAGAGATCGCCCGCCGTGCGCACGGACTCCAAGAAATATACGGTGATAATGTGAGGTGGGCCATGCTGGAGTCCGGACCGCTTCCGGAGCCCGCTCTCAACGCCCTGGCCCCTCAAGACGCCAGCTACCCGCTGCATGCATAGCATCCCCACTTATGTGGAGGAGAGAGAGGCATTGACAAAGTCAAGGAGTAACAATGGAGACAATAGCTTTCATCAAAAATAAACAATGAATACTCGTTGCTCATCCTCTATATCGGAAAGAATACTTTCATTCGCCGACATGTGGGACGTCGACCATCCTAGTCCACCTGCCATGCACAAAATTATCCTGGTCTACCCCAGTCGTATTGCAGGCCCAACCTTTCCCGCTGTAAGTTGTTCGGACGAAGGAACCATCATGACTTTGTTGAATTCCGCTTCTTCAAGAAAACTTACTGTACCCGCAATACTGCTACCACACGCGAAGACTGGACGGCACTGTACCACGTCATATCACTAAAACACACTAGGCCAAACTAGCCCGCCTAGGTCATCTATTTTGGAACGGAGGGAGTACGTCTCTGCACTGCTATGATTTTGTGTTGCATGTTCTCTGTACTTTTGCTATGATTTTCCTACCCTATGAACCAAATGAGGCCTGAATGTATGTCGACTATTGTCTGATCGATCGCTAAGCCTACAATTTTAGGAGCTAGGGCTATTGGTCGATCGACGAGGGATAAGTATAAGCGTACCACGAGCTCATCAGCCCCAACATTTCTCTTCGGTGAGTGTTTTGCAAGTACTATAGCTCGCACAGTAGCTAGCCTACTAACACCAAGAATCATCAAACAAGCCCTGCTGATATGATAAACAATTCAAAATTACATCTAAGCATGCCATATATTACATCAAAAGCTGGTGAGGATACATCTGTTTCCATAACTCGGAGAGGGTTCACATGATTCATCGCATGATTCACTATCAAACAAAAGTAGCAAGATCCGCCCACACAAGACAAAGGCACTAGCCCTAAGATGGTTTGATAACACGCATCGCTCGGTAATTAAACACAGGCAATGCAAACTACCTCAAGGATTAGCGTGACCAACTATTTCTTGTCATCGATCTCTCGGCAATGACCACAAAGACGAACATCGGCATGGGAATCGATTTACGGGCGACGTCCACAGGATGACCGCGACATCGGAATCGATCTTCGGGCGATGTCCACAGGATGGACAGCGGCATCGAATCGATCTCCGGGCGATGCCAATAGGACGGGCCACGACATTGAATCATCAAGGACAACCACCGCACTGCACAACCCTAACATATTAGCAAGCACATTGCAAATAATCAAAAAGCAAGCACATTGCAAATAATCAAAAACCACAACTATGGTAATAAGCCATTATTTTTTACCTTGTGCAGCTCACCAGGGGATCTCATCCCTCCGGGGGCCATCTCCTCGTCCTCGATGGGGGCCGAATACTGCTTCTCAACGGCGACTATCTCCTCAAACTCGGTCTTGAGCCTCACATAGGTGGCAATCAGAGTTCCTGGGGTAGGCACGGTGGGGCCCTTGCTGTTCTTCCAACTTTCTTTGAGGAGTTCGTCCGCCAACGTCCTCAACTCTTTGGCCAGTCCTTGTTTCTTGGAGTTCTTCGTCTCCATGGGTTGGCCCGCCAACATGGTCAACTCGTTGGTCGGTGCTCGCTTCCTGGAGATCGCTGTCTCCAGTGGGTTGTCCACCGGCAACTCTTTGCCTAGTGCTCCGTGGATCCATCAATGAACCGACAAACAAAAAGCAATCGAAAGGAAACCACAATCGCAATGAAAATGGGAAAAGAATAGGATGTGAGAATCGGTCGATGCTTCGCAAAAAGAAGATTATTGGAATGAAAATATAGCAGATAACTGATTCTCCCACCTTTCCTTCGTCGGTAGAGAAGAAAAATGGCAGAAGTGAGTAGCACAGAGTGAGGTTTTCTTCAAGAAAGGGAAGAAAGGGCTTGAACGAGCGCCCAATGAAATGATGGTTGCTTCGTCCCAGTCCAACTTGGAGGCCACCTTACCACCGCTGGTAAAGGTGTGGGTTTTGTGATATGACGGTCATGACGGCCACACCGGGGTGATAGGTGAGTCTCGATCGTAGCACCTCGCCGTGATTTGGTGGATGGCACGCGGGCCGGATGCTTTGAAATGTCCCGCATGTAGATAGAGCGGCTAGTCATATAGGAGTGCTCAATATTGTGCACCGTGACCAAGGCGGAGAGGAAAGCGAGAGAACTACGTAATTAATGCATGAGTTTAATTAGGGTAGTTTTGTAAAGTACGAGATACATACATTCCTCCAATCGCAAAATGCCTTGGTTCATGAGATTTGAGATTTGAGCCCTATAAACCGGAAGGAGGGGGCACTGCACACGTGTAGTCTAGTCACTTGTTGAAATCTCTAGAAAGGCAAATACTCCTTTCCGTTTACAGGTCTATACTACTCCCTCCGTCTAGGTGTGTAAGTCATCTTCTAAAACCAAATAGTCCCAAAACACTTAGGCGCGGTGCATTAATTTCTACCTTGTTTCTTGTTTCTTGACATACGTATCAACCAATAAGAGATGAGAGGTGTGCATGCTTTTAATGACTTGCAATGGCTAGTTCATTGCATGGAATGCTATTAATTAGCAAATAAACATTGGTGACCCCAGAGGAAACGGTGCTAAGCGCGTGGACCTATGCAAAATGAGTATCAACCAATGGATAATGGAGTTTAATTGTTAAACAATAGCAATTTTGTCTCATGCAAGAGCCTGGCTAGTACTCCAAGGAACCGCACCACGCGAGTGTTCGCAACTGCCACGTTCGGTTTGCGCTTGGCTCTTCGCCTCTTCGAGAAGACGAACAATGATGTTACTCCTACTTCTACAGTATCGAATCCACTGCTGCATGTCCGTCCACCTCGTGTGGGAGAGATAGCGTGTGGCAGCTTCTACTTCGCTCCTGCCTTTGCGTCTATGACAGGTTGGCCCACTTGTCATGCAGCCAAAGGCAGAAGTGCAGTAAGGCACCGAGCTCGTCCCGCGAGGGAGAGGGCGTCGTAGTAATCAAATTTCTCGGTCTTGTACGAGTTGACGCGACACATCAAAGCACTGCACTCGATAAAAGTCTTTTTACACATTTCAAATGGGCTACTTCATATGTAGGAGTAGACATATTCTGCTTCGTATGTAGTCACTTGTTGCAATCTCTAAAAAGACTTATATTTGGAAACGGAGGGAGTACAACGCATGCATGCATGCCGTGACTTTCCTTTTGATACTTGCATGTGTTGATTTGATGCACCTTGCCAAATTTTGACTATAAATTTAACTAACCAAATTTTCATGCATGTCACAAAAATTACGGGGCTGTTTGGATTGTGACTATGTTTGTCTTATGTTGCCACATTATTTTTCCCACACTTGCCACACTTGCCTAACCTGAGTTGCTCAAATTGTTAGACACACTTTGGCTTGCCTAAGGGAATCTTGCCACAATTTTTGTGTCTATGACATGTGGGGTTCACTGCTAATAAAAAAATTCTTGTCTTAGGTGTGGCTAATAAAAAAGACTTATATTTAGGAACGGAGAGAGTAGAAAATATAAATAATAATGCATGTTGGGGCAACCCACGTTTCGCTAATTTTAGCCGTGGGCTTGTTCACAATTTTTACGAGGGGGTGGTTGTTCATTTAATGGAGGGACTTGTAGTACCAGACTTGAACGATACAAAGTGCGACCTGGCACATCGTAACACCACTTGGAACAAGCGGGTAGCTATCTCAAAAAACAATCAACAACTAAAAAACCACGACCTGGCATGTAGTAGTACACAATTTTAAACGATTGTTTTGATGGAGTGAAAAAGGAAAACTACCCCACTACTTATATATAGGCCGGAGCCTCCGCTTGCTTGCTAGGGCTGCTCTATTCACACACTCTCATCCTCTCCAGATCTAAACAAGATAGGGGTAGTAACACCGTCTTTCTCCTTCAAAAACACTGGCTTTCTATCCTCACCGCTGGTTACAGATCCGACGTATCCCCTCCGCCGTGAAGGGAGGAGGGGCAGCGTTTAGGCCGTCGTCGACAATGAGGAGGAGACCCACCGCCGGCCGCACCATTATCTCTGGCCGCCGAGCCGGCGCTGGAGGTCCTCCGATCCTTCGTTGCGTTGCCTGTGGCGGATCCGCCTCCGCCGCCCACCTATCCACATCCCGACGACCTTCGTATATCTTCGTTCAAACCGCTTAGCTCTACTTCCCCACTTGCTACGTCGCTGCATGTGCATCATTTTCACCTCTCACCCCTCTCGATCGGATGGTCCAACGTCACATATTTTTTTCTTCTATTGTTAGAGGTAAAGCTACTTCATGGAGTCGAATCTTGTACTTGGTTCAAACAAGAAATAAAGTGGGGTGGGGAATTTAGTATGTACATCGGACTTGGTACAAACAGGAAGGAAAGGGGTGAAAGTAGTACAGATCGGTCATCCAACCGGTCTCTTGGTCAAAAGGAAATATAGGGGTAACGCTGTACACTCGTGGTATGACCAGGACTAGATTTGCTATCCACACATAGGAGTAGGTGGCTAGAGGAACAAAATGGGACCAACCCAGATATGTTTCTTGGATGTTTGTTTCTCGGGCAACAAACTATGAATCACCACTTTATGCCCCTATTTACGCACATGGTGCTTGGATCACTGGTGCACCCACCGTCCCAGCTTGTTCTTAATCTAATGCCCCGATAAAATGAAGCCATGCCACTGTTATAGGCCATGGCAAGTTTAGCCAAATGTTTTTGCCTGTAATTGTTTGAGACTCGACTGCTTCCTCTGTGCCTTTTTGTGCAAACAGGATATCCAATTCACACAGTTGTCAAGTTGTGACCATTTGGTGCATTGCACAAAACTCTTCTTAAAAGAAGTGACTTTTGTGTTTGTTTAACCTGAATGTCGAATGGAACAGTTGGTTCATTTTGGTGGAACTGCACAAAGGAGATCTGTGTTCCAATCCTCATCATCCATATTGGCGCCATAACCTTCCTTTAGGTAAGAATGATATTTAATGCATGTGTTCATCTCTATTTTCCGACTGCCATGAGAAAATAATGCTGTTTTTACTAGTACACTTGTACTCCCTCACTGACAAAACCAATTCTGAATTAGAAGGCCAATCATGTACTTGGTTTCACCAACTGGTGAGGAGAAAGAGAAACAGAGCATGAAGAGGAAGAAGAAGAAGAATAAACAGTGCCAAGGCGATCTTGCTGAAGCCAGAGGCCTCAGTCGAGGCCATTCAAGGGCTCCGGCAACGACTACCTTACATGTGAGACGATCCTCCAGGGAGCCCTTCCACTTCTGCTGTCTCACTTAATTAATTAGGAGTACTTAAGTACCACTAATTTATTACTGCCTAATTTTCCTGTTGGAGTTAAACAAATCTTTAGTAGGACCCTATGTTGAATCATGTACGTGTGTATGTTTGTCTATGGAGGTGAATCATGTGGTGGAGCAGGGAGGGAATATTATTAGTGTCATGACATAATAGTGCTATTGTTTTGCATGTCAATTTATTGCCATTGGTTCAATGAGGCAATGTTTTATGATTGTCCATCATGAATTTGATGCTACTATTTGAGTAATATGCTAATGTCTTCCTATCCTTTCTCACTAAGCTAATGAAGGTTTCACCTTGTTCCTACTTGTGCAAACAGAGATCATGTTGTGCCAATCATACATTTTAGTGGAACTACACAAGACAATACAATGAATTGTATCCCAGCCGATTGCTTTAACTCTGTTGGAAGTTCTTGATAATCTTCGATATAATCCCAAAGACTGGTAAACAAGAGTGATTTCAACCATACATTTGAAGTGCACAAAAATATATACTATTGTGTGATTCTAGTGAGTGCTTTATCATCTCTTATGGGACTACATGAATAAGCTTTTTTTCTCAGGTTGGTATGGGCCTAAGGCCTTCATCCATATTAGTTTGTCATCATCTCTATTTGTATCGTACATCTTGCTATGAGAAACTCCTTTATCTTTGCACGTTAAAGTTTTGCAACCTATGATAAATGGCAATGCTTTGAGTGTTGAGTTGAGCTAATTGGCACCGATTAAATAAACTAATACCTCTCTTTAAGCAAGACTACTATGTTGCTAACTTTACCCATTAAGATAATGAGGGTGCTTCTATTTGTTAGTGTATGTTTCATCAACTAGTCCCACTATTACAAAGATCCTCACTCTCTCAATATATGTGCCAACAGGATGCTCGATTTTGGTGGAACTGCACAAAACTTTGGGTGCTTCATTGCCTCGACAGCTTCCGTCCTTTCCTCGCCACCGCTAATCTCCGCTTGCTTTCTTACTTTGCTGTCAGTCACTTGGCTTATCTCGGCTTCTAGCCAAAGGAAATCGTAATTGATATGCTACCTCACACAGGTTGGTACTGGTCTTTATCCTGATTATTGTGCCTGTCATATGTATTGGTAATTTGGTATTGTGCTACTGTTTGCCGATTTCATAAAGGAGTAATTTGGAGCCTGAACTCGCAGGCAAATCATTACATCGGGTGATTTTAGTAGAACTGCACAAAATGATCAGATGGACAGGTACTTATGCTGCTGCTATGTACTCCAAAGTTCACTCAGACAACCAGATCGACTATGGAAGCAGAACTCACAGCATTAGACACATCATGCATCGAAGCAGAATGGCTTCGAGAGATTTTGATAGATTTGCCGGTGGTTGATAAACCAGTGCCGGCTGTCCTTATGAACTGTGACAATCAAACAGTGATTTCCAAGGCTAAGAGTTTAAAGGACAAAATGAAATCCACAAAGCACATAAGAAGAAGATTGAAATCTGTCAGAAAATCAAGAAACTCCAAGTAATAGCGTTGGATTATATCCGCACGGCTAAGAATCTGCACCCTTTTACTTAAAGGGCTATCACGGATGATGTTGACAAGAAGTGCCTATATTCATTCGAGTATCAACAGCGTCCAACCAATTGTCAAACTCAAGTATTAGGAGAGTGAACACCAAAAGTATTGCTTGGTGCATAGCCCGAAAAACGCATCCAGTCTTTGGTCCCAACTTGTGCCTTTTGGTTATCGGCACATATGGTAGCGAACTATATGGCATGGAGTCTAAAGATTCCGCAAGTTGGTTGATCGTATATTCATCCGGCACTTAATCAGTCCGCACGCCAAGGATGCTCCATTTCAGTTGAACTGCACAAAAATTTGGGTGGTTCATTTTTCAACCGCCTCCTTTCTCGCCCTGCAATGTAGAATTTTGGCGAGATCTGAGGACCAAGATGAGCCAAGAAACTAGTTGGATGAAAGTAGTGGCCAAGTTGCTCAAACCTCCTCGACACGAGGCCACTATTTGAGGATAAACCTACAAGCAAAGTTCAGATTGTCTGCTGCCTCTTATGTACTCAAAAGTTTACTCGTACAAGAACTAATTTTAGCAAGAAGTACCTCCGATTGAACACCATTTACCAGTCTGCACTTAGGTAATTAAAGTTCGTCCATGGATCATATTGGCTGTGATCTCAATCATTTGGATGCATAAACATACTGAACATGTGTATATCTGAATCTTTTTGTGAATTATGTATGCATATTGTCGTGTGATCTATCAATCATTTCGATGCATAGATATGCTGAGCTTGTGTATATATGAATCTTTTGAGTTGTTGATAGTGATTGTTGGCTATGAATATGAATGTGTTCTGTGAACCTGAGTTTGATATGAATGTTTACATTTTCTGTTGTATTTGTGTGTGAACTTGTTAGTATGCCTACTGTCGGCTATAAAACGCAGGTCCCTTATAAAAGTAATGCTGTGTCCGATTTATGTTTTCCCTTCTAACCACATTATATATATTTACATTATTACTATTATCGTATATTTTATAGAGACTTATATATACATTATAAAAACATCCCACGTGTTATTAACTTATAAAAATAAATGTTTAACGGAAAATCCTGGTTGTTTTTGACTCACAGGCAAGGAAAATCCTGGTGATTGCGTACAAAAGCTTGCGAAGATTTTAAGGACCAATTTAATAATAACGCGCTCATTTTTATTTTGAGAAATAACTCGCTAATTTTAATTATATATATATAAATTGCGCCTCTCCGGTTTATTCTTTGATATTAGTTGCTCCTTCTAACATAACATTATATATATAACGCGCCCACCTAATAAGTGTATTTCAAGGAAGTGCAAATGGGCTGGGATTTCTTAGAAAATATAAATGGGCCTGATTGACGCGAAATTATTTGTTCACCCAGCCCAGCAAATGGACTGTACATTCTAGAAAACATGGGTTAAATATATGCCACATTTTGCGGTGACATGTGGGCCAATAGTTCAAGCCTCACGTAGGCGTTGTCAACTTGGTCAACAAATGATTGTGTCATCCACATCCATTGGATTTATATCCAACGGCCGCATGCACCTTCAATCTCGTCTTCTTCCTCCAGCGTCACGGGACCGCTTTGGTCCGCCTCCGGCGGTTAAGCGGCTCGCTTAGCACGCATCGCCGAGAAGCGCTACCCCACCGCCGGCCGGCTATCCCTCCACCCTCGACACCTCTTGTTATTCTCCACAAACTACAGCCCCACGCCGCATGTAACCAGTTATAACCCTTCTCCTCCTCTCAATCTGCGACTCCACCGCCGTTTTCCCATCTCCGAAGTCGTTCCTCGTCTGGGTCTCGCCGTCGTCCGGCGCCTCGCTGTGTTCGGTCTGCGCGTGGTCAACAAACGAGTCATCGGAAGAGGATCAGATGCGGAGAGCCTGACGGCTGGGACCCACGAGGTCCATGGTCGCATGCAAGGAAAGTTCCTCCTTATTAAGCTAAAAAAAATGTTTCCTCCACTGACAGCTGGGACCCACCGGCTGTATCTTCGCACGGAAGGAAGTGCCTCCTTGTTTTGCGAAAAATTATTCATCCTGCTGATACGGGACCCGTCGATTGGTGATCGACTTATGGGCCTGCTAAGCGGGCGTGTACGCATCGGCTTTGTCAACTTAATCAACAAATGATTCTAGCAGCTGGACCGTTGGATGTTAATCCAACAACCGTGCTCCTTCTTCAACCTCTATTCTTGCTCCGCTCTCCGTGCACCGCGGCTGTGTTGCCGCCAAGACCAACCAATGAAGTTTCCCACTCCTTCCATCTGCGACTCCACCGCCTCGCCTTCCCCATCTCCGGTCGTTCCGGCTTTGGTGCGCCGACACGGTGTGGTCAACGTGGTCAACAAC